>OX638131.1:84148848-84776348 GCA_951804985.1 Dryomyza anilis | reverse complement strand
AGAAAGAAAGAAAGAAAGAAAGAAAGAAAGAAAGAAAGAAAGAAAGAAAGAAAGAAAGAAAGAAAGAAATACAAAAAATGAAGTAATTTATGCGATTGATCTAGCTCGTTTAGTTATTCTGTAATCGTGATTTTATCTGACAGTCAAACGAACATCGAAGATACATAAGCATATCCTTCCTTGCGTTTTAAACAATAGACGAAAAATGCATACCCCAGTCACTTTTATTGTAGCGTATAAACATTACACAATCTTGGGAGAATTTTTGACATGCCTAAATTTCAAAAATTTAAAAAAAAAAATTTATATTCTTCAAAACAACAATATATATTTTTTAAATATTTTCTTTTTACCATTTCAGCGCCCGCAAAAAAAACAAAATAAAAAACCACAATGCGTTACATGTACGGTGCCGGTGATGACAAATTTATCAAAATGACGGGTGAAGTCGTTAAGAAAAAACCACCATTAGAGGGCTTTAAGTTTCGCGTGCATAGCTTTGTGCAGGGAAAATTATATTTTGACAAGCATGATGTTCCGATCGTATTTAAAACAACGCCGGATACATTGCTGAATTTGACGATTAAAGTAGTGGATGCACTGCCTTTGCCCTCAGTGTACAAATGGAGAAATTACGATATACTGCTGTGGATTAAACGCTACGGTTATCCGCAATATATTGTAAGTCCAATGATATAACGGTTACGCTGTCCAAATCTCCTAACTCTTTTTTTGTAGACCACATTTCGAAAAAATCTCATTAACGGACGCACTTTGCTGCTACTCGACGCCAGCGCCCTCTCCGCCATGAACATCAAAAATTTTGAAGATATTCAGCACATTGCATATGGCATACGTTCGCTCTTCTTTTTTGAGCTTACGAAATTCTCGCGTAGTATTTCACTGCCGCCTCATTATTATTATGAACTCTACAAGTTGTTCCGCGTCAAGAGCGGACTCAAATATGAGCAGGTGCGTCGCAGCGATCTCTGGCGACGCATGCACTTAATACGCGCCAAGTCTCCAAATCTGTCACATTGGGAGTTGCTCGAGAAATGGCTCTCGCTCGAACCGGATCCATTGGAGCCGGAACTATTTGGCGGTGTACGACGTCGTCGCCTCTACAAGTGTAAACAACGTCCGGTATCACCGCCGCCACCACGTCGTATGCCGGTGCGTTGCCATTGCTTCCCGCCATGCCAGTGCTACTGGTCGGAGCGCATGACACGTCTGCCATGGCATTTGAAATGTCTGGAGGATTGGCAGGAAAACGATGAGTTTGTGCTGGACTGTCCCGGTTGTATGCCACCGTGCACGTGTCGTTGGTCTTCGAAACGGTTTGAGTCTGGCGGCGTGTTATCCTGCCTGCGCGCTGCAATACCACAGAAATATGGTGGCATCCATACGGAGCGTCACTTCCTGAAATATGCTAAACTAATGACCAACAAGTATCGATCGTCGGCTTGGGTTCCGCGGTATACGGATGAAGGGAGAAGAACATTACACCCATAAATACTTTGTCTTTAAAATACTTACGTTCCGTACGTACAGAGAGTCCATTATGATTTGCTACCAGAAAACTTAATAGTATGTCAAAATTATTATAAATTAATATACATTTCGACCAACTCTATACCTGCAAAAGTGTCGTCAATACATTTACATCTATATAAAATATCGTGCCTTCATATGTCATATTATCTCTAAACTATACTAGAGAACGTCTGGTTTAAATTAAAAAATCGGTTACTTGACATCACTATGAACTCTACACAATATACATGGATTCCGACACAATTGTAAATCTTATGAGGTATTTATCTACATTTATTTACACTTGTCATTACATATAATTAACAATTAACACAATCATTCAAAAACTAACTTTGGCCATTAAAATCAATGATGGGTTTCGGCCGCAGCAATTATACCTGGATGTTTTGCACTTGGTCATTCCAACGGAGATTTGTACGTCCTCCATACGATGACCACCTAAGGTGCCCACTGGGTACAGATGTGAACACCTTTTTTTGGCGAGTTTTCATCCATATGCTCGACATGTCCAACAAGCCAGCGTAGACGCTGGATCCTAATGTGCCTAACTATGTCAAAGTCAGCGTAGAACTCATACTGCTCATCGTTCCATCTGATTCTGTACTCATTTTCTGCTTATGTAATTCTTCTGCTTCTCTCAGGACATCGTCTCTTCACGATTTTGGAGTTGTAGGCGTCAATAGCGACGTACAGTCAAAGACGCCGGAACCCTTTGTTTGTTGGCACCAGGTAATTCGTCGTTCATCGTTAGACCCATTAGATGCGAACATGTTTCGTCCTCTCTTGGTTCTCTTGATCTACGAAGGACTGTAGGGTGTTTTATGAGTATTATAATTGTAAGTGTTAGAGGGAAATACATGGCCTGATTCCACTAGATCGTGTATTCGCCCATTCTACTCGTTCATCAGCGCCGTAGAGGAGAATTGGCATGATTAGTGACTAATAGAGCGTAATTTTTGACCGTCGAGAGTGGGCTCTGCTCCTCAATCGCCTACTGATCCCAAAGTAGTACCTATTGGCGAGTGTAATTCTTCTGTTAATCTCAAGACGAAGTCCAGTGGGTATCAGTAGCGATGGACTTGCCAAGACGCCGGGACTTTTTGTTTGTTAGCACCAAGTAGTTCGTCTTGTACTCGTTCAACGTAAGACCCATTGGACGATAAATTATTTCGTTCTCTTTGTACTCCACTCGGCTCTCAACAGAACCACACTGTATAAAGAGAATTCGTTCTTCAGTCGCACGATACGTTTGTGGAATAATCTCCCTGCGTCTGGTTTTCCCGACATTTTTGATATTGGCAAGTTCAAAATAAACATTCACCAACACTATTCCATCTTTCCTCCCTCCCTTTAACCTATCATCCCTTCGAGCGATCAACTCTGTGCAATGAATGTATAGGAGGCATCCCCTGAGCGTTGGTTAATTTGTAAAAAAAAGTGTTCAAGTGAAATACATGGCCGGATTCCAACAGGTCGTGTATTCTCTCGTTCTACTCAGGCATCGAAACAAGCCCACCCCCTCATAGTCCAATCGGTTCTCAACAGAACCACGCATTACAGAGTTGCGCGATACGTTTATGGAACAATCTCCCTGCGTCTGTTTTTCCCGACATTTTTAATATTGGGAAATTTTTAAGTAAACATCCACCGACACTATTCCACCTTATCTCCTCCCTTTAAACTATAATTCTTTTTTACGATCTACACTGTGCATTGAATGAATAAGAGGGCATCTCCTTAGCGTTGGTTAATTTGTAAAAAAAAAACTGGAAAAAGCTGCACTAACTACTCCTAAATGTATCGGAACGTTTTTTTTCCCAATTCTTACTGTGCAATGAGAATCGCTCAGAGTCATCCTGCAAAGCATTATAAGTTTCGCAGGTATACCGAATTCAAACATTGTGGCGTATAGACGTGGGCATAGTACACCATTCGCTGGGCATATTCTGCTTCCGTCTTAAACAACATTGCAAGCAGACCATCCGTGTCTGCAGCTTCATCCTTGTTTACCTTTTGTAGATGGCTCTGAAGACCTCATTGCGGTCAGGCGGCGGTATGTCAACGACGTCATTAGAAACTGAGGTTGTCGGGCGGTCTTCTCTATCGGCGGAGTTATTGTCGTCATCACCGGTTAGCAGTTGAGGTGTTCCCTTGACAATCACAATGTCCCCTGGACATATCTTACTAGATTCACGTCCTTGTACATACAGGAAGAGACTGTAGTAAATGTCACAGGATGCCTGTTTATAGCAGCCCTGTCCTGTCCATCGCATTTACTGGATTGCGGTGATGTCAGTCTTGTATCTTTCGAGGACATCAACCAGCTGGATAGTGGATGCCTGTTTAGAGCAGCCCTATCCTGTCCATCGCATTTACTGGATTGCGGTGATGTCAGTCTTGTATCTTTCGAGGACATCAACCAGCTGGATAGTGGCACCTTCCCTATAAAGGGTTCGAACATTCCGGGTACATGTCCGTAAATCATGGTCCTTTATACGTTTGCGTAGGTTGCCATCGTTTTTTCGGGTCGGTATCCGAGGCATGTTGTCTGTTTCGTTGAATCGGCTTTTTTATATGGCGTTCACCAACGTGAAGGTATTATGTAGGAGAGGCTATAGTAACTAACAGAAGTCGCAATTTAAATTACTGCAGTCCGTTTTGCTTCACCACGTCTGGGTTACACGAGAAGTACTAAATAATATATAATTTTCAAAATCAAAACAAATTTTGAACTATGGTAAACCTGAGCGGACCTGAGCAATCTAAGGATCTAAAGCGATTAGCTTTCGGAGGTTTCCCCTTGCCGTTTAGCGAAACATCTATTTTTAAACACATTCGTGATCGTCGAAACAGCAACTTTTCTGCTTTTTTCCAACCACTGACCAACTTTTTATAGTTTTCTATTATAAAGTACATCCCTGCAGGGAAACGAACTGGTACTTGACTAGGACGTGACTGGTTCCTCAGAGATAGTGAACCGGTACTAGTTCTGTAATTTTATATACAACTTTCACATGGCGTTGTCCTAGGGAGGGTTAATTAGCACCTCATCCAGAGTAGAAATTTACCCTATTAGGGTAAATATGATCATGGCCCGATAAAATTCGTCACGTAACTGGTCGGGTTATGACAAGGGAAAAATTCAATGATCACTTCCTTGTCATGACTCATGAACCTTTTACAATTTGTTTTAGGGATGCAGACAGATCCTGTCTTTCTGCAAACATTTGAACTAGGACAGTGAGTAGGCCTCTTTACACCGTGATAGCTAATTTTAGAGCAATGACACCTTTTTCCCGCAAGTATAAAATCAAAATCCAGACCTTTATTATGTTTTATAATACTTTATGCAACTCTACACTATACTCTTCAACCATCCTACATTACTCAAGTCACACAAAACTCTATTAAAAACCCTCATATACAATATAAACAATATCACTGATAACTCTTCATAATTATTCATAGATTTATGATGTCTCCACTTTGATCTTATCTCTTCTCCACACACACACAATCTCAGCAAATAATAGTCCACAAATTAGTCGTGTCTTCATGTCTCGTGTCTATTTTAGAAAAATTAATAAAATATTATTATGTAAATAAAACACAACAATCAGAATTTCCATGTTTTATCTGTATCTCAAAGTGTGTTTATTTATCCATCCATCGGATGTCTGAATGCCTCTCTATCAGTCCGTCCGCAGTCAGCAGTGTGCGCGCGCGGCTGTTGTTTTCGACGATGTTGGTAGTTTTTGTTTTTTTAAAGTTTTCTTTATTAATTTAACATAATTTCTCTACATAGCCGATCGTACATCGTGCAATGATCACGTGTTAAAATTTATTGATTGTCCCAGCGACCGACATCCTGCTGTGTTGCATGAGAGACGTACGTGTGGCCATGTATCTCAAAGTGGAGAGAGATTCGGCTACCCCACTTCTCAACGAAGTTGCTCAGGAAAATGTGCATAAGTGCGAGTTTCCTCTTCGTATGACGATCAGCAGCAGAGTTAGGAATTACGAGGAGGAAGGGTTCATTATTGGATTAAATAAATTTTAGATCGGATGTGTATATCTTAGTGATCTATAGCATAGTCAAAATCACAAATTACGGATAATTCTTTCCCGAGACAATACATCGCCGTATAATTTTTCCCGGAGAGGATTCTTCTCAACATAATTTATCATCGAATCAATTCCATCTCACAACCATTCTTTCTCCAGCAATTCTTTCCCCATACAATTCTTTTGCAAGATAATTTTACCCCGGTTAATTTCTACCTCGACTATAATTTCTCATACCCTACTCTCTCGTATCACCATTGTTCCAAAAAAATCTTCTTCAAGCATTTCTTCCCCGAGATAATAAATCCAAAAAGACTTTTTTACGAGCCATGCAAAGAACCGGAAGCGTTTTGATTTTTGGAACCGGAATCAGAAACGTTATTAAAAAAATGTGTGGAACCAGAATTGGAACCGTAACCGCTATTTTAATAATCTTAAAACCAGAACCGATATTCAAAAGTGTTTAAGTCCCAGGGACCACAAAGAACTGGAATCGGAAACGTTTCGATTTTTGGAATCGGAACCGTTGTTTAAAAAAATGTGTGAAACCGGAATCGGAATCGGAATCCATATCATAATTTTTTATGTGGTTGGAGTCGGAATTACTATTTTAAAAATCTTGGCACCCGGACCGGAAGCGTAATCTATATTCGAAAGGGTTTTAGTCTCTGATTAAAATTTCTGAAATCATCACATACAAATTTCATATTTAAGTAAAAACGAAATTTGCTCTGGACTGGTATTTTCTACCGAAAGAAAATTTATAAAAAAAAACTTTGAAATGAGTGTTCAAAATTATTATTTACAAACTTAACTTTATTATTCGAAATTTTATTTTTAAAAACTTCATTTTTAAATTCTTATTTTCTTTGAGTGTTCAAACTGCCTTCGTAAGTCAATAAACATCAATGTATCTGATAAATTTAATTAGCGGATTCACTGTTTATATCTCTCTGCATCTCTCTCTCCCTCTACCGTTCGCGTCGATCGTCTGATTAAATAAAAAGTTATTTGCACGCGTGCGCGCACCGCGATATGTTTTCACTCGCCAACATCAACCAGTTGGCTACGTACCAACAACGACTACTATGTCTGTGGACCGACCGACGACCGACCGACACCACACCATGGGGTTCCATTTGCGCCGACACAAATACGAGACTGTGCTGCGACGAAGACATTGGGTGCAAGCAACAGTGGATCGTACATCCAACCAGATGCGTGCACGCAGCATACCTACCACATCGTCTCACCCATCGTTCGAACGCAACTTAAGTTAACGTAACGTAACGTGTTCTGTAAGTTACAGCAACGGTGTCAACAGATTGGAAAATCGACAAATTATGCGATATTGTTATTTATTTTATTTGTAAACGATTTTATTTTTATGAGCACAACCGCAACAACAGAAAATGCCGATAATGGCTGGAAAACTTTGGTGAAATACGAGACGTTATTTTATATAAATTTTGAATTTTTTTACAAATTATCAATATATAATTATTTCTTAAAGCTATATTAATTATTCGTAGTTGTATATTAAAATACAATAGCTCACTTCACTTTTACATTGTTGCCAAATTTCACACCACACTAGTAGAAATTCGCCTGTTTAGGTAACACAGTATCGTGACCTGTTCTTATTGTTTTTATAAAAGTTCGGGTTATGAAAATGAAAAATAATTAAGTTTCCGATCATGGCCCTGTAGTAATTTCTAGTAGGAAATGACGAATTTCTGCGAATTTTTGCATTGTTGCCAAATTTCGCAACTACATCCCAAGAAACATTTTAACGTAGTTCCGTAAACATACGGAATCACAATTCCGTTTGTAACGGTACGTTTACGGTATGTACAAGACGGTTCCGTTGATACTTGAATGAAAACGGAAAATTTACGGCATGTAGAAATATTTCACTCCGTTCATATGCCGTTTGTTGTCCGTATTTCGAATATTCCGTTTGCATTCCGTTTTTACTCCGTAGTGACGTATACGTTTATAATCCGTTTGCGACGGAGTACACCGTTTTTGTATCGTTTGCACTCCGTTTAATACGGACAGCACATGCCGTTTTTAAGCCGTTTTATTTCCGGTTTTTATTCGTTTAGAATTTTTAGTTCAGTTCGTGTCATTACAAAGATGTGCAACTAAATTGTAAGTATACAATGGCTATATCCATCAACATATATATGAATGATGAGCATTTTAACATTAATTAAATGTATATAACTTTTAAGGCTTGCAATTGAAATGGTGATGCTTTCGGATCGCGGAGGAAATGCTCAACACGATGTGACTTCTGTCTACTTTGCCAACGAAGATTTTAGGTGCCATCGCCAAAACAAATACCGCCTACATGAATCTGGGAAGCGGCATGAGCAATCTCCTCGAGTCTGGTCATAGGTGGAACATATGAGCGACGAGCTGCTGCTCGCAATATACTCGATCGAATTTTTAAAATTCTGATTCTCGGAATGATGTGGCGGCGACTTGCAGCGGCTCAAATGTGTTGTATCGCTTCGCGAAATATGCAGCGCATTTGAAACAGAAATTAAATATCAACAAACGTAAGTCAAATTGACATTTATAATCATAGTGGCCAAACTGTTGTACATTTTACATATGTTCCATGGTTGCCATTATATGCTATATTTCCCACAAGTGGAATTTCTGGGAAAGGGTTAATTTTGTAACACAATATTAATTGGGGGATTTTTATTTTTTAATTGAATTGATTTTTGGTTAATAACTATTTTTTAGTATGTTTAAATGTTATTTTTGTTATATTATTTACCCAATTCTTAACCCAGTTATTTTATTATTTTATTTATTAAAAATTTTCAAAATATTGATTTTTTTTATTTATTTACAGATATTTATATCAAGAAATTCTAAAAAGGAACAGAAAATCAGCGGGAACATTTCAAATCTGAAGAAGCTATTGTTATATTTGTACTTAAATTTTAATTATATTATATTAATTTTTGTTCATACGCTTTTGTAATTATTTTTAATTTCTTTTAAAATACTGTTTTAATTAGAAATAAATGTCTTATAAAATTAAAACTTATGTTATTTATTCTAATTCAGTTAAAATTAGCAGTAAATTAATATATATGACAATCCGTAATTTTCAAAAATAACGGCATAAAAACGTACTGTATACGGTACGTTTTTCAATTTACTCAACGGAGTCCACTCCGTTTAATAACAAAAATACGGACCGTATACAGTGCAGAAACGTAACGTCGACTACGGAGCACACTCCGTTTTATTTTGAAAATACGGTGCGTTAACGGTCCGTCGACACTGTATGAAAAACGGTGTCGAACATCGTTTTCGATGTCACGTTTTATCCGTTTACTGCACCGTTTACGGCTCCATAATACGGTACGTTTACGGAATATGATTCCGTATTACTATGCCGTTAACGGTACGTATACGGTACGTTTTGTTTCTTGGGATTTGTGCTACTTTCAACAACGAAATTTATACTAAATTTAATAATTTTTTTAATATCTTTTTCTTTGACACTTTAGAAATTACCCCGTAATTTGATTTCCATTCTTTGTTCCTATTTTGAGTTCAGTGATTTACGGATAAAATGGATATTTCACAAGCAGCCACTATCTGGTATTAACAGTAATTGGCGGTATTTAAACAAATTCTTCCACCATACAAATTTTTTGAACTATATAAATAGTATTAATGTGAGTGTTACTGAGTGCTAAAAGTATGCTGCGTTGTTATTTAATTGTGACTTCGTAATGCCAAACATACAGAAAGGGTTTTTCAATAAGTGCGCTACAAAAGTTTTTTTCAAGAGTTTTTCAACAGGGACGCTACAAAAGTAGAGCGACAGGGACAGCAAACGACGCCATATTTCTTGCCGCTCTTTTGACATTTCTCTTCAGTAAGGTTTGCCATTTCACGAGTCGAAATTATTAAAATTAATTCCGAAATTCGAATTCGTATATCTGAATAAAATCATCAATATAATGAATACTGGTTGTTGATGATTTTTTTTTTTTTTTGTGTGTATGGAAGACAATTTTATGATCAGATCGGTCCGGTTATGACAAGGTGAAAATTCAATAATGAGTTCTCGTTCCCAAGAAACAAAACGTACCGTATACGTACCGTTTACGGCATAGTAATACGGAATCAGATTCCGTAAACGTACCGTATTACGGAGCCGTATACGGTACAGAGAACGGATAAAACGTGACATCGAAAACGGAGTTCGAAACCGTTTTTCATACAGTATCGACGCACCGTTAACGTACCGTATTTTCAAAATAAAACGGAGTGAGCTCCGTAGTCGACGGTACGTTTTTGTGCCGTATACGGTCCGTATTTTTGTTAAAAACGGAGTAGACTCCGTTGAGTGAATTGAAAAACGTACCGTATACAGTACGTTTTTATGCCGTCATTTTTGAAAATTACGGATTGTCATATTTATTAATTTACTGCTAACTTTAACTGACTTATGATAAATTCAATAACATATGTTTTAATTTTACAAGCATTTATTTCTAATTAAAACAGGATTTTAAAACAAATTAAAAATAATTACTAATTAATAAGAAAAATAAATTATTAAAAAAATTAATATAATATAAATTAAATTTAAGTACAAATATAACAATAGCTCCTTCAGGTCTGTTGCGTTGAACTATTAAAATGTGTCCGTTGATTTGCTGTGCATATTTCAATTTCTTGATAAAAGTATCTGTAAATAAATAAAAAAATAATCAATATTATGTAAATTTTTAATAAATAAAATAAAAATAACTTGGTAAAGTATTCCAAAATTGGGTAAAGAAGATAACAAAAATTTAATTACAAAGTCTTCACATTTTCCCAATAATAAAAAATACCACATATGGGAAATTATGAAAATAAATGGCAACTATTGTTCAAAGAGAAAATATTCTAAGGAGTGGCACCTATGAATACTGTCAAATCAAAAATTTACTTACATTTGTGGATTTTTTAAAATATATTTTTAAATCGCTGCAACGAATGCCGGTGACAACGACCAACGAGCCGCTCATAAAAAGCAAAAGATATGAAAAAAAAATTGTAAAATGTAGAACTTCCGGTAGAACCATGATACAAATATTTACAGGTACGATCACTCTGACATTAGGCAAGTTTTTTTGACAAATTTTGAAATATTTTGTTTTGATTCAAATTCAAATTTTCAAAAATTGAAATTTATGTTCAAAGAAAATATGAAAAATATTTTTCAGATTTTGTTTTGATTATAAAAATTTTTGTGAACATTTTTAAGTTATCTCAAAGCATACCTTGATAATTATTTTTCATTTCTATAGAATTTTATATTGATTTTTTTTTAATTGTCGATTTTGTTTTGGTTTTAAAACTAAACTTCTAAAAACTTGCCTAGTGTCACCTAAAGTAAACATTGAAAAAAAATGAGAGAGTGATCGTACCTGTATATATTTGTATCATGGGTAGAACTTAATCGAATGGCAGTTTCGCCGCCTGGTTCAAAATGTGCATGCTCAGAATTTTCCATTGTCTCGCGTCATTGCTGCGATTGGAATTTTTGTTCAGATATGTCTTGTTTTGTTGTTTGTTGAATTCTAGAAATAAATTTCTTTACAATTAATTATTTATTTAATTGTATGCGATTTACACTTACCTAATTTGTTTTGGTTTACATGCACCATCTTCACAGCTTGTAAAAAAACGAACTGAAAATTTTATAACGACGACTGAAAAACGGAGTGAAAACGGTGCATACCGTCCGTACTTTACGGAGTTAAAACGGCATTAAAACGGAGTAGTCCGTATCAAACGGAGTACTAACGTATACGTCTCCACGGAAACAAAACGGAATAAAAACGGTATGTTCGAATTACGGACAATATACGGCATTTAAACGGAGTGGAATATTTTGGCATGCCGTAAATTTTTCGTTTTCTTTCAAGTATCGACGGATCCGTCTTCTACATACCGTAAACGTACCGTTACAAACGGAATTGTGATTCCGTTTGTTTACGGAGCTACGTTAAAATGTTTCTTGGGTTCATGACCCTAAAACAAATTATACTAGGCGGATGTCTTTTAAAAAAACCTATCACAAATATTGTTGCCAAATATCACACCTCTGAATAATATGATTTGTTGACAAATTTCAACTCTTTCACTTTGCTAACTATCAATAACTCTAATAAATTCTTATTTTGTTATTTTATTATTTATTTAGCCTTGTTATCAAATTTTACTGTTCGACATAATCACAATAATTTCTTTCCTTATAGAAAATTATAAATAATACTATAAATAATATAAATGACATTTTAATTTTGCTTTGTTGACAATTTTCACATCCCCTCATTTAAATCATCTCACTCTTATTCTTTTGGGAAATATTATCAAATTTTTGAGTTAAAACCATGATACAAATATTTACAGGTACGATCACTCTGACATTAGGCAAGTTTTTTTGACAAATTTTGAAATATTTTGTTTTGATTCAAATTCAAAATTTCAAAAATTTAAATTTATGTTCAAAGAAAATGTAAAAATATTTTTCAGATTTTGTTTTGATTCTAAAAAATGTTGTGAACATTTTTAAGTTATCTCAAAGCATACCTTGATAATTATTTTTCATTTCTATAGAATTTTATATTGATTTTTTTTTAATTGTCGATTTTGTTTTGGTTTTAAAACTAAACTTCAAAAAACTTGCCTAGTGTCACCTAAAGTAAACATTGGAAAAAAATGAGAGAGTGATCGTACCTGTATATATTTGTATCATGGTTAAAACTTAATTTTATATATTATTTAATGAATTATTATTATTATTATTTATAAATCATAACATTGCTATTTAGTTGTCTAATTCAGTCTGGTTGACAAATTTCAACCTTCGTTCTTCTGTCTTCTATTCTCTAACCAAAATAACATTAAAATTTATTGCGGTGTTGCCAAATTTAACGACAAATTAAGAATTACTATGAATTATTTACTTAAAAATACTAGGTTAGTTGTATTTTAAATAAAACCTGCTCTGTTGTCAAATTTCACTATTAAAATGATAAATATAATTACTGCCGTATTAAATCTTTTACATTTCTGTGATTTGTTCTATCCCTTGCATAAATGAAAAAACTAAATTTGGAATATTTGCGAATAGCAATAAAATTTAATTAGTGTGATTTTTCACACCTATATTTAATTGAAATATGGTCTAAATATGTTTCTAACTTATTCTCTTTTATTAGCCAATAGAAAATTACATCAAATTGAATTATATCACATAAATTTGCTCTGTTGCCAAATTTCATAACATGTCAATCAAAATGAATTTTATGATTAATTGCCAAATTATGTCAGAAATTATGCATCAATACATAGTATACATTATTCTGAATCAATAACTTTAAAATATTTCTTCAGTTGTTATTTTATAAATTCACCACTGTTGCCAAATTTTACTTTTGAACATATTCAAATTATATGTACGCTGTTATCCTCACACTTTGTTATATTTCTGTAGATGTATTTTAAAATACATTAGCTCTAACCTTGTATGCCATTTTGTATTCTCTTTTACATTGTTGTCAAATTTCACAACACCCTAGTAGATATTGCCTGATTAGGGTAGACAATACAAGAATAAGTCATGATCTTGTTGTTTTTACAAAAAATCTCAGATTATGACAGAGACAATACAAGAATAGGTCATATTCTTGTTGTTTTATGACAAGAATTTCAGCCTGCTCACATTTGTTATATTTCTTTTTGGTATATTTAAAATATTAATATGTGATTTTTTAAATTTATATGCGCTGTTGCCAAACTTACCTCTACCTTACTTAGTTATGCGCACGAGACAAGTAAAACCTCGATCGAAACTCGAAATTTGAGAGATAATAATATTACTTTAAGAAATTGAACCAAATTCTAGATAAGATTTAAGTTCGGGATTTGAAAATCTCGCTCATATGCATCACTAAGATTAGTTTTTCTAAAAAAAAAATACATTTTGGACGATTTAAAATGAAATGAGTCAAAATAAGTTAATTTTCGTTGTTGCCAAATTTCACAACTTTCCAATCAAAACGAATTATATGCGTTGTTGCTAAATTTACTCAAAAGCTTTGCCTCATTAACTAATATACATCATTATTAATCATTAACTTTGAAATACCAGCTCTGTTATAAATCAAGCACTGTTGCCAAATTTCACTTTTTGACATATTCAAAATATTTTAGCGCTGTTACCAATTACAGCCTCCTCACACTTACATATTCTGTTTCTTTACATGAATTTAAAACTAAATTTAAAATATATTAAATTTAAAATTATATTTTAATTATATTTAATTAAAAATTGAACATCTAGATTTAATAAAAATAATCTGTTGCAAATTTTCACAACTAGACTTAATGCAAATAATTTGAGCGCTGTTGCCAAATTTCACCCTTATCTTACTGACGCTTGTTTTACAATTAAAAAATAAATTGAGTTTAAAACTAACTTTAATCCAAAATGCGTAATTTTCGCTGTTGCCAATTTTCACAACTTGCCAATCGACATGAATTGTATGCGTTGTTGCCAAATTTTATCACAAATTATGCATCACTAAATAATATACATCATTATTAATCATTGACTTTGAAATATCTGCACTGTTATAAATCCAGCACTGTTGCCAAATTTCAAAATAATTTCTGCGCTTAATTTTGTTGCTTAAGTTTCTTTGCGTGAATGAACAACTAAATTTAAAATATTTTAAAAATTTAAATTTCATTTTTCGCTATTACAAATATTTAAAACTAGATTTAATAAAATAATTTCAGCGCTGTTGCAAATTTTCACAACTAGTCTTAAACAAAATGATTTAAGCGTGTTTGCCAAATTTCACCCTTATCTTACTGACTCTTATTTTCCAATTGAAAAAACGAATACAGTTTATAATTGACTGTAATCCAAAATGCGTTAATTTTGCGCTGTTGCCATATTTCAAGAAATTAATGCGCACTTTCCAATTTTCGCAACTTCTGTTCTCACACTCCATTTAAATGGTAACTACATTTTTGTTTTATTAAATATTCGTGTGAATTATATATAAATGATCGAAACATTTATATTCGTTTCGTTCGCAGTTACCTCCATCCACGACATATGCTAATATGTGATATTATAAAAATATTTGGCTTATCACAGTTAATCATCACGCACATTCATTTCGTGAATATCACAATCAGACGTCGCGCAATAAAGCAGCACGCGTCCGTTTGGAGGTGATCATAAGTGTAGCCAGTTCTGTTTGGATTCAAAGTTCGAAACTCGATTTTGTCGTTATTTTGTTTTTAATTTTTTTAGTGAAATCTGTGGGTGTGCTTTTTGAAATGAGCTTGAAATTTGAGTAATTCAACTGCGCGCTGAAAGCCTCAGATAACATCTCCAATATCCTGACTCTCATATACACTTCGAGTGGGTCTTTTATATTGAAGTTGATGTTCGTTTTTTTTTTTTAATTTTTCTTTTTTTTTATTAATATTTGCCTACTGTGAGGCTAAAGAACGTAACTTAACACGAACGGTTATAATTTCCGATTGTTATCGCATAAACATTTTGTATTGATTAAAATGCGATAAATCATAATCGTCACTCGGACGCGAACGACTGGAGCTGTTCGAATGACTGGTTGTGCGATTCGGTTGACTGGGAGGTTTTTTTAGAGATTGTTTGTTGTGTTTTGGAAAACGAAGTTGTTTCAGAGGTGGTCGGAAGCAGGAGGTTGGTCAAGAGTTTGGTCTGAAACTGTTTTTGATCTGTGGTTCTGTTTACCGTGCTAATGTGGGAAACTGCTGCGTGTTCCTCATAATTTATGCATAACGTGCCTAATAAAGTGTTAACGGATCGCGGCAATAATAACGTATAGTGTGTTTTATTTTATCCTTTGTGTGGTAGTTTCATCGCCCATCGCTATATATTCATACTTTAAATTATAATATTTTGTTGAATCGAGGTGTTAGTTTTTGATGCATATTGATTTTTTAAGTTTTCACTGATACTGATCTTGGCTAATAAAATGTTTTTGATAACATATCGCAAGTCAGGTTTGTTACTTGTTTATAGGTGTGTTGGAAAATTTTAGAAAATGTATTTTACTAATTTTTAGTATTATTATATTTTTATTAAAATATTTTAATCGATAATAATACAAACCATTTGTAGATTTTAAATATAAATTTTAAATATTGATTTTAGGTATTGATTAGATAAGGTTAGATTTAATTTAGAAGAAACCAGTTATTCCTTTATAATATAAACTTTCTTTTTCTGAATTTAAACTGCAAACATGTACATCCCTACGTTCAGCAGAAAATGACCCATTAAGTAAATAATGGGATGACCACTGATTTTATGCTTCATGTATTAATCGCTTTTTTATAATGTTTTCTAATGAATTTGATAGTATTCAAAAATGCAGTACCATTAATTTAACATTTTCAATATTATTGAATATAACGGTATAAATGCTATTGTTTTAATGTTTTTTTTTCCTATAATAAAGAAAAAAATGTCTTACTATGCACAGTGTGCCCAAACGCTCTTAAATCGGGTGAAATTCAGTATTTTCGGAACCACTCAACCGATTCAAAAAATTTAAAAAGTGTTATACAGCGAAAACTTGAAAGAACTTAAGTTTTAAAATTTGAGTTTGTATATTTAATGGTTATGGAGATAAAAATCAGTAAAGTTGAAATTTTTTCATGTAAAATCTTTCAAAAATTGTAAAAAATCCAATTGTTTGTGAAAAGCTTACATTGAGATCTAAATAAAATGTGCTTACATGAAAAAATATCTTGATTAGTTTTAAAGATATAGAGACTGGAACATGATTTTTTTTTAATTTTTTAAGACTACTTTACATATTTATACATAAACTAGCTGGACCCGTGCACACCTTCGCCCGCGCTAAGTTTTTGTAATAGCAGAACTATATCGTTTATAAAGTGTGGGTACATTTACGCCCCTTTTTTTCTTTTTAATGCATCTTTTAATGAATCGCACGGTGGACAAAAAGGAACTTTTTTGAACAATATTATATAACTTCATAACAAATCAGTACATTTCGTTTATTTTTTTTTTAGAAAATAAAAAAATATCAAGATATAGGTTTGCCTTGCAAAATGTTTTCTATTGATTCACAAACAATTTGTAGAAATATTTAAACTTCGATAATTTTTTGGAAATTTTCACATTTGATTTTTCATAATCTGATCCGATATCGGTAAGATTTATTTTTTATTTTTGACCACATTGATAGGGATCTGAAATAAGTTTGTGTGAATGATGGATATCGCCTGCAGTCCTTGGAATATATTTACAAAGAAAGGCCTAATGTATGAAATTAGAAAAAAAATGGTAATTTTTACCATGTAATTTCTCTTAATCGGGATAATATATTTTGTATATTATGCAACATTGATTGTGATTAGAAAAAACTTACTACGTATAAGGTATATCGGGGTTCTTGGAATACATTTCCAACGAAATACACAAATGTATGAAATTAGAATAAATATGGTAATTTTTTGCCATGTAATTTCTCCAAAACCGGAAATGATATTGTGATGATATTTTTTACCACATTGGTTCTGATCATAAATAAGTTAATGCAAATAATTGGTTTAATTCCTATAAAATTATTAACTTGGCATAATAATACTCAAATTGAAATTTTTGACGTGAAATTTTAAGAAATGTGGATGAATTAATGGAATTATGGTATTTTTATACACTATAGATATAAATTTGTGTAAATATAAACATTGTGTACTTCGTGTGTGTTGAGTTGTGATATTTTGTTATATACCGGAGCAACCTGAAAGCTACTTTTTTTTCAGAAGGTGTATAAGGATTTGAGAGGATATGCGAGGATATTTTAGTTATGTTCCAATATGTATTTTCATATATATATTTCTGTATGGAATGCACACATTCTATGTGAAGAATATTAAGGTTTAATACGATCCTTTGTTGCGATTTTTATAACTCTACTCCTGAGTATGTAAAGAAATATAGTAATTTTAATGCGCCACGCTCTTTTCTCCAATCCCGTCCACATTCTACATGACGATTGGAGTTTTATATACTCTACCCTTAGATGGTCAGGAGTTATACCATTTTGAAAGTTTTAGCGCCACACCCATGTTTAATCGCGGCGACATTACACGTGACGATTGGAGTTTTAAATATGAACTTTTGTTTCAATTGTTGAAACTCTACTCTTAGTATGTTAGGAAATATAGCATATATTTAATCATTTAGTTATATGGGAGGTGATACGCCCATTTTTACAAACACGCCCACATTCTATGTGACGATTACAATGTTAACATGTTCACTTGTTTAGATTTTTATAACTCTGCTTTTAGTAGGTGGAGTTATAGCAATATTAAAGTTTTGCTTATATGGGAGGTGCCACGACCCATTTACCTGGGACTATTGATGTTTTTATTATGAAGCTTTGTTTTCATTTTTATAACTCTGCTCTTAGGAGGTCAGGAGTTATCGAATTTATAAGTTATGGTTAAATATTTCGCCCACATTTAGACAAATTATAAACAACAACAATTTACATTTGTGAGTCAAATTTCATGACTGTGGCTATCTTAATTACACAGATATTTTGAATTAAACGTTCAGTTTTGTCACACCCATTTTTATACCTTAGGAGGCGAATTTCAAAAAATCCTTTCGTAATGGGCGCTTACGTCGGGAGAGGAACACCGTATCCAAATTTCATGTTCCTAGGATCAAATTTAGGTTTTTTCGATTTTCCGGCTTTTCCTTTGGGTTTTTCCGACTTTTCTTTTTTCCTAAACCACTCTTGCACTGACACGAACAAAATACAAATAGAATCAGGTAAATCCGTCGGTTCGTTCTCTCGTGATGCTCTGGCACACACAGGACATTTCATTTTTATATATATAGATTTTATTTACAAGCAAATTATTGGATTTATATATACCATTTTAAAGCATATGTAATGGGCTATCTGGATCCGTAGGTTGGGCCACCACAAAAAATGGTCATTCCAAAAACGACCGAAAATAAATTATTGTTTTTCAACCAATCGGTATTATTTTTCATGTACACAGAAAAAAATATTGTACGTATATATAACAATTGATATTAATAGCAAACAAAATCGTATTCCAATTAAAAATATGAATGTATTTACTAATTAATTAATTGTATTTAAACATTTTTAATTAAAATATTAATAGGAATTAATTTAATATAATTTCAATGTAACTAAATCTGTAATAGTATTAACTACTTTTATTTGTTACTTTTGATTTATTCATTTTCTTAAATTGCAACACTGTTTTTTTCTTCTGGATTTCATTTTGTTTGTGCGTCTCGTGCGACGGCGGCGTCGTTCAGTTTCTTCTAACAATATTTTCTTCTACGTTGCGATTTTAAGACAGAATATTACATTATTTAGTGAATGTTATGTTATTAAAGCATTAAAGGGCTCAATTCAAGAATGTCAAGAATTTGAACAAACAGCTTATGATGCTCATTTTGTTGCATATTGAATCATTAAAAAACGAATATCAAATTTTATGTTTGACTCAATTAATTGGCCCACCTGTAGAAGTTGTGAAAACTGACTTCGGTAAAACATTCGTTAGGTTGAAAGAATTTTACAAAGCATACCAAACAGTATAAATACTTATTTAATATTTATTTTATGTTATATTCGACAAATATTTTATTTAATTTTACAAAATTTTTAATTGATCCAATTTCGATCGAATGAAATTTTTAATTGATGTTACTAATTAATTAATTAATGATTTAAAAATACCCAATAAAAAATATAATCAATATGACAAAAAAATTAATTAATATTTCTCCAATTAACATATTCTCATTATTACGAATATGGGATTCAATGCTACTAAAAGTTACATCGGCTGAGTTTCAATTAAAAATTAATTGGATTGATTAACATTTTAGTTATATTTACACACTTTTTTTTCTGTGTGTAGTGAAACTTTAAAAATCATGAACAAATGATGGTTAATCATTATTTTATACGTAAATGTGAACCGAAAACCCTATGTTGAAAAATCATTGGAAATACTTAAACTAAAAATAAACTTTTTGAGTGCTTCTAATAATGAGAAATTGGCAACCTACGTACACAGAAAAAAATACTGTACGTATATATAACAATTGATATTAATAGCAAACAAAATCGTATTCCAATTAAAAATTTGAATGTATTTACTAATTAATTAATTGTATTTACATATTTTTTTAATTAAAATATTAATAGGAATTAATTTAATATGATTTCAATACAACTAAATCTTTAATAGTATTAACAACTTTTATTTGTTACTTTTGTTTTATTCATTTTCTTAAATTGCAACACTGGATTTTCTGGATTTCATTTTGTTTTTTGTTTGTGCGTCTCGTGCGTCGTCGGCGTCGTTCAGTTTCTTCTAACATTATTTTCTTCAACGTTGCAATTTTAAAACAGGATATTGCATTATTTAGTGTATGGTATGTTATTGAAGCATTAAATGGCTCAATTTATTTTTGCTGTTAAGAATTTGAACAAACAGCTTATGATGCTCATTTTGTTGCATATTGAATCATTCAAAAGCGAATATCCAATTTTATGTGTCGACTCAATTAATTGGCCCACCTGTAGAAGTTGTGAAAACTGACTTCGGTAAACATTCGTTAGGTTGAAAGAATTTTACAAAGCATATCAAACAGTATAAATACTTATTTAATATTTATTTTATGTTATATATTGAATTAAAGTATTTTTATTTTCATATGTTTCTATTCAACAAATATTTTATTTAATTTAACAAAATATTTAATTGATCCAATTTCTATCGAATGAAATTTTTAATTGATGTTACTAATTAATTAATTAATTAATGATTTAAAAATTCCCAATAAAAAATATAATCAATATGACAAAAAAATTAATTAAAGTTTCTCCAATTAACATATTCTCATTATTACGAATATGGGATTCAATGCTACTAAAAGTTACATCGGCTGAGTTTCAATTAAAAATTAATTGGATTGATTAACATTTTAGTTATATTTACACACTTTTTTTTCTGTGTGTACCTTGAGTGACCCAACCTACGTCTTTATCAAATTTTGAGAAAAATTCTACAGTAACAGTTCACAATTCACTTCAAAATTTCGCGAACATTTGAAGTGCAATGTTACTTGAGATGTACCATTAAAACATAAATCCGAATTAATGAAGTTGAACAGTTTTCTATTGGCGAATGTACCCGAGTGGAAATTTAGTTCATTGTCTCTTCCAGCTTCTTGATTTCAAATAAGGTTTGATCAGGGGTCAGATCAGTACCTGATTCAAAACGTGACGCTATTCGAAGTTTTGCCATCGAAGTTTTTCCTGATAAAGCTTCCTGCTCTTACCTATATCCAAACCTCTTTTAGCTATTATTATATTTTTCTTTTGATTTAGTGTTTTTGATTTTTTTTGTTTGCATTTGACGTTGACTTTTTGCTTAATTAATACAAATTCAATACGTCACATTAAATTTTGTCCATTGCTCCAATTGACGCATATTTAGAACTTTTTCGTATTTTGCCACAAAGTGCCGCCCGTCAGTTAATCTCAAATATATCGACAAATATGTAGCATGTTCAATTCCACATATTGTCGACATAATTGAAAATTGTGTAGCTCTCTTGTGTTGTTATGATTATCCAGTGATATTATTGTTGTTGTAGTTGTTGTTGCTGTGATTCGCGTCATTTCATCTGACATATTTATACGTGTCTCTTGTTGTGTTCCGACTGTCTTAAAATATCGAAAAATAAGCGATTTACGACGTTTTCAACAGGACGCATTGCACTGGTCAATGAATCGAACACTAAGCTGTGAAATACATCTGAAGGAGCCTACGGTGCATTGATTACCAATAAATTCGCATAATCGCCGGATGACATATGCGAGAGAAGAGAGGTGAATTTTAGAGACGGCGATTTATCGACTGCTGCTGCTGCAATTCGTTGCGGCAGACACATTTGTAATAAAATTCATATTTTTTGTATTATTATACATTTTTTTTTATTATAACTGAATAATTAAAAAAAAACAAATATAAGCGCAAAATAATAAATTTAATTTAGCATTATATAGAATCTAATTTTGTAGTTACGTGGTTTCTAACCCGCAACCTTCGACACATAGTCCGACGAACTAAGTAACTGAGTCAACGACGCTATTAACTGACCAAATACGACTGTATAATTTCAAAATTTGATAGTTTTTCTCATGCAACAAATTTTTACTATTACACCCAGAAAAAAATGTCTTCAAATCCTATTAAAATTTGTCAATGGGACAATTCTGTGGTCTCAAGCAATAACAACATAAGTCATTTTTTACTACTTTTCAGGAGAGCATTTTAAAGGTTTAACTAATTACAGCATAAAATTGAATTATGATTTTTAAGGTTTACCAGCGCAAATATCTCACATATTAATAGAATATATTATAAAAAATAGTAGTTTTATAAATTGTTTATTATTCTAATACTTATAGCGAAATTAGTATTAAATGTTGTTATTCCAAATTGAAATATTGATATTTCATGTGCATAAGTCGAGTTATGTTTTTATTACACAAAGCAAAAAAATAAAACGAGCAACATAGGTCGACTTATGTTGTTATCAGAGCTCTCGATTTCATACGAGTATTTTCGAGTAGCCCGGGTACCCGGGCGCTCGAAAGCCCGGATAATACCCGCTAGTTCAAATACTCGAAAAACCCGGGTTTTAAATGTTCGAGCTACCCGGGTAGTTCGCAAAACCGGGGTAGTTTGTTCGTTCGATTGTTCGAGCTATTCGAGTAGCTCGATTGCTCGTTCGTTGTTCGAGTAGCTCGATTGCTCGATCGTTGTTCGTGCTTCGAGTAGCTTGTTCGTTCGTTCGATTGACGATTTTTCATTTGATCGCTTGTTAATTTGTCTGTCCGTTCGTTTGCTTGATGTGGGAGTTGGTCGGAAGTGGTTGGAAAAATGTGGGTGGACAAAAGTGGGCGGAAAGTGATAAAAAGACCGAACAAAAATTTATTGCAGAAATCGGTAGCAGACATCAAGGGAAATCGAATGGTACCACTCTCAGTGGTCCCTGACCCCTAAAAGGGGGTCAAACAATTTTTTATTGCGGAAATGGATAGCGAAACTCATTAGAATACTTACCTTTTGGAGTGGTCCAGGTCCACCCAAAGGGGGTCAAAAACCCCATTTTCGATTTTTTTTTTTTTTTGCAGACATAGATAGCCGGCGTTATGAAATGCATTTTGACATTCACAAAATATTGTTTTCGAAAATGGGGTTTTTGACCCCCTTTGGGTGGACCTGGACCACTCCAAAGGGTACCATTAGCCTTCTAATGATGTCCCCTATCGATTTCCGAAATAAAAAATTTTGGGTCATAAATGCGGTTTTGACCCTCTTTGGGTGGACCTGGACCACTCCAAAGGGTACCAAAAACCCGGGTAGCCCGGGCACCCGGGTAATCGAGAGCTCTGGTTGTTATGCCAAATCGAAAATTTCGAATATGCTAAATTTATGTTGTTTTACCATACTAAATATTGGTTCGATTTATGTAATCATGTTTCTTTAACAAGGCTAATATTATAAAACTAAAAATATTAAAATTACTGAATATTCTTTAAAACAGAAAACCATATTATTTACTACATTTTATTAAAAATTTTGGATAACTATTATATAATAAGCTTTGAATACTTTAAATGTGTTACTATGATAGGTGAATACTCGAAGAATTTCAAATTCGACTATGAAACTATTCAAATTTATAACTGTCAATTCCCATATATTTTTACAAACATTATTTGGAATATTTGCGATTCTTAATTTGGTTTATCATAAAATATAGATTTATAACTTATTTTTATTCAGATGTATTATTGTTAAGTCAATCTTATTTCCAGTTTCTATTCTATAATTTCCATGTCGTGTATTAGTTCTATTAAGAGGTTTTAAAAATCAACAAAAATATGAAACACAAACTTTAGTTTTGAATTTATGCCTTGTAGAAAATGTACAAATATACCAGAAGTATTGTCCATCAATAAAACTCTTGTTATATTTTAAATAAGACAAAATGTTTGCCACGCGTCTAAAGTAAATGGTTTTATTTACAATATAATAATTTGGCGCTATAATCTTGAAGACTTTACGCCGTACTCATAGTGGTGGAACCTACTGTTTAACGCCATATCCGAACGGCGTGGTAAAAAGTTTATTCATGGGTGGTTTTACTTTCAGAGGTTTGCCATTGTCTGGCGTGAGGTACCGTGGTATAGAAAAATGTTTTCTTTGAAAAAGATGTGGACAGTTGCTGACTTCGAACCCGGGACTTTTCGCTCGTAGTCCAACGTACTAACCAATCGAGCTACAATATACTCACTGCAAATATACTTACTGCAAACAAGTATCGAGGTATGTTTTTGTAAAAACTACTAGTTTAGGCGATTTAAAAACTTTTTTCATTATTCGCACTTAATAGCTTAAAATGTGCCTACACTATTATAGTTCATGAGACAAAAACTTACGCCATTGTACAATTTTGGCGGGGAAGGCTATACAAAAATGAAGTACAACCAGAAAACTGCTTTAACTGTAGTTAAATAAAATTTACTTAGCGAATTATAATGAGTACCTTTTTCAAGTATTCTTCAAGTGCTTTGAGATTTGCATAATATTTAATACAATAAACGTATTTGTAATTAATTCGACTTTAGTCACATTTAATTTTGGCTTTTGCTTCATATTTAAAAGATGTTTGTCAGAAGTATAATTTTAATAATTTCCAAGTATGTTCAAGCTCAGGACTGTGATATTTGTGACTAATACTGCTTTAAACTGTAGGTCCTACCATTTGAGTAAAAAATTAACATGTTCAGTTTAAATGGTTGGAAAGAGCTCGGCCTAGGTTCATCAGAACTGCTGTGCCATATTATTTCATCGTATATAACTGAAATTACCTTTGTCTTTTTGACAATTGGTTCGAGCGTCACGTCTAAACTGCCGAATCGATTTGACTTAAATTTATACGCAAGGATACTATGGTGTTCAGAGGTAACAGTCGTGTCTCCTCCCATGCAATATACATTTTCAAATCCAAATTAAGTCAAAAGAAAAAGCACAAATCAAAAGCGAAAACATTGTCAAATTAAAAAGAAATGCAAAAATAATGCCAAAAATTATTGCAAAAATACAAACCTAAAGCATTAACAACAGCAAAAAGAAGAATACAATATCAAAGTTGCAAATACCAAAACCATAAAAAAATAATTACAAAAATATTTTTTTAATTATTTCTTAGGTAATTATATTAATATTGTTACGAAAAGAGGTAATTTGCTCCACTGTGCAAGTAATCAACAATTATAAATGAGACGCAAGACAATTCAGCGCACTAAGCAATGTGTTAGAAAGAGACGGAAGATCATTCACCGCAATGAGGCAGTGTGCGAGAAAGAGATGGAAGATCAGCGCATTTAAACGCATGAGTGCGAATGCGATGCCGCATCTGATGTACAGCACTTCAGTAGTGATTGTAAAGTGGTCGAGTGCAGCTCGTGTGATAAATGTCAAGTTAAATTGTAGACATGCAGCAGTTGTTAGAATTTGTTATTAGTAAAGTTGTTTATTAAAGTGAATTAATAAAGTTAATTGTTATAATTTAAACCAAACATAAGAGTGTTTTTATTTTGTACACAATCCAGCGATACGAACTCGTAAATTAGTATATATTTTGTTTTTGGAATAACGGCATATGTCGACTTATTTTTTAACTTTTAATAAAATTAATTTTGGAATAGCAACATAAGTGGAGATATGTTCAATGAATAACAAACAATTATTTTGGAATAACGACATAACTCGAATTATGTTATAAGAAAAACGATTTTAAAATTTTGAATAAAAACATAAGTCGAAATTTTTTATAAAAACATAACAACACAAGTCGCGATATGTTGTTATGATTTCTTATGAATTTTACTCAGACAGTTCAACTTTCGAGTGTGTAATAACAACATAAGTCTAGTTGTGTCGTTATTTTCATATGTAAAATGCGGCAAAACGAGTTATGCTGTTATGGTTTTCACTTATAACTTTTGAACTAAAGAAGAGAATATCACCAAAATTTGACACAATATTAAATCGAATACCGGGAATAAGATGGTGGTACACACGACATAACGACATAAGTCGAGTTATGCTGTTATGCATTGGGCCCACAGAATTATTGTTTTAATAGTATAAAAAAAATAAATATTTTCATATAAACTCAATGGAAATGTTCTGGTATTTTGTAATGGTATTTTCCGATTAAAATAATAATTTAACCTATTGTCTATTTTTAATAGTAATAAACTATTATTTTTATAGTATTTTTTCTGAGTGTATGCCCTAAACTGATTTCAACAAAATCTATAAAAACTTTTCAAAAAATACACACAACATAACGACATAAGTCGAGTTATGCTGTTATGCATTGGGCCCAAAGAATTATTATTTTAATAGTATACAAAAAATAAATATTTTCATATAAACTCAATGGAAATGTTCTGGTATTTTGTAATGGTATTTTCCGATTAAAATAATAATTTAACCTATTGTCTATTTTTAATAGTAATAAAATATTATTTTTATAGTATTTTTTCTGAGTGTATGCCCTAAACTGATTTCAGCAAAATCTATAAAAACTTTTCCGAAAATTCACTTTTAAAATCAATCAGTGCGTGAATTTTGAAATTTGCCAAACAAAACTAGCACTGACTGCAAATTAAGTTAAAGTTTGTCGTCTAATGTGGCGCGCTTCACCGGAAAAACTTTGTTAAAAATATTTGGCATTTCAATTAGAGTATGTGGTACCAACTGTCAGGTCACCAGCCAAACCATCCCATCAACCAGAAGCACCAACGAAAACATTTATAATTTGTCCAATGCAAGGTGCGCAAAAGTTTACAACGTGCACCGCCCGCTGTACCGCATTCGCAACGCACCACACAAATGCGTGTGACACGTCGTTGACAAATTTAATTGTAAACTTTTGTTTGCGGTCTTGTAAATAATGCAATGCGATTAATTATTAAAATTTATTTTTTAATTAATTCATAATTTTCGCTGATTTAAATTCTGTTATTATAATGAATATTAATTAGCTATTTAAAAAAAAAAAACAATTGCAATTTTATTATTTAAATCACAAATTTGAATTTGTTGAAACTATTTTCATTTTTTGTATTTTTACCAAATACACTGGTCTGCAAAATGAGCACTTTTAATCCTTTCTGTCTTTATTCAAATTATTTCTATATAATTTTAAGTTGCTGATTTGAATTGCGTTTCAGTTTATTCTCTACATTCAGGTAAAATAATATTAAATCAATAGTTTTTTTTACTATTAAATTTAGTCAACAGTCTAAAATAATATTTAAATAGGTAAATACCATTAAATACTACAAAATACTATTGTGGTATTATTGAGTTTATATGATATTTTTTATTTTTTGTATACTATTAAGTTAATACTTGTCCTATTGAGCATATTTTAATAGGAATTTATGGGATTTTTTTCTGAGTATATAAAAATTAATTTTTGTTTTTTGTATTTTTCACTGCATTTTTTTAAAAAGAGACTGAACAGACATTAATCAAGGAATGTTTTGGCTTTCAGACAACTTCAATATCCTTTAAGTTTTGTATACTGTAACCGGTTAATGTTGAAAAATGGATAAAAAAGAACAAATTATGAAATCACCGAAAAGCAGGGAAACCTGGGTTAAAGTGGGACATAGGGTAATGTGGGAAATTGCCATTTGTGGACATGTTTTGTTGTAATAATAATAATAGTTTGGCACTACTGTCCTATAAGAACTTAGGCCGAGCTCTCTCACCATTTTGAGCTGTGCGTGTTATATTTGTACTCAAAGTGGTGGGACCTACAGTTTATTGCCGAATCCGAACGGCGGGTGAGAGCTTTTCATAGGCAATGTTTTACTCTCGTAGGTTTGCCATTTACTGCCGAGAGGTAGCGCTGTATAGAAAAATGTTTCTATGAAAAGATGTTGTTAGCCCCAGTCCAGGCTTGAACCGGGGACCTTTCGGCTAGCAGTCCAACGCACTAACCACTGAGCTACCGCGTTTTGTTGTACTTAGAAAAATAAAAAACAATTGTCAAGTGCTTCTTAATATGTCATCATTTTTTGTCACCCATGGTTATAATCAAATTCATACCGTTTTATTGCATTTCAAGAAGAAGAAGTAAAAAAACATGTTTTTGAAAGTTATTTTAGATTGCTGATGTTTTGTATCAAAAAGTGAGAATTTTTATAGTTGCTAATTAAGATAGTATGTTTAAAATGATTGCAATTTATTGATATACAAACGGGTTTTTCAAATAATTTGACATTGCTTAAATGGTGTTAAGTTATGGTAAAACTGCGATATTTGTGTAAAGTGGGAAACATTTTCTGTGGTAAAGTGGGAAATGTAATTTAAGTAACATTTGTTGTAATTTTAGTGAAAAGTTGCTGTAATATGAACTATTTAATTGGTTTAGCCAAAAAAACAAACTTCAATCGTGGCCACAAACTAATGAAAAGCATCATTTGACTTCATCTGAGATAAGTTCTAAATTGCAGAAAAAAGCCGAGAAGTGAATCTTTATGTTGGCTATTTTTGGTCAGTTTTTTTGAATGCAAATGAATAGTTTTTATTTCATATATTTCCGACATTTCGGTGATTCTTTTTCACCTAGCTCGGGGATGTTTATTGAATCTGTTAAATTATTTTTATTGAATATTTTGAATTTTTAGTGAACGTTTTGTATTTTTAGTAAATATTTTATATTTATAATTTTAAGTAAACATTTCTATTGTGATAATTTCAAAATTTTAAATATTTAATGCTTGAAAGTTAAAATTTTAATTTTTAATGAACATTTTGAATTTTAAGTGAATATTTTGAATTTCTAGTTAACATTTGTAATTATTAGTACACACAGAAAAATCCTCTTTTGGCATGAGGTTAATTTAACCAACGTTTCAGTGTTGCAACCGAAATACATTTGTTGTAACCTCACGTCATTAAAATGAACGTACTACTTCTTACTATAACCGAAATGTTAGTTCGCGCAACTGTACGTTCGGTTGTAGTAACCTCATGATTACATTTTTGATTCTTCCAAAAAGTTGACGTTTGTGCATTTGTTGCGGCAACTGAGTACGTTATTGTATCAACAAAATAAATGACAAACGGCAACCTCATGTCTATCAAAAGTTCGGTTGCCAGTTTCTTGTCAAAAATTATGGATACATGCAGATAAAAAATAAACGTCAAAAATTTTCACAAGTGGCAAACAATTGTTTATTAATAGGAAATGCGATATATATACATGAATATTAATAAAATAATTAATGAATTCAATACAAATTGCTGTTTAGCTAGTAAAATTTAATAAAAATATGTGACTATATGTGGCATTATAAATAGTTTTTTATTTTGTTATTCTGATGAAATAAAATATTAAATGTGTCTTCATACTGTTTTTATTTTTCTGGGAACTGGAATTAATAGATATATTTTTTGAAATATATCTATTGTGTGCGTGACATATTTACACATCAAAAATGCATACAGAAAACTTTATATAAATAAAGTTTCTATACACGGAGAGAAAAAATTTGTTTGAATATGTTTGAATGTAATTAAAAAGTAATACGAAATTACCATACATGTATTAGGAATGAAGTGTAATTAAATTATAATCGAAATTGAATTTATTTTTGTTCACGTGTAAACATTATTATATTTTCCAGCAGAATATGTCAAATTTACCATAAATATGTTACAATACCAATATAAAATTTTAATTGCATTTGAAAAAACTATTTCTTGGCAATTTACTTGGTTAAAACTATGTTTCGAAACACAGAAAGTGCTACTCAAATCTAAATACAACGTATGTTCGCAACGCTCGTCTTAATTCGATAATTTATCGAAGTTGGCAACGTTGATCAGCATTTTCTAACTTTGCCATTGTTTGAACATATTTATGTTTAAAAACAAATAAATAAGAAATATGATTTAAATAAATGTATTCTTGCAACATTCTTCTTGTATACGAAGTTGGCACACGTTGAGCTGAATTTTCTACCTATGTCTCTTTTGTCGTCGTTTGAAGTATGTAATTTTAAACATATTGATGTTTGAAAACAAACAAAAGTTGACGAGTGTCAACTTTGACGAGTGTCAACTTTATATACAAGAATTCATTTTTTGTTTGTTTTCAAACATCAATATGATCGTCATTTTCTGCGTACGTGTCTTTTGTTGTTCGTTGAGAAAACGTGATCGCGTCGGTAATAATTTTGTTATTTGTAAATTAAATAAATATATAAATTATGTTACAAAAAGTACAAATAGTAACAGAGTATAATATAGTGCGGTATATAATTTCTGAAACTAATGTGAAAAAACCACAAATAAAAATCAGTGTTTCGATTTTCAAACAGAATTTGGCATGTTTTTTTACAAAAGTCTCCGTGAATTATTTGCCTACGCTATGTGCTGTACTGAGATCAACTGTAACTGTACCAAATATAAAGCGAGCCTGGATCGTCTGGTTTAGCGTCTGCTGGTGCAATTGTGCATTCATTGATTCTGTCACTTGTACTTGCAGTTTAAAACGAATTATTTATTTATGCATTTAAAAATTTGTATATGAATTCAATTATTATAAATTCCCACTGTGCATGTTTAAAGATTTTTAATAAGAATTAATAAAATACAACATTTTATTTTTATTTTATTTTCAGGATTTCTTTCCAAAAATATTTATATATGTTTCTATGCAAACATACTACTTATTTTGTGTACTGAAACAACTGATATGTTTCACTGGAAACATATTTATATTCAGGTCGTTCAAAATCATGTTTTATTTTGAACATATTTATGATTCGGTTCAAATATTTATGTTGATGTAGTAATTATTATCTTTCCATTAGAACATACTCCATTTTAAGGGACAACATTAAAATGTTTCCGTGATATCATAATATAAATCAGAGCTCATTACAACACTGTTCAAGTCTCAATACAACCCTGTTTACAAATGATTTATCAGTCAATTATATATTATGTTTACATAGAATTCCAAACATACATATTAATGCCTGCAAAATTATGTTTATGAGAGCCCTTTTTTTAGCGTGTATAAAATAAATATTCTCAAAATAAAATTTCAATTGGAAGCTTCGGGAATGCTTGCTGACTTGAAGGTTTAAACAACCTCATGCTTGCTGAATAGGATGTTGGCACAACCTCATGCTTGCTGACTAGGAGGCAAGTTTCCGCAACCGAATAATGCGGTAGGGCAATTTAGTTGGTTGCCGCAACAAATCAGTTTCCTGTGTGTAAACATTTAAATTATTACCCAAAATGCCAATCGTTTCGATATCGTTACGAGATCAATATGAATAAATGAAGAATTCACATGTTATCGGACAAATTCTCGAAGTAATGTCGAGCGTCAAATTTGTCCTACATGGTAGGTGGATATTGATGCGTTCTGACGAAGTTTTATCGATACGATCCATTTTTCGAAATTGGATATCGAAGAAAAAATGATAAAAGTTCGAGATATGATAAATGTTTAAATATCGTATCGTTGTCAAAGAATTTGAATGTACAAGAAATATAAAATAAATAAGAATCGATATCGATATCGAACTTATTCATCGAAGTTATTCGAGATTGCTTCGAGGCATCGAAGGTTTCCGAGACAAGCTGGGTAGTGTAAGTGAACATTTAGAATTTTTAGTAAACATTTTAATTTCTAGAATTTACATATTTTATAATGTTTATTTCATTAAAATGTTTAACATTTTGAATTATTGTTTTTAATCAAATATTTTGTATTTCGAATTTAGAATTTTTAGTGAAAATAATTATGCATTTTTAGTGAACATTTTTAATTTTTAGTGAACATTTTTAATTTTTAGTGAACATTTAAAATTTTTGTGAACATTTTGAATTCTTAAGCTCGAATCACACGATTGAATAAACAGTCAACTTTTGAATCAATTTTCAAATAATTTTAATATCAATCGTGTGATTGCCCAATTTTTGTATGGAAAATTAGGCAATCACACGATTGATATTTAAATTGATTTGAAAATTGATTCAAATGTTGACTGTTTATTCAATCGTGTGATTCGAGCTTTAGTGAACATTTTCAATTTTTTTAATTTCAAGTGAAATTTAATTTTAGCGAATATTTTCGTGATCAAACATAATTTAGAGTGAACGTTTCATAATGATCATTTAAAAAATGTTGTATTTTAATCTTGTTAATGAAATTTGTTAATTAAATTTATTAATTTAGCATTTTTAGTGAACATTTTGATTTTTATTGAATATATATTAATTTGTAGTGTACATTTTCGATTTCGATTAATATTTTTTTTAGTGTACACTTCTTTTTTTACGTGCTCATTTATTTTTTTTTTATAATTTGTTATTTTTACTGAAGATTGCTTTAATTAATTTGAACAATTTCATTTCTGTGTTTTTTTTTTTTAATTTTTAGTGTTTATTTTTAATTTTAATTGAACATTTTAAACTTTTTAGAACATTTAAACTGTCAGTCATAAATTTTTGTGAACATTTTATTTTTCTAAAGAACATTTTTAAACATTAGTTTTTTTACTTTTTTTTTACTTTTCAAGTTTACAAATTATTGAAAAGTATTTTTACTTTAAGTCGATTGCCAGTTAGCATTTTGAGTTTTGGTTTTAGTGAACATTTTAAATTTTTAGTGAACATTTTACACAATTGGAAAATTTTAAATTCATTTTGTATTTTAAATAAAAAAAGAGCATTTTGAATTTTTTTTATGCTAGATTTTTTTGTAAACCCTAGTAGAAATTTGCCCGATGCGCCATCGGGAAATGATCAGGTTTTCGTTGGGTAAGCCCTATTAGAGAAAATATGATCATTGCCTTTGCATGCCCTTATCATGCTTACCATAGCAGGGTTTACATTATCTAAACAGACAATGTTCCCGATCATAGCTATATTATTTGTTCCTCATAACGAAATTATCATCAGACAATGATCGAAATTTAATGAGAGAAACCCTATTATGCTGGGGCTCTGGCAAGGCAATTGTCGGGTAAATAATAAAATGGGGAATTGACCGATCAGTACATGATCATGGCTTGAGGTCAGTACATGATTAGGACACTGCGTTACAAGGACATTATGGGCCTCGTCATATCCCGATCATCTCAAATAATGATATGATCACTTCATGACCATGGCCCTACCAAAATTTCTACTAGGGAATTTATTATTTTGTGTAATGTTACAATTTATAAATTACATTTTACTTGTAACATTTAATTTTAATGCAAACTTTTTTAATAAATTTTAAATCTTAGCACTTTGCTCGAAGAAAATGCTTGAATTTTGTACCAAATATAATAAATAGTATTATTTTTATTTATTTAACACATATACACCATGTGATTAATTATTTTCCAAACTTAATTTGCATTAATTTGTCGTTCGACGCGCCATCGTCATGGGGCCACAATTAAATCGCAGTTAATGCCAAACGAACAATTTGCTGATATAATTAATGAGAAAACTTTTCGGAACCTTTTGAAATATTTTTTTTATTGTTGTTTTCATACAAATACTGGACAGACTTATTGACTTACCGACGGACGTTAGGTTGGTTGTTAACAATGACCGTCAATAAAAAATAAAAGGAAACAAAAAAATTGGAAAATTGTTCATGTTCTGGGATTATTGTAAGTCCTGACATAAATAAGTTGCTTATCGGGTAAATATCGGCAAGTAAAGCATGGCATTTATAGCGTTTAATGATAGACTCGAATACAGCACATATATTGGGTGGGATAGTAAAAGAATGGAGGTAAAGTGAAAGTATTCTATAGAAGAATTGATAGGAAAGTGAAGAAATTGTAGGTGAGTAAAATAATTCTAGCGTTGTGAAAGAAGGTGGTACCGAATTGGGGAAGTTTCTTGAGTAAACATTACTTACCGCTGCTCAATTAGATTTGGTAACGCGATAGAAAACCCAAGTCAACATATAATTACAGCAGTGATTGCTGAACATGTTATGGCGGAGCTTCCAAAATAAATATGCGGTAGGACTTTTTTGTAATATAAACATCTCAATTAAATATATCAAAAAATATCAATATAATAATGTATGTACCTTTAATTGTTAAAAAAGTAAAATTATAAATTAACAAATGCCAAACTATTGATTTCTTCCAATTCAAAGTAAAATTTTGGAACTACTATCTATTGTGAAATTATGCAATTGAATAATTTTTTTTTACTCTTAATTTGAACGACTTATCGCACGGGTAACGTTACAGTCTTTTTGTAATAAAAGGTTTTTCAAGAAGAGTGCTACAAAAGTTTTTTTAAGGGTTTTTCAACAGGGACGCTACAAAAGTAGAGCAACAGGGACAGCAAACGACGCCATATTTCTTGCCGCTCTTTTGACATTTCTCTTCAGTAAGGTTTGCCATTTCATGATGGAAAGATATACGAGCCAACAACGAGTCGAAATTATTAAAATTTACTACCGAAATTCGAATTCGTATATATTTCCGTCATGAAAAATAGTTTTCCAAAAAAAAAACCTTAAATTCAATTATTATCATAATTGTCAAGACTAATTTTAACATACCTATTAAGGTTAATATTCATATCCGTTTTTAAGATATAAAGTCTGAATATTTTGTGGTTTTTTGACAATTTTTAAATTATTTATTTAGCATTTATAATCTAACGATAGACCAGAAAATGATTTGTTTTTATACAGACCATAGTCCAAATTAAAAACCAAATTACTATACATATGTATAAAGTGTCGTACTTCAATACAAAAATATATTTAAAAATTAAAAAATAAAAAAGTCGTTTCTAATTGTGTGGCCACTACTGTATATTAAAAAAATTAATAATGAAAAAATGTTGTTCGATAAATAAAAATTGAATGTGATTTTCTTTTCAATATTAATGAATATTTCTTAGAGTAAGAATTTATGCAGCAAGATTCTAGCCCAAGCTAACGCCTAGCCAGAGTTAAAAATGCGGCACATTCACATCCGACTAACTTCACACAATTCAGTTGGTATTAAAATAATCTAAGAACAGTTGAAATTTTGCAGCCTGGCAACGCCTTGGTAAACTGGGCTAAACTCATACGGCATAAACCATACAGTGTCATAAGCAGTTCATTTCAGTATTGGAATTTGTATTGCACACTATTATAGACTCTTCACTACAATTACCTCTTGTTTGTGTTTTGTGTTGACACTACTTGTGGTTTCTTGTTGTGAGCAACACAATCATTTGATTTGCAAGCGACATTACAGTTGTCTTGAAATAAAATTAATGTCTTAAAGTGGGTTTTAAATGCATTTGTACACATGTCTAATATTAATCAAGATATTGCTGCCGCAAGAGTACGCGTCTCTCGTTAGTGTCGACGTGAACTATAAAAATACTGTATTCAAAATAAATAAAAAAAGTCTTTAAAATAAATGTACAAATATTTGATTTACGATTTCCTTTTTTGGGTCATGATAATTTTTAACGTATTTATAGGTCATCAAAATTCAAGCAACCAATACAAATTTCGTTTGACTCTATTGTAGTGCACCTAAATTTATAATGCAAATGAAAAATTAAAATTATATTATTACGCGATTTAATGTATTATTTTATATGATTTATCAATTTTTAGTGATCATTATATATTTTATATAATACTATTTGGAATTATTTTGTAGTAGCTTTTTTTATCATATATTTTTGTTTTTTTGCGTTCAGTTTTTTTAATTCTATTTCTATCCTATTTTTTCAACTCATGTTTTTCTCTAAACACCTTTTTATAAACCCCCTATTTTTAATCCTTCGCAAATCCACCATGGTAGATGCAAAACTCTGTCGTGTCGACCGTGTCTGTTTATTAAATGTGCATATGTGAAACCAACAACACCTTACCTGAACTACAGATATAAAGTACATCCTTCCGAAGAATATAAGGTGCACTGTCTAACAACACTCATTACTTTGAGTCGTCTGCGATAGGTAGTTTTACTTTTTTTTTTGTACGCAAATTCTTACAAACGTTATCCTTGCACAGAGTTATTGAGGTAACTTTTAAATTAATTAAAACATATTTTTCTAAAGGCGATATCTACGTGTGATATGAACTCAACTAAATAAAAAGAATTTTATAACAGATTTATTGGGGTATGATGAACAGACTTGAGTGTGGAATTGCGGCATTAGTAAGATTTTCTATTTTAATTTGGTTAGTATTATGGAATTAATACACCGAAAAAAATACTGTATTAAAAATAAATAAAAATATCTTTGAAATAACTACATATGTATTTGATTTACGTCCAAAATCATATGTATTTGTTTTTACTAAAATGATGTAGTTTTATTATATCAAAAAAGATAAATGTCTTTATATATACGTTCTGAAATATGTAGATAAATTACTACATTTGCTTTTAATTTAACATCTGCATTTATTTTACTTTATTGTGATAATTAATTAAAAATGTATATATTTTTTATGTTTTATAATAAAAACAATTCTTTATTGATTCGGAAAACTATATAAATGAATTTTAATATAATATTTTTTGATAAATATCAATTATTAGTATGAACACTAGACTGACAATGGAAAATCATGATTTCAATTCGAGAGGAGGCCACACCTTATAAATGCTCTCTTGGATGAAAAAATCGATGTGAAGATTATTTAGCGAAATCCGAATATGGGAAATGGTTCGATTCGATTCCCATCTCAAATTTATTTTCAATATGCGTTTATTTTAGGATGAATAAAAAAAAATCGTAGACTTTTAATTTTTGTTGAAAAGCTAATACAATTTTCCAAAAGATGACATACCCACATTTTTAGTTTATTGCGTTTGAGGGACGTCATTTCACTTCAATTTTGAAATTGTTGTTTTAGGTCCCCGCGGGTGCATTTTCCATATTCGGATTTCGCTGAAAATTCTCCACATCGACGTTCTCATTCAATAGACCATTTCTAGGGGTGACCTTCAAAATCAAACTCGATGATTTTTTTTTCATACAAAGTCATTGTCAGTCTAATAAACACTCTTTAATTGTATATACATACACAAGTACATGCACGAAGGATCGACCTTTCGTAATACGTTTTTTGTTTGTCCACACGAATTTCAAATAATTCATATAAATGCCAAAATAAAACAATAATACAGTTTGTGCAATATGTAGAAAACGAATTTCCAATACATGTTGTAGTAAAATTAAGTGAAATAACCACAAATGTATTTAAATTCTAACAAAATGTAGTAGGTCAACAGTTTTTCAAACACATACATGTTATATAATTTACTACAGTAATTTTTACGGTGTATGAACTACAAAAGTCACGAAGTAATATATGCACACAAAAAAATAAGATAGGTTAGTCAAACCGAAAAAAATTGTTAATAAACCATTTTTCTATTTTGTATTGAAAACACAAACAACAAGTACAATTCAGGTGGTTCGACAAAAATTGTTAAAATAAATTGAGACATTTTTAACCATAACCAGTTGGGAAGGTTAGATCACATGGGAAATTTTAAAGTAGGTGTAATTATGATAGTTAGGATTATCAAAATTATAGTCGGTCTAAGCCGACTATAAATACCCTACACATATGTGTGGTTACCATTCAAAGTGGTCACCAGGGTATACGAATCCTGAAAATAGGGTATACGAATCGCTGAAGAATTGCCATTCATTTGATACCCATATTTACAAATGGGTAGGTGTACCGAATTTCGATTTTTTTTTAGTGAACCACAAGTCTTTTCGCCGGAAAACATTATTATCATGTATTTGAGCATGATGTCAATATATATTTGACCAAAAAAGTTTACCTAAGCACGTATACATAAAAATTGATCTTTATATGTACCATTTTATATGAGGTATTTGAACATAAGTGGTCGGATCATAGGTCACAATGGACCGATCTCGCCAATTTTTCGCACATACAGCGTAGGTATATTAGTAATCTAAGTTATAAGTTTCATTTATCTAGCTCTTCAATTTTAAAAGTAGTAGGGATTTCAACAGACAGACATACGGACAGACAGACAGACAGACGGACAGACGGACATCGCTAAATCGACTCAGGAGGACATGCTGATCAAGAATATATATACTTTTCCATACCGGAGATGCTTCCTTCTGGGTGTTACAAACGGCGTACCAAACTGAATATACCCTTTCACTCTTAGTGTAGGGTATAAAAATAGTTAAACTAATCGTAAGAATTGTAGCATATAAATTTAACCATAAAAATGGTATGTAACTATTCTCAACCACTAAAATGGTAAAACTAACCAAATAAAATTGTAACTTTACTATTTTGGTTGGTTATCTAACCGAAAAGATGGTTCTGACGCAATTATCTCCTCTCTTCTCTCTTTGCGATGAGAATAACGAGAATATTGATGCTTTGTACAAAATTAGACAACCCGTTCGTTAATATTCAGTGACAAACTATTCGTGGACGTGTGCTTACGCACCGGTTGATTTAAGTGATTTTCAATTAACTTATAAATTAAACAATTTAAAATGAGTTTTTGAAGTATTATGTTCCATATATTGTGTGTTCTGCAGACGGATGATGCAGATAATCCTATCAATTCTGACTTCTTTAATTTTATGCAGCAGTGGCAACAGCGGAACATCACTGACATCGAATCTGCTTCATGTTCACAGGCATCCAGTTCTTCGTCAAATGACTTTGTAAGTGTATATATGCAAAATAAATCATAAATAATTGTAAATTTTTAGGATTTTCAATATGTGTTGAATGTCCATCGAACTGGTGAATATGTTCTGCGGTTCGAAAAAGTAGATGATGCTGGGAAGATAATCTTAATTAATGCGCAGAAATACGTTTAAATATTATAAATATATTTATTTAGTACTTTCTACTATCGTAAATACTATTTTTCATAGTAAATAAACTATTTTTCATGAAAATAAACTATTTTTCTTGGTAGCTAAACTATTTTTATGATAAATGAACTATTTTCCATGGTGTATGAACTATTTTCATGGTACACGAACTATTTTCATGGTTAATGAACTATTTTCATGGTACATGAACTATTATTCATGGTACTCGAACAATTATTCTTGGTAGATGAACTATTTTTTGTGGTAAAAGAACTATTTTCACGAACTATTATTTTTATAATTTTTAGTCGGTTCGATTTACCACGTTTTTCGGTCACTGCAATTTTAAACGTCGTTTTGGGTTAGATTTACCTATCTTTTTCTTTGTGTGTACGAAATCATTAAAACATATTCTGGTTTTTGTAAATTTTTCAACTCTAATATAATTTTGTTAAATTATTAATAAATTTCCTCTGGTTCTTCTCGTTCTTAAATAAATCATGCTTTGCCCTAATTTAATTTCAGCATTTTAATTACATGTTTAAATATACATTTTTATTATTATTTTAATTACATAATACGTACGCTATTTGTACGCCTTTATTATTTAATTTTAATTAAATATATTTTACCATTGATTTAAACCAGTGAAACTTTTATTTATAAAAAAAAATCACTCTATACCCAATGCACTTTTGCCATTTCCGAGTGATATCGTGGTGACACTGGTACTACTGGAAATGTGTTAAATGAAAAAATAAATCCTCGGCGTAAATTTGCATTTAATGAACTCTTTGAAGTGTTGGTTGCTGGTTCAAGGATTAGAACTCTATTGAAATCGCTGCGAGTGTAACCACAGAGGAAATCATCAAGGCGCGACAAGTGAGTGATTCAGTGATGAAGGGAAATTGAATTGAAATGAATTTTATTTTTATTTTATTTAAACCTATTTTATTTATTCATAAAGAAAATAAAAGTTGTCAAGTAATTGCAAGAGAAGTGAATAATAGATAGGTATGGTTGTTGGTAGGTGTTGGGTGTTGAATTAAGGAGGTTTTGAATGAAAATGGTTGTGTAGATAAAGGTGATGATGGGTGATATAATGAAGATAATGATACTCAAAATATTGCTGACGGTGTTACTATTATAAGTAGTAAAAAATAGTTGTTTGGTAAAGGTCATGGTTAAACTGAATAATGCTATAGATTAAGGAAAATTTTATTTAAAGGTTTTTATTTTTTATTTTAATTAATTAAAGATTTAGATATAATCAATATTGTTATACCCTACACTCACTATGAGTGAAAGGGTATATTCAGTTTGTAACACCGTTTGTAACACCCAGAAGAAAGCATCTCCTATATGGAAAAGTATGTATATATCGTCATTGTAGAACGAAAATTCACCAAATACATTTTCAATATTCATTTACAAAAATCTTTATATATCCGTCAATTTTTAATCGATGATCTCAATTTGTTACCACATGATAAGAAAATGTAAATCTATCAATTGATATTTCAACTTTAAAAATGTAGCAATTACTTTTTATAATATTAATCAACAAACTCGAACTTTAAGTTTTTCATAAAAATGTATTTGGTTTTCGTTCTAGAACGACGACTCGAGTGTCCGTTAGCGATAACCGTCTGTCTGTTGAAATCACGATTACAGAAAAATTAGAAGAGCTATTTCAATTAAACTTCTAATTTACATTACTTATATATCTACGCTGTGTCAACAAGAAAATTGGCATGATCGGTGCATTGTGACCTGCAAAACGACCACTTATGTTCAAATACCTCATAAAATATACATATGCAGATGAATTTTACATTATACGCGCTTAAGTGAACTTTTTTTGGTCAAATATATATTGACTTCATGCTGAAATATATTAAAATAATATTTTCTTGGGGACCGGCTTGTGGTTCTCGAAAAAAAAAATCGGTATACCTACCCATTTTTATATATGGGTATCAAATAAATGGAAATTCTTTCGCGATTTCAAGTTTGTAGGTATTTTCAGAATTTGAAAACCCTGGTGACCTATGCACCTGCTTTAAGTGGTCACCACCGCACACATTATCACATATGTGTAGGGTATTTATAGTCGGCTTAGATCGACTATAGCTTTCATAATTCTAACTAAATTCATCACACGAATTATCACAATTTCCCCACTTCAAAATTTCCCATGTGACCTAACCTTACCTACTGGTTTAATTTAAAAGTCATTCGAGACAATATTTTTGAAATTGTTTGTAATATTTGGAGCATATTTTCGACAATCACACAGATCAATGAAATTTGTTTAAGCAGCATTGGACAACATTTTTTTTGCGCAGAGTTTAGGAAATGTATCAACATTTTTTAATAATAATAAAAACTAACGTTATTTGAGCGTTATCGTTTTATGCTCAATTTTTTTCAATTTATTTGTCCACTTCTATAATGATACTAAAACGGTAGTGTTTTGATAAAAACGAACTCATAGTTATCGTAATGATATCGTATTGGTTTTATTTTCAATAAACCAATTTTATTTGTTCAGAAAATGTTATCTTGTTGACAAAAAATCTAAAAAAACTCACAATTCAATTTTAAAATACTTTGATCATTAATATATCGTATTTAAAAGTTAACGTCAAATGATTCGCAACAATTTTTAAACGTAATTTCGCATCACAAGTTATTTGTTTTCTGCCCGTTTCCGAAATATACCATTAATATAACACAAAATTTTACAATCAGCTATAAATTTTATAAAATATTCCATCTATCTGTGTGTTTGACGAAAATATACCACAAATATTCCTCAAAAATTCCTTAAAAAAGATTATCGGCAGATTATCAACTCCGCCTTTGTCTGCAAAAATCTATCGAAAATATGTTTCTAAGCTACCATGAGCCTGCCAAAATTTTGTCTAGGGTCTCGAGACAAAATGTATGTCATTTATCTAAATGATATACATTTAGATAAATCACGGAGGAACCAGAAGGAATCAAGAATTGTACAGAATGATGACATACAGCTAATCGAAAGCATTCTTGATTTTAAGAAATATAGCCACTTGCTAACCAAAAAAGTAAATAAAAGCTATTATTCTTGATATGCAGTGATTTTTTTCTTAGGAGTCAAACAAGTACGAAACATAAACAGTTTTTACTGGTCAATAAATCAAATTCTCAAAATTCAGGAGCATATATAACTAAGTAATTTACTTTTGGGGCATTTTTCCGGCAAATACAGAAGACAGTGGGAGATTTAAGGAACCGACAAAATTTTGAGTAGTCTTATGGCAGCTTAGAATAATTTTTTCGAAATATTTTGAGCAGACAAATGCGAAGTTTGTATTAAAAGCTGTCGTTTTTCTGACCGTTAACAAAATATGCCAGGAATTTGCCAATAAACTTCCATTAAATTTGGTAATTTGTCATACGCTTCTCACAAACTTCCATTAATCTGTATGTTTGTATTCCTGAATAATTACATAAATTTAGTCTCGGGTGTTTTAAAATTTTTATTAAATTTAAAAGGCAGATTCTCGTCCTATTTTTAGTACGGGCGGAAAATTGTCAGATATTAATACAAACTTCCCCGTGGCAATTTTATGGTAATTTTGAGGAATATTTGGAGCATATTTCCGTCAAATACATTATTTAATGTAAATTTTTCGGAAGCGCACAGATTGTTATGATGTTTTATTTTAAAGGCAGATTTTCGGCAGAGAGCAGAAAATAGACAGATTTTGATACAAACTCACTATTTTATTTACACAAAATCATTAGCAAAGTCTGCCAAATATTTTGTCTAGGGTGGTCTTTGACTGCTCAAAATATTTTTAAACTTGCTGCCTAAAATATTGTCGAGTGTAGCCAAATTATATAGAATTTGTTTAGCTTTCACGTGAGTTAGTTTAACCCATTGAATACTGACCCCCCTGCTCCTCCGATTTGGATGAAAGTTCACACAGACAATAATTAAAAATACTGAATACTTTTTTTTAAATAAAATTATGATATGCAACATAAAATAGCACATTATACTTAAACATTATTTTGTTCATAACTCATATTTTTCGAACTATTTATAAGCCCCAAGCCCACCTTTTTGTACATATAAAAATCGTTCTTCCGTCGAACGATACGTTTGTTGAACAATCTCCCTTCGGCTGTTTTTCCCGAAAGTTTTAGTATTGGGAATTTTAAAACAAACTTCCATCGACACCATTTTCCCTCCTTCTATTATATAATTCTTTCTTACGATCAACACTGTGCAATCCCCTGAACGTTGGTTAATTTGTAAAATAAAACACGTGGCATTAAATAACAGAGGAACCAGAAGGAATGGAATCAAGAATTGTACAGAATGATGACATACAGCTAATCGAAAACATTCTTGATTTTAAGAAATTTAGCCACTTGCTAATCAAAAAAGTAAATAAAAGCTATTATTCTTGATATGCAGTGATTTTTTTCTTAGGTGTCAAACAAGTACAAAACATAAACAGTTTTTACTGGTCAATAAATCAAATTCTCAAAATTCAGGATAAAATATAACTAAGTAATTTACTTCAGCTGTCCACATTATGCGCGCTGGACTTGCCTAAATCTCGAGTTCGAATCCCGGTTTGGGCATCGGCGCTCGTGGTGATATTAACCACGAAACGTAGGGAATAGAATTGTACAATGGATATATTATGTCTGAGTGCATGGATCTTAGTAGATATTCCAAAAACAAAAGTAATATGCTTTCTTATTATTCAGATGATAAATTCTTGAACTATAGTAGCATTTTGTAGTAATTACTGAAACCCTGTCATTTTTTTCTGTCTATCCGAATTCCTCTTCAGGTTTAGTACTTGATTTCCCTCCGTGTATAGTCCAGGTTAATGGTCCCACACAGGTTAACTATTTTGTAAAATAGAGGCCATCTAAGGTTAATATGCAAAAAGAGTTATTTCTGATGTTAAACTTCAGAGCCTGTACCATAAAAGTTTTTTCTAAAATTGCTCCATTTTAGGTTATTATTCTATCGAATAGTCCTTCATGTGTTAAAGATCAATTGCGAAAGCAAAAAAAAAATACGCATTATGCATTTTAATACGCCATTCGCTACTTTTTGTTGAGTTTCCACCAAATTATCAACACCGTAAAATTAAAAACTTTTTGAAACTGAAAAAGAAAACTTATTCGCGAGTCGCATAATAAAAAATCAAAAATATTATTGAAAAGCAATTTGCTCGAATTTGACAGGGAGAAAAAATACAAAAAATAAAAAAACTTATAGAACAAATGCACAACATTATTAACTTGGTCAATGTTGGTTGGTAGCACAAGGGCGGAAACTTATAAAATTGACTGCTAGCAGCATTTTACGAACGCGTACGTGAGCATAATGCCAATTATTTTGTTGGGAAATCATAAACCATAAACTTTGGGGGTTAAAAGTTTTTCACAAATCGCTTTTTCTCGAATTAAAATTTTCTTGTGTTTATTTTTATGTTTTATATTTTATATTTTATATTTTATATTTTATATTTTATATTTTATATTTTATATTTTATATTTTATATTTTATATTTTATATTTTATATTTTATATTTTATATTTTATATTTTATATTTTATATTTTATATTTTATATTTTATATTTTATATTTTATATTTTATATTTTATATTTTATATTTTATATTTTATATTTTATATTTTATATTTTATATTTTATATTTTATATTTTATATTTTATATTTTATATTTTATATTTTATATTTTATATTTTATATTTTATATTTTATATTTTATATTTTATATTTTATATTTTATATTTTATATTTTATATTTTATATTTTATATTTTATATTTTATATTTTATATTTTATATTTTATATTTTATATTTTATATTTTATATTTTATATTTTATATTTTATATTTTATATTTTATATTTTATATTTTATATTTTATATTTTATATTTTATATTTTATATTTTATATTTTATATTTTATATTTTATATTTTATATTTTATATTTTATATTTTATATTTTATATTTTATATTTTATATTTTATATTTTATATTTTATATTTTATATTTTATATTTTATATTTTATATTTTATATTTTATATTTTATATTTTATATTTTATATTTTATATTTTATATTTTATATTTTATATTTTATATTTTATATTTTATATTTTATATTTTATATTTTATATTTTATATTTTATATTTTATATTTTATATTTTATATTTTATATTTTATATTTTATATTTTATATTTTATATTTTATATTTTATATTTTATATTTTATATTTTATATTTTATATTTTATATTTTATATTTTATATTTTATATTTTATATTTTATATTTTATATTTTATATTTTATATTTTATATTTTATATTTTATATTTTATATTTTATATTTTATATTTTATATTTTATATTTTATATTTTATATTTTATATTTTATATTTTATATTTTATATTTTATATTTTATATTTTATATTTTATATTTTATATTTTATATTTTATATTTTATATTTTATATTTTATATTTTATATTTTATATTTTATATTTTATATTTTATATTTTATATTTTATATTTTATATTTTATATTTTATATTTTATATTTTATATTTTATATTTTATATTTTATATTTTATATTTTATATTTTATATTTTATATTTTATATTTTATATTTTATATTTTATATTTTATATTTTATATTTTATATTTTATATTTTATATTTTATATTTTATATTTTATATTTTATATTTTATATTTTATATTTTATATTTTATATTTTATATTTTATATTTTATATTTTATATTTTATATTTTATATTTTATATTTATATTTTATATTTTATATTTTATATTTTATATTTTATATTTTATATTTTATATTTTATATTTTTTATTTTATATTTTATATTTTATATTTTATATTTTATATATTATAATTTTTTTTTTTGGATTTCATACTCGACCTCAACTCATTCATAAAAATCCGCCAATTTCTGGCGCAGACTCAGTGCCCCTGCCACGTGGTTTTGCCACTCAAATGTTGCTCGAATTCTCACTCAAATGTCTACCGAATGCAACCTCGCACTATCCCCACGAAACGCCCGCTCAACCCCATCAAGCACAGCTGATAAGCATCGCATCGCTTAAAAGCGCCAACACGCTGGACACTGGCTTCAGTTTGTTTTGCAACGTTGATGAAAACGTTGCTCCTCGTCGTTTGGCGTTCGAACGTGTATCGCATGTGGTGTGTCCGTCTCAAAAACGTGACGTTCATCAGAATTAATTCAATGTCATCGTGTCGTGTGTTGTCTCCTTCTGCTCGTCGATTAATTGCAATTTAAATTCGTTTGCAAAATATCAGATACTGTTGCATTGGAATTCCGCAAATTCGATTCAATTGTCAGGGTGCTCAGATCAGCATGGCATAAACGTTTAATTGAAAAGTACCTAATATAAATATAATCGACTTTGTTTTGTTACTCAACTCTTGGTTGGAAATAATAAAATTAGTTGAATGCGAATTTAAATTAAGAAATTGAATTTTTAGTGAGAAATAACTTTGTAGTGAACATTTTTATTTTTAATTAATAACCGAATTTTAATTTAGTGAAAAATTTAATTTTGAGTGAAAAATTGAATTTTATGTGAAAAATTGAATTTTATATGAAAAATGGAATTTTGAGTAAAAATTTGAATTGTATGTGAAAATTTTAATTTATGGTGAAAATTGGATTTTTAGTGAAAATTTGAATTTTTAGTTAAAAATTGACTTTTTAGTTAAAAATTGAATTTTTAGTTAAAAATTTAATTTTTAGTGAAAATTGAATTTTTAGTGAAAAATTGAATTTTTAGTGAAAAATTGAATTTTTAGTGAAAAATTTAATTTTTAGTGAAAAATTTAATTTTTAGTGAAAAATTTAACATTTAGTGAAAAATTGAATTTTTAGTGAAAAATTGAATTTTTAGTGAAAAATTGAATTTTTAGTTAAAAATTAAATTTTTTAGTGAAAATTTGATTTTTTAGAGAAAAAATTAATTTTAGTGAAAAATTTAATTTTTAGTCAAAAATTGAATTTTAAGTGGAAATTTTAATATTGAGTGAAAATTTAATTTTGTGTGAAAAAAATAATTTTTAGTGAAAAAAATAATTTTTAGTGAAAAATTTAAATTTTTATTAAAAATTTGAATTTTTTAATGAAAAAATGTAATTTTTAGAGAATATTTTAGTTTGTAATGAAAAACTAAATTTTTAATGATAAATGGAAAAATTTTAATTTTTTGTGGAAAATTTAATTTTTAGTGATAAATATAATTTGTAGTGAAAAATTGAATTTTTAGTGACAAATTAAATTCTTAGTGAAAATTTTAATTTTTAGTGAAAATTTGAATTTGTAATGAAAAATTGGATCTCTATACTTAATGCACTTAGATGTTTATATTTTCAATTTTCCAAATTCTATATTAAATTATACCATAACATACATAATATGTCACATTCACTCATTCATGCATTGATCCTAATTATCGTCACTTTGTCACGTATGTCCTCTGGGCAAACAAATGCCAGTGCATCAGGCAACTGTTTCTTTTGGCAAATTTAATTGTTTATCTTGCCAGGTTGGTGTTTGTCGAGCAATACAATCAATTGGCACAACTACAACAACAACAACAACATAAATACAACACATATGTGTGCAAATATTGCACGAGTATTGACGTATTTAGTTGGGGCGGAGGGTATTATCAAAATTGACAATTTCAAATCTATTGTGTCACACTTATGGCGGATCGACCCAGTGGGAAAGAGCAGAGGTGGTAATGACTAGAAACTAGGATTATAATAATTTAATTATAAAGTCATCAACTTTAAAACGATAACCGTAAGATATATTCATCTCTTTTACATTTATGTTTAGCGTATAATCAGATTCTAGAAGTTTCCAAAAACTTCTGCACTAAACTTAGTGCTTAATTTCACTCGTGAGCTATATCCATCTCATTTACACTTCTGTTAAGCACATGATCAGATTCTAGAAGTTTTCAAAATCTTCTATACTAAATTTTGTGCTTAATTTCACTCGTAAACTATCTCTCATCACATGATCAGATTCTAGCAGTTTCCACAAATCTACTTCTCTAAACTTAGTGCTACTTAATTTCACTCGTAAGCTATCTACATCATGTTTAGCACATGATCAGATTCTATAAGTTTCCACAAAGTTCTTCACTAAAGTTAGTGCTTAATTTCACTCGTAAGCTAAATCCATCTCTTATACACGTCATCAGATTCTAGAAGTTTTCAAAAACTTCTACACTATACTTAGATTTACTTAATTTCACTCGTAAGCTATCTCCATCTTTTTTACACTTATGTTTAGCACATGATCAGATTCTAGAAGTTTCCACAAACTTCTACACTAAATTTAGTGCACTGAAATTCTTCCGTTCGTTACTAAAAGACATTCTTAGTACGCTGACATATTTTGAGTCTCTTTAGATCAAATTACTTCAATTATTAGTATTAATGTAACAAATTACATCTTTTTATATAATTTTAAATTATTTTTCATAATGTTAAAATTCAAAAACGCGTATAATAAATAAACTATTCTCTTAAATTTCACTCCTAAGAAACCACAACGTTATTTTTAAACTCGGTCATCATCATTTGCATTTCCAGTTGATAGTTGCATCAAGTTATATTGTTTTCCATTCAAACTCAATCAAGACAACATCCTCACGATTATGTCGATACAAAGATACTCAAGATGTGCCTAACTCTGCGATGCAGTTTTTGCCTTTTGTTTTGTGGGGGTTTTAGTATTTATGCAGAGTGATTAATGATTGACAATTTCTATGGGTTGGTGTTTTACTGTCTTTGGTAATTGTCTGTGCAATTAAGTTAACATCAGAAGGCTTTATTAAGCTTTCATTGTTTATTTTTATTGGTTGTCGTATATTTAATTAAGGATTTTATTAAATTAAGTAAATTTTTCTTACAGATTTGGTCATTTTGGGTATGAGTTCAACACGCAGACGACACAACAGAGTCATTACAACAGAGCAGACATCTTTGAGACACAATTCAGTCATCCTTAGAACAGAGTAAAATCACATTTGAGTCATCATCACAACTGAGTCATCATCATTACAACTGAGTGAACATCCCAATTGAGTCATCCTCACAGCTGAGTGAACTTCGCAAAATAGTCAACATCACAACTAAGTTATCATCTACATCTTAATTAAGTTGTTATCAGAGTTTAGTCGTCAACACTTCTCCAAACTAAAAATCATGTTCAACCGTATCATAAATATTTTGACGACATTTTTCTTTTTGAATTTCGCCATAGCTGCTGGTAAGTGTAACTCTTTTTATTAATATTTTTTTTTATTATTTGACACAAATATATAATTTGTTTGTTTTCAACAATGCTTCAAGTTTTTTTATTCAAATATTTTATGCAAGCATATTTATGTTTAATTCAAGCAAGAAATAATGTTTGCATCAATGCTTTAGTTTTTATGCAAGCATATTTATGTTTACTTCGAGCGTGAAACCCATTTCTAGCAACCATTAGTTTAGCAACTTTTAATCAGAAATTAGAGCAAGCATTAGAAATGAATCATTGGGTATTAAATTAAAATATTGGGTATAAAATGTCCTTTGATTTTCCTGAAATAAATAAATTACCATTTGACGATAATTTTGAATTCGATGATATAATGATAAATTTTCGATGTGAAACTAAAAATAATTTGAAATTGAATGGAGATTTTACATTAAAAAACATAATTTACCGAACAAATAAAACTTGTATCCGACACGTTTGATCATTGACTGTGTTATATTTTCAATTTCTTTTTGTTTTTTCAATAGAAATGATTATATTTTTTTATTCCAATATGAAACAATACCACACGAAGAGTCGAAACGGATGCCTCTATGTGTAAATAGTCTTCATACCTCTGGAATAGGTGGAGAACTATTCTAAAAGCTTAAAAATAATGTGGAAAATTACAATAAATTGCAACTAATTTTAATTTTTGTATTAGGTTGTCCTATTGTCCCGTCTGAAATCAAAAAGATAATTTTTTGGTGGTCCCATATATTTGTAAATATCTCGCATTTTAAATAACTGAAATCACCAAGTGTAATATCAAATAAAAAATAAATCAAAATCCAGCAATTATTTCTCACCACATTTTGAAATTGGTTTACTGGTTTAAACGAATTCGATAGAACTCGAAAAAAGTAATTTTTCCCGACAAAAAATTAAATGAAAAATGCATTTAAAAAATGCGAAAAATAAAAAAATATATGGGTAAGGTAATAATGGTTATTTCCTAGGGACATTCGTAAGCTTAAAACTTTAATATCTCGAAGACAAATTAATGAATTTACTTTATTTTTTTTTCGTGCTCGTAGTTAAATACTAAACAAAGCTAAACATCTGCAAAATATAAAAATAATTTTTTACGGTCGATAAAAAGATTAAAATTAAAAAGTGGTCGATCCGGACGGGACCGATAACGAAAGTGCATTTGAGGTTCATAAGAAAATTTCAAAAAAGTAAGCGAACTTTGCGTACAAATTATATTTTTGAATTATTTTAGACAATAGCTAAGATAATGTGCTTTATTTTGTAAATTTACAGTTTGTTTCTACACTCAAAATACATTTGTATTTATTTTCTTACTTTTTAATGAAAAGTGTACTTGTTTTATGTTTTCCTACAAAATACAAAATATAATAGAAAAAAAATGCAAAAACAAATACAAATAACAAGCACAAATTTGTTATTTGTATTTGTTTTTGCATTTTTTTTCTATTGTGATACAACATGGAAAATTTATAAATAATGAAGTGCAATAAAATAATATATGAAAACTAAAGACTTTAAAAAATGTCCATGGCATTTGTTTTCAAAAATATGCTAATTTCGTTTATATGTTTTGTGTGAAATATTGTGGTTTTAAAACATGTGTAGAAGTTCTAAAAGTGGTATTAATGTGACAATATTTAATTGCAGAGGAAAGATGTATTATTATTTTTATTGCTGTGATAATTTGAACCTAAAAAAATGATCGTGTTGTAATATGAAATACATAAGGAAACTTTATGCATTTCTGATCAGTGATTAGTAAGGACTTACAAGGATATCCCTTAAATACCTCACTTCGCATGCGTTTTTATTAATTAGTATGCGTCTTTATAAATTAAAAATATAATTAAACTGTCTAAAACTTTTTAATCATAAATGTTTCTTTTGGGATTTGAACCCACGCCTCACGGGTACAAGACCTGAGTTTTCACCGTTACGCTATCAACCTCATTTGTCACAGATCATTTATTCACAATCTTGAATCAAATGACTAAATTTGTGACGCATCGACAATAAATGAAAATAAATATTTTTTTTTTTTTTTGGAATGTGACTTAAATAAAAATTGAACATTTCACAAATTTTGTTTTCAAAGAAAATATCTCGAAAAAAAAGGAGTTGAATGTGTAGCCTAACGGGTAGAGCAGTGGACTTTAACGCTGGAGTCAGGAGTTCGATGCCAGGTAGTGCCTGTAATATAAGAAAACATTTTTATTCAATTGGTTAATGTATATGAAGTATATAAGGAATAAAAGAAGACGAGTCAAAAGAAACAAAAGAAAGGAAAGGGCAAAAAAAAAAAAAAAAAAGTTTTTTTAATACATTTTTTGTATTAAAAATAGAAAAATGTATTTATTTTTCTATACTTTTCTAGACAGCTAAATAATTGCAATTTCAGTAATTTTAAGACAATTTTATATAAAAATTGATCTGAAATTCAATAAAAATATGTACTTATTTTTTATATATTTCATACACAAACAAATACATGAATTTATTAACGAAAACCCGATCATTTCCCGATGGCGCATCGAGCAAATTTCTACTAGGGACGAGACCTTCCGGACGGTACAAAATATTCCGTATAGAAATTATTACGATTTTTTTTTTAAAATACTTTTTGCGTACAAATTATTTTTTTGAATTACTTAAAAACATAGCTAAGAAAATTTGGATGATTTTTGTATATGTACACTTTGTCCCTAAAGTTTATATTTATTTCGTAATAAATCAGAAAAAATTCCAGACATTCCGTATGAAAATTTGAACTACGATTTGTTGATAAAAATAATATTATATCTGACAGTATTTACAATCATTATTACGAAATGAAAAGTGATGTATTAGATTTTACCTGATTTTTTAAAATTTTAAAATATTTTTCAAAAAAAACAAATTGATATATTTTATATTTAAACTTTTGATACTCAAAGTTCCGGACGGGACTGATTTAAATTAGCTGTCAAACATTTTCTAGAAGGACTACGAAATCAATGTTACATTTTTATAAATGCAGAGGATTCAACTCTTTAGAAAATTTTGTTGTTTAATATGATAATAAATGTATCATTTTGGTTTCGGGCGTGACACCCTTATACGAAAATCAAAATTTGTCCGTTATTTTAGCATTTTGAATTTTTCGGTCGTGGTTGATATTTTTCTATAAATTCCCACATACAGGGTGTTTGGTTTATCGATGTCAATAATTCAGGTTATCATTCTATGACTCAAAAAAGTAAGAAAATGTAAAATAAAATTATGTCCTATTTTTCACCTTGTTTAAGATACATGGTGTTTAGTAAATGCATATTACTGACATAACATAGTCAAGAAAATTGGTTATAAAGTTTAATATGGTGATAAATGTTTAACAAATTTTAATTTGAGTTTTAGAAAATTAAATTACCTTTCCAATAGTATATCACATCTTCGAACCCCATGATTTCTTCATTTTTTAAAACGTACGTAAAGTTGAGATTTACAAAAATAAAAATTCAAATTTTTACTTTGCCATTGAATTTCTTAAAATTTCGTTATCGATCACCCCATTTTTTCTAATTTATAATGATAGACCTGTTCATTCCTAATACTTTCTATTCAATTACAGTGGTTTTTAACTGGTAAGTTATGCTGCAGAAATCAATATACAGTGGCGGATCTTCAAATTTGGTGGTTGAAATTTAAAAAAAAATCGATATAATTGAGAATTAATTTTTAAAATTTATTATAAATTATAATCATTATCAGATTACCTTACAGAACATATTTTTGAAACATATTTCCAAATATAATATTTTTCTTTTATTTCTTCCACCAAATCACAAGTTCCACTACTGTTTAATTATTTCTGCAGCATTTTTTATAAAGTTAAAATCACTGTGATTGGTAGGAAAATACTGCAAATTAACTGGTCTATCATTATAAATTATAAAAAATGGGGTGATCGATAACGAAATTTTGAGAAATTCAATGACAAAGTAAAAATTTGAATTTTTATTTTTGTAAATTTCAACTTTACGTACGTTGGAAAAAAAGGAAGAAATCATGGGGTTCGAAGATGTGATATACCATTGGAAAGGTAATTTAATTTTCTAAAATACGAATTAAAATTTGTTATTCATTTATCATCATATTGTACTTTATAACCAATTTTCTTGACTAGGTTATGTCAGTAATATGCATTTACTAAACACCCTGTATCTTAAAAAAGGTGCAAAATAGGACTTATTTTACATTTTCCTATTTTTTTGAGTCATAGAATGATATACTGAATTATTGACAATGATGAACCAAACACCCTGTATATTTTTAAAATTGGTTTCCTTATTTTTTTGAGACATTATTGTTTTTTTTTCTTAAATTTTAGACAAATCTGAAGAAAACTTCTCTTTAAATTTCAATTCTTATTATTTTTGTTGGCATTGCAACTCCTTTATCAATATCCTTTATGTCTGTGAATCCGCTAAAATCGAATGCGTTGACAACATAAAAACAACAGCAACAACGTGCACATATCTGCAACATGTTAAATCCCCGAAAATACATCAGAAAACAATGCCATTCGCAAACATGTTGCTGACATTCGTCGCATGCCCAATTCTTTGCATCTGCAACAGAATCGTTGCGGCAAGCATAAAAATTGCTGCGTCAGCTGCAACAACAAAGGTATTAACTATAGCAACCATAAAAAAAACAACTGCAACAATTCGAAATGTTTTCGCGAACAGGTCACGTGCGAAACTTTGCAAAACTTAATAGAAATCTGAGGTGTGTCGTAGACCAACTGCAAATGGTTTGGAAAACATCCAAAACAACGGTGTGTAAATGAAATAATGATGGTTTCTATGATTCCTTCTAGAGGTTACCATTTGTTGGCAAACATTTATATTTTCTCTTTAAGGGTAGAGTAGAAAATGATACAGAACATAGTCCAAATTAACGATAAATTATGGATATTTTTCATTTTAATATTAATCTCATGTCAGACTTTGTATATAGTTTATTATTTATTTAATTTAGTAGCCAAATTCGTTTATATCTTGCGGTTTGTATAGGTGTTAAAAAAATCCAATTCAGTTTCTTCGCTTTTACTATTTGATTCTTTATTTTTTGCACTTAAATTGTTTGAGCTTTACTATTTTTTGACTTGAAGTAAAATTAAAAATCAATTAATTATTATTATATATTTTATAAATATTAATTTTTATTTAAGAAATAAAATTAAATTAAAAAAAGTAAGTTTTAAAATTTTAAACTAACATCAAATGCAACCTATTTTTTCCACTCCCCCGCGACTAGCGCCCAATGAGCTGCTCATACTCATCTCCAGTCAGGACACCGACTACCATCGTCAATTAAGCGACAACCTGCGCCAGGACATCTACCGGCAGGCAAAATCAATGGCGGCGGTCAGCGGCACTGGCACGGATCATATCATCAATGTACAAATAATACATGAAATATTCAATTACCCCGGAGATTGGGCCATATTAACGGCGTTGCCACATTTGATGCGGGTCAGACCGCAACTGTTGAGCGCCAAAACCAAATGGATTCTGCTCTGTGAGGAGGGCACCAACATAAGGTTGGAGTTGTTGTTGGCGCGATTGCAGCTGGAACGGCATCAGGAGGTTGGTGGGTTGGTGGTTAAATGGATGATGGAGTAAAATGGGATTTGAAGCGGAATTTTTTCTTACTAACATTTGGTGCAATTTTTCTATTTTTGGACTCTTGTTACAGCATGTATTTTTGGGACATCGCTTGCACGATCAGGAGGCAACCATTATTCATCACTTTGCTTTCTTTGAGAATCCTCGATGGTTTCCGTATCCGTTGCTGCGCGCTGGCATTATTTTCTCGGTGCCGTTATTTAAGAGGTAATTGAGAAATATTTGATAATAATAAAAATAAACCGGTTATGCAAGAGTCGTCTTGAACTGTTAAAAAAAGCCGTTTGGCTATTAACTCAAAATATCAATTTTTACTCAAAATTCAAATGGATTAAAAATTCAAATTTTTAGCCTAAATTTTAATTATCACTCAAAATTTTAATTTTTACTTAAATTTCAAACAAATTAAAATTTATAGTAAAAAAAAAAATTTTTCATTACAAATTCAAATTGTTACTCATAATTCGAACTTTCACTAATTCAAAAATTATATTTTTATTCAAAATTCTAATTTCACTCAACATTTTAATATTCATTCATATTTTTACTCAAATATTCAAATTTTAATTTAAAATTCATGTTTTAAAATCTTTCTCAAAATTCAAAACTTTTCTTTTCACTAAAAATGTTCAATCAAAATTCTAATTTTTACTAAAAAAAAAAGTGCTCAAATTTTAAATTTTTATTCAAAATTCAATTTTAACTTAAAATACTAATTTACTTAATATTCATATTTTGACTTATAATTCAAATTTTCACTCAAAATTATAATTGTCTTTCAAAATTCAAATTTTCACTTAAAAATCGAATTTTTAATCAAAATTCAAATTTTCACTTAATATTACAAATTTTACTCAATATTGAAATTTTCACTCAAAATTCAAATTTTCACTCAAAATTCATATTTTCACTCAAAATTCAAATTTTCACTCAAAATTAAAACTTTCACTAAAAATTCAAACTTTCACTCAAAATTCAAGTTTTCTCACAAAATTCTAATTTTCACTCCATATTCAAATTTATACTAAAATTCAAATATTCACTTTAAATTCGAATTCTCACTCAATATTTAAATGTTCACTCAAAATTAAAATTTTCAGTTAACTTCAAATTTCACTCAAAATTCAAATTTTCACTCAAAATTTAAACTTTCACTAAAAAATTCAAATTTTCACTTAATATTACAAATTTTACTCAATATTCAAATGTTCACTCAAAATTCAAATTTTCACTAAAAATTCAAATTTTCACTCAAAATTCAAATTTTCACTCAAAATTGAAACTTTCACTAAAAATTCGAACTTTCACTCAAAATTCAAGGTTTCTCCAAAAATTCTAATTTTCACTCCAAATTCAAATTTATATTAAAATTCAAATATTTACTTAAAATTCAAATTCTCACTCAATATTTAAATGTTCACTCAAAATTAAAATTTTCAGTTAACTTCAAATTTCACTCAAAATTCAAACTTTCACTCAAAATTGAAACTTTCACTAAAAATTCAAACTTTCACTCAAAATTCAAGATTTCACCCAAAATTCTAATTTGCACTCAAAATTCAAATATTCTCCAAAAATACGAATATTCTCCAAAAATTCAAATTTACTCTAAAATTTCAAATTTTTATTTAAATTTTAATTTCATTTAAAATACTCATTTTCACTCAAAATTCAAATTTATACTCAAAATTATAATTATCTCTAAAAATCAAATATTTACTAAAACTTCAAATTTTGACTCAAATTTCGAATTTTTATCAAAATTTAAATTTTTAGTCAAATTTTGAATTTTTTTTTATCAAAATTCACATTTTCACTCAAAATTCAAATTTTTACACAAAATTAAAATGTTGACTCAACATTTAAATTTTTACTTAACTTCAAATTATCACTCAAAACTCAAATTTTCACTAAAATTCCTGAAAATCCGAAATTTACACTAAATTCAAATTTTGACTGAAAAATAAAATTTAAAAAAAACCAAAACATTCACAAAAATTAAAAATGGTTCACCAAAAATGAAAATATTTAAATTATCGAAAACAAATCAATTTTATCCGTTTATTATATCCGTTCGATATCCGATATCCGTTCGTTATCCGGACACAAAGTGTACTCGGACTTAACTTAATTTACGAGGTTATTCTATCTGTTGTCGCTAGTTTTGTGTAACATGTACCTACCATGCAATATATGCCACTCATAACAGATTCACTTTGGGCACCGTGCCAACCCAACCGTGATTTTTCGCACATCTCATTTCTCCTTTTTTTTTTTTGTTTTTCTGTTTATTTTCAATAATTCATTCACAGTACGGCGGAACATGTCGCCCAGATGCAACGTCCGCGCACCGAATTCTCTATAGACGCCTCCCATGAGCTCGCTCGCTTCATTATGGAAAATGTTCGAGTTGATAACGTCGGACGTTTAGAAGATGCGCCTGCTGTGGGATTTGCAGGTCGCGCTGTTGTTGGCACAACCAATGCCGCGGCACCACAGCGACAGCAACAGCAACAGGAGCAAGGACAACAGCAGCAAGGACAACAGCAACATGTGCGGCATGTTGACACTGTTGACGGCATTTCAAAGCAGCAGCAACTGCCACGTGTAAATTCCACCAAGCCGTTGTTGCTGCAGCAGGCCGCCTACATTTGCCCCACGCAGTCAAGTGCGCCACGAGCAACTTGTGCCATGTACGCCAGCAAGTTAAACGCAACATCTTGTGTAAGTTAATATCTGCATAATGCATAATACAAAAAAAGACAAAAAAAAAACACATTTTCGAATATGAAAATTTCCTAAAATTTTCTGATTCATGCATCAATTTTGTACTTTAATTTTAATTCAATTTTCACTCAAAATATAAATTTTTATTCAAATTGTTTCTTAAAATTCTAATATTCACTGAAAATTCTATTTTTCATTCGAAATTCAAATTTTTACTCAGTTTCAGAATTTTTACTCAAAATTCAAATTTTCATTCAAAATTCAAATTTTTAGTCAAAATTCAAATTTTTACTCAAAATTCAAATTTTCACTTAAAATTCAAATTCTTATTCAAAATTCAAATTTTTAAGCAAAATTCAAATTTTTACTCAAAATTCAAATTTTCACTCAAAAATCAAATATTTACTCAAAATTCAAATTTTCACTCAAAATTCAAATTATTACTCAAAATTCAAATTTTCACTCAAAATTCAAATTTGTACTCAAAATTTTTAAATTTTACTCAAATTTTTAGTCAAAATTCAAATTTTAACTAAAAATTCAAATTTTTACTCAAATTCAAATTTATACCCAAAATTCAAATTCTTAGTCAAAATTAAAATTTTTACTCAAATTCAAATTTTTACTAAAAATTCAAATTCTTAGTCAAAATTCAAATTTTTAATCAAAATTAAAATTTTTACTCAAAAATCAAATTTTCACTCAAAATTCAATTTTCACTTCAAAATTCAAATTCTTATTCAAAATTCAAATTTTTAAGCAAAATTCAAATTTTTACTCAAAATTCAAATATTCACTCAAAATCCAAATTTTTACTCAAAAATCAAATATTTACTAAAAATTCAAATTTTCACTCAAAATTCAAATTATTACTCAAAATTCAAATTTTCACTCAAAATTCAAATTTTTAAAATTTTAAATTTTACTCAAATTTTTAGTGAAAATTCAAATTTTAACTCAAAATTCAAATTTTTACTCAAATTCAAATTTTTACCCAAAATTCAAATTCTTATTCAAAATTAAAATTTTTACTCAAAATTAAACTTTTTACTGAAATTCAAATTTTTACTCAAAATTCAAATTTTTAATCAAAATTAAAATTTTACTCAAAAATCAAATTTTCACTCAAAATTAACACTAAAAATTAAATTTATACCTAAAATTTCAATTTTCACTCAAAATTCAAATTTAAAACCTATTAAGAAATCAATAAATGCAATTTAAATAATTTTTTATAAATGCAATTTGAAAAATTACTTAATTGATAATTTAAAATTTTTTAAATAATATTTTTTGCATAACAAAAAAATAAGAATTTAGTACAAAATCCAATATACCAAAAATATTTCGTTACTATTTAAATTCTGTTATAATTTAATTCTGCATCTTGTACTCCATAGCAACCTATGCATCGCGATACAATATATTTTGCCATCAAAACATGTCACAAATACCATCAGGATCGTCTACCGGCACTGGAAAATACCTGGGTGCGCTATGCACAGCATAAACGCTATTTCAGCGATGTCCTTGGTAAGTAATTTTTGTCTAAATTAAGAATTGTTTGAAATATGTTTGCAACAAAAATAATATATTTGCCAAAAAGTTGAACCAAAAAAAAAATTTAAATTAAAACAACAAGTGCGAAATCAAAGTCCATAAGGAGCCATAATTAATTATGGTCACAAGTTACCACATTGCAACAGGCTACAGCAGTTTCATGAAAACATAGTTTGCAGTCAACAATGCACAGTACAATAGAAATATCAGAACACACACAACCAAAAACTAATAATACAGATAGATACAACGACACTCATTCAAACATATTGACACAATTATCTATGTCTACACCTCAGTTGTATATAGTGATTTGTTTTTAATGGTTACATTTTTTAATCTTTATATCTCAAATGAATACTTGAAATGGAAAATATACATTTTGAGTTAAACTTACAGTTTCGATTAATATTTTTTAAATCTGGGATTGAACCCGTAAGCGAAACCTATTTGAACCAACAAATTTAAAAACCATAACCGAAAGCGAAACATTAATAGAATTAGAAATAAACATATATCAAAAACCGACATGAAAAATCTCCATTCGTATTTAAAGCGGATATACTATAAGCTAACAAAATTTACTTTTAGTCTAATACATTAACCCCCCCGATCATATACTTCCCCGTGACAACGATATCGGCTACAATTCATTTCAAAATCGGTTGAATATTGTGCTACATTTATGGTTACATTTTTTAATCTTTATATCTGAAATGAATACTTGAAATGGAAAATATACATTTTGAGTTATACTTACAGTTTCGATTAATATTTTTAAAATCTGTGATTGAACCCGTAAGCGAAACCTATTTGAACCAACAAATTTAAAAACCATAACCGAAAGCGAAACATTAATAGAATTAGAAATAAACATATATCAAAAACCGACATGAACAATTTCTATTCCTATTTAAAGCGGATATACTATAGCTAACAAAATTTACTTTTAGTCTAATACATTAACCCCCCCGATCATATACTTCCCCGTGACAACGATATCGGCTACAATTCATTTCAAAATCGGTTGAATATTGTGCTACATTTATGGTTACATTTTTTAATCTTTATATCTGAAATGAATACTTGAAATGGAAAATATACATTTTGAGTTATACTTACAGTTTCGATTAATATTTTTAAAATCTGTGATTGAACCCGTAAGCGAAACCTATTTGAACCAACAAATTTAAAAACCATAACCGAAAGCGAAACATTAATAGAATTAGAAATAAACATATATCAAAAACCGACATGAAAAATCTCCATTCGTATTTAAAGCGGATATACTATAAGCTAACAAAATTTACTTTTAGTCTAATACATTAACCCCCCCGATCATATACTTCCCCGTGACAACGATATCGGCTACAATTCATTTCAAAATCGGTTGAATATTGTGCTACATTTATGGTTACATTTTTTAATCTTTATATCTGAAATGAATACTTGAAATGGAAAATATACATTTTGAGTTATACTTACAGTTTCGATTAATATTTTTAAAATCTGTGATTGAACCCGTAAGCGAAACCTATTTGAACCAACAAATTTAAAAACCATAACCGAAAGCGAAACATTAATAGAATTAGAAATAAACATATATCAAAAACCGACATGAACAATTTCTATTCCTATTTAAAGCGGATATACTATAGCTAACAAAATTTACTTTTAGTCTAATACATTAACCCCCCCGATCATATACTTCCCCGTGACAACGATATCGGCTACAATTCATTTCAAAATCGGTTGAATATTGTGCTACATTTATGGTTACATTTTTTAATCTTTATATCTGAAATGAATACTTGAAATGGAAAATATACATTTTGAGTTATACTTACAGTTTCGATTAATATTTTTAAAATCTGTGATTGAACCCGTAAGCGAAACCTATTTGAACCAACAAATTTAAAAACCATAACCGAAAGCGAAACATTAATAGAATTAGAAATAAACATATATCAAAAACCGACATGAAAAATCTCCATTCGTATTTAAAGCGGATATACTATAAGCTAACAAAATTTGCTTTTAGTCTAATACATTAACCCCCCCGATCATATACTTCCCCGTGACAACGATATCGGCTACAATTCATTTCAAAATCGTGCTACTATAATTTATGTTTAAACCGATTAGGGGGGGTTAATACATTTTACTATTGTTCATTTTTTATTAAATTTAGAAATCAAACTTTTTATGTTATCGATTTGTAATCCAGTTTTTCAGCGTATTCAGATCAGTGCGAACAATCAGTGACAACTTCTCAAGATTGCTGACAGGGTTTACTACGAGTCAGCTTTTCAAAACCCCACATACGTTTTCGATGAGATTGGCATTCGGAGTTTGGGTCCATCGTTGTTATGTTAATTTTAATTTTTCCAAGTTTTCGATTTAAGTTGGATCCAAGTGCGATTTTGAGGAGAAAGAATTTGATTTAGATGTCGTTAAGGAATGCAGTACCTTTAACTCATTCAATAACTATTTATTAAAAGTAATAAGTAGTTGCTCAATCATAATGTCGGGAACATCTTCACAATAATTTTTTGCTGCTCAATTGTGGTTGTTCATAATTCATTGTTTCTTTCAAGTTATTGAAAATATAGGGAAAAGGATTAATATTAGTACAAAAACCGGATTCAAAACTGAAAACATAACTTAGATCCGATATATTGTAATATTTTCGATATCGATTCGACAAGCGATATTGCATAAAATAGCGATATCATTCTAGATATGTTGAAAATTATCGAAATTATCATTTTAGTATCATATCGTCACTGTTAAGGCAAAAGACGCGAATGTGTAATGTTAAAAATGTTGGGAATTAAAATTTTAAAGTTTGAAGTGCTTAAAAATTAGTAAACCTTAGTTTATTTTACATTTTTTTCTGTTACTTTTGTTTATTCATCAATTGTTATAACGTATATAAAATATCTTTTGATTTGCACAACTTACTGAATTATAATGACGGATTTTGTGATACTATATTCTGACCAAAACGCAAATGTTTTTCTTTTTTAAGCTATACCTTTTTCCTGGAGCAAGATAAAATAGTAATGCAAAGGCATTAATTGTTTTTAAAGCACCTATCGACCATTTTTTAAAAATATTTTGCCAAACATTAATTTGCCATTTGTTATTTACAGAAAAATGTTTGGCAAAATATTTCAAAATAATGATGCCAATCTATAGGTGCTTTATAAACAAACAATTAATACCTTTACACCACTATTTTATCTTGCACCAACAAATGGTTATAACAAATAAACGAGGAAATTGGAAAAATTGAATTGTCTTAGTATTCCAAGAGGTCGAATTTTTTCGTTTTTTCTTATAACTCATTATTGATGCAAGATATAATAGTGATGTAAAGGCATATATTGTTTGTTTTCAAAGCAATTATCGATTAGCATCATTATTTAAAAATAATTTTCCATTATTTATTTGCAATTTGTTATTTGCCAAAAAAATGTTTGGCAAAATAAGTTTAAATAAGGATGCCAATCTAGAGGTGCTTTAAAAACAAACAATTAATACCTTTACACCACTATTTTACCTTTTACCAATAATGAGTTATAGCAAAAAAACGAAAAGATACGACCTTTTGGCTTGACAAGATTTTCAATTTTTCGAATTCACTCATTTGGTTTTGTCTTTTGTGGCTAGAAACATCCAACAAAACCACACACGATTTTGGCACAGTATACTTGAGGAAAAACTACATTCAAAAATGTAAAAAAACTCAAATGAATGGTAGTGACGATATTAGATTATCGATAACGGTAATTTGAGCCTTTTAATGATATCGTTAAGATATCGTTGGGTTTACAGTATTATTTGAAAAGGAGAAAATATCACAAAATACATAATCAACTTTTTAAAAAACTTCTGACATCTGAAGACGTTCGTTATCCGGATTAAATTCAGATTTTGAAGGCTTTCATTAGATTATTAAAAGGTTTAATTTGGTTTATTGCGTTAGTCTTTCTCGAGACAGTTGTTCTCCGTAACAAGCCTTCCGCGTTCAAGTCACAATATCCAATTCTTCTAAAAATTAACATTTTAAGATAAAATAGAAATTAAATTTAAAAATTGCTAACAAAAGCTTTAGCCAACAAAAAAAAGGTGTTTAATTTAATTTAGGTACTTTATTTTTGATTTCATTATAATCATTTTTTTAATAAAAAATACTTTTTTTAACCAAAAATGAAAATTTAACCCAACATTCAAATTATCTCTATCTAGCAATTTCGATTTTTCAATAACAACCCTACAAACCATTTGACGATTATTTATAAATTCGGTAAAATAATGATAAATTTAAGATATTAAACTCAAAGTATATGAACATTTAATTGCGTGTTCTTCATAATTTTTGTCAAAAAATAAAAATTTCTGAACAAATAAAATTTGTTTATCGAAAATAAATCCATTTATGATATCATCTCGATATCATTAACGACAAAAACAATGATATCGTTTTAGACAGGTTCGTTTTTATCGAAAACCCTATCGTTTTCATATCATTATCGAAAACGACAATTTCGATATCGTAAAATTATCGTTTGGTTTGCTAGGAAATAACTCAAAATTTTCACAAAAATATTCAGCAATAAATATAAATTTATATCATTTATATCATAAATCATAAAGAAATATATCATAAACATAAATAAAATAAAAAATGCTAACTTTATTCAAAATTTCACAAAAAGTATTAAGTTAAAAAATCGTTTTTTCCAACAATATATATCTCTTCACAAAAAGGTATTGGTTACTCAATATTATTGAACAAATTCAACAACACTATCGACATATCAAACTACCAACAAGTATTTGTTCTAAAATTCAAAATCTAATTCTTGATATTTCTCTTCTTTTTCTTCGCTACCTACTCCCACCTAATGGTCATCGTCAACCTCAAACTATTAAAATCCTCGCCACCAATGTCTCCACTTTGCGCACTCATGTTTTATGCAGATGAAGACATTCCCACATTTGTCTCCGGTGTGCCGAACGTCGACACGGGCCATTGTGCCAAAACTTTATCAATATTGAAATTAGCCTTAACCGACATCGAGACCAAGAATCGATATCGAGATCATGGACATAATGAGGGCATACAATGGATTTTCCTATCGGACGATGATACTTTGCTGAGGTTAGTTGTTTGAATATAGCCAGTATTGCATGTCTATTTGTCTGTCTGAATGTCTCTCGGACTCGTTCGTCGTTTTCAATTTTCATTTCAATTTGCATTGGCGCTAAAACAAGTAGATATTTATTTTATTTCATTTGCACGAAATCGGATTCATTACATGGTTTATTGCCACTGTGGACCACTTTAACCACTCCAACCCCAGCACATTGGCATTTTATACATTAAGCCGCAATTCATTTGAATGAGTCTACACTATGCCTTGGAGGCAGGACAGGAACCAAAGCCGATTTTCAATTATAAAAATTTCCGATTATCTTTTTGTATTTTAATTGTTTGCTTTTATATTAATATTGGTTTTTTGCACCCTCATCATGAACTTCATCGAAAATGGCTCATAGGAATTTTTCATTTTTAATTCATTCATTTTTCATTTAATGAATCACACTTTTTATTGATGAACAATTCGTCATATCAATGAATAATGTTTATATTTTATGAATATTATATTAGTAAATATTTGATGAGCAATTACTGATGAAGAGTTAATGAAATTGACGTACAATTTATTACATTGATGTTAATATTCATTACAATGATGAAAAATTCATTTAATACACTGATCAGTCCATTGATTATACTAATAAACTAAATTTTTAGCAAACAGACAATGGCGCAGTTTGTATCCCAAACATCAGTATTATTATGAAACTGTTCATGACGAATTTTTCATTAAATAGTACATCACACTGATGCATTATTTTTCTGTGCATTAAGAATGATGCATCTTTCACATTATTTATGAAAACTGTTGATAATAGTATTCATACATTATTATACGAACTGTTTGTTTGAAATCACAATTTTTGTGATGATTGCATAGTTTAATGTTCAATATTATTAAAAATTCATCGCTCAAATTTTGAGTTTTTCTCTGTATACGCTTTACTAAAAGAGAAAGGGTATTCTTTGGTCATCAATTTGAAACACCCAGACATATGAGGAGAAGGCACAGAAAAAAAATCATCTTCATGATTCATTGTATTAAAGAACGATTCATAATATTGAAACTACAAAATACTAATGTTATGAATTTATTATCAATTTGATGAATTACCGAAAATTTTTGTGAATTAGCGATAATTCATTGAGGTTTATGTGAACAATACGTTTTATCATAATAATGAACAATTACATAAATACAACATATATATACACCATATTGGAGAATGCTGTTCATCAAATCAAATTTCAATAAAAATATTAATTTTTCGTTCATTTTTTGTCATACTTCCCAGTTCTCAAGTAGTTATTGTTAACATTACTTATTAATTTTTTTCGATCGAATTTTTATGTTTTTTTTTTCGTACAATTTTTTCTATATTTTTTTTACTTAAATTTTTTTTCAAAACAAAATTTTTTTTGTTACAATTTTTTTTTTTTTTTTGAAAATTTTGTAAACTTTTTTTTTCATCAATTAATTTATTTTGGAAAAAAAATATTTGTTTTTTTTTCAGAATAATATTATATAAATCAAGGAAAGCATTAAATTTGAATTCAATGAATGATATCTTATCTTCCATATGATGAATCAGGTAGTTGGTGAAAAAATTCATAATATTTATGAACAAATATTGAAGTTTTTATTACACACAAAAAAATATCTTGTTTTTTGCAAACAATAATGCAAACAAATACTTGAAGTGTTTGCATTATTATTTACAACACCCAATTTAAATGATTTGTAGCAAAAATCTGTATTGTTTGTACCAAACTATATAAATGTTCCTCTCTTTTGCTGGAAACACTATTAATAACACAAAAGTGTTTCTTATAAATACTTCTATTGCTTCCAAACAGAATCCACATTCCACAGAGACAACATATTTTGTTATTACTCATTTAGTCATGGAGTGAAATTTATAATTAAAAAACTTCGAAAATTTATAATTCAAAAAAAAAAATTCTGATTAACTGCTTCAAACTCTATGATCTCCAATGAGTATCTATAATAATCTGTTAATTGATCTGAGTCGATTGTGAGTTCTGGCGATAAACGTCGCACATTGCATGAGGTTCGGCACAGCACTAAAACGAGATAATTGCTTTCGGAAATATTCGGGCAAATACTTCCTCCTTAACAAATGTTTCTAGCAAATACTTCAAATATTTATTATTTGAGGTAATTGATAAATGTTTGTTCCAAACACTAATTAAAATTTGCCATTTACGACAAATATATGCAGTAGTTATCAGAAGTAATGAATGTGTTTACAAAGAATATTTAATGTAAACAATTCAAGTGTTTGCGACAAATAAATTACTATATGTTACAAATATAAATAATTTGAAGTGTTTGCAGGAAATTATAAGTATTCAGTAGAAACAATAAGTTCTGACTACAAACATTTGATTGTTTACGGCAAATAATTCGTAAACAATCCTTTTTTGTGTGTATATACTTAAGTAGTAGATATGGAAATGTATATAATGGATTTAGCGTTGGCTGTGAGTCTGTCAATCTGTTAAAATCACGATTAAAAAAACATGACGAGCTAGATTAATGAAACTTAGATCTTGGATTACTTCTGTGTATAAGTTGATTAGAATTGAAAATGGGCGCGGTCGAATGAGCTTTGCCCCGCCTACTGTGTATATGTCACTTAGTGTATCGGTGCCTCAATTTGTTAGTGCTCTGGACTATTAGCCGAAGATCCCGTATCCAAATTTCAATTTTGGCAGGGGCTATGTATATTTTAAAAATATGTATAATTCATAATTGCAGGCGAGACGACGGTCTGATATACTTAACCAGCACTGGGAGGCCAATGTTTGGTTAAGAAACATTCGCCCAAGACTCACCCAGACTCACCCAGACATTGGTCTCTCAATGTCTGGTTAATTAGATCTCGTTTAATACTCAGACAGATCTGACGGACTGGTTAATTAGTTCTAAACCAAGACACCGTTAGAACTGACAGACCAAGGCCAGACTAAGTAAAAAAGTACCTATTTCTATATCTAGCATGTGACCAAACATTCCTTAATGATTTTAATTTTTTATTAAATGATTTTGTTCGGTGTATTACCACTCAATAGCATAACAATCATCATTATCACTCTTATCACCACTTCATCGTCATTATCAGCACCATTATGCTCAACATCTCCCACTTTATCCCTTTTCTCTCTCACTATTTTTATCGTTATCATTCACATCATTCGGTCAAACAATCATCATCGAACCATCATTGACACCATTGATTCAATACAAATTAAAAAATAATATAAAATTTAATTTCTCTTTTATGCTCTTCGTCCTGTTGATTCTGTTCGAACAGCGTTGCTGGTGTCTGCGATATTTTGGGCTGTTTCAATAGTTCGCACAATGTTTACCTCGGCGAACGTTATGGCTATCGTTTGCATGCAGCGGATGGCTTCAATTATATCACCGGCGGTGGCGGTATTGCGTTCAGTCTGCCACTGGTGCGAAAAATCCTCAAACACTGCACGTGTCCCACAGCCTCATCACCGGATGATATGGTGTTGGGCTCGTGTTTGCACACGCTTCAAGTGCGAGCCGTGCATTCTGCGCGTTTTCATCAGGTGGGTTTTTTGTTGTTATTGTGGTTTACTCTTTTTTTTTACAGTTTATTATTTTTTCAATAATTCTTAAAAAAAGTCATTCAATACGCATTTTGTGTTTTGCTTTTGATTTTGTGACTTTGCTTTTGTTTTATGTTTTGCTTCAGTTTTTGTGTATTTGCTTTTCTTTTGTGTTTTGCTATTGTGTTTTTACTTTTATTTTTACTTTTGTTTTTGCCTTTGTTTTTGTGCTTTGGTATTGTGTTTTTCTTTTATATTTTTGCTTTTGTTTTTGTGTTTTTGCTTTTGTTTTTGTGTCTTTTTTTTTTGTTTTTGCTTTTGTTTTTGTCTTTGCTTTTGTTTTTTGCTTTTGATTTTGTGTTTTTTTTTGTTGTTTCCGGTATTTTCTTTTTTGTTTTTGCTTTTGGTTTTGTATTTTTGCTTTTGTTCTTTTGCTTTTTTTTTGTGTTTTTGCATTTGTGTTTTGTTTTTGTGTTTGTGCTTTTGATTTTGTGTTTTTCTTTTGATTTTTTGTTTTTTTTCTTTTGCTTCAATGTATTTCATTTTGTGTTTTTGCTATTGTTTTTAGGGTTCTGCTTTTGTTTTTGTGGTTCTGCTTTTCTTATTTGTGTTTGCTTTTCTTTTTGTTTTATCATCGTTTGTTTTGTTTTTATTTTGCTTTTGTTTTTGTGATTTGACTTTATTTGATTTCAAAATTCATAATTTTCGCATGGAATGTTTATGTTAATTTTTTTTAATCATCGAATTTCTTTCATTTTCAAAATGTTTTTCTATCTCAATATTTTTCTCTCAAGTCCCTAATTCCATTAATTAGTTGTTTTTGAAAATGTGTCTCCCAATTATGTTTTTCTGCAGGCGCGCCCCAACGATTATGCTGCGGCATTACTGCAAATTGAGAAACCCATATCATTTCATAAGTTTTGGCAACTAGATCCCATTGCCGTCTACGAACAATGGTTTGCCAATGATGACCGCAAGTTATTTGAACGGGAAACAATGCTAATGCAACGAAAACATGCAAATCTTCCAAAATATCGACAACCAGCCCCATATAAAATGAAGCCACTAAGCAGTAGTGGTGATGACCGACATAACGAAATGGTTAAAGTGCAGCATTTGCCATTTTTGGAATCAGCAACAGCACTGCATAGCAAAGATAAACATGTTGATCTTTAGTTTAAAATGTTTTTCAATTATGTAAATTAATAATATTAATCTTATACATTAATAAAATAGATAAAATCAAGAAATTTTCGAATTGATATTTAGAATTTTAGTTGAATTTTCGAAAGATTTAATTTTATTTTTGTATAAATTTGAAATTTGAGTGATATTTTTATTTTAATTTATATATTTTTCATAACAAAAACATGATTTTACATTACAGGACAAATGTTTTACTAAACGCAAAAAAAAAGTGTTTGCAGCAAACATATTTAATTGCAATCATGAATTTAAATACTATAATTTCTTTAGCATTTATTTAAAAAATATTTTTCTATTCATTTCACGACTTAGTTATAGTATTTTAAAACTCTGTAGTTCATGTAAGTAACATTTAATATTATATGTTTGCTGCAATCTTTTCTCTATGTTTATGAAAATCCTATGCATTATTCGGGGAAGACAATACGGGAATGAATGATGTTAATTTACTCATTTCTACCCTATAGTAAGAGCTAAAGTTTATATATTATGCTTTTGTGAACTGTTTGCGGGAAACATACTATTTGTTTATTATTGAATTTCTTACTTTTTTCCCCATAATAAATTTTTTCTATGATATAATATTTTTATATTTTCATAAAACATAACTTGACATAATATAAAAATTAGTTTGCTATACGCCGAGAAAAAATATCATTGTATCAAACATAATTTCAATCATAAATTTAAATACTATAATTGGCTTTTACGTTATTTTCAAATTCTTTTGGTATTCATTTCATGACGTAATGGTTTTGTATTGTAATTTATGTATTTAAAACTTTTTTAGTTCTTATAAATAATATGTAACATAATATGTTTGCCGGAAAACATATTTTATCCCTGTATGTATTCACATCGTACACATCCTTTCTATACAATTCGACTGATTTGGACTGCTTACCCATTTTACCCTATACCAAAAGCTAAAGTAAAATCTAAAGACTTTTGCGAACTGTTTGCCTGAAACATAATATTATTATTAGTATTCATTATTGAATTATTTAGTTTTGTTCCACATTATACATTTTTTTCTACCATAAAGAATTTTCATAAATACAATAAACACATAAGTAGAAACATGTTTTCATAAACGCTGAGAAAAAAAATGTTTGCACCAAACATAATATAATTTAAATCATAAAATGTAATACTTTAATTGACTTTTTGATCGGGAATTTATCATCGAATTTTTTCCTTCACATAAGCCAATCAGTTACACGACAAAAATGAGCAGGTCATGATTGATATCAACCTTTCCATAATCCGACCAATTACCTACATCATGAATATGTTCAGGTCATTATCATTTCTAACCTAATAGGGTAAATTTCTTGTAGTATTTCTTTACCATAGTAAAAATGTTACTAAGGTTATGATATTGAGGAAATGATCTGAACAGGGTTATGTGTTCCGTAGTAGGCTTAATTACTAGTTGGAATATTCTCTATTTTGAAATTATTATAGTATTCATTTTATGACTTATTGTTTTATATTGTAATCTATGTATTTTAATTATACAAAGATGATGTATATAACATGTAATATGTTTGCCACAAAACATATTTTTCCACATGTGTATGGACATCGCATACAAAATTTATATACAATTTCTATAACTGCTAAAAGCTAAAGTATATATAAATCACATTTGGAAACCTTTTGCAGGAAACATATTATTGTTCATTATTGCATTTCTTACTTTTGCACAAATTATAAATATTTCAATAATAAAATTTAAACGTTATATGACTTAAAAATCAATGTATTGAAGGAAAATCCTTTAGAAAATATGTAATAATTGCTTATAATCTTAGTAATCATACAATACCGTCTACAGTTATCATATGTTGGCCACAATCATATGATAGTAATATATTTCTTTACATATAAAAGGCGACACATATAAATTATGTTCTCAACAATTATAATACTCACGGTAACAACTTTGGCGCATTGTTTTAGAATTATCCAAGCTGTTTGTACTACGATAAGTTGCTCATTAGTTTACAACATGTAATTGCCGCACACGAAAACCACGTAGTCATTTGGTAAAACTTTTCTACTATATGTGCATTTTAATTTCTATGTATTTCGTTGTAGGCAACTTTTCTGCCATATATTTACAAACTGTCTTCTTTCAAGGCATAGGCATAGTCCCAAAGGCATAGAAAAAGTATTAAGGGTATTCAATGAAAATAATGCATATAACAAATACAGACAGACAGTATGTGGCAACGCTCAAGCGTACACAAAACAATAAATCACGTTCAAACGCACGCGTGAGCGATTTATTTGTTAGTTGCTACTTAAAAAAAATAAAAGAGTTAAAATAACTTTTGTGCCGCCTCGAGTCATGTACAATGGTGTGGTAAAGTGTATGTCGTGGCTGAGACCGTACTCTGGCAACACTGGCAGCCAGTCGGGCCTATCAATTGGGATAATCTTTTGCTAGTTTATTTTACATTTTCCGCAAACAAGCCAAACACATAAAAAAAAACACTTACACATTTACAAAATGGTTCGTCCTTAACTCCTCTTTAGTATCAAGTCTTTATTTGAGTTTTTTTTTGTTTTGCATAGGTGTTGCCAACTTCAGCGAATTGTTGTGTAAAAATGATACCGGAAAAAACTCCAGCTTTTCGCATTTCGTCTAAATCAATTGCTTTTCCCATATTTCTCTCCAAAATACCTAAAAATTCCCAAAAAAAAAAAATCGAGAGACGGAAAAATCTTCCCCGGACCACCATCTACTTTTACAATTCATTCTCGGACAATTCTTCCACATAAATGTCATTATCGTCGTTTGTAGAAATATAAAATCACCAGCTACATTTTTAAAATTTCAAAAATTGTTTTACAAAAACCATTTTATATGCGACAGTTCCTGATCTATGAGACCTGTATTGGTACCAATTGATAAGAATATATTTAACTTTGGAAAGGCATTTCCACTTTTAAAAATATCACTAAACAGCAAATGGACACCTTTTTTAATTATCCACGATTATTCGATCGATTTTAAGATTCTAATCACTACCTCATACTCAGATTTTACACCTTAAAATTCATATTTTTTGCGTTTGACTGGTCATAACTTTGGTCAGATCAAGCCGAATTCCATGTGGTATTTTTCAGAAAATTAGCTGAACTATTCTCAATGGAATACAAGAGAAATGTGATGAAAAACTCAAATCTGTAAAAAGTTATAGACAAAAATACGTAGAAAACCACGTGAATTGCCATATATTTGTTTTACGTTATAACTCAAAAACATGAGGCTATCTGAAAAAACTGAGTATGAGGTAGTGATTAGAATCTTGACGTCCATCGGAAAATCATACTTAGATCGCGGATAATTTTTTTTTGTTGTGACGTGTAATCAACTGGTTTTTGTAATATTAATCACTAAACTCAAAAAATAAGTTTTTGACTAAAATGTATTATGTTAATTTTACTTTTACAGCGACTATATATTTAAGGGGATGAAAATGCCGGGAAGGAGTTCAAAAATGTATTATATTTATTCTATATATAAAGTATTAAAACATAGCATTAAATGTTAATTATAGATTAAAATATTAAATTCATTTCAATATTAAAACTTTCACTAAAAACTAAGTTATACTAAAAAAAAATATTATATTTCTTTTCTAGTTGTATTAATAGATGTTGTCAACTCTGTCCTGTAACTGTTACCGTTATTTGTGCGATTGTGTATGTAATATATTTAGAAAATCCCTGAGTCAGGTAACAACTCACTGACTCTCTGCATTTGACTGAGTCAGAGATATTCGTCGGTTGCTTAATCGTATCGCCAAATGCGAAGAAACGTAGCCAAACATCGTGTGCACGTGATCTGATAACGAAAATTCGTTCCGATAGCAAAATAACAAAAGTTTTACACGATTTCGACGGGGTCGAGCATTGTGTCCGTCGGTCGCGTCCAACATTCGCTTGTACGTAGTTCGTACTGCGCCAAGGCTCATCCTTCGTTCCGATCGGTATGTGTTGGTCCTGGCTACGTGTCTCTGTCGTACTTCAACCCATTCTTTCTGTGACTCTGGCGCACAGTGTGCATAATTGCAAAATTAAAAATTTCTGTATATAATATAAAATGTATGTCTCTGTTTTATGGCGCTACGAAATTAAGCCCAAAAATTATACCTCAAAACCAAAAACTTATATCTCAAAAAATTATATCTCAAAATTATAAAAACCTTTTCGAGTTAAATAAAGAAATATTTCGGGAATATTGTCGGCAAACACACAGATTATAGGAAAATTATAAAACCTTCCCGAGATAAAATTTCTGACACACAGATAAAATGTCTGACACACAGATTAAGGGCAAATTATAAAACCTTCCCGAGATAAAATTTCTGGCACTTTTTAGAAACATTTGGGGCATATGGTCGGTAAACACACAGATTATGGGAACATGAATAAATCTTCCAGAGATAAAATTTCTGGCATTATTTAGAAACATTTCGGGCATGTTATCGTCAAACACACAGATTATGGGAAAATGGTAAAATCTTCCCGATATAACATTTCCGGCATTTTGTTGGGCGTATTGTTGGCAAACACAGATTATGGGAAAATTATAAAACCTTCCCGAGATTAAATTTCAGTCATTTTTAGAAATATTTCGGGCAAATTGTCGGCAAACACACAGATAATGGGAAAGTTATAAAACTTTACCGAGATGAAATTTCTGGCATTTTTTAGAAATATTTCGGTCATATTGTCGTCAAACACACAGATTATGGGAAAATTATAAAACCTTCCCGAGATTAAATTTCTGTCATTTTTTAGAAATATTTCGGGCATATTATCGTGAAACACACAGATTATGGGAAAATTATAAAACCTTCCCGAGATTAAATGTCTGGCATTTTTAGAAATATTTCGGGCATATTATCGTGAAACACACAGATTATGGGAAAATGATCAAATCTTCCCGATATAAAATTTCTGACATTTTTTACAAATATTTCAGGCTTATTATCGTCAAACACGCAGATTTATGAAAAGCGTATAGCATCACATGATAAGAATTATGGCATGCTTAGGGCAATTTAGAAACATTTTATCGAACAATTTCAAGCTGACAAAATCTGCCTATTTTTGTCCCATACCCAAAAAATATACCGGGAATCTACCTTTAAAATTTGACAACATTTGAACACACAGATAAAGGGAAGTTTGTTGGAAGTGTATGTCACATTCACAAATTTCATGTAATTTAAAGATATATTCCTGGCATATTTTGGGAACAGGCAGAAAACATATAAACTCTATCTCTATCTAACTCTATTAATATAAAACTATATCGTTGTCTGTTTGAAATATATCGAAAACAATTGTCTAAATAAATTTTTAAAATTTCTGGCATTTCTCTGGAATATTTGGGGCATATTTTCAGAAAGCACAAAGGTATTTGGAAGTTTGTGGAAAGCGTATGGCAGGTTATCAAATTTTGTGGAATTTTAAAGATCATATTCGCGACTTATTTTTTAAACAGGCAGAAAACAGAAATCTTTTGATACAAACTCTGTGGTCTTGTCTGTTTGAAATATTGATATGTTTTTAACTACTCTAATTATTTTTCTGGAATATTTCGGGCATATTTTCGGCAAACGCACAGATAAATAGAATATTTTGGGAAGTGTATAGCAGGTTGTAAATTTTTGTAGAATTTGTGTGGTAGATTCACGCCATATTTGGGGAACTGGCAAAAATACAGACAGCTTTTGGTACAAACTCCGCCTTTGTCTGTTTGAAATATGTCGAGAAAATGTTTCTGAACTAACTCGACTCTGTCAAAAATTTTGTCTGGGGTACTCTGGCCCTGCCAAAATTGTCGTCTGTGGAATGTTTCTAAATTGCCCTGAGCCTGCTACAACATTTGTCTTGTGCGAGGTTAACAAATTTGGCGGAATTATACATGCAGATTCTCGGCATATTTTGAGATCGAGCAGAAAATACGCATCTTCTGATACAAACGTCGCCTTTGCCTGCTAACAAATGTTTTTAAACTGCCTCGACCCAGCTAAATATTTTGTCTAAGGTTGTATTATTGAATTTCGCAAGTAAACTACTCAGCGAAGAATTGTCTTATAGACGAATTGTATCGGAAAAGCATTGTCTTGTTGAATTTTTTTTCGGTGAAAAACTGTTTAAGGAAAAATGTATACCTAGTCTTTCTTTTGTCCGAACTTTACATGTGTTTTGTAATAGCTTTCTTCGATCAGTCGTGTAGCAGTAAATCGAACCGAACTACAGACACATGTCGAATACAACAACACAGCATGTAGAACAAGAATGACTGATCTGAACCTTTGCCTTGGAAACAAATATTGGACGAAAAATGACCTATAAAATTACAAAAAAAAAACATTTATATCAAGTTTACCTTAAAATGTTTCGAAAATTTGTATGCAGTATAAAATTTTATATCGGGGAAGGAAGAACTGTCAGTAATTCTAAAAGGTTTCTATTTATCTATTCCGTTTTAAAATATTAAACGATTTTTAAACGGAGATCGATTTCAATACCTGAACTTTAATTTTTAAATATAAGTTCTTCAAATAAATCTCTATTTTATTTGCTGTAAGTTTCAAAAACCATTAAATTTATAACTTTTTTGACCGACTCCGCCCACTGTGCCGTGTCCTACGTCCGTCTTTAGTGGTATTTGAGGTTGTGGCGCATACATTGTGCCCCCTGGCAGGACCTATGCTACTGCATGCATGTGTTTATAATCCTTAAAATCCTTTTAGAGCCAAAAATACTGCAGACTCGTGCTGCATACTACGTTTGCGACCACATGGCGCATAGTATATGTGTTTGAGAGAGAAATTTTTGTTTGTTAGTAGGTATCACACTGACTGCGGCTTTGTATGTGTCTGTGTTTCTAAGAAAGTGTCGCACAACGATTTGATTTTAAATTTGCTGAACCAACCGTTTCGTCAATTGATTTATACTATGCAGCGAACCAAACGATCGCAATCGTCGCTTTAGTCATTCGGCATTTCGAGAAGTCTGCTGCGATTGTGTCACGTGCCACCTCGTTTACGCGACGCGGTAATCAGTCAGTCACATACACTAACACAAACATATACTATCAAATGCACACACACACGCACACTAAGCAGCAAAGAAAATCCTGCTGGCGCTGATTAATTGGACAGAGTTCGTTGTAGGGTTTCCATTGCATTTTACGCCTGACTGCAGCTAAATTAAGAAAATTTGGCGCATGCAGTACTTGAAGCACATTTAAAATTGCTCCAAACAATAAATTGTAAACTTATAAAACTATTTTTTAATATAGTAGGATATATAGTAAGTGTCTCTGAGCGGTCCTCTATGCTTGGGTGAAATCTAAAGTCGAAAATATATAGCAAATGGATAAATAAAACATGGTTTTATATAGTATATATTAAAAGTAAAAGAATATATCGTCACTGTCATGCCAAAGGGGGGAATGTGCATTTTTAAAAATATTGAGAAATCAAATTTTAAAGTTTGAAGTGCTTTAAAAATTAGTAAAATTTAGTTTTTTTTCAGTTATTTTGGTTTATTCATCAATTATTATAATGTATATAAAATATCATTGGGTTTGGACAACTTACTGAATTGTAAATACGGATTTTGTGAGGCTATATCCTGACCAAAACGCAAATATTTTCGGTTTTTAAGCTATAACTTTTTATTAGCTCACGATAAAATAGTAATGTAAAGTCATTTATTGTTTCTTTTCAAAGCACCTATCGATTGGCATCATTATTTAAAAATAATTTTCCAAATATTTATTTGCCATTTGTTATTTGCCATTTGTTATTTGCAGGAAAAATGTTTGGCAAAATATTTCAAAATAATGATGCCAATCGATAGGTCCCTAAAAAACAAATAATAATAATTAATGCCCCTACATCACTATTTTATCTTGAACCAATAAAGACTTATAGCAAAAACCCGAAAAGATTCGCACTTTTGGCATGACGAGATTTTCATTTTTCCAGTTTTTACGTTTTTTGCTATAACTTTTATTGGTGCTAGATAAAATAGTGGTGTAAAGGTATTATTTGTTTGATTTTAAAGCACCTATCATTATTTAAAAAAAAATGCAATACATTTTTGTTGCAAATGATAAAAATTAAAAAAATATTTTAAATAATGGTGATGATCGTTAGGTGCTTTAAAAACAAACAATTAATGCCGTCAAACCAATATTTTATTTTATGCCAATAAAAAGTTATGACAAAAAAAACGAATAGATTCGCCTTTTGACATGACCAAATTTTTCAATTTTTCGAATTCGCCCTTTTGATTTTGTCTTTTGTGGCTAGAAATATCCAAAAAACCATACACTATTTTGGCACAGTATACTTTGAGTAAAAACTACAAAATTAAAAAAAAAAAACGCAAATGTCAGAAATTACACATTCGCCCTTTGGCATGATAGTGACGAATACACTTTCAGTATCAGATTGTAAGACACCGAAGGACACATGTTCGATGTGGTAAAGTATATACTTATATAGTATATACCCGCATCAAATTGCTTTTTGTTGTGAAAAAACAATCAGACGTTTTTTGTAGAACAAAAAAAACGTCTGATTGGTCCGAACTTTGCATGTTTTGTTGCTGTTACTTTCTTCGATCACTTGTGTAGCAGTAAATCGAACCCAACAACAAACACATTTCTTATGCTGTGTTCACTTTATTACTTAAGTAAGTGCAACAACAAAGACATGCGAATACAACAACTTAGCATCAATGCTCAAGATCTGCTTTTTGGTGGAAATACAAAAAATTAAATCACTAATGTTGTTGTATAACAAGTAGTTTTTCGGAAGAAGTTTTATCCCTAAAAGTTATTAATTTTCATAAACAAAAATACGGAAAATAAATTTTGTTTTCAAAATATGCCGAGATGAAATGTCTGGCATTTTTCAGAAATATTTCGGGCATATTTCCGACAAAGACACATATAAATGCAACATTTTTGAATGCCTCAGACAAATTTCAAGTACACTCGACAAATAGCAATATTGCAGAATGCCGAATTAGCACAAATCTTCAATCGGTCCACGAAATAATCAACGCAATCAAGGAATTGAAAAATAATAAATCACCTGAATGTTAGGCAAGGATGTGTCTCCGATTCTATTTTGAATCGTGAAAGACCAAATTTTTCGTAACACCATCCAAGATAACCAGAAAGGCATTCACTAGAACTTCGCCGAACAACTAGAAGATCTTGACTATGCCGATGATATCTGCCTTCTCCCTGTAAAACGCTCTAATATACTGGCAAAGTTGGACCATTTAAAAACTTATTCAGCGAAATCTGGGCTTAAAATCAACACAAATAAGACCAAAGCAATTAAAATTAAATCTAATAGCAATAACAATTTCAAAATTGGTGACGAGGAGGTAAAATTGGTGGCTCCCGCACATACCTGTAATCTCAGCAGAAGATAGCGCAAAAAGAAAGAACATAATGTCCAGAATCCTAAAGGCGAAAGGCGTACACGATCAACTGCGAAGTATATGGAGCTCTTCGCAATTATCGGCCCACACATAATTTTCAAATCTAATGTAATGGTGGTCCTTCCCTACCGCTGCGAGACCTGGCTGGTCACTGTATACCCGACAAATATTCTGCAGAGTTTTTCAAATAGATGCCTTCGTCGCATCGTGATAATTTGGTCGCCCAACATCATATAGAATGACGAGGTCTATCAATCGCTAATGACAACAAACTCCGCATTTGGAAATGTATTGGGCATGCGCTCGGTCAGACGAAATTTGTCGGAAAGCTCTCGAACCTACAGGGTAGTATGAGAAGAGGTCGACCATAAACAACGAATCCTAGAATCCTAGAGCTAAAAGTTGAGAACTCGGAAAAAACATGGCATGACTTAAAAAAAATGGCGAAAAATCGTACGAGGTAGAATTGTTTTGTTGAGGACCAATGCTCCCCGAGGAAATTAAGGACCAAATGATGATGATACTAAAATCTTAATATATCTCGTGACTCCAGAAATTCCTGCGGAAATTCCGGAAAAACAGGACTTATCATATTACATGCATAGTCGGACTTCGAAGTACACTAGCGTAGCGAAGAAAAAACCAGTTGGGAAGGTTAGATAACATGGGAAATTTTAAAGTACGTGTTATTATGATAGTTAGGATTATCAAAATTATAGTCGATCTAAGCCGAAATAACTGAAAACTTTAGGAACAAAGTGTATATAAACAAAAATATGGTAAATTGTCTCAGCTATGTTTAGAGATAATACAAAAAATATATTGTACGAAAAAAGTATTTTTCGAATAAAAATCGTACTGATAATTTCAATACGGTATTTTCTGTGATTTATTATGAAAAAACTATTCATTTTAGGAACAAAGTGTAAATATATAAAGAAAGCATATGATTTCAGCTATGTTTTAAAATATTTCAAAAAAATCCATATGAACCTCTATATTTACTTCCGTTTTTGTCCCGTCCGGAACGCCCACCTTTTTATTAGTAAGTAAGTAAGTATACACAAAAAAAATCAAGTAAATTCATTTTTCGAGATATTAAAGTTTTAAGCGTACGAATATCCCGTCCGGAACCCCAGGAAATGCCCATATGTTAGAATAAAAAATTGATTAATATGTTTAGAGTAAAAACGAAACAATATTTTCCAAAGGCAAAAAAATAATAAAAGCAGAATATAATCGTGTTTCCCAGTTTTTCTGGATCAATTCGTTAAAGGGGTTTATTTGCATTTGAAATGAATGTGCATATCAAATTTTTGGTCGAACATTTGGAAAAAGTTTGCTGTAGTTCATGGCTGAGACATCATTAAGTATAAATATGAAAACGCTTGTACGATATTAATTCGTTTACACATTTTATACGCATTTAAATAAATTTGAATTGATTTTTAAAATATCTCATACTAACATTTCAAAAGTGAATAAATAAATGCATTGATATTGGAAAAGCACTTTTTATCCATTCTCACGAAAGATCTCCGCTACAAATTAGAGGGTGCAAACGAAATTATGTTTACATTTTCATTTATTTATAACTTAAAAAGTTAACTCGGTAAAAAAAAATATATTACAAATGAAGAACAATACTCCATAGTTTTTAAAAATAGTTAAAGAATTATATTTCTAAATGAGTTTGGACGAATTTCCGTATTTTAGTCTTCCAGCCCACTATCAGCCGTTGGACACCATTTCTTCTTACATTTTTGATAACACTAATCCAACTATCGCTTATTTTATTTCAGTTTAACAATATTACAATATTTTTCGAACAATGCATTTTATATAAGCCAAAAATTTAAAATCTGGACCTAGCTCAGGGCAGTTTGGAGGGTTACATCCTTTTGAACAAATTATATAATATTGTTCTATACGGGTTTCAACATTTCTTCGATTTTATTTGGAACTTTAAATGATATCAGTTTAAATCTCATCTTTACTTTTTGAAAATATGAAATATATTGAATTTTTTTGACACATCTCTTATTGATTATTGGACTTAGATCTAGATCTTACACTTTACTTTCGTCGCAAATTTACGATTCATAAATCCTGGTTTTCGGCCTGATTCACGTTTACGATTTAAGAAGATGGTCTCTTGAAACCGAATTGTAATATTTCCAGCAGTTTCCCTGCAATAATTGCATGCAATGCAGAACGGTTAGCTTATCAAAATGTCTAAAATTTATTTTCCCTCTTTTTCAATGTTTTTTTTTGTTGACATGATCGATTACTTATAACTGAAAACTTGTTAATTTTTTTGTTTATCATAAATCAGATACTTTTTAATTTTCATTATTTGCTTTGACCACAATATACGCATTTGCATTCGTAAAATAATTTACACCCGCATATAATTTACATGCCGCAAACATTTTTTTTTATTATGAAAATATGATATGCATTTTCAGTTCAAATTCAAAGATAATTTAAAGTCAAGTTTAAAATTAAAGTCAATTTTTTTGACAATTTTCATAAAAGTCAAAAGGCTGTTTTTAATTATAAAGTCGACTTTCATCATTGCTTTTTGAGATATATCATGTTCAAATAAACTTTGTTTAAAGATGACCACTCTAAAATCAAAATTTTGGCAATTTTATTATCTTTTAAATTTGACTTCAGTTTTTTATTTTGCTTCAATATTACTTAACCCTTAAATGCCCACTGGTTCCGCCAGGAACCAACGGATGAAAATCAAAACTTTGTTCAACGAATTTTATTTAATCTTCCCGATTCGACTTTTAAAATGTTTATTGATCGAAGCGCCACCATTTGCGCTGATTTCCCGTTTGAAACAAACTTCATTTGCCGGCTGTATGTCAATTAAGGGCAACCAACCCCAAGAAAATTAACTTTTGTAAAATTTCGTGCTTTTAAAAAATATTATAGTGTTGAATTTGTCGAAATTCGAAGCTGAAAAAAATATTGTCGTGATCCATGTAGTATCTAGAAGCTATTGTGAGTGTTTGAAATAAATGTAATTTTTTATTTTAGTAGATTTTGTCGATTTTTTGGTTGGTTCTTTGCGGAACCATCAGGCACCGGGAGTTCAAAATTGAGCATAAGTGAAATTCTATAGAAACGTTTTTTTATGTTTTTTTTTTATGTTTGTTGTCAGGCTTTTAAGGGTTAAACATGTCTTGTACTTTAGACCTTCTATCTATCTATATATATAAAAGTGAAATGTCCTGTGTCATCACGGGAGAACGAACCGACGGATTTGCCTGATTCTTTTTGTATTTTGTTCGTGTCAATGCAAGAGTGGTTTAGGAAAAATTAAAAGTCGGAAAAACCCAAAGGAAAAGCCGGAAAATCGAAAAAATCTAAATTTGACCCTAGGAAATTGATTTCCCACGTTGATTTCCCACGTGAGAGCGCACTACGAAGGGTTTTTTGAAATTTGGTACAAAAATGGGCGTGGCAAAACTAAACTTTTATTTCAAAATATCTGTATAAGATAGTCACAGTCATGAAATTAGGCTCAGTAATGTATTTTGTTGTTGTTTATATTTTTGCTAAATGTGAGCAGAATTTGATGAAGGGGCGTGTCACATTCCATACAACCATAACTTTAAAAGTGCTATAACTCCTGACCAGAGTTATGAAAATTGAAACAAATGTTCATATTAAAAAGTAGAATCGTCACGTAGAATGTGGGCAGGATTGTATAAAGGGGCGTGGCACCTTTCATATAACAAAAACATTAAAAATGCTATAACTCCTGACATACTAAGGGTAGATTTATAAAAATCAAATCAAATCAAATGTTCATATTTAAAACTCCGATCATCACGTAGAATATAGACGGGATTGGACAAAGGGGCGTGGCACCTTCCATACAAAAAATAACCTTAAAATTGCTATTATTCTTTACCTACTAAGAGCAGAGTTAAAAAAATCGAAACAAAAGATTATATTAAACGTTTGAATGGACACGTAGAACCAGAGCTGGAAAAAAAATCCGGATAGAATTGACTTGAATTGAATCCATGGTGATTTATAACAAATCCTTAAATTTTCAAAACATAAATTGTATCCTGAAAACCACAAATATATTTCCTAACTTATAATTCGAAAAATTTTCAAAAATCAATAAAATAAAAAAATCCAAAAATCTTTGATTTTGATTTTTTAAGTGGAACGGCTGGATTTTTTGGGAGTAGAGAGCTCTGCGTAGAATTTGGACGGAATTGGACAATGTGGCGTGACACCTCCCATATAACAAAAATTTTAAAAATGCTAAAACTACTGACTTACTAAGAGCAGAGTTGTACAAATCGAAAGAAAGGATAATTTTTAAAAATTTTAATAGCCACGTGGAATGTGATCGAGATTGGAAAAAGGGGCATGGAACTATGATCAATGTGGGCGGGAAAAAAGCGACGTAGGCATGCACTAAAAAGGGAAAAAGTGGCGTAAATGTATCCACACTTTATAAACGATATAGTTTTACAATTATAAAAACTTAGCACAGGAGAAGCTGTGAACGGGTCCAGCTAGTCTATATCATTTTCCGTTTTGTTTGTTTGTGCGCTATGCAAACTTACACCTGTGCACGGATTTTCTTAAAATTTGGAATATATATTCTACAGACCCATGAGAAGGTCACTACATAGTTTTCGTTGACCACGCTCACTTTTAGGCTCATTCTTATTTTTGGTGTATAATTCAGATTCATAGCAAAACCACTGAATGTATTTTTCTGACAATTTGCATTACTATGCTATAGAGTCCATGGAGTATCCTAAACCATATATAATCTAAATAGAGCAAAGGGGAGTGGCACCTCCCATAGAACCCAAAAATTCAATACGCTATATCTCAGCCCTAACGATATCGATTTCAACTGAACTTTAAAATTGGATGTTACTCATCTTACTTAATCTCAGCACACAAAAACTCACCACACATAAACTCACCACACTTAAACTCACCACACCAAATTCATCACACTAAAACTCACCACACTTAAACTCACCGCATTAAAACTTCTACTGGAAAAACACTACGTGGAAGATATCTACCGGGAAGAATTTTACGGGCACGAGTCGTGCACGGGTCCAGCTAGTATAAAATAAAATAATTGGTTTCTGTGTATTTTGTACTTTTTTCCAAACTTATTTAAAACCGGCATAAAACCGAAAACGTTTATATCGGTTTATTTCTGATTTTCGTATAACGGTTATGGTTTCGGTTTTAAAAATTATTCGGTTTTAAATAGATATCGGTTTCGGTTACGGTTTCAGTCCTTGATTTCTTATTATATTTGTATTTATTTCTTTCCGTTTATATTTTGGATAAAATTTAAACAAATATTTTTGAAAAAAAAAAAAATAGTTAATAATTCAATTATCCAGTTTTCGCTTAATAAGCATTATTAACACTCATACGCTATACAATAATTTGCAAATCAAAACCCCCTGCAATCTGAGCACGTATCAAGTTGGGTATTAATTTGCATAGCTTTGTCCGTTTGCGGCCAACATTTAGTTGCTGACAATATTTTCGCGCACATGTAGCAGCAATGTGGTCGGGTGTCCCAATAGAAGCAACACGAATTGCATGCAGCAAACAACAAAAACCTAATATTCTAATAAAACACTCTAACATTTCGTCCTCTAATACCTCTTAATAAAAAGACCAAAAACAAGGTTAAATAGTCCGCAAAAAGTACAATTTGTGGTTCTTATCGTTGAAAACTGAATTCTCGGCAACATACAGCGAATGCGTTCATTAAAATTATAACCCGGCTACAACACATCTAAACGCGTGACACGTATAAAAAGGCCATGGACCACAATGGGATGGATGGACAACGGGTCAGGTCAACGAAGCTCGTATTTAATTCAGCTTAATTCCAGCATCTAAACGCAGTCTTTTGACTATTTTTGCTATAGCTGTTGCTGTTGCTGCTACTCGGTTTAGACCAAATATATGTATAATTTGTTCGTATGTTGTAGTTGAGTTTGCGGCTAACATTTACTCAATGTCACATTTGTCCAATGTGTAAACAGGTAAAATTTTAAAATTAATTATAACAAATTTTGTTTTTGCGCAGGCAAAAGTTGGATGTGACATAGATTTTGATAAAAGTTTTTAACTGCAAACATGGCGAAAACTGTGTTTAAGCTTTGGAAGTGGATAAAAGCTTAAAGTATTAATTTGCAAAATAAAATTATATGTTCAGCCGCTCAGTTTTGTAATCTCCAATACATTTTTGTATGGCAATCAATGTTTTTTCTGATAGTGTAAGTTCATCACATTAATATAAAATATGGGTATGACTTTAAATCCACAAAATGAAATCTCTCAACACAAAAGATACAAGATTTGCAAAAATTCGCCGTGAAATATAAAATGCCCAAATACAAAATTTCCAAAGAAAAAATCTTCAAGTATTAAATTATGAAATTCCCAACAAATTTCGACCAAATTAAATTGTTCTTAATAGTCCAATATATTCTAAGGATACGCCAAAAATAAAATACTTGCATCTCCTAGTTTTTCTTGATAATTATACAATTTAAAGATGATCTCCCCATAGTGTACTTCGTGACGTATGAGTAACAACATTTTTCATAAAACCCAAACCGTTTCCTTGATATGTTCATCGAAACCAATTGGTTATAAAAATTAAAAATAGCGAGCGAAAATTAGCCAGAATCAATGGATTCGTCGAATACTTTATTCGTTTAGGTTTCAATCCCTGGTTTACATTAGGGATGTCAATCCCGGAATCCCGGGATACCGGGATTTGCGTCAAATCAGTCCCGAAAAACTGATCCCGGGATAATTGTTAAATCCCGGGATTTTCGGGATAACAAAAAAAGCTAGTAGATCAATTTTTAATAGTTTATTCAAAATAGGTATTCAAAAAGTCTTTCAAAGTTTTTATACAAATTTCGTGAAAAACTAAATCTAACATTTAATGGACTGTAATCTTAAAACACTGGCGGCAATAATCATGAATTACATGCTTTTTGACTTTTTAAAAATTCACATTTGTTAAAAATTACGACACTTTCGACTGTGCTACAAATTCCAAAAAATTTCGTATACAAAATTTCCCACCAATATTTTTGGTAGGTATTGAAAATCAATGAATATCCTCATTTACAGAATGTCCTCATCACTTCGAGTTTTTTTTTTAATTTGCTCTTCTGTGTGCAAATTCGAATTTTCCTGCCTTGAGTTACTTATGTAATTAAAACTCAGCATTCACGTAAGTTATTTTAAAACTGTAAAACTTTCGAAAAGCCAACATATTTGGCTTACTAAAACTTTTTAATTTATTCAAATAAGTTTAAAAAGACCTGAGTTATAAGTCATTAAACGACAAAACAATTCAAATTTGAATGTATTTTCCTAATTAAAAAATCGTTAAAGATAATCTACACATTTTTACAGTTATTAAAAGTAAATTTAATTACCTTTTCAAAAATTTTGGAACTTTTCAAATTTAACAAGAAACAACAAAGTTATGATAGATACAAAACATCTACTGCAAATAATTAAATCTGTAAACTATAATATATGTGTTAAAGAATATGACGATGGAACACCAAAAATATACAAGAGCTCCGACCTATATTTTTGGTTAGGCATCGAAAAACAATGAATATCATCATTTACAGAATTTCTGTATCACTTCGAGTTTTTTTTTTTAATGTGCACTGCTTTGTTCAAAATCCATTTTTCGTACTTTAACTTACTTATGTAATTAAAACTCAGCTTCTACGAAAGGTATTTCAAGATTGTATAACTTTTTAAAGAACCAACACATTAAAATTACCAAAACTTTTTAATTTATTAAAATAGGTTTAAAAAAAACCTGAGTTATAGGTCATTATACGACAAAACAATTCAAATTTGAATACATTGTTAAATTTTGAAAAATCGTTAAAAAATCATCTTAATCTACATAATCCACATTTATAATCCACACATTTTTGGATAATCCACACATTTTTACAGTTATTAAAAGTAAATTCAATTATCTTATCAAAACTTTTGGATTTATCAAAATTTAATAAGAAACAACAAAGTTATGAATGTTTAAATCATTGTCCTTTAAATAATAAAATGTTTTAACCGAGTCATTCCCACACTATATTTACCAAATCAAGTCAAGTCAATGAGATTTATAGCTCTTTGATGTTGTTTGAATGTTTATATACAAGGGTCAATTGAAATGATTAGGTCAATTATTTTTTAATTTTTGCAGACAACATTATCCAGAAATGCAGTGATCCAAAGTAACAAATAATAGACAAAAAAAAAACTTTTATAGGTTGTATAAATATTAAAATATCTATTGATCGAAATATGCTATAAACCCCGTCGAGGTGTCATTTTAAAGCTAATATAATTATATCTCCTTTGCCTGGATATGTGGTACATGTTGCACTTCAAATTGTATGTCCTTAAAAAGGACTCTTTTGAAAATTCTGCAAAAATTATAAATTTTTTTATTGATTTATTATTAATATTCGTGCCAAATTTCAAGATGGTATTATTTGGCGTAAATGTTTTTTATCTATCATAACTGTGTTGTTTCTTGCTGAATTTTAATAGTTCCATAAATTTTGCAAATAAATATTACTGACATATACTAGTCGAGAAAATTGGTTATAAAATATATTCTCTTCATAAATTAATATTATTTTTTTTTACATATTTAGACAATTGAATTACCTTTGCAATGGTGTACCACATCTTCGAATCGCATAATTACTTCCTTTTTTTAAAAATGTACGTTAAGTTGAAATTTTAATTTTGAATCCGTCATTAATTTTCTCAAAATTTCGTTACGTTTTGTAATTTATAATGATAGACCAGTTTATTCCCAGTATTTTCTCATCACAGTGATTTTAACCTGGAATGAAATGCTGCAGAAATAATTAAACAGCGGCGGGTCTAATGATTTGGTGTTAATATCAGTAATATGCATTTCTTAAACACCCTGTATCTTAATCTGTGTGCAAAATTAGACTCTTTTTATTTAATTTTTTTTTATTTTGTTGATTTATAGAATGACCAATTGTATTATTGACATGGATGAACAAAACACCCTTAATAAATTCAATTTTTAAAAATCAAATTTATTTTATTCTAATTAAATCCATTTATAAAAATTATATTTCAGTGCTACTATCTTTTCATAAAAATCATAGATTTAAAATAAGTATCTAATCAATTTAAAATTTGTTCATCTATAGTATGAATTTAAAAAAAATATATTTATTATATAAAAAGTTTATTTTTTCTATTTCAACAGGTACTTTTACTGATTGCATTATCTGCGCTAAAATGCTGCATGAAACATGAAACTCTACTGATTTTTGGTCACAATTTAATTATGAAAGTGTACTTGAAACTGAGGTGTACAACAGGGATTTGCATGCATGCAACGATACTACGATGTCTTTTGGAAAAATAATGCTGACAGAAGACTCTACAGGCCAGAGACATGACAAGAGCAACAGGCAGAGCTAAACAGACAGACACACACGTGAGATAGAACATAAAACTCATTGAACGAAGTAAAAGTATCTATGTGTTTTTGAAGAAGTTTCCGAACAGCGTCGAGCACCAACCAACCAACCAACCACCCACTCACAGTTTTATTATTTTGTTTGCGCACACTTTGTAGCCATTTGGGATAATTTTTTGGTCCCCTGTTACAAAGAAACAGCAAGAAAACTTTTGCATGTTGGTGCTTTTTCTTAAGTCTTTCTTTTTTTTCATTTTGAAAGAACTTATCCAAGTGATAATCTCGCCTTGCATTGTCATTCATTTAAAATGTTAAGTTTTTCAGCAAGTTTAAAACTGGAGGTATGGATCATGGAGATGCATGGTATGTGTCTGGCCAAATGTTAAAATAATCTGCTGGAACATTTTAAATATCGCCGTTGGCAGTTGTACTGCAAAATGATGGACTAAAGTTTTAGAAAAAATACGCAAATCATATTTGGGATGTTTTGTTTGGTTTTTTTTTTTAGAATAAGTGGTATGAGTAACAAACGCAGAGATTTGGGGTGTATAGTTTATAAAAGTGTAGTGATAATGAAGTTGTGTAGATTTGGGAGAAGTGCGTTAAGATGAACTGGAGATTGTGTAAGTGTAGTATAATGAAATAAATTGGTTGGGAAATTGCACAATCTTTAAATCCGTCACTGGTTTAGTATGGACGCTGCCAGTGCAGTTTAGTAGTCTCTGTTTAGTACTGTTCGTTGAGTAGTTTTTGGAAGTACTGTGCTATTTTAAAAAATTCGTTTTTTCTGTACGTAACCGTAGAAAATAGCCTAAAGCATTGCTATACGCAGTAAATGCAAATTACTAAAATGGTTTTAGCTGTTGGTTGCCTTTATTTAATGCTTGCTCAGATAAGCTGGAAAAATATAGTAATATTTTTTTTGTGAAAACAAAGCATATAATAGGATGCACTTGAGGTTATGCGCTGTATTGCTGGGGGGACTTTAAAAACTTTTAGTTTAAATTTAGAGCATTTTACTTTTTAGTATTTCTTAAACTTAAAAATTTAAGTTTATAATACATACTATTAAAAACCAACCAGCTACACCCAGAAAAAATTCCCAGAAATCCCATTAAAATTGGTCAATAGGACAATTATTGATTTAATAGTATATAAAAATATATACTTTCATATAGACTCAATGGCCATTTCATGATGGAGAGATATACGAACCAACAACGAGTCGAAATTATTAAAATTTACTACCGAAATTCGGAGTCAGTGGCCTCAACGTTAAGAGCGCTACGTCCAATTTATGGTCGTCATAATCGTCCTAGCAGATCAACAATTGAGCGTCTAGTGGAAAAATTTGAATCTACAGGCACATTACAAAATGTTCCCCGTGCCAGTGAGACAAAGAAGTGCCCGTAGTGTCGAGAATATTGCTGCCGCTGAGGCTTCAGTTGAAGAAAGCCCAAATGTGTCTCTCACACGTCGTTCTCAAGCGTTGGGCATCTCTGTGACGTCCTTGTGGCGAATTTTGCGAAAAGATCTTGGCGTACATCCTTACAAAATCAAATTGACGCAAGAACTGAAGCCGCTTGACCACCAGAAGTGTCGTATGTTCGTGAATTGGGTTGAGCAACAACTTGAAAATGATTCGGATTTTCATCGAAAAAATCATCTTCAGCGATGAGGCTCATTTCTGGCTGAATGGCTGAATGGTCAATAAACAAAATATGCGTTATTGGTCAGACAGCAATCCACACGTACTCCATGAGTCATGATTCCGAAAAAATTACGGTTTGGTGCGGTTTATGGGCCGGCGGCGTCATTGGGCCGTACGTCTTCGGTGATGATCAATACCGGCACGTTACTGTGAATGGGAATCGCTACCGTTCAATGATAACCGAATATTTTTGGCCCCAATTGGATTATATGGACTTGGAGGACATGTGGTTCCAACAGGACGGCGCCACAAGCCACACAGCGAATGCCACAATCATTTTATTGGAAACCAAGTTTGGAGAACGTGTTATCTCACGAAATGGTCCAGTCGATTGGCCGCCTCGGTCGTGCGATTTGACGCCGTTAGACTATTTCCTCTGGGGCTACGTCAAGTCTATGGTCTATGCCAACAAGCCAGCGACGATTGATGAACTTCATACGAATATCGAACGTGAAATTGCAGCAGTATCGGCCGATTTATGCATGAAAACCGTCGAAAATTGGGTTCAGCGTCTGGACTTCTGCAAGAGTGCCACGCAAAAGAAATCGAGTTCCATACATAATGGCATCGAACGTACTTTTACAGGAATAAAGAATTTCAATGATATCCAAAACCGTAGCGCTCTTATTGAAAAACCCTTTAGTTCGTCATAAAATATATTTCCAAAAACCATCCAATGAAATCAAAATTCCAAAAAACTTTCAAATTTAAATATTTTTACACATTTATTTTAGCAATTACATTGCAATTTTATATTTTTTATATTTGAAGCACAGTTCTGGTTTTCCGACAAGTTTATTTTTTTATAAATTTATATTAAATAATTTATGTATATTTAAAAACTGTGAAAACACTTTTAATATATTTTAAAATTCAAATTTACGTTTTTATGGCATTTTTTGTTCTAAAATTATAAAAACTAAGTATAGCACGCAATACAAGGAATTAATACGAATCGTTAGATACCAGTATCATTAAAATCTGTTCAGAAATACGGCCGGTTAGTGCAAGATAAAAAAACACGTTTTGTTTTATTAATACACCCAGAAAAAAATTCCCTCAAATCCCATTAAAATTGGTCAATAGGACAATTATTGATTTAATACTATACAAAAAATAAATCTTTTCATATAAACTGAATGGCAATGTCATGGTATTTTCCGATTAAAATAATAATTTATCCTATTGACTATTTTTAATAGCAAAAAACTATTATTTATATAGTATTTTTTTCTGGGTGTATAGATAGATTATAGTTTTATACCATTTGAAACCATTATTCCTAATTAAAACTATTCAAATAATTTTCTAAAAATTAATTCAATAGGCAGTATGACAGATGGACAGACTGGCATTACTAAAACGACTCTGGAGGTGAAGCGGATCAATAACTCGTTGATGACCAAAGTAAATATAACCAAAGTAAATATAACCATACGGTATATAGTGATGATCATAAATTTCTTTTTCTTGCGTCTTGAGAACAAGATCGAGATTTTCTTGCAAGAACAAGAGCAAGGTAAGAAAGAAATGCAAGAAAAGCAAGACTCTAGCGTTTTTTTTTTATTTTAATGTATTTATTATGTTTTTAAGGTTATAATGAAATTCAAAGGAATTCGTGATATTTTTAAATATTGAACAAGTCACAATGGAAATCGTGCAAAATATTTATGAACAAAACAATGTTGTTTATCTTTTCTTCGCTACGCTAGTTCGTACATCGATTGTGCATATGTACTGTGCTATTCACATTATTTTGTTTTACTTTTATACATATTTATTTTGTTAATTGTAAAATCATGAAGTTTTTCTTAAGTTCAGTTCTATGTGCATTATGTCATTTAACTTATAAAAACAAAAAAAATATATGTGAACATTTTCACAGTATACCTCATTTAGTTGATATTGCCTTTTGTGTTTTTGTTTTTTCACAAATCCGCTGATTCGTTTGAAAGTGCAATAACAACAAAAATGCGAATAAAGCAGCATCCAAGCTTTTGATAGAATTTTTGGCGGGAAATTTTTTGTACCACAAAGAAAACTCGTTGTTGTTGCCAACTAGATAGCTGTACTAGATACATACATATAGTGTGGTACCATGCGAACTTTCTGTTATCATGCGTCTGTCCGTTGTCATGCGTCTGTCTTTTGTCATGCGTCAGTTTGTTGCCCTGATACAGGATACAGGATAGCAACAAAGAGTTGTCGTTGGAAAAGTGTGTATATACGCATAGTAATTCGTTATTGTTGTATTCTCTTCTTTCTGTTAGTGTTCGCTTTGTAGCGGTTGAATTTGTGTTCGCAAAGATAAATGTTACCCTGAAAGATATACTATTTGTGTTCTCTTGACAAATGGGCACGTGTAGCATACGGATTTTTTTTAAACTCTGACGAAAACAGAAATATGCCTATACGAAATATTTCTTATATTTATTATGAATTTTATTATGGCCTTGAGATTTTGAATTGTCTCGTCAACATCACTTGATTTATACAATTATTTTTATTAGTTAATACATGTTAAAATATAATTCAAATTTTTATGTTATTAGTTTTTTTGTTTTTGTTAGTAAAATAATTTATTTTTTGTTGAATAAATTTAAAAGTAAGTAACTTAAATACAAATATTGTTCAAATTCTATTCATTTTTCTGATTGAAACTATTAGTTTTTAAGCAGATTGAATAATTTATAAAAATTAAATAAATCGAAAAATAAACATTTGCATATAATACTTTTTATTTCAAACTTTGGGCGTTGAGCAAATATAAAATTGTTATATTCCTAACTAAGCCTCAAAGACTTATGCATGAAAATTTATTAATTTAAAAAAAATTATAAATCCATGTATACAAATTTGCACAAAACCCTTTTTGATTCTAAATTATGGACATGTCAGTTGATCAATTATTAAAATATTTATTGCAAATTAAAGCGCCAAATCACACAGAAAAAATTCCCACAAATCCCATTAAAATTGGTCAATAGGACAATTATTGATTTAATAGTATACAAAAAATAAATCTTTTCATATAATCTCAATGGCAATGTCATGGTATTTTCTAGTATTTAATGGTATTTTCCGATTAAAATAATAATTTATCCTATTGGCTATATTTAATAGTAAAAAACTATTATTTATATAGTATTTTTTTCTGGGTGATGTTATCATCAATGTAACTTAATGTCATGCAGATTGAATTTATTAAAAAAATTCAATCAATCGTCAAACTGTAAGTATTTAAATTTTTAAATATGTGCGTATCTGTAATTAAATTTCATAAATATTAATCACGTATTTGAGCGCCAAACATTAGCTTACAAATTTCAAAGTTTCATGCAAATCCAACGTTTGGATAAAATTAAATAAATCAATGTTTGAAGCAACTGTTTAAAAAATCAAAAAACAACGTAAGTATATTTCAAATAATGGGCGTGTCTATTTATAAATCCGCCTCTCATATTTTTCATTTTATCTGAGAAATACGAGAATGATTTAGTCGAAATTTCCTGAAAATCGCTTGTGCCGTTCAGTTTTTATTAATAAATATAGAAAAAGACCTTGTAACTAAATAAAATACGACGGCCCACTTTTTTTATCTGTATAAATTGTGCCATCACAGAAATTTGTTTTAATACCAGGCAACCAGAATCGGCAGCAAGTTGCCGTCAAAAATTTTATTGCAGTAGATTTGTGTATCGGCTAAAAAAAGGCACGGGTTCCGTTCTCGACTAAGCAAAACGAAACTTTGCCTATAACGTTTTTTGATTTCAAATAATGCGCGTTTCGATTGACCAAGTACAAAAATTGTTATTTTTCCATTTGAGCCTCAGACATTAGCTACACTTTAGCAAAGTTTCATAGAAATCGGTCAATTAGAATAAATTAGATAAATCGTTGTATAAAAATTTGCACATAACCTTATTTAATTCTCAATAATGGGCGTGCCTTTTGGCCAATTTTAAAAGTATTAGTGTCAAATGGAAGTACCAAATGTTAACTTTAAGTGAGCTAAATTTCATGCAGATCGGTTTAAGCTAAAAAATTTAATAAATCATAAACATATAACGTATTTTGATCTTAAATAACGTGCTTCAGCGTGCATCAATTTTTAAAATGTTTATAACAAATGTTAGCTGCAATCATTAACTTCAATTCTAGGAAGTTTCATGAAAATCCAACGATTGGTTTAAATTAAATAAATCAAAGTATAAAGTTATACGTTAAAAAATGCACGTAGAAATTCAGTTTATTTGAAATAATGGGCGTGGTTGATCATCAATACCACCCCTTATATTTTTCCTTACGTCTATCAAATATCTTAAATGATTTAGTACAAATTTCATGTAAATCGCTTGTGTCGTCCAGTTTTTATAATTAAATATAGAAAAAGTTCTTTAAAAAAATGTGGCCGCTCATTTTTTGTTGTTGTTGTTTGACAGTAGAAATTGTGCCATCGCAGCAATTTGGTTAAATACCAGGCGAACAGAAATCGGCAGCAAGTTGCCGCCGAAAAAACTTTTCGGCAGAATTGGTTCGTTCATCGGTTTGTGTATCGGCTAAATAAATAAATTGACGGGTTTGTGTATCGGGTAAGTAAATAAAAATAATTGCATAGTTATAGGCATGGGGTTGTTTTATTCTTGATTTTCGCAAAACTATTCAGAATAATTGCAAGCATTCTCGTAATAAATTCAAATTTTCATTAAAAATTGAAATTTAGTCTAACAATTCTTATTTTTAATATTAATTTAAATTCTTACTAAAAATTTTAATTCTTATTGAAAAATTGAAATTAATTTTTTACTAAAATTCAAATTTTAAATAAGTTTAATTTTTGATAAAAAATCACATTTTTCTAATTTTTATTATAAATTCAAATCTTTATTATAAATTCTAATTTTTATTATAAATTCAAATTTGTATAAAAAAAATCAAAAATTTATTAAAAAAAAAAATTATAAAAAAATTCAAATTCTATAAAAAAAAGTATATATTTAAAAAAAAAATCAAATTAAATTTTTTATGAAAGTAAAATTTCAATCTAACTTTTAAATATTAAATAATTATTTTTCATATATTGTTAAGAGTATTTTATTTTATAATTATTATGCTTGTTAGTATTTATTATTTGTTTTAAAATGTTTATATATAAAATATAATATGTATTAAAAAGTACAACTAAAAAAAAAGCAAATCTAAATAGTTAATAATTGGAATAACGTAAAGCGATAAATTTCATTGAAGAAACGCCGACATAACGGTCGTGCATAAATACTTTTGGAAAGATTATATATAATAATAATAAGTAGACGTGTGTGTTTAATAAAGTGACAGCCACTAGTGAATGGGCGACGCCAAACGTGTAGCGGTCGACTGTACCGTCTGACGTGAATTCGTTTTTAAACGCAAATCGCTGACTTGTTTCACGAGCTGCTCCTGCAGTGCAAGCAATTCGCGTGTGCGTTGATAGATTTTATTCTGCGGACGCATGCTGGGATTCCAGCGACAATAGAGTCCCTTCCAGAGTTTGACAATGCGCATGCTTGCAATGGGTCGCAGAACGGTCATGGCACCCTGCGAAAACGACGGATACAAGGGATTCAAATACTGATCCAGCGATGAATTGATGTAGGACCAGAGCGAAACGGTTTTGTGTTTGAGATCTAAATAAAGAAAAAGAGGAGAATTTAATTTTGATTATATTACATTCAAAATATACAAATTATAATAAAAATTCAAATAAACATTAAAATTTTAATTTTTTTTCATTTACTAATAATTTGAATTTGTCTTAAAAATAACAAAAATATAAATATTAACTGATTTTAGCAAAAATAAAGGGTTTTTCAACAGGGACGCTACAAAAGTAGAGCGACAGGGACAGCAAACGACGCCATATTTCTTGCCGCTCTTTTGACATTTCTCTTCAGTAAGGTTTGCCATTTCATGATGGAAAGATATACGAATTGGAATCGGTATATATTTCCATCATGAAAAAACTTTTGTAGCGCTTTTATTGAAAAACTCTTTATAAAACCTACCTTCAGCGACGCGCTCAGCCTCCGTATTATAGAGAAAAGTACCAAAGCGACACGAATACAAATGATCGATGATGGTGATGAGAAAATGCTCATTAAATTCCAGCGCATTGGGAAACTGCTGACCCACCTGCCACACACAATCGATAAACTGCAAAAACACCGGCGAACGATCAGCATCCGAATGACGATTGTCACCGTGACCAATGCGTTGCTGAAACTTATGCCCAAAACTAAGCCACTCCTTTTCAATGAGCACCTGAAAGCCCTTCAACGTGCGATAGTATGGATCAAGTAGCAGCATAGATAAGGCTGTCAACTGCGCCGTACGATCCCAGCCATCGGAACAATGCACCACCACAGAGGTGCTCATTATCTCCACCTTATCGACTATGCGCACAGCACCGGCCAGTATGCCTTTGATGTGCTTAAGCCAGAGGCTATTGTCAATGGCCGACAACCATTTGGAATCATCAATTGTGGGATAACAGACCTCTTTAACTTTGCGCAAACTCTCACGCATCACATGTATATTGTGTATGTCGAGAAAATTTATTTCAACATTTTTATAGGTTTCTTCCGATTCATAGCCACCGCCTTTGGCTTTGTTTGCAATTGCATTGGCGCTGGGACGTGCATCCATAATGGCGAGCTTATCGGATTGTGCATTGGCCTCCATAATAAAATTGAGGAACATCTCATCGTCCTGGCTGCGTTTGCCGCTGACACCGACGAGTGGCTGTGAGCAGCGGGTAATGGTTGCTTGGGATTTTTGATGGATCCAAGAGAGTACGGGCAGGCGATTACGAGAACGAAATTGAGCAACCTGGGGGGAAATGATTGAATTTTAATTAAACTTTTCTAAATTACAATTGCTGTCTTTTCAATTTCAAATGGATGTTCTGAATTTCAATTGATGTCTTTTGAATTTCAAATGGAATTTCTGAATTACAATTAATGTTTTTGTATTTAAAGTGGAATTTCTGAATTGCATATGATGTCTTTTGAATTTCAATGGAATTTCTGAATCACAATTGATGTCTTTTGAATTTCAATGGAATTTCTGAATCACAATTGATGTCTTTTAAATTTCAATTGATGATTTCTTAATTACAATTGATGTCCTTTGTATTTCAAATGGAATTTCTGATTTACAACTGATGTCTTTTGAATTTCAATAGATCTTTTTCATAGTAAAATTCGTAATTGTTAAATATTTAATATCTTAATATCCACTTTATGGTGTTTAAAATTATACTAGATTTATATTTTATAACAAATAAATCCAAATTTACCTTGCGCAAAAACTCATCAGACGCTGCCTTCGGCACCGCCCACACTGCCGGATAACTATCGCACACCGCATATGCCTCATTGATTTTGGTAATGCGCCACATATCATTCGGCACACCCATGCGCCGCATCTCCGCCAGCGGCTCATAAATGTTCCAACCATTCTCGCTGAACTGTTCACCATAAGCGAAGGCAAACAATTTGCCACTGAATGACAATGGAAATGCATACGACTGTATCTTCTCAAAGACAGTGCGACGCGAATGATTCTGCTGTTTGTGCGCAAAACGCAAATTTCTCATATCTTTGCAAAAGATCTCTATGCCATACGAATTTTCACCACGCGACGTAGAGCCACCTATTTTTTCGACACGTGAAATAATGCCCAGCGGTACATCGACCACCACTGGCTGCACATTCTCACGTAACGGCGACCGGAAGTACAAACGATAGTTGGTAATTGTCAATGATCCAAAGGCGGGGCCACGATATGGACAAACATAGGTCACGTCGTTCTTTTGATCCTGATCCTCTTCACCGTGCAGATAGGCAAAGGGCGTGTCTTTTGACGACTGTAATAAATGAAAAAAAAAATGAATAAGTTCAGTTTTAATGCTGCTGCTATTGCAACTCACCGTGGCATCATTTCCTTGTTTCGAATTTATTGAACTAGATTTGGAATCGGTATCCAATGAATTTGTGCTTGCATTTTTCGATAGTATTTTCTCGGCATTTACCGCGTCCAATGGTTCATGTTTTTCCATTTTATACTTGATTAATTGGCATTAAATGTATAAATTTGCCAGTAAACAATTTTTTATCACTTACAAAAAAAAAAATACCGAATGAGATACGTCAAATGTGGATGCGTTCAGAATGGATTGCGTACAGTGCCGGCTAAAAATAAAGTATTTGTTTTATAATAAATTAAAATTGTTATATAAATTCTATGTTGTTTTTTAATTGTGTCGTTTTTATATATTTTTGATTATATAAAATAAAATATAAAAATAATCAAAGCAATATATAATCAAAAATTAAAACATTTCTGTTATAGAATATCGATAAACAATCGGCACTTTGTTATACATTTATGATTATCTATATAAATATCTATACAACTAAAGTTAAAAATTTTACATGAAGAAGATTTTTATGAAAAGATTTAACTTTTATTCAGGAATTTTCGTTACAGTCTTCATTAATATTTTGGTTTTAATTAATGTTTTGTACAGTCTCAAACATTCTAAATCTTAACATTCTGAATATTTTAGTTTCTACACCTGGAAATTAAATAGAAAATTAAAGTTATGCTGGTTAGTGATTTTTTTTTGTCCAAAAAATATCAATACAAAATCCTAACATGTTTTCTTTAAAAATTCTAAATATAGAAAAACCACGACTTTTTCAAAAGAAGGATCACAAAATTATATAACGTCAAATGCAATAAAATTGATTAAAAAAAAAACACATTTGAATTCATTTACTTCTACAGCGACGATTGGTTTTAGACAACGATCGTGGGACGATATATTGTAATGTTCTGAAAAAAATTTTATCTTCGGAATTAATAAAAAAAATGTTTTGAACATTCAACCATTTAAAAAAAATGAACCAAAATATAAAAAACTGGCTCAAGACCGTCAGTGAAATTTCTTGCGTTAATTTTAGTTATTGTATTTTATATAATTACTTAAATAATGCAAAATAAAAACTAGTTATCATTATGAGTTGTTTTTTTTTTTTTTTTGATCTCGATAACATTTTTAAACAGTATCCGGAACCCACTCAAAATTACTTGTGAATCTGATCTAAATAAACAAACAAACCTGTAAACATTTCAACTACGGTGATACTGATTAAAATTTATTATGATAATGAATTTATAGACAAACATTTTTAATGGAAATTGAAATGTAGCTATTTTTAAAGGAAATCTATTTTTAATTATTTTTCAATGAAGTAGATTGGAAATGTAATTGTCCTTTTTACATACTGATACCGAATCAATTATAAATTTAATTTTGTTTTTATTTTATTTTTTAAAGCTTTTAAATATTTTTATCTAATAGGAATAAAAACATAAAAGGTGGTATTAATTTTCCTCACTATCCAACACTTTCGAAACATTTCCGAATAACAGCTGTTTTAATTTTTTTTTACATTGTTTTTCAATGAAATAAATATTTTTTATAGCAACTAGATTTAAAACTAAATGCAATTTTAAAATAATGTACAACAATTTAATGACAAAATGCAATATGCAAAACACATTGCGACTATTGCTACGACCACGACAAATCAAATGCCTACAGGCGCAGGTAATACAAAAAGTTAGCACCTTACAGAGGACAACAGAAATTGGAGGCATATTAAAATCACACATGCAGGAGGCGAATTGTGCTGCAATAAATTGGCAGGCAGTACAACACAAATTATGCTCCACCAATGTGGACAATGAAGTAGCAGCAGAGGAGGTAGCCTCGTCGGAAGATATTGATCAGGTAGAGCATGGAACAGCGATGATTTATTTGAAACGACTGCTGTATGAGGAAAGCGATGAACTGATTAGGCGCTTAAACAAATGTGAAGATTTTCAAGAGGTATTTATTATGTGTTCTATTATAAAAAATTAAAAGTCATTTATTAGAAATTATTAGAATTTTATATATAAAATAAGTACACTTTATATGTACGTACCTATGTAGCTATTTGATGTCCTCTCGACGCACAAAGACGTACTGAACCACCAGCATTTGGTACAGTCTGTGATTTTGCTTTGGTCCATGAGTCGCAATTCAGTTCAACTGGCTTCCGACGTTCTGTCCGATGGTCGATTTGATGACTTGCTGCACGCACTGCATGCGCACATCAATAATATGAACTGTGACGAGTTGAGCATCAGCTTCATGTATTTACATAAATTTGGAGTAGCGCATACGCATCTCACAATGAGTGATTTGCTGCTCAAGTCTTTGGAAATGGTGAAAAATGAAGGTAATTGTTTAGTTTTATTTTAATTTTAGTTTTTTATTTTATTTTACTTATTTTATTTATTTAATTTACTTTATTTAATTTACTTTATTTAATTTACTTTATTTATTTTATTTCTTTTATTTATTTTATTTATTTTATTTATTTTATTTATTTTATTTATTTTATTTATTTTATTTATTTTATTTATTTTATTTATTTTATTTATTTTATTTATTTTATTTATTTTATTTATTTTATTTATTTTATTTATTTTATTTATTTTATTTATTTTATTTATTTTATTTATTTTATTTATTTTATTTATTTTATTTATTTTATTTATTTTATTTATTTTATTTATTTTATTTATTTTATTTATTTTATTTATTTTATTTATTTTATTTATTTTATTTATTTTATTTATTTTATTTATTTTATTTATTTTATTTATTTTATTTATTTTATTTATTTTATTTATTTTATTTATTTTATTTATTTTATTTATTTTATTTATTTTATTTATTTTATTTATTTTATTTATTTTATTTATTTTATTTATTTTATTTATTTTATTTATTTTATTTATTTTATTTATTTTATTTATTTTATTTATTTTATTTATTTTATTTATTTTTTGCAGCGAAGCCGATTCCATTAACCGCTCTATCGCGCCTCATCGTCACCATCAATAGCAGTCACTGCTACCACACGACCAGCGTTTGTCAGCACTTCCCGCCACACATACTTTCGCACATCGAGAGCTGTCGCAGCGCCGAGGAGGCGCGTCTGCTTGCCATCTGTCTGCTGAACCTGCATCAACTCTCAAGCACCCATCTGCTTGATGCATACAAAGAACGTGTAGCTGTGTTGCTGGCCAACGGTTGCATCGATCGTAGCAACACTAAATGCCTACACAAAATGCTGTATATGCTAAACATGCCGTTGTGGGCGGTGCGCAACACCCGCCTCATGCGTCAACTAATGCTAATGCTACAGCCGAGCATTGCTGAAATGGGTGAATTGGAATTAAAATCAGTGAATAAAATATTTCACAGTCAACTGGAGCCAGCGGGTATTACTGAAAAACTAAAAGAAACCGCAGCACATCTGCTAAACTTGGCAGCAACGCCCGAACGGCTGGCCTGTTACTTACTCTTCGCAGAGCGTCAAAAGCACGAATCGTTGCAGAAGATTTTTCGCAGTATGTTGGCCGATGAACGTTGCTGGCAACAGCCCAAGGCTGCGTCAACATTTTTTGTAATATTACGTGGTCTCAAAATCTCTGACATTCAGCTGTGTGATGACTATTGGGCCGGTGTGCTGCGTCAGCTGGAGTCCAATCCGCATGAGCATAAAACGTTACGTTTTCTGCATCATTGTCATCGTTATATGAATTTTAATAATAATCTAGGTGGCACATATCGTCATCTGGCGGTCGAGCGTAAGCTAAGTGAGTTGTCGATGCATATGATCGAACATAATGTCGCGGGTTTTATACCTTCGAAGTTTGCGCGATTGGCCGCTTTTGTGCTTGCCTATGGACACACGACCTACGGCCATACAAAGTTTCCGAATATTGTGGTGTCGAAGGTCATCTCGATGGCAGAGCAGTTTAGCATCGTCGACTGTTTACATTTGAGTCGGGGGCTGCAGATTGCGTTGGAAATGCGGTAAGGTTTTTTTAATATTTATGAGGCATTCGATTTGAAATTAAATAAAAAAAAATCAGATATAACCTAAAACAGCACCTTTTAACGTATTAATTGCAATATAATCAACTAATTAGTAATATTTTTTATATATATTTTTTTTAATTTTTTACACAATGGTATAAAAAGCAGAAAATAATTATTTAAAAAAAAAACGTTTTTAGGACGGATTAAACAGTATAAAATAATTTTTTTCTTGACCTATCCTAATTCCTTTCAGATAGATCCTAATATTTGTGATTGTGAATTTTAAATAGCTATGAAAATAGTTGTAGGATTTAAAACGAAAAATGTGTATATTAAAAAATATATCTCTTTTATATAAATTTTGATATTATTATGATGTTTTTTTCTAATATTAAAATAATTTTTATTAGTTTTATAAAAAATACTTTATTTTGATCCATTTATAATTTTTCTTTCAAGTTTTCGCAATTACAACCCTCCACCTTTGACCTCGCAGTTGGCCACCATGGAAAATGTCTTTGCCGAGTGTACGCAGCGTCATTTGCAGAGCAAAGAACGTCTGACGCCGGTGGAAATCAATGCGATTGTGCGATCTTTGAATAATAGGCGAGGTATTTAATTAAAGTATTTACACATTTGTACAGCTTCACTATAAAATCAAATTTAAACTAACAATACAAATTCTTATCAAAAAAAAAATATAAATATATATTTTTTTTTTAATTTCTTTCACTGATTCTTTGTTTATACATTTATTTATTCAATCATTCGATATTTTATTTATTAAGTTATTTATTCTTCCATTATTTATTCATTCATTCATTCATTCATTCATTCAATAATTAATATATTAAATTATTTATTTATTTATTCATTATTTTAATTAATTCATTTCTTGTTTTATTAAAACATTTCGTCGTTGTAGAACTCAAAGTCACCAACTACATTTTCAAAATGCCAATTATTCATTTACAAAATTCTTCATATATCTTTCAATTCCTGATAGAGGTGCTCTATATTTATACCAAATGTTAAGAAAATGTGAATCTATCAATTAATATTTTCACTTTAAAAATGTATCAATTACTTTCTGTAATAATTACCAACAAAGTTGAAATTTCAGATTTTCATAAAAATGTAGTTGGTGACTTTTAGTTCTACAACGACGATTTAGTGACGATTTTGACGATTTTTAGAGTTTGAGCGAGCACAACGAATATAAGTCCGTGTGAACTGCAAAAACTCTCAGTCGATCACGCTGCCACCGTTTCCCAAAAAATGCTCTGAAAAATTAAAATGTTTGAAGTAGAGTGGAAATATTAATTTTTGTTTGTTAATTTTATCGAGAAAACAAGAATACATGTACTTCGAGGAATGTACAATAGAGATAATGTACAATAGAGTTATCTAGAAAGGCAATATTATAATTTTAATAAACCATATATTAAGCAAATGCACACATTTTAAAAATATATATTTTTTATTGTTATATATTATTGTATACTTTATATAAGAACGATTAATGTATAGTATAATAAATATTGTTAATTAAAAAACCTCAATTAATAATTTGCTTGACACTTTTGCAATAGCATTTTTTATCCACTTGTCTTGTTTTATGAACGGAATAAGAACATATAACATTTGTATTATCAAAAATTATTAATTTCCACAAAATACAGTATTTTTGGATAATTCTATGTACATTTTTTTCCAAAACCACGAATAATTTTTTTTGTCAGGTTTTGTTTTACTTTGTTACACCGTACTCTCATCGCACTCTCACTCTCTTCAGTGTTGCATCGTTTCTTAAGTAAAATAAGGCAGAAAAGTAAAATAAATAATTATTTAAGATTTTAATCACTTTAGACACACATACAAAATAACAAAACAACACATTTTACAAAATAATAACAAATAATTAAATTTTGTTTTTGCATGCGAATTTAAAAAGATAAAATTTGAATATTTTAGGGCCAGTTTTTCAATGCTCATTTAAACGTAGTTTAAACTCCGTTTAATTAATCTTCTTTTTAAATTAAACGTCGTTTTATTTTGTTAGCGGTTTTTCAGTGATAGTTTGAAATGAACACAGACCAAGAAAATACATATGGCACCACAGGCAAATGACAAATAATTCTCTCGATTTTTGTCATTCGAAATTAAATAAATAAAAAATTGTTTCAGAAAAATAAAATTAATGTATTTTTAAATTTAAACAAGAGATCGAGTAACTAAAGTGCACGTGTTTTAATGCGTAGTGTGCAATAATACAAAAATTAATAATAATTTGTGAAACAGCGAAGGGACAGAAAATAGTGAAAAGTCAAAAACTTTGAAAGTTTAAACATAGTTTAAACCATCAGCATCGGTCGTTTAAACTAGGTTTCAACGATGGTTGAAGTTAACTGAAAAAATCGATTTTGATTTTAAACGAAGTTTAAACCACAAACAAAGTTCAACTAGCACTGAAAAACTGGCCCTTAGTAATTCAAAATAATAAGCAATATAAATGGGTCCGTTAAAATCAAATAATTAAACTCTTTAAAGACATTTAAATTTCCGGGAATTTCTAAAAATGCAACACTAAAATCCCCCGCTCATTTCTGCCCGTAAATACACCTCGCCTACACCCGATTGCACGTGCAGTCAGCCGCGGGCAGGCGAGTTGGGCATCCCTAACATATACCATTCCGTAGACCTAAAGCACGACAAATTAGTTTTTGTATTTCTATTAATTAATTTTATTTATTCTTTTATTAAAGATTTTTCATTTATTCATTACATCATTTATTTATTTACTCATGTATTCATTAATAATTTATTCGACTATTTATTTACGAATTTATGAATTCATTCATCTATTAATTTTTTCCTCAGTGCATTTTTCATTTATGAAATTATTCATTTATGCGTTTAATCATTTATGCATTTTTCATTTATTCAATTATTTATTTATTCTTTAATTCATTTCTTGTATTATTCAATAATAAATATTTGCATTTATTCATTTAATATTTATTTAGTTATTCATTCATTTATTTATTTATTTACTCATTTGTGTTTTTATTTATTAAATTTATAAATTTTACATTTATTCATCTATATATTTATACATCAATTTATTAATTCCTTAATACATTTAATTATATTAAATTAAATTCATATATTTTTAATTTCTTTTATTTATTTCAGCTTCTAAACGTTCGCCCATCTATCATGAGGCTCTGAGCAAGTACAAAAATATAGACTACAGTGCGCTCACCTCACGCACTATACGTGACATGGCCTACAACTTTAATACCTCCAACTATATAATACCCGAGGTGCTCGATGCCATGTTCGAGTATATAGAACAAAACTTTGAGCATGTTATTGGCGACACGGTGGCGAAAGTGCTGACGTGCGCCTATTCGCTGGGTTACACGCCAAATTCGTGGCAAGTGCTGGAAAAGGCGGCGCATGCGCTAATGAGGTTTGAGAAATGTTTATATTATTTTTATAGTTTGTAAGAATTAATTATTAAAATAAAAGTATAATGCAAAAACTAATATCTCAGACTCTAGGTCTACCGAACAGCTGTTCCGGAAGCAGCCAAATAGATATTTCATTCGGTAGACCTAGAGCCCGTCAAATTAGTTTTTGTATTACTCTATTTTAAGGTCGACTAAAAACAAACACACTTGAATGTAAAGAATAATTATCCGGCATGTTCACTCTTTGAACTGAAATAGTATTCAAATTTCTATTCGATCGAATTTGTTTTATCTTTTTCAACATTCAAGAAAAAAAAGTAGTAAGAAAGGTTCTTTTGAAGGTTTCAATAAACCGATCATGCCCATTTTCAGTACCAGACTTCGTAGAAATATAAGTAATCTAAATTTAAAGTTTCATTGTTCTAACTCTTCTGGTTTTCTTGTAATAGTGATTTAAACAGACAGACGGACGGACAGACGTATATCGCTAAAGGCGAGCTAATTAAAAAAATATAAAACGAATTACAAAATTGAATATAACCTCATTTTAGTGTGGAGTATTGTAAATTTTCTTAATTGAAATACATCCCTTGGAATCAATTTAATTCCAAGTTTGTTATATTTGAATTTCGTTCGAATTTCGTTCGAAAGTGAATTTCAAAACTTGCTCAAGTACATTTAAAATAATTCTTTTTAGAACTCTTTTTTTCTGCATTTTTTAATATATACCTATTTTTTATAGAGATTTTGATCAAATGAGCGCATTGTCGCTGGTGCAAGCCTCACTGGCGCTCTGCTATTACAAAGCTATTCCTGAGCCATTAATCGCCAAAGTGTTTTGCGTTGATTTTATACAACGCGTGGAGGAAGAGATAAAAATGTGTTATTCAAAGGTAATTTTTTTGTAAATGTAAATTTTTCATACAGTATTTGTTAATAATGTCGAAAAAAAAAATTACAAAGTCGACTTTAAAAATAAAATCAACTGTTTACATTTTATTCTATGTGAAATCTATCAAAAATAAAAAAAGGAAATTTTAATTTTAAAGATGAATGTAATTTTTCTATGAATATGCGCCAGCCATTATCATAAAATATTTGAATTTTCATTTTTATAATTGTATTTAGGCCACCTATCCCGAGCTAGTGCTCAATCTAGTCATGCAACTGAATCGTACGGTCTGCTTGGATTTTCCCGAAGCAAATGTGCCCTGGTTTCAGCAAAACTACCTCGAATCGCATCTCAGCAGAAGTAAGTTTATTGTAAAATTCATATTTAATACAAAATTTAAAATATTATTAAAAATACAGAGCCATTCAAGAGAACCAGATTCAACGAAGATGTCAAAAAGTTTCTTAAATCGCTGCTCAAAAATGAAAACTACTTTAGATGCAATCATGTGACGCCATACGGTTATAGAGTGAGTAGTTTATTTAAAAATAAATTATAAAAATATGAAATTAAATAAATTTCTTGCACCTTATCAGATAGACTTTGTTATACATTTTGACAAAGACAAAAATCCCATAGCAGCTCCCGTCGAAACCACAATGTTGGATCGCATTACAAAGTAAGCTAATTCTTGTTTTAATTTTAAAAATATATAAATTATAAATACCCTTGCGTAGAGTTGCCATTTTATTGCTAAAACTGGACTCATTCTGCGAAAATGATTTAACTACTATGCGCGGTCACGAGTCGCTTCGAATGAAACATTTGGAAATGATGGGCTACAAGGTGCTGCACATCAATGTCAACGACTGGAACTCAAAGTACATGAATGTGCCGGGTGCTAAAACAAAGTATCTCAAAGGACTGTTACAGATAACGAATTAATAGCCATAGCATTTAATTGTAAAAATTGTGTAGTGTTTAAGTTGTAGTTATGCCTAAGTGAAAACTATCAATATGCATGTTGATTTTAGAATTTTAAATACATTTATTATATTCTGAGAAGATTTTGCAAAAGTCTGAAAATTTTAGGACAATAATACCAATATAAATATTTATTAAATAGCAATTAAGAAAGTGAAAAGTACTTACAGTATGAGTTAAAATATGTTGTAGCTTTTTCGAGTTGTGTAATGTCTTATTCGAATTATGTTATAGCAATTTTTTGTTTTAATATTATGGGCCCTATCATGACTGGCGAAGCGAATTATGAAAACTTAATATGTTGTGCAATAAATCATACGTTTTTTGTCATATTTTTTGTGTTTGCCTGGTCATAACTTCGGTCATATTAATCCGAATTTAATGTAGCTTATTCAAACCTGTAAAATGTAAAAGTCCAAAATATGTTGAAAAACACGAAAATTGTCATTTATTTGTATTACGTATAACTCAAAAACTTGAGGCAATCTGCAAAAATTAGAATCTTGAAATCCATCGGAAAATCATACTACAACGTGGATAATTATTGATGTCTAGTGTAATTTTTAGATAATTTGGCGTCATTCAATATGTACTTTAAAATTATACAATTAATGCCTCTTCATAACTATTTTATCTTGTACACACAACAAGTTATGACCAAAAATCAAAAATATTAACCTTTTGGTCAGGATATATCCGTAGTTATAATTGAGAAAGTTTTTCAAATGGAAAAATGTTTTATATAAAATAGATTTATAATAAGTTTTGCTAATTTTAAAGCACGTTAAACTTTAAAATCTGTCATTTTAAAAATGAACATTCGCCCCTTTTGTATGAGAGTGACGATATTCTTTTTAATCTGTATTTGAATTAAATTTTTAACAAATATTCAATAAACATAGGTTCGATAATACATAATTTCGATAATGTTTCGAATTCGTAACGATTTTGTTAAATTTCTATAGTATCAATATTGATTTATTTGTCAAAAAAAAACATTTCAATGAATCAATTTAATAAATTTTAAAATTGGAAGAACCGTTAAAAACTTAAAATTTAGTAAGTGTGATGACACAAATTTGTATACGCCAAATTTGATCCCACAATGCTTATTAAATATAATTTAAATATATAAACTAATTATATATTTCATTTATTGCTAATATATTAAACAGAAAAATACGCTGACAAGCAGCAGCAATAGCTTCACGCACCAACAACTCTGCAACCTAGCAACAGAACAGCAAGCAACATCAAAACAAGCAACAACAACTGCATAGACTACGTAAGAACAAAGCACACGGCGATCGACACAAGAAATTGTATAAAAGGAGACATAATTGCAGCAGTCAGGGATTTCGAAGCCGGCGACGACCTCGTACGGATTGAACTAGTAGTTGTAGTAGGCAGAGGCATAAACTCTCCCAGTAGAAACTAGTTAACAGGGCGGAGGTATAAACTCCCAGTAGAAAGTTGTGGGCAGAGGCATAAACTCTCCCAGTAGAAATTAGTTACCCAGGCGGAGGTATAAACTCCCCAGTGGAAAGTTGTGGGCATAACCTCTCCAAGTAGAAATTAGTTAACCGGGCGGAGGTATAAACTCCCCAGTAGAAAGTTGTGGACAGATGCATAAACTCTCCCAGTAGAAATTAGTTAACCGGGCGGACGTATAAACTCCCCAGTAGAAAGTTGTGGACAGAGGCATAAACTCTCCCAGTAGAAATTAGTTACCCAGGCGGAGGTATAAACTCCCCAGTGGAAAGTTGTGGGCAGAGGCATAAACTCTCCTAGTAGATATTAGTTATCCGGGCGGAGGCATAAACTCCCAAGTAGAAAATAAGTTATATAAGGTTATTAATAAGTAATTAATAATAAATAATTAGAGGATAATTTCTTTTAATAGATATACATATATATATATATATATATATATATATTTAAACCCACTGAAGGGAAATAACAAACATTGAATTAACTAAACCTGAAAACAAACCAACTCTTCTTATTTATTTCTGTAACGAATCGTGGACACAACCGACGAGCATACCCCGGCTCTGAAACTTCGTTACATAAGTATGAAATATTTTTTTGCTGGATCAATAAATTAATTTTTAATCCCAAACTAGGAAAACAATTTTAATGTTGTGGATGCTATAGAATGCTTGGTGCACTGCTCCATGAAAGATAATTTCAAGGCAAATTAATTTAAAAAATATCGAAATTGAACTTTTCGAATTCGTTTCGATATCGAAATTGAATAATTTTTCGGATTCGTTTCGATATCGAAATTGAATCAGTTTTCGAATTCGTTTCGATATAGAGAAATCATGCAATATCGATATCGGTAACGATAGAGCCATTTTTATCGAAAATGTTATCATTCTTCAATCGTCAATGATAGTCGAAAACGATATCGTTTGGAATGCTGGGTTATTATGAATTATTTGTAATAAAACTATTGCAGAAATTTCTTATAATAAATATTATCCTTCAAAATGAATTTATTCACAATTTATGTGAATTTTTTGAATTAATAAGTTCTATAAAATGTAAAATTTAAACTTTTATCATTTATTCAATGTGTTTGGTTTTATTTCGAAATACATAAGAGCGATTACTGTTTTTGTAATAGCAAATTTTTTTAAGTGAAGTATTTACATAATCTATTAAAATGACTTATTTCGAATTTTGAGATGAAACTTATATGACATATTAATTAGAATGCAAAAACCCTGAATTTGTCATTTATTATTTTTAGGCGTTTTGGTTATAAAATTCAAAATAGATAATATGCAAAATTGAATTCTGTAAAGTATTTTTTTTAAAGAAATTATCCAGAATAATTTGTAAAATTAAAATAATATTTCTTCAAATTATTTTATTCACATTTTATGGTAAACTCAATTTAAAATAAATTAGTGTAATATTTGGTTTCAATTTAAAATAAATTAGTGTAATATTTGGTTTCAAGTTGACTTTAAATTGCGCCAATAACTTGAAAATATGAATTTCGAAATACATTATATCAATATCTGGTTGTGTTAAATTAAATTTTAATATTACCACCATGAAAATAATGTTATTTAATTCAAATATAAAATAAAACTATAAAATATTGTTTATTAATCGTTTATAATTATTTATTCATAATATTTGAGTACAAAAATACTTTAAATAAATGCAATTTTTTTCAATAAATGCAAATGTTACTTACTTAGCTTTAAATAATATTGATACAAAATGCATTTTAATCCTTACGCTCAAGGCACCAGTCGAATGCCGTGTTGAACATCAACTGCCACGGACTCGATTGCGTCGTAATATTACAGTCGGGTGAGACATATGGCCACATCGCCATATCCGCGCAGCGTTCCGGATGTGGCATCAACGCCAAATGGCGACCATCGGGCGAGCAGAGACCCGCAATGCCCGCAACGCTGCCATTTGGATTCATGGGATACGTTTCCGTTGGTACAGCGGCATCGTCAACATAACGCATGGCCACACACTCGGCGTCGTTGATATTTTGCAGCACTGCAGGCGTACGGAACGAGAAGCGACCCTCACCGTGTGCTACCCAACAACCAAGTACAGAGCCGACCAGTTTCCGCAGCATAAGCGCTTTGCTCTTTTCAATGCGCAGCGTCGACCAACGACACTCAAAACGTTCCGACCGATTGTGCAGTAATGCAACATCGGGCACAGCTACAACTTGCGGTTTATCTTGCTGCTGCTCAACGTTGGCATCGCCCACCCAACCAATAAGACTCATTAGCTGACAACCATTGCAAATGCCCAGCGAAAAAGTATCGGCGCGTTGTTTAAAAGCGGCAAATTGTGCAGCTAACCTTTCGCTAAACATTATGTTGGCCGCCCAGCCTTTCGCGCTGCCCAAGGTGTCCGCATAGCTGAAGCCGCCTGGAAAAACTAGGCCGCGATAGTGTTCGAGTGTCGTACGCGCCGCCAGCAGATCCGACATCGTGACATCATGCACTGCAAAACCAGCGCGCAGTAGACAGGTCATCATCTCGCGATCGCTGTTGACACCCTCCTCGCGCAGCACTGCTACAGCGGGTGCTTGAGAAACGGTGCGCACACGCGCAAATTCTGCGCTTAAATCAGCGACACACTTATACTGCGGCCCTGTGCGTTCGCCGAGCGTCTTGTATTCCGAGCTAGCGCAGTCGGCATTTGCCTGCAGCTTCTCCAGCTCAAAGCTGGTGCGCTCCCACTGCAACAGCAGCGGCCGCATTGCGCCCTCAATTAGCAATTTTTCACCGCATTTCAGTTCAACACGTGTATCATGTCCTGTGCCCACTGCATAACCCAACAAATAGTTGGGTACCGCTGCGGCGTTAAAACGTGCGCGCACTTCCGGGAGGGCCGCGCTAGGCAATTCCAACACCCAGCCGCACTCTTCAGCGAAAAGGACTGCCAAGGCGGGTTGTTGCAATGCAGCGCCATCGAGCTGCGCCGGCTTTAGAGCAGCGCACAACTCTGTCAGATCAATGCGTAGACCAGCAAGTCCGGCAAACGCCATTTCGAGCAGACAAACAATCAGACCACCATCACTAACATCATGTCCTGCCAGCAGTGTACCTTGCTGCAGCAATTGCTGCGTTAAATCGAAAGCTGCCGCTAGCACAGAGCTGCACAACACTGTTGGCGATTCGGCACCTTGCTGGCCATAAACCTGTGCAAGTGCAGAGCCACCCAGACGGAAACGTTGTTCGATATTAATGTAGAGGAGCGCTGTTTCCAAACCGCGTGCCGGTCCTTTTAGGTCAGGCGTTACTTTGACGCGCACATCGGGACAGGGCGCGTATGTGGAAATGACTAATGTACCTGGTGATTTGACGGTCTCAGTGCCGCCCACTTTCGCAGCCATTGAGAGTGAATCTTTACCACCGTCAACAGCAATGTGTAGCTCACGCATGATGGCGCACATTTCCTCGCAGGCATCGTAGAGTTTGGCTCCTTCGCCGGGCAGCTTGGCAGCCCACATCCAATTGCCGGAGCATTTGACATCCGCCAGAGCGCTGATCTTGCAGAAGACCAGATTGGAGAGTGCCTCGGCGACACACATGCGTGCCATTGATTTGGCATCGAGCAGACCTGTAAAGTAAATTTTTATCATATTTTGTTTGTCTTAAAATAGCTGCAAAATTACCTTTTATTGGTTGTGTGCCGATCGATGTAGCAATGCCTTCGTAACCAAAATGCGATATCGCTGCCAAACCGAAATCAGCCAGCGGCGTATGCAGCGGTCCAACGCATTGTTGCTGTGCTATGAGACCCGTTACACAACGATCAACTTTGTTGGTGAGAAAACGTTTGCTGCCCACAGCAACCAAACTCAAAACACGCTCCAAACTTGCAGCCAAATCAAGGGGTGCCGCAAATTTCAGCGGCAAAAGCTTAACGGGCAGGCGTTCCAGTTGATATTCACGCTTTGGCATCTCGCCGAGCACATGTTCCAATTTTAAATCAAATGGAGTTGGTCCCAGCGTTGCGGGGTCTTCAGACTTAAGTGCAGCCTCAAAATCAGCAGCGCCTTCGACTAGCGTAACACGTCCATTTCCGGTGACAACACCTACAAAACTAATGGGACAACGTTCACGTGCGCATATTCTCTCCAGCAATGCACGATGCTCGGGTTTACAGAGAATAGCATCGTTTTCTTGATATTCGGCACCCCAGAGCTCAAGTGCGGTTATCGTAGGGTCTCCCAGTTGAAATTCTTTAGAGAATATTATTGCACCGGCAAAACCGGGCTCTACGAGTTCTTTCAACACATTGCCATTTCCGCCGGCGCCCTGATCGTGTATCGCTAATATGGGGTTCTGTTCGCCCATCTCAATGCAAGTGCGCACAACACGATTTAGTTTGTTCTCCATCTCGGCGTCGCCACGTTGAACGGCATTAAAGTCCAACTCAGCAGCACTGGAACCCTGCACTTCGACAGAGCTGGCGGCACCACCGCCGACGCCAATTCGATAGACGGGACCGCCGATTTTGGCCAATAACATGCCTGAGTGTTCAAAATATATATTTTAAATTTAATATTCAACAATTGTCAGAAGCATAAATATTTCATCTCGTTAATCTGAATAAATGCTTTAATTATATAGCGGAAACTCACCCTTTTTCGGATCCATTTTTGCACGCATTGTTGCCGGCATTGTGCCCAAACCACCGCTAAACATAATGGGCTTCACAAACTCATCACGCTCACCCACAGCATTGACCAAGCCATACGAATAGGCAAAACCAGAGATGACAGGTTCGCCAAACTTGTTGCCATAATCAGAAGCACCATTACTGGCCTCAATCAGCACCTTCAAGGGTTTGGCAAACGAGGGCGGATACTGTAGATTTGCATCCTCATATGGCTGATCATAGCCGGGAATGTTAAGACAACCAACACAGTAGCCAGCAGTGCCAGCAATCGGCACACCACCGCGACCAACGCCCTGAACATCTCTATTAGAAAAAAGAACAAACATTTAAAATGAAATAAAATCAATTTTATGCCAAACTTACCTTAGACGTCCACCTGTACCAGTGGTAGCGCCACTAAAAGGTGCCACAGCGGTGGGCATATTATGCGTTTCTGCGGTAAAAATCAAATCGTTCTCTACATCGGTTACACGCATTTCGCCCGGTCCATCAAAAACAGTCGGATACAATGTCTGATGCTTGAAACCGATTATGGCGCTGCTGTTATCGCTGAATTTGATTGTATTATTTGCATTACTATCCAGCTGTGTGTCCATGATCATGCGTATCAGCGATTTGGGCTGCTCAACACCGTCAACGATCATTTTGCCGCGGAAGAACCAATGTCGCGAATGCTCGCTGTTGCTCTGTGCACAATCGAACAATTCGACGGTGGTCGGATCGCGTTTCAGTGTGTTTTGAAAGAGATTCGTATAGTAGTCGAGATCCCAGTCACCAAAAGCGAGACCTAATAGAAAAAATGAGTACATAAAGTATTGGTACGATTTTTTTAGACAACTTGTTCAGATTATCGTAATTCTTTTAGAGAATCAAATAATACTTTCGGTGTTTGTTCACAAAGTGTCAATGAGAATTATGTGCTAAGAGAACTATGTGAATTGTCTCATTGAATATAGGTGAAATGAATTCGAGATATAAATTATCAACTCAAATTGCGTCAGATTCTCGAATTTTGTTCAATTATAATTAAAATAATATTGTCCAGATTCATTAATAAATATGAATTCAGAGGCATATTTGACAAGCTTTTATAATTATTGAGGTTTTCAAATTTGTTTTAAATTTTGTAAAGTAATAGAGTCATAGTCAAGATTAGGAAATTATATTATAAGATTCTCGTAGTTTGTTCAATTATAAGTCGAGATTAATGAGTCGGGATTGGAAGTGAATTCAGTGGTCTATTCCATTCTGATTTCTAATTCAGTTTTTTAATTTTTTGTCAATTTATAGTCAAGATACAAGATTGAACAATGCTCTTAAAGGCAAGACGAATTTGATTTAGATATTACATACTGAAGTCATACTAAATCTGCATGATGTTCTTAAATTTGCTCAATTATAAGTCGAGATTGTATTGAATTCTGAGGCCTCGATGAATGGCAATATTTCAAAATCAAAAAATTGTTTGATAACTCCGTGGATTTTCTAATTGATATTTCAAAATACAAGACTCTTAAAGGCGTAACGAATACGATGTAGATATTACAGTTTGATAATCTTTTATAATCAAGAAATGATTTGAAAACTCTGATTTCTCATTCAGTTTTTTAATTTTGATCAAGTTATAGTCAAGATACAAGATTGAGCAATGCTCTTAACGGCAAGACGAATTTGATGTACATATTAGATACTGAAGTCATAGTGAATTCGCATGAGATTCTTAAATAAGTCGAGATTGTATTGAAATCTAAGGCCTCGATGATCTTTCAAAATTAAGAAATTGTGAGATTCTCGAAATTTGTTTAATTAAAGTCGAGATTCAGTGGCCTAATTCCGTCGATGTTTGACAGTATTTTAAAATCAAGAATAGATTTGATTAATGCTCTTAAAGTCGTGATTCATTCGAAATTGAATTACATATTGAATTCGCATGAGAACCTCGAATTGGTTCAATTATAAGTCATTATTGAGTCGAGATTGTATTGAATTCAGAGTCCTAATTTCGTCGGTGATTGACAATCTTTCAAAATCAAGAAATGGTTTGAGAACTCTGCGGATGTTCTAATTGATATTTCAAAATACAAGACTCTTAAAGGCGTAACGAATACGATGTAGATATTACATACGGAAGTCGCATGAGATTCTCGAAATTTGTTCAATTAAAAGTCGAGATTCAGTGGCCTAATTCCATCGATGTTTGACAGTATTTTAAAATCAAGAATAGATTGATTAATGCTCTTAAAGTCGTGATGCATTCGAGATTGAATTACATATTGAATTCGCATGAGAATCTCGAATTGGTTCAATTATAAGTCATTATTGAGTAGATTGTATTGAATTCAGAGTCCTAATTTCGTCGGTGATTGACAATCTTTCAAAATCAAGAAATGGTTTGAGAACTCCGCGGATGTTCTAATTGATATTTCAAAATACAAAACTCTTAAAGACGTAACGAATACGATGTAGATATTACATACTGAAGTCGCATGAGATTCTCAAAATTTGTTCAATTAAAAGTCGAGATTGTAATGAATTCAGAACCCTAATTCCGTCGATGTTTGATAGTATTTTAAAATCAAGAATAGATTAGATTAATCCAAGATTGAATAATGCTCTTAAAGTCGTGATGAATTCGAGATTGAATTACATATTGAAGTCGCATGAGATTCTCAAATTGGTTCAATTATGCCATTATTGAGGCGAGATTGTATTCAATTTAGAGCCATAATTCCGTCAGTGATTGATAATCTTTAAAAATGAAGAAATGATTTGAGAACTCTGTAGATTTTTTAATTGATATTTTCAAATTTGCTTTAATTTTGTTCAAATTTGTTTAAAGTTTATTAAAATTTAAGTCAAAATAGATGATTCTTAAAGGCGTAACGAATACGATGTAGATATTGCATACTCCAGTCGCACAAGGTTCTGGAAATTTGTTCTATTATAATTCGAGATTAATAAGTCGAGAATCTAATCAATTCAGAGGCATAAACCAGTAGATGTTTGATAATCTTTTATAATCAAGAAATCATTTGAGAACTCTGTGGTTATTTCATTAAAATATTCAAATTGTTTCTAAAATTTGCGAAATTTTAGCCAAATTACAATATTGAGAGTTGAAAAAAGTCTATATTGAGAGGCGCCGATAATTAATTTTGCGATGAATGATTAGAATGTATAAATTCTTTAAATCCACCGACGATCGGAAGGTTAACATTAAATCTTAATTTGAAAAATACTATTCGAATAGTCGAAACTGCCTCTGAATCTTATAAAAAATTTAATATATTAACTAGATCCTCCGACGATCGGAAGGTTAACATTAAATTTTAATTTGAAAAATACTATTAGAATTCTATAAATTCCCTCTGAATCTTATAAATTTAATATATTAACAAGAAAATTTCATATAAACTATTATAGAGATTTGGTATTTATTAAAAACAAGAGAGATTTGGAATAAAATGCATATTTCTTACCAAGTTTTGTATTAACTTCTTCCAGTGCTTTTCTGCCCTGCTCCATTACCGGCACATAGTACCAGCTCTCGCTGGGTTTTGACAGACCCTCGTTAAAACTTTGCACTGGTACATTTTCCTTCGTATACCGACACTCGGTCATGCGATCACCAAGCGCCTCTACGAGCTCGACTTCATTCAACGACTGCACATTATTCGTTGCGTCGTCGTTCAAACTAATGCGATAACAATTGGAGGCTTCAATGCGAGTGACCTGCTTAAGTCCCACATTCTGACAAATATTGACGCAATTGGTCGAGAATGCTGTGGAGAAATTAAAACGTGGTCCAATTTCGATAAGGATGCTTGATTTGTTGTCGGTTGGCGGCAATGTTGACTGCGGCAAAAGGTTTTCGGCACTTTGAGGTTGCTTGAGCAACCAATGGAGGAGCTGTTCATCTTGAGAATTTGCGACTATTGGGGTAGCAGTCTCTACGTAGTAGCATTTTTCCACTTGCAGTGCGTTCGCTTGTGGGCAGACCTTTAGAAACGATTTTGTATACATGTTAGTTACTTTAAAAATATCTTATTGTGATCTTCAACATAAATTTGAGGCGTCTGAGATCAAAATTTTAAGAAGAATTTTATGAAGAACATTTTTGATCACAGTGTCCTCATTTATAAAAATTGAATACCGAAAAAACCTTTTTTAGAGGTCTCGTAAAATACAAGGTCGTGTAACTTAAGTAACTACCAAACTAGGTTTTACGCTAATAATACGAATATTTGAACTATATTTCACTACTTACCGCCTGTATGACCTTCAGCACTCTATTCCTGTGCGCCTCATCGCACACATCGCCAGCATAAAAACGTGTTATTGTCATTTTTATTCTCCACACACAATCTCTCACACACTTTGCACCAAAAATTAAGCACAAATTTTTGCAAAAAAGTTATTAAATTTTCCAGAACCGAACAACAGCAAAGCTCAGCAGCAAATGATGATGATACTATTGCATTTAATAAATATTATCAATAAATAATCAACGCAAAAAATAAAACAAAATCAATATAAAATTTCAATGACTTACCAGTTGGTATATTTATGTAGGGGAAAAATTTGATATGAGATGTTTACAATAAATGTGCAACAAAAAGCAGCGCCATTCAATAACAGCAGCAACCTAGGGGTTATCAGCGTAGATACACTGTAAACGGCAACAGACTGGCCATATGATTTACTTTAGAATGTCGTCAATATTCTGCAATATAACAAATTAATTACAGCAGCTAACATAGAATATAAATCTACGTACCCGTGCGCGTGCTACCCACAACGAAATCTCACAAAAACAGATCAGGTTCAACCACACGTGTTGTTGGCAGGCTGAGCAGACGGAGCAGACAGAGCGCACACCAACCAGAGTGGTTTCTTGGGTTCTTTTTCTTCATTTTTTTGTTTTCTATGTTAAGAAAAACACGACATTACGATCGTGTTTGGAGTACCTATGTGCCTGTGTGTGCGTGTGTGTTACTGATCAACGTCAACGTGCTTTTTATGCTCAGTTTTACTTAAAAGAGATTAAACTCTCTAAGTACCATTAAACATTTGTAAGATTTATAACATAAGGACATCATTTAGACAAATCAAATAGATATCATTCGGACAATCATTTGTATTTCAAAAAAGACAACATTTTTGTAACATTTCCGACTACTTTCGGACATAACATTAAAGATAACTAATAAATTTAGACATAATTTATACTAAAAATGGGAGAAAGATATGGGTTTTTATATATTAAAAAAAATACATTAATATAGTGCTGTGCGATTAGTCAATTAATATAAACCTTGATTAATCAATTAATCAGAAACCCTGATCAGAACCCCGATTAATCTAATTAGTCAGAATTTTGATTAATAGAAAATGAAATAATTTTATTTAATAACATTTGAAAATTATTTAAACTTAAATAAAGTAAAAATTTATTTTTTTAAAACTAAAAGGACGAGTTTACAATGTTCAAGAATCATATAGTAAAGAATTTTAAAATATATCAAATCGGAAAATGGATTTTTTTGTTGTTGCGCCGTTTATTCAGAATTTTCACTTTTTAAATATTTCAGTATACTGAAATAAAATATTTATTAGAAGAAAAAACAAAACTATTTTAGTTTGCAGTATTTTTTTTTCTTACCTCAAGTTAGTGCATTTTACCTAATTCGAATGACGCCGAAGCACAGCGCTCTCACTCACAGTCTGAGGGGTTCTCAATAGTCGAAATAACAAAAGCAAGCAACTAAAAGAGATCGCCTTGGCAACATACCAATGTCAATGTCGCTATAGCATGTTTCCGGCAAAATTAGTGAAAAAGATTGCGTACACGAAACAAACAAAAAATGTACTCACTGCGTAGGAAAATTCTAAATGCAGTTCCGATAAATTTAAAATTTCTTTTTAATTATTTATACAACATAAACAACGCAATAAGTTTTATTTTGACTGCATGAAATTTGTATAATTGACAAATTTTATCACTACATTGCATCGTGATGGTTATATAAGTGCTTTGAAAGAGTCAACAATAATTTTTTGCAATAGAGAAAAACTATTTCATTCCATACATCATTTTTACAAAATTTAAGGTTGCTGCTTTTGACTGTTTAGTCAGTTTTTGGCGATCAGGTAATGGTTTTGATTGTCAGGAAGACGCATTATTGTTTAGTCTGAATGATGTCATAATGGTATACATAAAGATGCCTTAAATTTCTATTCTAAAAGTTGCCTTTTAAGTAACAGCGCAAAAGGCAACTGTAATTGGCAGATAATTATCTGTTGATCTTTTGAGTTGTTATTTAAAAGCCAACTTTTAGAATACAAATTTAAGACATCTTTATGTATACCATTAGGACATCATTCAGACAAAACAATAATGCATCTTTCTTCATAATTGGTTCATATGAAGAAAGAAAGCGTTCTGCAAAATATAAAGGGTTTTTTAACAGGGACGCTACAAAAGTAAAGCGACAGGGACAGCAAACGACGCCATATTTCTTGCCGCTCTTTTTACATTTCTCTTCAGTAAGGTTTGCCATTTCATGAAGGAAAGATATACGAATTCGAATTTCGGTAGTAAATTTAAATAATTTCGACTCTTGAAAAAAATCTCTTATTGAAAAATCCTTTAGCAAACACCCTACCACAACCTTGAGAACGCTTGATACGCCCTTCGAAAAGCATAAGTTTTAAATTTTGTTGCACTGTGTCATTATCAATATCAAGCCCTTTTCTTCGCAACCGCAACAAAATTTTAGCCATATTGTTGTCAACTGTATTATTATCACATATGCGATAATAGAAAAAATTCCAACACGTCATAGGGCAGCAGTACAACTAAAATAACTAAAAAAAAATCTTATCATAAAATAACAACACTAAAAAGTAGTTGTGTGTGTCTGGCCAGTGTGTGTCGTCGCACATCAATCAACAATGTGCGGCCAATGTACTTTATTTAAATAAAAAATTATTATTATATATAATTCAATTTTATTCTATAATATATTGTATGTATTATTCTACTATAAAATATTCACAATTACATTTTGTTTTTGCAGTTTATTTATTTTTTTTCCTATTTTTTTTCGTACACAAACAGTCCTATAAAGCTTAAATTTTTATCCAAATTTTTACTAATTACGAATTGTACTATAAACTAATTTTAGTAGAAAAATCATTTTGTTGAAAAATTCGTGCAAAAATTTAAGCATCATAGAATTGCATGTGTTGTGCACATGGGCGCCTTAACTACAACGTAAAAAACAAGCAGCAGACTTAAATAATTTTTAACATTTAGAAAATTATTTGATGATGCTGTTGCTTGTTCTAGAGACAGCTATGGCTACGGCGCCCTTTGTCTAAAAGATTACTTTAAAATGAAAGCAGCTTCGTTTACTAAAACAAAAAAAGAAAATAAAAATAATAATATTGAAGAAATTAAAAACTATACAATATTACATTGCAGCTAATTAACTTATTTAGAGCTGTATCGTTCGCAGGATAACGCAAATAATAAAATTAATAATTTATTTTGTTTCTTTCTTGTTTTTTTTTTGTTATTAGATGTGCATATGCTTGGCCGCCTGTGCGCTTATCTCATCCATACTTTTTCGCGCACTCTCCGTCATATCATCAATCGATCTTTTTGTCGTCATTATCAGATCGTCGGTGCTCTTGGCAGCTGTCTCTGCAATTCCCTTGACCTCAGCATTTATACGATTTATGACCCACTCAAGTCCCTGACGTCCTTTACCCGCATTTGTGCTTATCGTCGTCGTCAGTATATCCTCCATGTAGTGACTGAGCGGCACACCTTGCACACTGACCGATGCCTCCTGTTTGAGCAGCGTCTTGTCCGCATCTGTCGGATGTGGCACATAGTAGATGACTTCGTCGACGGATATGTGGCGACAAAATGTTAGATTTATTGTTTTCAATATCATCTGTTTGCGTGTCGGATCAACGGTGGACTTTTCACTGGCGAGGCAGGTTTTGGCGGTACCAATAAGCGCATGTGTCCATTTTGGGAAATACCATTTAGACTGCACCAGTCGATGTGTGTGCAGCACTCCATCCACCACTTTGCGTTCCACAACATCAGTGCCTATGATAGACGGCGTCATCGGATTTGGATATTTACGCCATGCCGCTTGTGTCACTGTTTCCCACGGATGATTGAATGTATGCTCTGACGTCCAAATTTTCATTATGCAAGGTAGTTAAATTTTTTCTTTTCGATTTTTTTTTTCGTTATGTGATTCACACAAATTTATTTGGGCGCTCTTGTGACCAATTTCGAAACGCGACAATTACCAGGAAATACAACAAATTTCTTTTATAAAAAATTATGATTTTAATTACTCGTATTTTAATCAATTTTCTTTTTTTGTGGCTATAAATAAATAGAGAAATAGACTGACTGAACTGACTGGCAAGTGGCAACGAGGCCCTTTATACGATATGACTGAATGTACCCGACGGCGCACGAGTTGCCATTTGTTTCAGTGTTGCTCTATTATCAAAAAATTTAAAATTGCACAATTAAAAAATATTTTTTTAAATAGTATTTAAAAATTAAATAGAAATATAAAATAAAACAGGCAACATGAATTTTATTTTATGAAATTTTCCAAAATAAAACAATAGTAGCGTCAGTACCTCAGAGGTTACCCAGAAGTAAATTTGTGAACTCCTCAATTAAAAAGTTGTGCTATAACAGCTTCTTCGCAAGCAACAGACAGATTTCTACATCACTGATTATTACGTGATTCCAAAACTCCTTCTAAGCAATGCAAAGTATAATGTTTTGTTTAATTTGTATGCTTTTGTGTTTTGAAATTCAAACATTAATATTATAGCTCTTCCAATATTCCTTCTCGCCAATGCAGAAAATAATAACTACGCGTTTTTTTTTTTGTTTTTGTTTGAAAATTTGAATTTTCATTTCCAATTTTTATTCACATTTTATTAAATTAACGCAAGTAAGTAATTGAAATATTCTTTAAATTGTACAACAAAGTATTTAGAATTGATCTAATTTCAGACTTGAATCAATAAAACTTTAATACATGAAATAAAGATATATTTGACCATCAATATTTCAACGTAAGTGCACTATTACTTAAAATAAAAAATAACTGTTTTAAATAATGTCATCTTTTTAGATTCATTATTATGTTCTCAGAGGTATCTCAGAGGTCAGTACGCTGGATATTTGAGGAATTCTGAGCATTTAAAGTACGGTTGAGTTTTGAGGGATGAAATTATGGTACGGTGGGCTTTTCTGAGTATTATGTAATATTTTCCTCTGTGGGATATAGTGAGAATTTCCTGAGGGAAAAATGTAATTCGTGTGCGAATTTCATCTGGTATCTATTGTTGATTTGACATTAAAGTAACTTCACGTAAATTATTTTTTTGTATATTCAACATGTTCAATCGAAAACTGAATTGTTGTATCACGCAAGACACTACAAAATTTAAATATATATTTTACACAACAAAAAATTGTTTTCCAAATAAATTGAAATTGTTCAAATCAAAGCAAACGTTTGAAAATTTTGTACTGAATTCATAAAAGTTTGTTTACGAATTTTCATAAAAGTTTTGATCGAAAGTTTGAACATGGCCCTAAAACATAATCTTTGGTTTGATTTATTATAAATCTTTCGCTTTTTAATAAATATTGGTTTCAATTATGACTTTAATTAGATAAACAGATTTTTCTGAAAATGTCCTTGGCTGAGTGCATTTCTGAGCACATCTCCGAATTAATCTATGAGAAACTACTATGAAAATGACACCCCAGAGATCTTTTTAATTATTTAATTTTATATGCAAATTCCCTTAACTAATAAATTTTCAAAAACGACTAAATTAGCTAAATTTTAAACTCTCTTAATATATTTGAATAAATGTACATTATAACTGACTTATATGCAAATAAAAAAAAAAAAATGAAACCACTTAACTTATTCCAAATGACCATCAATTTCAATTGGTTCATCGTCCATGCTTTCCGTTTGCTGTTGTACGAATCCTCTAGAGATGCGTTTGTATTTGTCATAGTTTTCCGCATTGACTTTATACAGACTGCGTTCGATCATCTTGCGGAATGTGTGCATGGTCGATAGTTCGCGTTGCAAATTAACGCGCTCCTGTTTATCAAATTTCGTCATAGTTTCCTGCAGCACAATGTTGCGTTGTTCAGGGCGTCGTACCAGCTCTGCGTCCGGTTGTATAAAGACTTTCTTATTGCGTATTATCTGTGTGCGTATGCGTTCGTATTCATGATCCAAGAGTTGGGCCAGAGCTTTCGGTAGTATTGACTGTTTTTGCTGCTGTTGTTTCTGTTGTTGCTGCTGCGTAACTGGCGGTTGAATTGGTTGCTCTTCAGTTAAATTATGTAGCGATGTCCGACGACTGGAATGTGCTGAGTTCGCAGAATCGGCATCTAAATTGTCTGCGTTGTTATAACTTATATCGGCAGTAACTACTGTCGCTGCAGCTGCCTCATCTGCTTCCTCGATATGAATATCATCAACGACAGTGGTTTCTGTTGCGGACACAGTATTCGTTTGGGCAATGTTGTCATCATTGTTAGCAGCCAAACCAAGTAATGTCTCAAGAGATTCATCAGTTCTGACGGTATCTTCATCACCCAAGTTATTTGCAGAAAATTGTGAATTTCCCTGAAAGGTCGTCGGTCCTATGTTGCCATCGATGTCATAAAATTTATAGCCAAGCATTTCCAGCGCGATTTCCGTCAACAGGTATGACATGGTTTTGTCTTTTTTTTCTTAGTTATTTGCAGTTATAAAGTTTTATTTTCCTATCCAAAATAATGCACGCAGAAATTGGTTTTGTTTATAATAACGTTGGGTGTGTTCAACAAAAAACATACAGGGTGTGTTCACTATAAAACAATTTGGAATTGATCTATAAGTTCTAATTTATTTTCAAGTCCATTGTTTGGAATATATACAAAATATATTTTAAATTTTAGGCTGCTTTCAAAAGACTAATAAAACGTGTGAGTTTGTCTAGATATGAAAACTAAGAAAAAGAAATTATCGATAATGCAGTTTTATCACGATCGTACAATATTCATAATCTTATGGTTCATGAATTAATAGTTTTTTCTTTTTGAATCAAAATTTTTCTTATTAATTTGATAGTATTCGAAAAATTCAGTACCATTAATCTAAATATTTCAATATTATTTTTTTTTAATAGAATAAATACTATTGTTTTAATGGTTTCCTCCTATAATAATAAACGTGGCATAAAAAACATAAACACGACATTTAATTAAAATAAATTATACATTAAATTAACTAAAATTCACTTTTGTTTTAATAAATTATTAGGAAAATGTTCGACTATACTATAAAATTAATAATTCGTATCATTAAAAATTTATAGGTTTTGCTTATTGTAATAAAAGGAGCACATTATAAAATTTATGGTGCAATTAAATATTGTATTAACAGTTCCAATATTACTGGATTAATGGGACGCATCCTATTGACCAATTTTAATAGTATAAATTATTGTTTTTCTATTGAAATACTTTTAATTTACCATGATTTTTTTCTGGGTGTAGTACATTGAACACTGCATTACCAATAAGTGCCAGCAATAAAAGGTGCGTGCGGCAGACTAAACTAAAACAGTAAACTAAATTTCTAGGTAATGCAGTGTTTACTATTCAACTTAGGGTGTATGCGAATTGGACAAAATTGCTGACTTATGCTAAATTCTTGGAGAAAACGTTCTTTTTCTTCTTAGTCGTCTTCAGCTTCTTTCAAATGATCCAAGCTTCCCTCATGTGTAAATTTTGTTGTAATCAATTTAGTTTTTAGGGTGTGTGCGAATTCGACTAAATTGCTGACTAAACTAAATTTGGTCGGTAATGCAGTGTTTGACTTTTAATTTAGCAAATTTTCGAGCAGACTAAATTGAAGTAAATTGGATGACAGCAGACAGAGATACTATAATCTATTGATTATGGACTTAACCAATTACTGAATGGCGATCGAATGAAAAGCCGTTCAATTTAGTTTAGTCAGCAATTTTGTCAAATTCGCACACACCTTTAGAAACAATATATGCGCCGTCGAAGATGAAAAACATACAATTTAGATGAAAAACAGACAGTTTAATTTAAAACTTAAACATAACATTCCATTCCAAATCGAAAAAAAATATTTTTAAATGATTTTTAGCTAGTATAAACATTTTTAATCAATTTCAATCAAAATTTTCTCATCTTCAAACGAGAAAACTCTCAATTTTAATTAAAAATATTGTAGTATTATTGAAAGTTAGAAAAATGTGCTAAGGGTGTGTGCGATTCGACTAAATTGCTGACTAAACTAAATTTTATAAGTTTTTATTCAACCGCCATTCGGTAACCGGTAATTGTTAAAGTCTTTAATAAATCGATTATCATATGTCTGTTTGATGTCTTCCAACTTAGTTCCATTTAGTCTGCTCGAAAATTGGCTAAATTGAAAAGTCGAACACTGCATTACCGACCTAATTTAGTTTAGTCGGCAATTTAGTCGAATATGCACACACCCTAAATTGAGAAATAAACCCTGCATTACCGACAAAATTTAGTTTAGTCAGTCGAACTTGCACACACCCTATATTGATTTTTACAACCCAGAACAAACATTTGCTTTTTGGTACATCTCTGACAGCTGCTGTCAAAACAAACGCAAATTGCTACGCGTTGCATATATGTAAAAAATTTCTTATTCAGTTTAACGCGATTATTTTTCACAATATTTAAAGAGTTTGCGTTAAATATGTCATCTGCAATTTATTTGGAAAACTATTTAGATGGTAAGTAATGTGCCAATTTAGATGGTAAACAGCCAAACAAAGATTTATAATAAACATGTTTTACAACAAAAGTTTTGTCTACCGCTGGCTTGGAATCACTGCCAACGGAGCTGGAGCGTAATTTCAAATTAATGCGCAAGCTGGACGATCGTGCACAGACAGCAATGAAGAGCATCGACAGTCATGCCAAGGAGTTCATGCGTCTATTGGCCACAGAGGCCGGCGACGGCATGACAGAGGAGGAGCGCAAGCAGCGGCTGCTGGACATACAGGTGCTGTTCGGCAAGGCAAAGGAGTACAGCGATGACAAGGTGCAACTGGCGATACAGACGTATGAATTGGTGGATAAACAAATTAGGCGGTTAGACAATGATCTGGCGCGTTTCGAGGGTGAAATACAGGAGAAAGCATCATCGACGCGCAGCAAATCAGAGGAGGCAGTTGTGAAGAGTAAGTGGGGCAAGGGTATAAATTGTATTTTAAAGAATTATTTACAAAATTGAATATTTTAAACAGAGGGTGGACGCAAAAAAGGTAAAGACACGAAGGCGGCTGGCAAAAAGAAGCGCACTACTTCCACAGATGATGAGGCGCGCGCGAATACTAGCGCTAATGCGACGGGCGCCAGCGGCAGCGGTCAAGGTAGCAAAAATAAGAAAAAGCAGAAGGTAAATCAAGAAAAAGAAACACGCAAGGGTGGTCAAAAGGTAATCATCATCACATTTTCACATAAATTCATAATTAGTGCATTTTTGAGTATTTAAAATAAAATATATTGTGTTGGTTTTTTTTTTTGTACAAATAGCAAAATGTAGTCTCTCTACTATGTTTGTATTTAGAAGTAGTGCATTGAATTTTTTGAAAATTTTTATTTTGCAAATTATTGCTTTGATTTTGTAATTTCAGTTGTATGCAGGTACATTTTTTAATAGTTTATATTTTAAATTACAGTATTCTACAAAAAATAAACAAAATACCCTTTTTATGAATATTAATTTCTATCATCTTCAACCATGATTTCTCTATAATTTGAGTGCGCTGATTTTGATTTTTTCTGCGTTTGTATCACATGTTATATAAAAAAATTTACAACTCAAAAATTCCGAGCGGTTTTTGTCATTTTTTTAAACAAAAATTTTACAAAAAAAAACTATACCCTGATTACGTAAAACGAATCTTTAAAAAATTCGTCAAAATATCGGCAGAAATTGAAGTGACAAAATTTGTTTGTATTAAAAGACATAAAAACGACGACGAAATAAACCAATTTTTCTTAGTTTTTGTTGTACGTAATTGGGTCGTAAATGAGATTTTCCGTATTCAAAATAAATTTAGGTTTTATAAAAAAAGTAATACAAAAATTCTAATTCGTTTTTCAGATATTTGGATATATACTTGGGAATTTTAATTTTTCTTTATATTTTTTTAGTATATATGATTTATTGAGGAAAAAATAAAATTCTTCATGTTTCTCTGCACCATATTCGACTGAAATTGAGAAAATTCCAATGTAAAATGAGATTTTTCCGTTTGAATTTACGAAAATTCCAAATAAAATTGAAAATGGGAAAATTTCAAATGAAATTGAAGTTTTTTTTTTATTTGAAATTGAGAAAATTCTAAATGAAAATGAGATTTTTCCATTTGAAATTACGAAAATTCCAAATGAAATTGAGATTTTTCCATTTGAAATTGAGAAATTAAATAGTTTGAATTTCTTTTTAAATTTGGAATAAAGATTTAATCACTCGATTGAATATACAAAAAATTTTCTCAATTTCAAATGATAAATCTAAAATATTTTGGAATTTTGTTCAATTAAGTGTAGAACATATTCCAAACACAGTAATAAAATATGCTTTTAAAACGATGTTATATTCAGAAAAAACATAAAAATGTTTCAAATGTAAAATGTTTCAATTTTATTAAAAATATTGCGCATTTGGAAAAAACTGAGTATGCCGCATTCTAGTGTATCAGCATTCTAGAATTATATAAAAATTATGTTTCCAATTAAATAAACGTTTATTTATGGCATATTCAAAGTAAGAATTATATTCAGTAGTGTTTTTTTTTTTTTTATATTCATTTAGTATATATTTTATTTCTTTTTATTCATATTCCCAAAAATACAAATTTTGTAACAGTACATTTTTTATTTTGTTTTTAAAAATATTATTAAATAAATTTGGTTTCTTTGGTGTTTATTTGTTTTAATTATTTTTTCGGTTTTATAATTTTTTCGTTTTTATAATTTTTTCGTTCTTATTGTTTTTTTTTTTGTTTGTTTAGTTTTTGTTATTTTGGTTTATATTTTGCATATTTTTTTTATTTTTTTATAATTTTTTTTATTTTTAATTTTTTTTTTTATTTTTAATTTTTTTTTTTTTTTAAATTTTATTTTTGTAATTTTTTTGTAATTAATTTTTTTTATTTTCTTTTCTTGAAGCATGTTTTAACCCATTCATTTGTCTGTCTGTATTCAACTCATTTCATTATCATAAGCACAACAAAATGCAAAAAATAATATTAAAATTTGAATAATTTACAAACGGCCAAATTAGCTTAGCTTGTACTTTTTAATATATAATTTGTACTTTTAAATATACATATATATATATATATTCTATACTTTAGAGTCTTGTGTCATGTTTAAACTTTGCATTTTTAGCGTCTTTTCTTTAAATGGCTAAATGCATTTCTAATTATTTTCTGCATTTTATTTTAAGCATTAATTGTAGCAAACCCCTTTTTGCATTTATTTCAAAGTTTAAACATTTTTTTTTTTTCGAAATATCTACACAAAACAGAAAAACGCTGAAGTTGATGATTCTGAGAAGGAATCCTCGCATAATGCTGCCACCCATCCTAGCGATGTGCTGGACATGCCCGTCGATCCGAATGAACCCACTTATTGTTTATGCCATCAAGTGTCCTACGGCGAAATGATTGGCTGCGATAATCCAGATGTAAGTTTTAAACGAATCAAAGAAATTGTATCAAAAAATCATTAATAAAATGATTCTCTATACTTTCAGTGTCCCATTGAGTGGTTTCACTTTGCCTGCGTTGGTCTTACCACCAAGCCAAAGGGCAAATGGTTTTGTCCAAAATGTACACAAGATCGCAAGAAGAAATAAACACTGTCCGGTTTATGCTGCCTCCTCCCCTCGATACTTTTGTATCAAGCACTATGCGTTTTTTGTGTATTTTGTTAAGTTATGTTATATTTTTTTAGATTATAAAAAGGTTTACGAAATAATATTTACTGTTTAATGGTAGCATTAAAAGTTTTAATAATAATTAATAAAATTTAATTTATAAGTGAAATCTAAACTGTTTTATTTTTGTTGAACATTTATATTAAATCCAGAAATTAATTGAGTTTTTGTGCACTAAAAAATTAAAATTATAAATGAAAATTTCACATATTCAATTAAAAAAAATCGATTTTTTTATACGGAGCTTACGACACAAACGATTCATAAATCCACATTTTCGACCTGATCTACATTTGCTCTCAATGAAGATGGTCTCTTGAAACCGAATTGTCATTTTTCTAGCAGTTTCGAGGGATGCACATGCTATCCTTGCAAAAATGGCATACGATGTAGAATGGTAAGCATTTCAAAAATAGTTCAAAAAAATCAAATTTGTTCGTGTTTGAATTCAAATATCTTTAAAAAAAAATATCTCCACATAGAATTTTATATAAAACTCAATTTCTAAATTAAAATTCGCTTCAGTTTTCAATAGTGAAACAATTCATTGTATGTATTTGTTGTGTTTTAGTTTATTTCATATAATTGTTATGTTTATAAATTTGTTAAATTCGTCTATGATTATGAATTATTTGCATTGTGAATTGTATTAAAATTAGTTAACGAGTCAGTAGTATTTTTAAATGTATTAAAAATGCAATATTTGTAATTTATATTAATGTTATTTGTTAACAATAAAAATGTTTCAACAGAAAAAAATGCATTCATTATTTTAATGCATTAAATGCATTTTTATCAATGTAAATAATTGAATTAAAAAACCTATTAAATGTTGTTTAATAATATATAAAAAATTAAAAATTTAAATCAAAATCAAATCAAGCATTTATCTCAATAAGTAAATAATAATTATTGCACAACATATAAAATGAAAGAAGCATAGCAAATAGTCCGAAAACTTTAGTATATTTAATTTTATTCGTTAAAGTTAAACACCGTTGTTACGCGGTAGCTCTAAATAAAACATTGTATTTGAGTTAATATTGAAATAATTAACGTAAACATATCATATTTTTTCTTTTTCTAAAATATATTTCTAAAAACAATTGTCAAATATTTCAAAATGTTTAAATATTCAAAAATATTTTGATTGCATTGAACATTCTTATTTAAGCTTTGAATGAATTTTGAATTATAATGCATACATTAAAATAATAATGAATTTAAAATTATGTATGTTTGATTGTCCTTTATTTGACAAAAAGACATGTTTAAGATAACTTTTAGGCATAATTCTGTTTAACATACTATACCATATTCAGGCAAAGAATAAAAGTTATCTTTCGGACGATCATTTGAATTACTAAATTATATCCTATCTGTAAAATTTCGTTATACATTCTGTTATCGTTAATATTTAAATGATAACTGAAACACATCTTTCAGACATCACTTTTTCGGTTACCTTTAACTTGACGAAAAGTAACTTAAGTTGGCTTTTTAAGATAAAATTAATGCAAAGCCAAAAAACATCTTTTGGATGATCATTTCTAATACTTGAAGATAGCTTTTAAGACACTCTTCGGACAACTTTCATATATCAATTGCATGTAATAGGTACAGTATAACGAGGGCTATCTACAGTCTATCTACAAAAACACAGATTTTTAGGAGAGCGAAAAAACTGAGTAAATCGCAAACCATAAAAGTGGCGATCAATATTTCTTCTACAATATTAAATTAAAGTACACTCTCAGAAATATATTGTCATTTCCGACAATATTGTAACAATCTTGATGTTCAAAATAGATCTCATGATCATATTGCATGTAGGACTTGCTGGCATACATCATCTATCTGCCCGTACACAGGCAGATAGATTTTCTAATTTTGCTTAGAAATCGCAATCCAATTGGATCTGAAGACATTGCTCTTCACGAGCATTGTAGTTGGTGACTCCCGCATCTAAACAAAATTAATAAAATTGCAATATTCAATTAATAATAAAATTATTAATTTATAACTTACATTTTGTTTGATTTTTAAAATTTTTAAAGTAAACAACAAAGTAAATTTGACATTTTTTGAATGCCAGAAGATAGAGATGCCACCTAATCACTGTATAATGAAATGACAATCTCATATTGTTAAAAAGCAACAATATATTTTTGAGAGTGTAGTCTTTAAATGATACAATTAAAAATATTCTGTAATTTCGCCATATTCGTCGTGCTATGGTAGATAGAGATTATTGCTATTCAAATGTGATCAATGTCTATGAAAAAACGAGCAGAAAATATTCTTGGAATCAGCGATTTGTTAATTTTTATATATCCTTAGGTTAGATCTAAACAAAATTTACCGACTAATTTGTGTCCTACCATTTTCGATTCACGTGGTATATGATGGTTAAAGGTCTTAATATTCCGTAATATTACCCGACGTTTTTTAAGGATTAAATTTAAAAAAAAAAACAGTTAACTCTTTTACCGCTATTTTAAAATCATTAATGATATCCTCAATATTTAAACTAATATCCTATTTCGGAGTATATGGATGTATTGACCCCATAAATATCTTACGAGTCCTTAACATATCTGAAAACTTTCTTTAAAAATAGCATTAAATATCTTGTCTGGAAATACCATAAAGGCAATGGTACAAGCAATATTTTCTCAGTACAGACTAAATTCAAATTTCGTCCTTTAAGGCTTCATATAAGGATAGGAAAAATTCTTTGAAGAGTTAGTTTTCCGTATACGTAAACATCTTTTTAGTAGCTCCTATGGCTTATATGATATTGGATATCCATTGAGAAAATGTGACGTCATCCCTCGTTAACCGTTTTCATTGCTTTAACATAGATTTCATATCATATATATGTAAGTTAGGATGGACCAGACGACGGATGGACATGAGGAAATTGACTTATAAAATTATGCTTATGAAGAATATATATACTTCTCCATACCTGCATCTCTTATTTATAGTCATTATAAACTTTTAAGAAAATGTGTGTGTAGATAGATACTATTGCATTCATAAAATATCATTCATGTAGATAGACAAATTATTGAAATGAAAATATAACAGTAATAGAAATATTTTTTTGGTTCTAAATTAATGCCATAGATGCAGGGGTGATCAGTGAAGATTTCTGCATCAAAAACTCATTTTCGTCAAAATTGTAGATAGGCAGTATTGAATATAAGTCCTCGATAAATATTTTGAATTTAAATTTATTGACTTTACCGATAAATTATTAGATGATTAGGAATTTTTCTGTATTATATTGGTACAATATTCAGACACATTAGAATTGCATTTGGACAATTATTTGTGTACAAAAAGATAACTTTTTTATAACGTTTTGGTCAACTTTCTTAAAATATCCATCGGGTAATCAGATCGATTATGAATAGGTTAAATGAGGCAGTTAAAGTCTCACATAGATCAGACTACATCCATAGTGTTTTAACTAGTTTGGATTATGAATAAGAATAATTTGGATTGGAATAAAATATAGAATTTTATTAAATGCATTTTGCCAATTGTTTGTTGTTTGATTTGTTGGTACAAAACACCCAATTTGTACCGACTGGACATTGAGCACGTTAAGACAATATCTTGAGATGATCAAAATTTTCGGGAATAATTGCACTGAAATAAAAAGATTTTTGCTTTATAAATTTATCAGAGAAAATAATGCATACTGCGTTTAGAAATTGGCATACAAAATCGATTGAAAAATGGAACATATTTGTATTTTTAGTGACAATCCTAAATGACGGACAAAATCTCATAATATAAAGGGGTCCATATTTCAGACTGCTTAAGTTTCGAACGTTGCGTACACAGTGGCTGCTGCGTATAAAATATCTATGGAAATTTGATTACTCAATGTAGGCGCACAATAAATTAAAATTGAATTGTATTACAGCGTATAGTATATATCAAGTTAATTGCAATCACATGAATTGATTTATGCAAATTCTTATTCTGTACTCTTTTGCAAATCATTTTGTGAGTTTGTTTAAATTTTTTTCGAATTCAAAAATATTAAAAAGAAAAAAACAGTAACTTCTTAATACATCCCATGTTAACTGTCATTACAAAAAGATATTGAACTATGATAAGAAGCAAAGGCTTCGGTAGTTCAATAATATTATACGTCATTTTAAAAGTAAAACTCTCGATCAACATTTTAAATATTTAAACAATTCGTGTACAAAAATCTCATTATTCTGCGCTATCAAATTAAATCTGAAATGCCATATGATGATTGCATTCGAGATATTAATATTTATTAATTGATTTTTTAAAATTGTTTGCTTTCATTCAAAGATTATTTGACATACAATATTGACGCACATACTGGGTGAAATGTGAACCTCAATTGAAAAATGTATAATAAATATATGCTAAATGTTACAAAGCAGCTGCGGGTCCAAGTTAAAAACCAATTAAATAAAATAAAAAACATTTTTTTAAATGCCAATCAATTCTATCTTTTTTTTCTAAAATATAAAAATCTATTAACAAACTTATGTAAAATTTAAAATATTCAAAAAAAATAATTTAAAAATAAGCAAATAATTTATAAATATTTAAAAAATTTATAAAACTGCAAAAATTATATTATTGCAAAAAATTCAAAATATGCATAAAATTTTCTAAATATGCAAAAAATTTAAATTAGTTTGCAAAAATGTATAACAAATTTTAAATATTCACAAATTTATATATAGAATAACTGAGTTGTTGTGTTGTTTGTCTAAAAATTAAATAAAAACATGTTTTAAATGCCAATAAAATATAACTTATCGCGCAGTTGCTGTGGCACCTTCATTGACTATTGTTGAAAAGCTGCATCACCTCAAGCCTCATCTCATTTGCCCGACTCACGTTTACGCCAAAAATCTCCCAGTCGATTTTTACTCGAACGCTCCGCATTCGCCGTGTACTCATTGTCGTTGTCGGTGTTGAAATGGCTCAGCTTATGCATCTTCTTCTGCATGGCACTTGCATGTTTGCTCGCATATTGTTTGGTGGCCACATACATCTTTTGCAAAAAATCGGGCATTTGTTTCTGCGTCACCCACGACTGAATCGATGGTGGTATGGACAAACCTGGATCATCGTAATACGTCAATATATAGTGCAGACCAGGCTCATTGAAATTTTGATATGGCTTGATGACCATAAAACTCCAATAGTCCAGCACGCGCACTTTGCTCGACGTTGCCGGGTACTTGGGATGTCGCGTGCCACGACTCATAATCATCATCACTTTGTGAACATCGTCTGTGTCAAAGCGACGAGTATAAACATAATCGCGATTGGCAAACATCGTAGGCCAACGCATTTCCCAATAGATTAGATGTGAATTTGTTGCAGGCGCTGGATCCGTTTCGATGACTTCTAGCACTGCCGCCGTATTGTCCCATTGTTTACGATATTGCAGATCCGTTTGCACCTTGAGTATATCTGCGGCTGTGATGTCGTCAAAGTGTGCATACACCTTGTAGGCGTACATGGAGGGACGTTCTTCACGTTTCCAAACGGAAAATTGATTTTTACTAAAATATGGTTCCCACGGCACCTCGTCCGCAGTCTCAATGAGTTTGGTACCCTCTTCGCCGTGTGCCGACGGATGCCATTTGCTGCGACAATTGCGTACAGACTCCTCGCCGTTGAGCCGACACTTTTTGTTCCCCACCTGGCAGTAGCAATACTTCATGTTTTTCTCCGCGCACAGATCACACAATTTGTTGCCTGGCAGCGATTCAATGAACTCTATGTCGTGCACGCACATGTCATAGTTATGAACGCTTAGACGTTCAGACGCCCAGTCAAAGCTGGCCCCTTTCTTATTGGCCACATTGAGTCCCACAATTCCGACAGCGCTTAGCAACATGCCGTGCAACGGTGGCTGCAATTGGCGGCGATATGTGTGCAGCAGCAGCTGTCGCAACGCCTGCGGTCCATAGACGCGCTGATAGAAACTGCACAGCTGTTGTATACGTCGCGAGCGCTGCGCCAATATCGATTCACACTGGTAGCTCCAGGCGCGCAGCGTCGCATTGGAGCGATGCTTTATGTTGCCTAGCAGGCGTTTGAACATTTTTTTGGTGTTATTCGCTGGTAATGTTTTTCGTTTATCGTTGTCGCTTTAAAACATTTTTTTCGTTAGCGCTTATTGATTGCTGCCTCGTTTGTGGTTAATGACTTCTTCCAAGCTCTTGCATAACCGCCGGTGTTGTTGTCTTTGTTGTTTTGTGTCGTCCTCGTTGGCCAACGCTGCGCCGCTTTTACTTTTTGAATTTTTACTATTTTGTTAATTCCTGTTTTTATTTATTAAATATTTTTGACTATTTTTATTTATAATGAATTTTTAGTTTGTTTCGAAATGATTTTTTTTTATTTTTTTTTTAATTTTAAGTTTTGCTCAATTTGTCAATATAACCAAAAGTAATTTTGTTCTAAAATAGTAGCAGTCTGCGTGCAACTGATGGATGCATGGTGTGTTGAAAAGTCGTTCGAAAGTGGGGAGTTTTTGGATACCTGCCCTACCCCACCAAAAGTTTTTAACCAAATACACCTTAGCAATAGCAAAAATCAGAGATGGATAAAATAAAATTAGAAATTTTTATAAATGAAACCGTTACTCAGTTACTCCATATGCTAATTTTTGGTAAATGAGGTTATGAATTAGATTTATTTTCTCTTTTAAAATCATTATCCATGTTTCTATATCTCGTATCAAAGCTGTGAAATTCACCATCGACATTGTGATTCCGAAAAACATTCTTCGTTAGTTGTATTGCTAATTAGGTTTACAACGTTATTAAAAACTCCGAATTTTAGTGTGCGAAAATGTCGAGTTTTTATATAAATCCCATTTTATATAAAAACATAATAATATTTAAACTACAAATTAAAACTAAATTGCGATTTATTGAAGTCAAATTCTTAAAAAAACGATCGATCTAATGCAAAATACATATTTGGCTACCAATTCTGACAGATGAATAGAACTACATGCATTCATATGGCGCCAGACTTGAAGTCGCAAAACTAGAAAAATTTTCTATTTGAAAATCTTAAGCTTAAAGCTGTCAAAGTTTTCAAATTTGAAGGCTTTGACAACTACGAATATGTTAGAAGCCAGTAAAGCAAGCCAGCAAAGCAAGTCGTATTGAAACATCCGCTTTACGTACCCAAAATAAAGCCTTTAAATAGAGATAAAACCGAGGACGGCTTATAGACTTTGATTTGACTTACAAAACGAGCAACAAAAAAAAAAAATAAATAATATAGACGATATCGGGTATTCGATAACGGTACATCGAAATATCGATTAAATGTGGACTTTTGAAGTTTCGAATAATTCGAAGTGTAATTTTGAAGTTTAGGAATATTCGAGTTTCGAATCTCGTGGCCGTAATAAAGTAATACGTATGGACGAATTGCAGCTTAAAAATAATTTAAATTTATTAAATGGAAAATACGTGAAAATAACTTTACAGTCGATGCACGTAGAGACATTTTGAATTGTTAACAAAATAGTGAAAAACAACAATGGCTATGCGACGGCCACGCATCAAGGCTTCGGCCAACCTGATGAATTGCAAGCGAAAGCCAAAAGCACCAGTGGTTGTGGTAGGTGATGGGCCAGAGAAGGCGCCGACGGGTCGCAAAGAGGACAATTCAAAGATAAACGAGAAAATTAACAAAAATGATGACGAAAGTTCAGATAACGTTCCAATTGTGCAGTCAGATATAAATGAAAACACAGAAACAAAATCAAATTTAGATGATGATGCTAATCATGATGAACCGGTGACTACTGTTGTGGAAACTCCACTGGTCGCAGAGACTGTTGAAGTTACAACAACCACCATATTGCCAACAACGAATGGACACAAAGCTGATGCAAATGAGGTTTCGTCTGCAACAACAACTGCTAAAACACCAATTGTATTTAATGATACATCTGCAAAAAGTCCCATAAAAGTAGTATCAACTCTACCTTTAGATGCACTTCCTATAGCAGCAGTTGTAGTTTCATCTTCACCACGGTCAACAGCTCCACCAACACCACCTACTACATCTTCCAGAGAAACAGCCCTAATAAATCCTAACCACAGCGTTTTTGACAATAAAACGCATGTGCCTATAGCTGTAACACCCAAGACTGAGTCAACAGAAGCCGCCAACTCTTTTAAATGCCCACCGAATGTGGCCTTTAATCGCAGCCACAGTTACAGCGCACAGTCCACCACCAGCACATGTGTTGGCGTCACCGGTGCAGCTACTGTCGCTGCTCCATCAGCTGTTGCTGTCGCTGGCGATGATTTGTTTCCAACACACCTCGAAGATCATGTCATACAAATGGATCTGCAAAAATCAAGCAATGGATTTGCCATGTCGCCATTGTCACCCTCGAAAACTGTCTCGCGTCAACGAATACGTGCTACGCCTATTTTTGGACAACGCCGCAACAGTTTTGTGGGCACTTCACCATCGCCGCATACAGGGGGCGATGATTTTGGTGGCGGTAAGTTTTCGTCAATAGTCGTCAAATTGAACATTATTTAATATTAGAAATTATGATATGGTATACTATTTTCCCCATCTATATTCAGATTTCATTTTTATAATTTTAATAGTTTGAACTATGCTCTGCATAACCATAAATCATTTTATTATTTATCATTATAACAGAAATGCTAAAAAAATCAACCAAAAATAAATCAATTTCGAGTTTAAATTTAAATATCTTAAAAACATATTGGAATATTATCATTTATATTATTATTATAATTATACTTGACAATTAAAAGAAAAATGAAAAACTGTTTTTGAACTGTATCATATGTTTTTATACCCTACACCTATGAGGTACAGGGTATATTAACTTTGTGCATATATTGTAACGCCCCTTAGGAGGCGTGTCCGGTATGGAAAAGTATATATATTCTTGATCAGCATCACTACCCGTGTCCGTTTAGCCATGTCCGTCTGTCTGTATGTCCGTCTTGCTGTCTTACTGTCCGAATACAGAATAACTTGAGAAATACTGATCAGAATACGATGAAATTTCGTCTCAATATATTTTATCCAAAAGTAGGAACTGAGTTTGAAAATGAGCCAAATCGGTCAACGGACACGCCCACCTCCCATACAAGTCACTTTTATATAACTCTTTCGGAACTAATAACTCGAGAAGTATTCAAGGTATAGTTATAAAATTTAATACGTATTGTTATAATTCACCTAAAAATATGTGGTCCAAAAATGGGCGTGATCCGCCCGTAAATTATTAAAATCAAATCTATGAAATATTAGCCTTTCAAAGTTTTAAATATAGGCGTGGTCCGCCCAATTACATTTTTCAAAATTTTTTTTTTTTTAGTTCTTTATACTTTATATAATTTTTTTAATTTATGGGGATATAAGACGTAAATTTCTGATATATGAATAATATTCTGAGGGTTAATATCCCCACCAAAGGTGTAGGGTGTTCCATAGTCGGGCCCGACCGACTATAAAAGTCCGTCCCATGTGACCTAACTTTCCCAACTCCTTTATTCTAAAAAGTGGCTGAACATTTCCATAACAAATTTCTTAAAAAAATAATTAGTATGCAGTCGAATTGATGTATGAGATGTCCATGTTATAAATGTTGGTTCGTTTTTTTTTTGGGCACTTTAAAATAAATATCTGTCAAATTTCTTTTAGAATAGTTCAGTAATTTGTATTAAATAATGGGAAATTTATGATCCATCGATTGGAAATCTAAATTTTGAAAATAATAACCATATTTTAATAATAATCCATAAAATAAAAAAAAAACTTAAACAAAATATTTAGTTTCTTCTACTTCTACAAAAACAATTAAATAACTTTTGTTTGCAGGTGACTTCACTGCACCCTCACCACACCGGCGCGAACGCCACTACTCCGCCTCGCTGAGCCAAACCTCGAACTCCTCCTCCACGGCTGCAACGGGGCCCGCGCATCACTATCATCATCACACGCCACACAAATACGTGCCCAGCATGGGACGCATACGCACCGAGTCAGGCTGCTCTGCCTTTTCCGACTCGTACGCGCCTTCGGCGAAATCACGCAAGACTGACGAACAGCAGCAGCGGGCGTTGTCGCGACGCGACTTTGAAGCGCGCTACAACAACGGCACGGTACCGGACAAATCGACGCTCAAAATGTTTGACCTTATCTACTACAATCCGGTTACCAATCCAATGGAGCAACGCCCAGCAATGGGACAGCACAACATTAAACCCGAAACACAACAACAAGTCGATGTGAAAAAAGAAGAAACAAAAACAGCAGCCGCAAATAATGCTGCTGAAAGTGCGGCGGCCGCTGTACCCGTGCCACAACTAAAACTCAATTCCAATGGTGAACTTATACTCGATGACAAATCGCTCGTAATCGAGACGACAGCCGAGCAGGAGGCACGCAAAGTGCTCGCCAATTCATCGCTTATATTTCTTGATGAAAATACGGGCATGAATGGTTTTTACAAAAAGCAAAAACGCACCAAAGATTGGCCACCCGAGGAGACTATAAAATTCTATCGTTGCCTACAAACGGTGGGCACTGATTTTTCCTTAATGGGTCAACTGTTTCCGCAACGCACACGACGTGATCTCAAGTTGAAATTCAAAAAGGAGGAACGTTGCAATTTGGCGCTCATTAATAAAGCATTGCTGTATCCGAAAATATTTGACATCGATGAGTTGCGGCTGCAGCTGGATGCGGAAGAGCAGGCGCGCGCTGAGGCGGAGCGCAAATGGAAGGAGATTAAGGCACAGGAGGCAAAGCAGCTGAAACGCAGCACAATAAGAAAGGACAGTGCAGCAGCGCGTGCGCTCACCATTGGCGACAGTATTTATCAAAATGAGAATGTGAAGAAGAAAATTACAAGAAGAAAATACGTCAACAAAAAGGAGGAATCAACAGCGGCAGCACCAGCAGCCTCCACAGCAGCAATAACAGATGAAAGTAATAATAACAATATAAGCCATGAAGTGGACGACACAACTGTTGATAAAACTGCTGCAACTACAAAACGCAAACGCAGGCGTGCTCCTGTTCCGCAACCTGCTACTTCTGGTGTTTCTAAAACTGAGCAATTTTGCAAAATTCTGCCTAAATTTGAATGCATTAAAATGGAACAAAATTCACAGCTGGTACATGTGGAGTCCCTGCAACAACGACAACGTCTCGATAGTGAACAACGTCAGCTACAGTTGGAGCAAGAAATTGCCGATTCGTATAATTATTTGTTGCCGCTGGATGATGAAATTGCAACGGCAGCAGCTCCCGCTGATAATTTTATGCCTTCGCCCGCGCGCGCTGCAGCTGGCATTGTAGAGAATAAGAGTCTGGTAAATTTGGATGATGGCAGTGTCACCATAATCAACGATGAAGTTGTACTAACTAATGAGCTGCCGCCGGTGCATAAATTTATCTATGAAGAGGACAATGATGTGCACGAGAAGACGGCTGTTAAAGAGGTCATTGAGGTGTCAAACGATTATGATGTTGATGACGGCAATAATTTTAATAATATTTCTGATAATGTAGCACATAATATGGCTAATAGTGTAACACATAATATGGCTAATAGTGTAGCACATAATATGTCTAATAGTGTAACACATAATATGACTAATAGTGTAACACATAATATGTCTAATAGTGTAGCACATAATATGCCTAATAGTGTAACACATAATATGTCTAATAATGTAGCTAATAATAATTTTAATGATATTACTAATAATGTTGCGCCGAATGTTGCTAATAATATTGAGCATGATCTCGCTGCGGATGATGATGATGATGATGGCGACGCTGCCAATGAAGCTGTTGGCGCCGACGACGATGATGATGATGACTGCGACATGGACGAGGCCGCCATTCAACAGATACTCATGGAATTGTCCGAGGGCTCTATGGTGCTCGTCTCAACGCTCGATCCAAATAATGTGGACAAAGTGCTGAATGAAATCTATATGTTGGACAAACAGACTGGTGAATTATGTGATAAACCGTTGAATATACCCGATGCCATTGTGCAATGTATTTTGACTGTGATGAGTTAGTTGCTGGCTGGCCGCCAACCCCCCAAACCCCCCACCCGTTATTTTTTTATTTTTAATACTTTTTTACTTATATCTTTTATCTTTTTAAATTATTATACTTTTAATAATATATATTACAAGAAATTTATTTGTTAATCTAAGCATTTAGTTGTATTTCACACAAAATAGCGTTTATTTTACTTGTTATTTAATTAATATTTTTTTTTTTAACTTGTTTATGCGCCAAAACTTGAACAAAGTGCGTGTGTTAAGTTGCATTTCCTCAGGAGGTACATACTAAACATACACAACAGTTGTATGTTAATTAATTTATAAAAACATTTGAAAAATGTATGCAAATAAAAAAAAACAAAACAATTATTTTTAATGTAAAGTTTATACTGAACACAACATGGACAAATAAATAAAGTATTTGTTGATATTAAAATGAAAATTAACTCTTTGTATATTTGCTGCTAATTTTGTATTTATTTAACCCGACAAAAAAAAATAATGAACTGCTAAGATTGAATTGAATGAGAAAGAGAATGTATTCTTCACTTTGATGAAATGAATATTGCAACACCATTCGTTTACAAGGAAAACCTAGATGTTATTGATGGATTTGTGGAATATGGCAACAATATAAAGTAAAAAAATGCAATATCAGCATTATTTTTATGTTGAAATGCATAACCAAGTCATGGAAGTACGTGATGAGTTATTACATTAAGCGTGACCAGGTTAACAAGAACAATGCTTAACATATCGTCGATGATACTGCAAAAACGCTTATCTACGATTACGAATACCGCCCACAATATGAATTTTACATAAGAAACAAAACTGTTTTGGGTCACTATTGTGCACTTTATCTGATCAAAATATCAATTAAAACCGTATTTAAAGACAAATTTAGTAGTTTTTCACATGTAGTTGAGCGGTATTGCAATATTGTCGACGATATTTATATAGTGTTCATCCTTCTTTTTTTTAATTTTAACGAAGACAAAAGTATGCCCTTCAAGTCGCTTTTGCTTTGCGAGTGCTGGCGCCAGTTTCGCACTCCAAGCGTCGCACAGTTGGGCAAGAAGTACCAAAACTTGGCGAAAACCTCAAATTGTGTTATTTTTAAAAAAATTAGTATGAGTATTGACTAATATTGTATGAAAATTTAATAATCAACATTTAGATGTACATTTTTAAAAGTGGGCGTGTTACCTCTCATACAACTGAAATGATTAAATTAATATATGTTGGGAATTACGAGAGCTACAGTGATGCAACTTCATAGTAGTATGTTTTTCGTTAATATAATGCAGTACTCAAAATTTCATCTTGATTGGGCAAGTGGGCGTGGTACCTCCCATATAACAGAAAGATTAAAAAAGACATATATTGGAAATTAATAGAGGTACAGTGATGGAACTTTATAATGTATAGTTTTTCGTTGATATAATTGAATTGACTTGTCGAAATTTCATTTTTATTGGACATTTTTATCATCTTTATTGGTCGTAATACCTCCCATACAACCAAAAACTGTTGAAAATATTAATATTAGTATAAATGGTCGGTCGCTGAAATGTGAATAACTCCAAAAAGGCCACATTTTCATTAGTGTTTTGAAAAATTTAATATGTGTACTAAGTAACAACGTAATCAGTTTTGCCGGAGCGTGCCCGGAATATTTTTGTTTTCATCTTTGCAAATGAAAAATAATTTTTAAAAAAATTAGAAAAAGTGAATTTACTCCAGCAATTTTTCTATCTAAAGTATGAACATTTTTTAAAACAATAACATTGCAAAAACTTTATATATCGAAGGCTTATATTCAATACAGTCTATCTTCAAAAACACAGTTTTTCAGGAGAGCGAAAAAACTGATTAAATCGCAAACCATGAAAGTCTACAATATTAAATATAAATGGTCTTTAATTGATACAATTAAAAAAATTCAGCAATTTTGCGCTATTCGTCGTGCTATGGTAGACAGAGCTCATTGCTATTCAAATCTGATCAATGTCTATGAAAAAACGAGCAGATAGAGCATATTGCAAAATATTGTAGTGGAGATAGATCAGAAAATATTCTTGGAATCAGCGAATTGTTAATTTTTTTATATCCTGGTGTAACCTAAACAAAATTTACCGACTAATTTGTGTCCTACCATTTTAGATTCACGAAGTCTTAATATTCCGTAATCTAACCCGACGTTTTTTAAGGATTAAATTAAAAAAAAAACAGTTAACTCTTTTACCGCTATTTTAAAATCATTAATGTTATCCTAAATATTTCAACTAATATCCTATTTAGGAGGATATAGGTGTATTAACCTGGCAAATATCATACGAATCCTTAACATATCTGCAAACTTTCTTTAAAAATAGCACTAAAACATCTTGTCTGGAAATACCATAAAGGCAATGGTACAAGCAATATTTTCTCAGTACAGACTTAATTCAAATTTCGTCCTTTAAGGCTTCATATAAGGATAGGAAAAATTCTTTGAAGAGTTAGTTTTCCGTATACGAAAAATTCTTTTTAGTAGCTCATATGGCTTATATGATATTGTATATCCATTGAGAAAATGTGACGTAATCCTTCGTTAACCGTTTTCATAGGTTTTTACATAGATTTCATATCCCTTTTTATACAAATTTAGTCGATTCTTTGTGAGTTAGGGTGGACCAGATCCACGGATGGACAGGGCGAAATTGACTCATAAAATTACGCTTCAGAAGAATATATATACTTCTCCATACCTACCTCTTATTTATAGTCATTATAATCTTTTAAGAAAATGTGTGTGTAGATAGATACTATTGCATTCATAAAAAATCATTCATGTAGATAGACAAATTATTAAAATAAAAATATAATAGTAATAGAACTATTTTGTTTGGTTCTAAATTAATGTCATAGATGCAGGGGTGATCAGTGAAGATTTCTGCATCAAAAACTCATTTTCGTCAAAATTGTAGATAGGCAGTATTGAATATAAGCCCTCGATATACCAGATATAGGTGACTGTATTACAAAAAAAAATAGTTTTTATGGTTTTTAAAATAAACTGTTAAAAAAATTGATCATAAATTCGACAATATTTTTTCTTGAAATTGTTGCGAAAAAATGACTGTGTTTTAGCGAGTGTGTGAAAAATGATATAAATTGAGCAGAGTCCAGAGATAAATTTTAACCTTTTGGAATGTTCCTGAATAACATCTATTATATAAATCAGTGATAAACAAAAATTTACAGAAAACAACAAAAAAGGTTTTGGTCTGTGAGAAACCTTTATTTTTGAAAAATTTCGGTTTCGGTCTGTGAGAAACCTTTATTTTTGAAAAATTTCGGTTTCGGTCTGAGAGAATCCTTTATTTTAAAAAAATTCCGTTGCGGTTAACCAGCGAGAGATATAAAGGTTAACAAAATATATCTCTCATTAGTCATTTTTGATAGGCTGAGAAGGGTAAATGAACAATTTTCTTATCAGATGCCTCTCATTATTTTTGGCGACTATGGTAATTTTTGATTAATAATTTGTGTATATAAAACTCGTACGCTGTGTACAAATAAAAAATACTTTTTAATTATACGTTATTTTTTTGTCGATTAAAAAAAAATGTTGTAATTTTTTACATAAAACGGAATATTTTGATTTCGGTTATCGTTGGGTTTATCAAACTACGACCTACACCAAACATTTTTTTTCGAAAATTTTCGAATATTTTAGTTTTGTCGTTCAAAATTTTTTTTTGGATTTTTTTTTTTCAAAAATGTTCGAACTTTGTTGTTTTTGTCCAATATTTTTTTTGTTGGAAAAAATGTGATTTCGACCATTGCATTGTATTTGTCACAAAAATTAGTCGTTGTTTTTGTCGAATATATATTTTTTTTCTAAATTGGAGATTTCGACCATTGCGTTGTTTTTTTCGCCCAAACATTTTTTTAACAATTTTTTTTTTCGAAAATTTTGGATTCGGCAATAAACTGTAGGTCTATAAACTTTGAGTACAAATATAACACGCACAGCTCAAAATGGTGAGAGAGCTCGGCCTAAGTTCGTAGTGCCAAACTATTATAATTATTATCCAAAGCCCTTTATTTTTTTTTCAAATAAATCATATCTCTCAACCTCACAGTCTTGTTCAGGCAATCGCCGCGTATAGACCTGTTCTATTACAACTCGCCGAGTGTGATTAGTGTTCACAGTGTGTATTCACAGTATTTTTTAAACAACAACATTATTTAAAAACTTTGTATATAAAACACTAAAACTCAAAAAGTGCTTAAGTGCCAATAAAATGAAAGGGGGTGAACCCCCTCCCCTTCCCAACCGGAATAGGTTCGCGGAACTTGATCCGGATTCAAACAAACAATCAAACCAAAAAAATAAACGTCCTCGTTCTGAAGACTTTGTTCCCCTTCCGCTAACTAAACATAATGATGATAATGTTCCACGGTATTTAATAATATCTGCTATTGGTCACAAAGATGCAGACAACGTTCGTCCTCTATCGTCGTATAATGCGTTTCATATAGAGAAAGGACTCAATTTCATTTCACGCGAATACTCTGAGGTTACCGAACTAAGATCCGGTGATCTCATGATTAAAGTAAACAACTTGAAATCTGCTGAACTTTTCCTTAAGGCCTCTTATGTAGATGTCATACCAGTTAAGGTATCTTCACATAAAACACTGAACTCAACACAAGGCAGAATTTATTCAAAAAATATAATTGATATACCCGAGAATGAACTGATTGAACATTTAAAAAATCAAAAAATCATCGCAGTCAGGAAGTTCATGAAAAATATCAACGGCGCGCTGTTGCCTACGGGGGCGGCTGTGATTACTTTTGATTTAATCCATCGTCCTCAAAAAATAAAAATAGGCTGGGAAAGTGTACGGGTGGATGAATACATCCCAAATCCGATGCGCTGCGTTAACTGTCAAAAGCTTGGTCATACAAAGAATCGCTGCAGAAATGTTAAGGCTTGTAGGGAATGTGGAATCGCCCATACATGCGAGGATTGCACAAATAAATTTTGTGTCAATTGCGACAATAACACACACACTTCTTATGATGGTGACTGTCCCACTTTTTTGAAACATAAGGCAGTAAATAAAATAAAAAGTGATAGACGTTGCAACGCTAGAGAGGCATGGACGGTTTTCAACAGTAACCCCGATGCACATAAAATCAAGTCTCATAAAAGTTCAACAAAAGCAAGATCGATGGCCGATATTGTAAGAAACACAACAACATCAAACAACACAGTTAAAAACAACCAACAAAATAAACCCCACACAACTCAAACAACAACACCAATTACACTCGAAAATCCAACCAACTCCAAAAGCAAAACAAATAACTCGAACAATAACAACACCAACACCAATATTAAAACAACGAAAAACAACGACCAAAAATCACCAAATGCACGAACACAAACAACATTAACAGAGCTGCAAAACTTAGCAGACACAGCAACCAATAACATAGATAACATGGACACAATAGATAGCAATTCACCACCCAGATCATCTCTCTATGAAAAATTCCCACAATTAAGTACAATTATTACACCAAATACACTACATAAACTCCAATCATCCCAAAGCAACAATAAAACAAAAACTCACAAGTAATGTTTGTATGTTTTATATTTAAAAATGGATATAGGTTTAAATTTAAAAATTTTGCAGTGGAACATACAAGGTTTCACTAATAATAAATACGCCTTAGAACTACTAATATCCAAGCACAACCCTGATATAATCGCATTACAAGAAACACACACCATATACAAAAACTTGAAATTTTTACATCTTCCACAGTACAATGTATTTCACTTTAATAAAGACTATTCCTATGCCAAGTCAGGTATAGCAATTTTTGTTAAAAATACTATAAATGCATCACAACATAAAGTTTCCACAAACAATCTTATTTTTCAATCAATCACCGTGCACGGTATGGTCGACCTGAACATTACGAATATTTATAAAGAGAGAGACATTTATTTAACACCTCAGCTAGTCGCTGAAATTCACAATTTTAGAGGTCACCATCTATTGCTTGGTGACTTAAATTCACAAAACACGTTATGGGGTTCACAAGCCACATCCAACAGTGGCATAATATGGGAAAGTTTTGCAAATGATCGCAACCTATCTATATTAAATGATGGGTCGCCTACTCTATTTAGCACAAGAAACACATTAACAGCAGTCGACGTAGCGATGGCCAGCACAGATCTGGCCCCTACGTTGACCTGGTCTTGTTTTCCACAGCCGGAGGTATGTGATCACATACCAATAATTTTGTGCAATAATGAAGCACCAACACAAAAAAAGTATATCTCGCGTTTTTTGGACTCCAAGGCAGATTGGTCTTTGTTTGAGCAAAAAACAGTTGTGTATAATGCAATTTTTTCTGAAACCTCTAACATAAATAAAGAAGCAGCTGTGATTAAGAAAATACTAAGGATGTCTGCAAATGAATCCATCCCCATTAGTAGAAAACCAGTAAACCGTTACAGTCCGGTGTGGTTTAACTCCGAAATTGGTAAATTAATACGATTAAAATATCAAGCATGGAAAATATTTAAAAGAACGAGAAATGTACCCAATGCAATCAACTACAGAAGGACATGTGCCAAAGTTAAATGGGCTTGTAAGCAAGCCAAAAAACTAACATGGGTTAATTTTTTGAATTCGCTAAATCCCACGATGGACATTCGGTTTTTATGGAAAAAAGTAAAAAATATTAGATGTAGGTCAATATCAAATTTCCCTACTATATTGGATGGTGGTACTGTGTTGGCTCACCCAGAATGTATTGCTAATGCTTTTGTTGTGCTGTGGGGATCCATAGGTTCTGACAGTTCATTTAAACCTGAGTTAATTTTAGATAAAAACAATATTGATATTGATAACATGCCCGCTAATGGTAACGAATTTGATCATTTGACTGATTGTGTAAGTTTTGCAGAATTAAATATTGCACTCAAAACCGCAAAAGGGACTTCACCCGGCACAGATAAGATCACATATTCAATGATAAAAAATGCTTCACAAATACTTAAACAACGCATCTGTAGATTATACAGCAACATCTTAAACAACGGTACATATCCACATGATTGGAAGCACGCGTGCTTAATACCTATACCAAAAGCAGGAAAAAATCAAAATTTACTCGAGGGGTACCGTCCTATATCGCTACTTCCTGTTTTGTCTAAACTACTAGACAAGATAATTACCAAAAGAATTTGGAAATGCGCCAAAAACAAATTGCTTGCAGAGCAGCACGCATTTTTACCTAACCATGGTGTTCACACATTATGTCATATTCTGGAGACAAATTTAAAAAAGAATATATTAGCAAAAAGGCATAATGTAGTTCTGTCTGAGGATCTGGAGAAGGCATTTGATAGGGTCGTAGCAACGCATGTCATAAATGAGTTAAGTGTATGGGGATTCCCAAAAAATTTTCTAAAACTAATTCTGTCCTTTTTGTTGCGCCGGAGAATCACAGTAAAAGTTAATGGTTTTTTGTCACGAAGTCTTAATTTAGAAAATGGCATACCTCAAGGTTCCCCACTATCAGTGGTATTATATAACGTTTATGCAAACACATTAATAAAAACCATCAGGCACACTGCCGGTATAGATTTCATAGGTATATATGCTGATAATATCTTTGCCCTAGCATCAGGAACAGCAGAAGAAATTAATAGCCGTCTGATTCATTTGGACAATAAAATTGGACAATGGGCAAATGAAACAGGAGCAGTTATTCCAGCAAATAAGGCAGAAGCAATTCACATATGTGGCAGATATAAATGTATATTACCATGCATACCGCTTAGGAACACAAATATTCAAATTAAATCTAAATTAAGAATTCTTGGTGTTATATTTTCAAAAAATTTGTTGTGGAACGAACAAACTAAAAACATTATAACTTAACTGAACAAAATTAACAATTTGCTTAAAGTTGTCTGTTCAAGAAAAAAAGGTCCACACATAGACACAGCCATTGGAATTTGTCGTGCTTTGACAGAAGGTACCATCCAGCATTGTCTTACAATGTACGGTTGGACATCCCAGACGAACAAGAACAAAATAAATGCAGCTCTGAATAGGTGTTTCAGAACAGCGGCAGGTATCCTGGTTCCTACACCAGTTGACGCCCTACGAATAGAAGCAAGATATCACAGTTTTGATTGGATGCTTCAAAGCAGGTCAGTAAATCTCGCTGCAAAATCAATTTCCATATCAACACATGCCCTTCACGAACCAATATGGTCGCTGTTGGGTGAAGATATTGATTATATTTGTAAAAAATATTGTGGTCTTAAACACATAATTGTGCTGCTGCGTACAAAAAATTTACCAATTCCAACGAAACCGACATGTGATCCGACCGTAGATCAATCAAGTATAAGTTTTGATTGCACATTAAGCAAACACAACAAATCAAACACAAGTGCCGTTGTATACAAACAACTTTTTTTTGAAGCAATGTCAAAATTCGACCCGAAAATGTCAATATTCACCGATGGTTCTTTTTTGGATGGCACAACATCTTTCGCAGTGATAAAGCAATTATCTACAGACAATTTTTTGACTATATCGCAGGGGCTTTTACCAACCCATTCTGGCATTTTTCACGCCGAACTAATCGCAGTTCAAGAAGCTGTAAAGTTCGCAGTTGCATCTAAATGCAGGACGGTAATTTGCTGTGATAGCCTAAGTGTAGTTAAGGCATTGCAAAGCAAAGGCGCATTTTACGATTTTGTTATCGCTGGCCTTGATATAAATGTACAAATAAAACTATTTTGGATACCTGGACATGTTGGTATTCCTGGGAACGAATACGCGGATAAAACAGCAAAAAACACAATATCGATGCCTCTCATTAACATGATCCCATGCCTTGACAGTATAATGATAATTTGTCACAAAGTGTTGCAATCAGAAGAATATCAGGATACCTGGAACGTCTCTACATCTTTCATGCGGCAACACAATCCTAAAACCACAAGACCAAATTATAATACAAGATTCACTCGTGATGAATGTATAAAGTTGGCAAGGCTAAGAGTAGGAAAAACGCTATTTAACACTAACCACATATTTGATCAAGGAATACAAAAGCAGTGTGACACTTGTCAAATGAATCTTTCCGTAGACCACATTCTACGGGTATGTCCTCTTACCAGAAGTACTTTGACTCTCGAACAAATATTAGACTGTACCAATCATAAAACAATCAAGTTTCTAAATAGCGCGCTTATAAAACACGGTGTTTTATTCATAACCTAATTGTATTATCAAAAAATGGTGCAAAATGGCCTTTGTTGCCCGGCACCTATATTCAATATTTTATAAATTTATTTATAAAATACTGCAGCTTAAGTAAGTAAGTATATCTCTCAACCAGACCTTCATATTTTTTGAAAAATAATATCTCTCAGTGAAATAAAGGTTAATATTTATTTCTGGTCTCTAAAATTGAGTGATGGAACATTGTAGGCAATTTAATTTACTATACAATGAAAACAACAATTAGTGTCTGAGGTCAATATGACTTTTGAGATTTTCGCCAACATAAGGTACTTGCTGCCCCACTGTGCGTCATCAGGTTATCTTGAACTTGTTGTTGTTGACCACTACTGGGTACATAATTTAACACATTTTTTGCTGGAGCGCTTTCATCCATATGCTCGACATATCCACGCCAACGTAGGCGCTGGATCTGACTATGTCAATGGCGGCGTAGGGCACATACAGTTTTTCGTTCCATCTGATTCTGTATTAATTTTTAACGCATATCGAGCCATAGATTTTCCGAAGAATCTTTCTCTCGAACGGTCCTGAACCTAAGTCATCCGTGTTGGCAAGCGTCCATGTCTCAGCGCTATATAGTAGGACCGACATGATGAATGACTTATATAGAGAGCCCTACTTCTCAATTGCCGAATTGCCCAATTGCTACTCAAAGTAGCACCTGTCAGCAAGAGTAATTCTTCGGCTAATCGCATGACTAACATTATTATTCTTGTTGATGCTGGTACCTAAGTAGACGAGTTCTTCACAAAATCGAAGTAAGATACAATTAAAAACAAGCAAATAAATTTATTTTATATATATTTATTATTTATATAGCACTTAATTTAAGTACTTTGTTATAGTTCATGTATTTATCAAATTTTAATATATTTTAAAAAGTTAAAAATTAAATAGTATTGCTCTACCACTATATAGCATTATGTCTGATAAATTGACTCTGGAATATATTATTTATATACAACTTAAACTATTTTATGCACACGCAGCTTAGCTTCGTAACCAACTGTATACAGTTCCTTGGCATTGCTCCACACAGCGTCGCGCACAAAATGCTGCGCGTCAGCGTTCTCATAGACAACTCTAAGCTGTGCAGCATTGAATATTTTCACACAATTTGTGTCACCAATCACAGCAAAATTATCACTGTAATTATTGTAGGAAATATATAATTAAAAAATATTTAAAATTAAAAAAAAAAAATGAAAATTATTTAATCGATTTACTTACCCATTTGGAAGCACTTTTCTTATGGGACGATCGAATGCTTCTACTGAACTCACAAATTCATTGGGCAGCCTTTTGTCTACTGTGTATATATAACCCGCCTCATCGCCCAGATATATCAAATTTTCTTCGGGATCATGTTCGGGACTTGCCCAAGCAATGGTTTTAAAGCGAAGTTCATGATTTTCGTAAATTGCTTATAAATTGTGAATTGTATTATTTGTTAAAATAGTTCAAGATATAAAATAAAAACATTTTATGTATTTCAATAATAAAAAAAACTCGTGTTTTATGGATAAATATTAAAATATCAATTATCTGTATACGATAATGAAAATGAATGTCTTATTCATTTGTAGCAAACATTTCAAGTACGAGAATATCTATTTTTCTTATGTTTGCATTTTAGAGCAAGAATTATAAACATTATCTGTAACAGCAACATCAAATTGTGTTTCATAATGAATGTCTTAAAAATGTATATTCAAATTTTAAAATTCTTGTATATGCATTTTTGGTTATGAATGTTTTATCTTTTTTTAGATAATAAATAGCACTACTGCTTATCTTTAAAATTATGCATAAACAAGATGAATGCAATATGAAAAGGCTGGGGTTAAAATAATACATAAATACACCTAATCGAAAAGGAAAATTCAGTTTTTAAAATCAGAATTCCGAGTTCTTCTAAATCAATTAAACAATTTTAAAATGTTTTGAGATATATTTACATTTGCTATTACATATATTGGTAATATTAAATGTAAATTATTCGCCATATGTGACAATTTTTAAGAAAACTCGGTAAATGGTTTATTGGCGGATATCTTGTAACCCTAACCTTAGACAATTTTTTTAATTCTCATTTTCGAAATCAGCGCTTCATTTTACATAATACAATAATATTCTTGAGTGCTGCGCAGAATGACTGTTGTTTAGTATTATTGTTCGAAAGTTATATTTTAAGAAAAATAAATAAAATACTCTTGTTTTCAGTTATTATCACTCACCTGTTGCTGGTCTTGTCAAACGATCGTCCCACAACAAAGCAGATTTGTCCAATGAGCAGGTTGCAAACATACAATCATCCATATTTGAAGAATCGACACCCGTTATGACATCCGTATGCGCAAAGCGATAGGTATTTGTGGAAAAGAGATCGGCGCTGCCCATGTCCCAAATCTGGTAACAAATAAAAAGTTATGTATAAATTTAATTTTATTAAATTCATAATCTTTAAGTTCTTCAACTATGTAATACATGATAATATAATATTTCTACATTTCTATTTCCACTACATCTTTACAGAATTTTATAAATTTGTACCAATTTGTACTTTCTTAAATCACTTTGACTATTTCGTACTCAATATAAACCACACTAAAATCAATTTGACTATACTATAATAAATGTTTATCTATTTCAAATTATTTTGATTATACTTTATGTAATGTGTAATTTTTTTGAATATAATCTATTCAATTTTGATATCTCTGCAATCAATTTGAGTATACTATATTCAATTTTTTACTTTTCTAAATTATATTTATACCTTTTTGAAATCAATTTGTATTTATTTTCTGAAATCAATTTAACTGAATATAGTAATTATTCAGTTTGTACCTATCTGGAATTAATTATTATACAATCAGAATTCAATTTTATTTGATTTAATACACTACCTTTCTAAAATAAATTTGACTATACCTTCTGAAATCAACTATACTATACATTATTCAATTTATACCATTTAAAAATCAATTTGACTACACTGTAATTTCTTTGCACCTTTCTGAAATCAATTTGATTTTTGCGTATTCAATTTGCCACTTTCTAAAATTTTACAATTTTACAAAAACAGATTTGCTACAAACCTTTAAAGTGCCATCCATGCTACCGGTGGCAGCCTTATTCACATTGGACTTCATCACATCCATGCATGAGATTGGTTTGGCATGTTCGCATTTTTCGCCAATCAAAAAGAGGCAATACGGATTCTGTAGATTACGCATCTCAGATCGCGTAGACCACACTTGAACCTTGCCAGAGTGAAGCGAAAGCAGGAACTGAATAAACAAAAGATAATACTAAACTATAGATCATTTAATATAATATCAACTTTTCTAAAACTTACAATATTTTTGGCCACAAATTGCAATTGCGTTATCAGTGAATTGCATTGCAATTTGAAGTTGGCCGTTTCTGGTGTCAAATCCGCCTCTAAATCTTCAAAGCCCCAAAGGGAGCCGGTCCATTCGCGTCCCTCCAACTTGTTGGTGGCCACAATGGCCTGCTGTTCCTCGTTCATTGTGAGACATTCCCAAGCGCAATGCATGCGCAACGTGCGATTCAGTGGTCGCTTTGCGTAGTCGCGCGAATTTAGATTTGGATAATCGGTGTTTGAGGCCAGAACAGCATCGTCTGGCTGTTCGTATGTCGCGGGCATTTTGTACAGTGATCCATATGAGAGTGAAAACATTATGTATTTTTATTAAGTTAAACTAAGTTTTATTAATTTATATTTCGTTGTTTACTTTTACTTAAATATATTTAACAAAATTGCGTTTGTTTGTGCCGTCTTTAATAAAATTTGAAGGTTATGTCGAAGTGCAGACATCAGGGTTGTATGCAGCACAGGTTTTAAAATGTGCTAAAAGTACTATTTTTAGTACAGTTTAGTTTAAAAATATCATAAAAACCCATGACATTTTAAATATTATAGTAACTGATTTAAAATCATTGTAGCTCTACATTACTGTATAAAGACTTTGAAAAAAATATCTAGGATAAATAAATAAATGATATAAAATAAGTACTAAATATAAAATAAGTAGAGTTTTATTATTAAGTGATTTTTATAGTTAAAAACGTTTTCGAATGGGAGAAACTGAGTATACAGTTAAAATCAGTACTCGAAAGATATATGAAACCCATATGGGCAGAAAAACGTAAACCACGACCGAACAATTCAAAATGCTCAAATCTTTAAATTTTAAAAATGTGAATCTAAATATATAAAAAGAAAATTCCATGGTTGAGGTATCTACAGGTTAGTTCATCTAGACAGTTTGTTGTCACACCGAGTGCTTAGAATGCAGAAAAGTTAAAAAATACAAAATCTTATTGTCATTTAAACATTATTTTAAGGTAAAGAAAGAAAATAGCGTGTTTTGCATTTGAATTTCGCGTATTTATTAAAATTTCAATATACCAATTCACTTCAGCCCTTTTTCATTTTAGTGTGGTTTCTTCTGGAGCCATAGATATTTCAAAAATTAACAATTTGTTTAGTTTATTTATTTTAAAATTTTGAATTATATATTTTTTATGAGTTTTGTAAAGAATGCACCCATGTTTTATTTTAAATTTTTCGTAAACAAATGTTGAGTCTTTCAAAGAGTTTTCAAAAAAAGTAAATGGCGACTGAATTTTGAAAGATGATTTAACCTTTATATACTTGAACTATGGATTCTACATTTTATTTTCTTATAAGATTGTCTGAATTATAATTAATATTTCTAAAGCTTAAAAATAATCATCAAAACTAAAATAACAGAAAACTCGTCCGGAACCCCAGGAACGATATGTAAAGATATATGTAACGCCTAACGAAAAATCAATTTTTATCTTTATTTAACTAAACGTCTATTTTTAACAGTATACTTACCTGCTTTTAATATTAAATAAAATAAATCAATTGATAGTTATAGTTCATGAAATTGTATTTATTTGTTTATAATTAAATATGTACTTGAAATTTTTAAATAAATACTTAAGTATGTTCTTTTCATAATAATTATATATCATTCGCACATATAGATAATCGGAGCTACCACAGTTTATTATCCAGTAGTTATAGTGCACGAAAATCGATTGAAACATATGCTTTAAAGAACAATAAAGTGATTATAAAGTAATACAAATGGGCATGTAGTAACATGCATGAACAAAAACAAAATATATATTTAAATGTGCATACTTTTGGAGAGTTTAATCATCATACGCTTTTGTTTTTTTGAATAAAACTACCTTATAAGGGGTAGTTTAAAAATAAAAGCTTCTACGCTTTACAACCTCTACACTTTGCACTAAAATAATGTAGGAATTTTCCACCAACATATTTTCAATTTAAATTATTACAAAAAAAAAAGCAATATTTTTCAAATTAAATAATTTTTTTGTGTCTTTTGCGTTTATAATAAAAAGTAGGTGATTAATTAGTTATGACTTATGCGCTAAATATTTATGCAACATGAGTGTGTAAATAATTTTTGGAAAATTTGTCATTAGCTCTATGCAAAGTATAGCTTGTATGTTAAAAACCAACATAGATTGCAGCAACTATGTGGTTTTAATGTTTTCCACATTAGTACTGTTAGCAGCAAGTTGTAACTACAATTGTTTTCTCATCTTTGAATTAGCTGTTTGCAATTTTAGATAACTAACAAGTAGTTTTTGTGTGTGTTTTTTTAGATAAAGTTTTTCTGTTTTAAAAGTGTTTGTTTTCTCTTGTTTTCTGTGAATGCAAATTGTTGATTAAAGTTTTAGCTGCTTAGCTGTCTTATGATTAAACTAGTTACATAAATAACTATTAAGTATAATATACTTTATGGATATCGTAAGTGTGTTATAATGATTATTTAATGCTTAATACATGTTATAATATATGATCTTTATAGAGGTTTTAAACAATATAAGGGATTAAAGATTAACAGAAAAAACGGCTGATGTTAAATTTATCGGTTTGATGATAGATTATGTTAAGAATATTGTGCATAACCTATAAAAATAGCATTTTAAAAAATAGTACTATTTTTTCAAGTACTTTTTATGTACTGTAATATGTAAAAAAGTAGTTTTTACAGGTTATGTTTTAAAATATTTGAGGTTAATGCATTTGTATCTCTATAACGACGACATTTTTTGTTTTTCATTTTATTTTTAAATATGGTTTTAATGCATATATGCTGCTAATTTTCATTTTGTTTGAAATTAGCTTTGCTCTATAAGAAACTTGCTGCCATTGTGTACTTAATTTAATTTTTATTTTTGCAAATTGTTGCTAAATAATTCTGTACGTCAAGCAATACAATTCATGCTGTGTTTTTTTTTATTATGTCACAAAATGTATATTTTATATATAAGTTATTTATGTATTTAGTCAAATTATAATATTTAAATAATATTTTATGTAAAATGTAATGTACGCAAAACTACTGAAAAATAAATTCAAAATAAAAATTATTTGCTGCTAATCAAATTTGATTTTCTTTTTTTTTTTGTTATAAACATGAAACAAATTAATTTTGCATTTTCAGATTTTTTTTTTGCATTTTGCGATTTTAAGTTTTTGACATTCCAAAAAATAAAATAAAACAAAAATAATAAAAACAGAAACACTTTAGTAGTTTTTCTGTTTTAGCCAAGAACCCATACGTACCTAAATACCTACACTAATACACGCCACCACCTTACAAAGTGTTTAGAGGAAGTAGTATATTTTGGAGTAGTTGCAAACCAATTGCATAAAAATTCCAAATTTGTTTTTGAAATTTTTCAAAATACAATGTATCTTCATGTAAAGTTGTTATTTTTGTTAAAGTTGTTTTTTTCTTTTGTGTCTATGTGTGTGTTAGTGTAAATGTGCTTGCGTGCGTATGTGTATTAATGTTGGCATCGACGTTTATTTCTTTGTCATGATTTTCAAGTATTCCAAAGCATTTTGTGCTGCCTGCTTTTGTGCATCCGCCGAAGTTTCGCCAGAACCATGACAAACACCAACTGGCAATGTGGACAACTGCACCAGACACTGACATAGGTTGCTGAAAGTCTTCTCTTCGATGTCGACGTAGGTGACTTCGAATTGATTTTCATTGGCAATTTCTGACAGCAACTTGATGAAGTCGAGTTTCGGTCCCTTTAGGCAAGTTTTCTTTAAAGAGAGAGAGATTAAAATTGCATTTTTATTCAGTTTTACTGATGGTTTTTTTCTGTTAATTTAGTGGTATCAAATCGACAAAAATATACTTATATATTGATTTTACACCTCAGAAAAGATTTCGAAAATGGCATCAATTTTGTCAAAGTAACTCTGGTTTTTGAGATATTCTCTAGTTTTGAGATATATTTCTTATAATTTAGATATATTCATTTTAATATTTCAACAAAAATTGCAAATAGATCTAGCCTTTTCATCATAAGATACAGTACAGTTACAATCAAGAATTGAAACCTAAACGAATAACGGTTTCGATTTCGGTTTCGATTTTTTGGGCGTTTCGGTTTCGTTTTTAAGTTTTTATAACGAAACGGTTTCGGTATACTGGTTTCAAGTTACGGTTTCGGTTTTGATTTGGGTTTTTGTACAAAATTCCTTTTTGTTTATATGATGCTAAGTTCTGTTCAAATTGTGATGTTGAGGAAAAGTGGGAAACGTAATTTAAACAATGTTTGTTGTTATTTTAGTGAAAATATTGTGTTATATGAATTATTTTATTGATTTCGCCAAGAAAAAGTAGACAAAGTTGGCAACGATTCACAAATTTCTTTGAAATTTTCAAAAAATATGACAACATTGCTTGAGAGCGACGTCGGCAGCTGACAGAAAAATAAAATAGATTTTATTTTGGCGTCGGATTCCTAGCGGAAAATTTGTTGTTGTTTTCAATGTTCGGTCTCTCATTTTTCGTTCGTCGCCCGTATTCTGTTCAGGCAGTTTTACTTGTTTAAAAACCGGTATAAAATCGTAATCGTTTATTTCGGTTTTGGATATCGGTTTATTTCTGATTTTCGTATAACGATTTGGGTTACGGTTTTAAAGATGAAATGGTTTTAAACGGATATCGGTTTCGGTTTCAATCCTTGGTTACAATATTACTGTTTTTTTTTATTGATTTTATGTTTTTGATTTTTTTCTATGTAATCTTTGTATTTATTTTTCTTTTAATTTTATGTCCTATTGTATTTTTATTTATCTTTTTTTTTTTTAATTTTTTTGTTTTTTTTAGAGGTTTTATCATGGTTGAAGTATATACAGGTTAGACCATCTAGACGTTTAATTGACATACAGTGTGCTGAGAATGTCAAGAAGAAAATTTTAAAATACTAGAATTAATTGTCATTTTATTCTTTATTTTCAGGTTATAATTTTTTTGCATTGCAAACTGGAGATTTTATTAAAATTTCACTGCACACATTCATTTTTATCACTTTTGCCAATCACTATGGTTTCTTTTTGATCCTAAACAATCTTGAAAGTTGGCAAAATGTTCAAATTTAAAATTTTATTTGTTTTTATGAAATTGGAAACAAAGCATTGATGTTTTGTTTTAAAATATTCGTAAACAAATGTTGAATCTTTCAAACAGTATTCAAAAAAAAAAATAAATGGCGACTGAATTTTGAAAGATGACTTAACCTGTATATACTTCAACCATAGGTTTTATATTATATGTTATTGCTTTACATTATATCTTCTGTGAGCAGAGAGTATATATTTGATATAGAGTTTCCTGGTTTCGCTGGCACTTTTGTCAAATAAATTCAAAAATTGGTTATGTGGAAATTGAAACGAAAATGTTGTCAACAGACACATTTTCAAATCAATATCCTGATGTTTTCTGCCACATTTTTGGCCAGAAAAATAATTAAAATTTATAAGGCCTTGGATTGCAATATATCTTGGTAAGTTTGCTTGCAAATTATCCGCGGACAGATCCAGTTTTGTACAGTGTTTTCATCTGTTCAACTTGTAAAATTCCACTTCTACATAACCAACCAGCGACGCCAGCAAACTCGGAAGGAAGCTCTATAATTACAGCCTTATGCTGTAAGTCGTCGATCGACGAAAATCGTCCAGAATTTGTCTGATTCGATCGTATTCTGTTCTCTATTTTTAGGCGTTACCACGAAGAAACCCCTCTGCAAAAAGTATTCTTTATATTGTCATTTGCCGTCCATTTAAAGTACCGGGGCAATTATTATTTTTTTAATTACAGCCGCGGAATGATAAATAAACATAGACATTTTCAAGGAATCTTAAATTTGTTTTATTTTTATTTTGATTGTCAAAAATATGTTTTTTTAAGTTGCCAAATACATAAATTATCAAAACACGTAAACAATTGTATTGAAAAGTGTCTGCTAAATAGAAATACATTGATTGGAAATGCGAAATTGAGAACATTGAGAGACAATGCAACGGCGGACGAATCTGGCGTAAAGCTCGACGAACCAAAACGTAATACATACAGCAAACCATGATACAAATATTTACAGGTACGATCACTCTGACATTAGGCAAGTTTTTTTGACAAATTTTGAAATATTTTGTTTTGATTCAAATTCAAATTTTCAAAAATTTAAATTTATGTTCAAAGAAAATATGAAAAATATTTTTCTGATTTTGTTTTGATTATAAAAATTTTTGTGAACATTTTTAAGTTATCTCAAAGCATACCTAGATAATTATTTTTCATTTCTATAGAATTTTATATTGATTTTTTTTTATTGTCGATTTTGTTTTGGTTTTAAAACTAAACTTCAAAAAACTTGCCTAGTGTCACCTAAAGTAAACATTGGAAAAAAATGAGAGAGTGATCGTACCTGTATATATTTGTATCATGCAGCAAACCATTTTATTACGTATGTGAGTGAAAACCTGACGAAATGTGTCTGTCACTCATGAAATTATACAGCATAAGGCTGAAAATGTATACTCTCTGCTGTGAGTCTCACTGGATCTCCGCGGGTTGCATTTTTTCAAAAAAACTGCTATTTTTATATGAACATTTGAAAAAATGCAACCCAGTGTGAATTCAGGCCAGCCCTGACTATTTCGTATCAGTTAAGCCATTTCCACCTCTTCTCCTTTTTTCCTCCTAAAGTTTTTAACGTGGACAACGAATGCAGCATATTTCAGCAGCGAATTTATGTTCAGCCGTAGTTGCCGTTTACAAATTTGTTGAATTTGTTTTTTTTTGTGTGGTCAACAGTTCCTCTATTTTCTAAATACCACAGTGCAGAACGTAAAAAAAGCCCGCTACATTGGTTTAAATGTGCTTATTTTGAAGAGCAGGCAGATGCCAGAAAATCCTCATCGTTAGGAGACTACAGTTTTTGCTGGTTGCTTTGCACTGTGCATATATCGAGGCAAGCTCAAAGCCCTATATATGACCACTAGCACATTGCAAATTGTACTTTATTATCTTTATCTCAAAAATAGTTAAAAATAAACATTTTCTTTGAACTTTATGTCATCGAATTTCTTTTTAATTCGCGTTTAGATCAGCATGCTGTCATTCTATGCTGGACTGATTCCCTTTTCACGCTGTTCTGTTTTCTGTCATTAAATTCGTTATTTTGTTTTGAATTTCGTACGTTGAACTGACACAGCCTCTCTGGAAAATCGAGTCGGGAAGTTGGTGCGTTGAGTCCGATTCAGATTCTATTTACGTCTGAAAACTGATTCGATACGAACAGGGTTGTTCGGAAATTTGTAATAGCAAATACGGAACAGATCGGAAATAAGACGTTATAAAACACTGGGGTGAGACTTATAGAAGATACAATGTAAATCGGGCATGAATTTTTGTTTTTCATTTTGAAATTTTTGATTACATATTTTTGTTTTTACTTTCTTTGGATGGATTATCATGTTTTTTTCGTATCGTTTTTCTTTTGATTTTTTGTTTATTTTATTGTATGGAAAACTATATTATTGATCAGCATCACAACCTTTTAATCCTGTCCGTCTGTCTTGCTGTTCGAATACACGAGAAATACTGGACAGAATGCGAATGTTTCAATGTTTTAGCCAAAAATGGGTTCCGAGTTCTAAAATGAGCCAAAATACGGTCAACGCCCACACCCCAAACTAGTCACTTTTTTACACTACTTTAGGAACCAATAACTCGGAAATTATTAAAGATATATTTATAAAATTTAAAACATATAGTTATAATACTCCTATTAATATTTGTTCAAATTATGGGCGTGATCATCCCACATTTTGTTTTTTTATGTTATTTCCTGATTTTGTATAATGGAATTTTTTTTTTTTGGTCCGCCCAGTTTTATGTTTTTTCCTTTTTTAATGAGTTTTTGTTCTATGTTTTAAATGCCGAGGTACATCGTTTTAAAGTTTGGGTTATATTATTTCATATGGCTATGACCCGTTGTCCTATCACGCCTCTGTTTCCCTCCGGTATCCCAGTAACCATAGAATAAAATCGGTTCAACAGATTAGACGTGAACCAACATAGAGACAGACGAACCAACAATTGTATATAATAAATAAGAAATGGGATATATCCTAGAAATTTTATAAAACTGATGTCATTTTTTTTTTGTGCCCGACTTTGTTTTTAAATATATGTTCACCATAGTAATAACAAATTCTTAAGAGCGACGCTACGTAGTAACCTAAGGTCATTTTCAAAAACTTGGACTTGACTAAAATACAGACTTGGCCATATCAATAGGACGATTATAATATGATGCAGCGATTGATATGTGTTGATGTTTGATTTTGTCTTGAATTACGTGACATTTGTCTACTTTTTATTTGCGTTACGTTACTTCTATTATAATTCTTGCTTAAATGTTAATAAATTGCCTCACCTGTAATTTAAGAATCTTCTTGCCTGTTGCATTTTTAAGTGTCTTATGAAATTGTGATACTTTATTACTATGCTGGCTTGTAAGCGTGTGCACAGTGATATCTTTCAAATCACCATAATAGTTTGAGCAATTACGAGTCTGTAAGAAGAGAAACAACAAATAAAATGTGAGTGAAACCGCAAGTAACAGAGTTTGATCGATAGAACCAACCACTACAGAAGGCCACCACCAATATTCAAAAATAATTAAATTTTCACATGGCTGAAAATAAAATATTTTCTCATATACCTTGGGAAAACTCAAAATTCCCAAATTCAAAATAACTTAAAATTCATAAAAAAAAATTGATTTTTAATGTTTATAAATTTTAATTTAAAAACTAATTATTATTGAACTTTGAACTTTAATTGACGCGTTTTGTATTTTTTATATTTTAAAATTTCAATGAACCTTATCTGAATTTCAAATGGGAATTTGGAATTCAAATTGATTTTTTATAAATTTTATATTTCTGAATTAAACTCGGAAATCATAATCACTTTCAAATGCGCATTTCAGTAGATGTCTGCACATGTTTAAAACTATTTCCAAAACCTCGTCAAAAATAAATGGTGACTTGAAATATATCAATGCAGACACAGAAAAATAGCCACTTAGCTTATAAAATAATATTAAAAAATATTTACAGTTGTACTTACGTCTTCATCAAGATCGGCGCGCATAGACTCAGAGATTTGCGTGTTATCCAAAGGATTCTCCTGTAGACGTGTCCACATCTTGTGCGCGGCCAAACGTTTGGCAATTTTTTTGCTTTTGCCTTTGCCGACCTCACGAAAGCTCAAAATGGTGCAAGCAATCGTAAAGAGACGCTCATGCGGCAAACCAATTTCGGTTTCGGTCTCATAGGTTGGTGGTGGCCAACGACGCGACATGCACATCTCCTGAAGCCAGCCGATTGGATTACCAATGACATTCTCGCTGCCACTGTAAAGAAGATGACAAAAATATTTATAATTCAAAACAAATTCATTTTTACGCACTCGCCAGCTCCTGCAACATTTGCATTGCCATCTGTAGAACCACAGGCGGAAGGCGTACCGCCGGTCACACCGGTGCCATTTGGTGCATCCGGCAACTGCACACCCGTAATCTTATCGATTAGGGCGCGTGCAGCCGAGTGTTTAGCCTCCTTCTTGGAACGTCCAGCGCCCATTGCGGTGAATGGCACCTCCTTGTCGTTGAACGAGACACGATAGCGAAAAGTTGGCTGATGGATGGCGCCCTCGATTTGCACCAGTTCATAGCTGGGCGTTATGCCGCGACGGCTCAAGAGCTCCTGCAAAATGGAGACGGGAGTCTTCACCGCGAAGCCATTGGCATCGACCTAAGGGTCGATAATAATAGAATATTATTTAAAAAATCATTTTAATAAAAAAAAATGTTTACTAGAAAATATTACTTAAAATTACATAAATAAATAAAAAAAAGTTCTATTTCGATTTTTGGGAAACGAAAACGGAACAGTTATATAAAAATAAATGTGGAACTGGAACACATTTTTTTTTTGTTTGAACCGGAATCGGTACCTCTTTTTTAAAAATGTTGGACCAGAGCCGGAACCGATATTTCAAAGGGTTTTAGTTTCTGTTAGGGACCGTAAAGAACCGGAATCTGTTCGATTTTTAGAATCGGAAGTTATTTAAAAAAAATGTGTGGAACCGGAACCCACATAATTTATTTGTTTGGAACCGGAATCGCTATTTTAAAAATCTTAAAACCAGAACCGATGTTGCAAAGGGTTTTCGTCTATGATACTAACCATGTAATGAAACTATAACCAAAATCGATCATTTTTAAGGCGTTTCACTCTTTAAACTGAAACTTGTACAAAAACCAGAAAATAAATTGTAACCCAAATCCAGAGATTGAAACCGTAACAGAAATCGATATTCAATTATAATCGTTACATTTATAAAACCGAAATCTTTACAAAAATTTTACAACATCCCAAAAGTTTATACTAAAGACATGGTATTTAAAATGACAAAAAAAACCTAACCTAAAATTTTATAAAAATTAAATTTTAAGCAAATAACAGTTATGACGTTGATCGGTTTTCGATTTTTGGTTAATTTGTGAGACCCTATAGATTGAAATTGTATTAAAAAATATATATTTGTTAAATTTTATTGTATAATTTTTAATAGCAAAGCATTTTTCAACCCTTTCACCTTCACCAAGGAAGAATACTATTCATTTGGAATTTAATTCTTTCTAATAACTCTTGCAATATGTTATAACAAAAATTTTAATTTCGAAAATAGCTGCTTCCAAAGTTCTATATATTTTCACTTACCAATTTCAGCGACTCTTCAATAATCATTTTACTAGTGGTCGTCGTCAGATCTTCAATTTTCTCCTTCTTGGGTTTTTGCGGACGCTGCAACAGCTGTACCTTTGGCTGCTGCGTCGCTTGTCCAGCTGCCGCTGTTGTTGTTGCTGGTGTTGCCGCCACCGCCGCCGTCACAGTTGCCGCACCAACACCTGGTCCGGCAGCCGCATTTGCCAATGACGGCGTAGCGGCGTTCAAATCCACCACCACAGCGTTGTCATATTTACGACGCGGTGCAAAGCCCGTTTGCTGCTGCTGCTGTACTGCCGCAGTTTGCTCCATATTTTCCTTTTTGGATGGTTTTATATTTTGTGTTAAATAGTTGGTTGTCTGCAAAGAATTTGCAATAAGTGAAAAAGGTTATACATAAAAACTTGGCGTTGTAGACACCGGAAAAAAATCAATAATTTTCCCACAATCAACGAAAATAGCTTTTGGAAGAGGGCAAAATTTTTAAAACTACCTCAAGAGAAATGCACTTACAATTTGTTGGCGATTGTTTTATATTTGCTTTGAAAATGATTTGTACCGATTTTTATTTAAAAATAAATTATAATTTGCATCAAATTTATCTTCAAATAAAGAGCAGCAAAACCGACTTCCGCACTCTGAAAAATCTCTGAACTCTCTGAAATGAAAAATTGAATGAAAGAGTGAGTGGAAGACAGAAGAAGAACATGAAACGTCAAAAAAATCGATATCGATACCCGGTGGATTTTTGACGTTTGAAATCGATACCAGATGTACTTTTGAAGTTTTGAAATCGATACCAGGTGGATTTTTGACGTTTTTTAAATTTTTTTTATTTTTAAATTACCAAATTTGTTTTTTTTAGTAAATAATTAATTAATGTGACACAAATACTGAGTTGACGGCGGCACTATGCCAGACCGAGCAAGAGTTTTCAATGTTTCAACATGTGTCCTAGATGTGCACACAAGACAAGTCTCAATCAGTGCAAATTGTTATTGTAAATACTGTAGCGATTTCCACTGGCGGCCGTTACACATTCGGTATAATATTCTTTTTTTTTTTTTGGATTATTAAAAAAAAATGGCAGGGTTGAAAATAACACATATAGCCAGGGTGTATCAAATTAGAAAAACAACAAGACTTCCAGCAGTATACTACTGCTTAGAGGAAGTTAGTAGTGATTAAAAAAAGTCATAATCATGACACCATAAAATTAAAAATCCATTTTTGCTTCTTTAATAAAACTTAAAAGCGAGAAAATTACTTGTTCGTTCTTAGATTTTAAAATTGAAGTTAAACTGTTAAAATTATGTAAAATTTTAAATTTAGAAAAGATGTTTTTGTAAAGAGGACATTGAAAAAGCTGATGTTGAAAAGTGTCAGGAATGTCACAAGACAAACATAAATTTGAATTTTGGACACCAATTTGAGCAAAATACATTTTGTCATATAAGTGACCAGCAAAAAGTCGGTTGATAATTTTAGTTTCCCAAGGTGGAAGTCCCAAACCCCAGTGCCACATACTTTTTGGAAGAGAATCAAAAATACTACCAAAAAATCTACCTTTCTGTAAAGATAAATTTTGAAATTTTATATTCCATTCTGAGAAAAGTTCATTATATATACATTTTAACGCATCTTTAATAGTAAATTTATAAATAATCGGAGCACCAACAGTAGATGCCTGCTTAGCCATAAAATCGACTGTTTCATTGAAGTGGATTCCAACATGACTTGGAGTCCATACAAAAACAACTTCAATGAAAGGAGAATCATTAATAAGATTTAAAATGTCAGCAACTAAATAATTAGTAGTTACATGTTTTTTAAGCAGTAAACAGGCACCATAGCTGTCAGTAAAAATCACCACTTTCGAGTCACAATCCTCAGCTGCAATCAAAAGTGTTCTTTTAATTGCAACTAATTCAGCAGAAAGAGATGAAATAGGAATGCAAATCTTGAAAAGAAAATGTTCATTACGAGAAACATTAAAAACACCACATCCAGAAGAGTTTTCAGAAATAGATGCATCTGTAGCAAAGATTGTAAAATTATTTAATTTGTACTTGTTAAATAGTGCAGTATAAATAGAGACTAAAATTTCTTGAGCATAATTAGATTTTTTGGAATTTAGCGTATTCAGAACAAAATTAGTTTTATTACAAATATTAAAACTTGTATTGCAATTGATATTATCAAAAATGTGTTTAAATTTATGGTAAACAAAACATAAGCTGGTATTAAGAACAGGAGCATTTTTAATAGCCGTGAAAAATTTATTGTTTGTAAAAATAAGTTTAATTATTTCTTTTGCAGTGAGATATATGGCTCTTTCCTTAGGAGGTAACTCAGAAGCCATAGCATATAAAATATGGACAGGGGTAGAAGGACAAAGACCTAGACACCGCCTAAGAGTAGAATTTTGAAAAGAACGAATTTTGACATCAGTCGTAGTAGGGGAATGTGCCATTGTGGTTCGTGCAAACTCTATTTTCGATCTGACAAAACTTTTATATAAATTTAAACTAACTTTTGGAAGTAATCCATTTTTAATGGAGGACAATTTTTTAATAAGATTAACATTACTCTGAGACTCACTAATTACTCTTGAATAGTGATCTGCAACTGACAAACTGTTTTTGATGGTACAACCAAGAAATTTGAAATTATTGACCTGTTGAATAGATCTGCCATTAATAATTAAATTAATTTGTTTCCGTCCACCTTTTGCAAAATAAAGAGATTTAGTTTTATCTAAATTGAACGTTAAATTTAGATCTTTACAACTGTTTAAAAAGCACCATAATTTATTTTGAAGATTTACATTAGCTTCATAAAAACTATTATGAATGGATAATAAAATAAAATCATCTGCATATTGTAAGATAATTGTATGAGTATCTTCGAAATCATGGAGTCTTGCAGTGTATAAATTGAAAAGCAAAGGACTTAAACAGCTACCCTGAGGCAAACCATCAAATACATCAACACTGTCCTTTCCCATAGAGAGAGTTCTTGAAGATAGAAAATTAATAATCCAATCACCTAAATCTGCTGGAATATTATAATGTATTAAAATATCTCTTAAGGTTTTAATGCAACAACAATCATACGCTTTGTTAATATCTAGAACAGCCATCAAAGCAAACATACCCCTGTGTTTCGCGAGAGATACATGATGAAAAAGCTCATTTAAACACATGGAGACTGATTTATTTTTGCGATAAGCAAAGGATCTATCTGGGAGAAGAGAATAATCATCAATAAAATTTGATAATCTCTCTTTTACCATAAGATTTATTGTTTTAAGAAAAACCGAAATTAATGCAATTGGTCTAAAATTAGTAAAAATGTCTAAGTTCTTATCTTTTTTGGGAATAGGTACAATTTTAATTATCCTCCACTGATCTCTAACAAAGCAATTCAGAAAGCAATTATTAATTGCTTCTAATAAAGAAGACTTACTATTAAGAGATAGAGCTTTAATCATATCGTATGTAATCTTATCAACACCTGCCGCAGAAGGTTTTGATTTTTTTGAAAGAACTGTCAGTAACTCATTCATAGAAAATGGATATGGAATTTTAGAGTACGGAAAGAAATCAAAAAGTTGACGAGACATCGCGCTATTGACCTGTACTTGATCTCTGAGATGAGAAAGAAACTGCAAGTTATTGTCGTTATTCCAAGCAGAGAGATTCTTGGATTTTGGATTGCCATTGACGTTGCTAATGAATTTCCACGCTTCTTTACAATTTGGTTGAAAATTAAGTTCTTCAATTCTATTTTGAAAAGACACCGACTTTGCTTTTTTGACCTCATCTTTCCAATTTTTAATTTCTAGTAAGGCTTTTCGACAATTTTCAGGAGATGCAAATTTGTTACATTTCTTTTTTGCAGCAAGTTGAAGGCGAAAAAGACGATTTAAATTTTCATTCCACCAATATTTAGGACAAGAACTTTGTTTCTCTGATAAATTATATGTGCATTCCTTTATTGCGAAATTCATAGAATTTTCTATGCCATCAAAATTTGAGGGAAAATTTATAGTAGATAAATTTGAAAAAAGCTTTTTTTTTGCTAAAAATTTTGTTGATCTTTTATTTATGTTAGAACATTGAATTAAAATTGGAGAATGATGAGAACCTCCAAAAACAATTGGTAGTGTAGACCAAGAACAATCAAAAGTGCTTTTAATGAAAGAAAGATCAAGAACTGAACCTTTTGGGCTATCAAAGAAACGTTTGAAAGTATGACTTCCGTCATTTAAGCAAATAAAATCAGAAGCCTGAATGAAATCGAACAGTTCTCGACCTTTCTTCACAGTTATATAGTCTCCCCAGGAAACACACCGAGCATTAAAATCGCCAGCAATTATAACATTAGAGAAAGAATCTAAAAAATTAAAAAGTTTGTGTATTTCGTTAAGAAATAATGTGGTGGAAATATTAGGTTTAAAATAAACAGAAACTATTGTGAGATTTGGATTGAGATTGAGTGTTTGCACTATAAGAATATCAAAATCCGAAACAAAATAAATTTTTTTAAATTTAATGGAATGTTTGAAACCAATGGCTACGCCTCCATAGCCATCACTTCTATTTTTTGCAACTATATTAAAATTAATGATTTTTTGATTAACATCATGTTCATTATATGCAAATATTTCGGCGAGAATACAAATATCAACGCCATAATTATTTAAATAATATTCAATATTATTTTTATTCGCTTTCAGACTCTGGCAATTATATTGTAGCAGTTTCATTTAAAATTGGTAAATTATTTGGAACACTAGAATTAAGAAAAGAACGGTCTAAATCAAGTTCAATTGTATTTAAACGTTTTTTAAAATGATTAATAGTATTAATTAAAGTTGAATTTTCCTCTTTGTTGAAATAATCTCCAACAAATTTTGTTAGTTCAGAAACAATTTTCTCATATTCTGTAACTTTTGAATAACCTTTATGATCAAAAACTGGACATGAAGGTGAAAAAAAATCATCACGTCTCACCGGAGTGAAATGCGGCTTGGGAGTAGGTGCACGTATTTTGGACATGACAATCTTACTGTATTTATTGCTCGTAAGCATTTTGTTGACTACTTTATCATTGTTTTGTATTTTATTATCGTCTTTGTCGCAGACAAGTGGCGGAAAATTTTTATCAAAGTCATCCAAAATACAGAATTGATTAATAGAGTAAGTTTTAAGAACCTCTTTTCGAGAAAGTTTTTTAATTGTCATAATTTTTTTTGATTTCAAATTCATCAGACCATTTGGGACAAAGATTTTTATCCAGAGCGCAATGATTCTGTTGATTACAAAGAACGCAGAATTGAGAAACACAATTACCATTGCAAGTACTCTGACCGCATTTGAGACATCTTTTCTTTGCCCTACATGACTTAGAAGAGTGCCCAAGACGACCGCATGTGATGCATTGCCTAACAGAGGGAATGAAATGTTCAATCTTTCTGCAAGAATAATTTAGCAAAATTTCTTCAGGAATATCTGAACTATCAAAGGCAATCTTAACAGAATAGGTTGGAATAAACTTGTTGGCATCCTCAGGATTGCGTCTGTTGATGCGATATACCGATGCAATTGGGACAGGGGATTCTATATTGTTTAATAAAAATTCATCCGTTAAATATAGAGGCACATTCCTTAAAACACCAAAACTGTAGATGTAATTCATTGGAATAAACGGTCTAAAATTGAAATCAATGATGTCCTCATTTATAACAAAATCGTTAGCACATTTAGCTGACACAAAAGAAATACGAAATAACGTTTGGCCAATTGATTTAATGCGAATGATGCCATCAATATTTAAATCTTTGATTTTTTCATAAAAAAATAATTCGTTTCTTATCTTAGTGTCTCTACGAGACGTATCTACTAAGACTAAAAACTCCCCTTGATGTTTGCTTGGGTAAAGGTAATTTGTATTATCAGAAGGAAGCACTGGGGATCGGGTTTCTCCAACAAGGGAAGGCTTACCGACATTAACAGCTTTTTCTCCATCAGCTTTTACAATTTTGCTTGAACTTGAACTGTTCAATGATATGGATTTCCTTTTGCATCCTGATAGATTATTAACAAAATTGTTGAAGTCTTCAACAGGAGCCGTAAGAGTGTCCTGGGTGGACTTGGAGTCCCCCATTTTAAATGGAACGAACAAATTAATAATAAATAATTAAATTCACTTCAACAAAACACGCGAAAAAATTAATAAAGATTGCAAATTATTACAGAAAACTTATTAAAAAACAAAAATGGCGATCAGAAAAAATTTTCAGAATTTTTGTTTTTTATGACTGAAAACACAACGAACAACCTCTCAGTGAGACGATCGAATTGGAAGTGGGTATAATATTCATTCTTATTTTTAAATAAGCATAGTTGATTGTAATTTAAATGCAGCCACGTACTTGAAATGATTGCCGATGGCATGGCACAACAGCCGCAGAAATATCAGGAAATGCTGGTGGAGGAGGCGCTCCTCTGATATATCACAAAACTCATCTGATGTGTCGTTATGTCGGTATTCAATTTGGTAATCGGATGTAACACCCAGAAGGAGGTGTGACCGGTATATGTATATAATCTCGATCGGTCTTTATATTCGTGAGTCAATTTTGCAATAACAATGCGAAATGATTTGAATTTGATCTAAAAAACGGTTGTATTCATTTTTTTGTATATCCCGCCCATCAAATAATTCAGCCGAATTTTATATATAGTATTTTATTAATGTTTTATTACAATATATATATGTATATAATATGTTTTGGGTTTTATTTTTATTAACATGTAATCAGCAGCAGCAATTAGCAAACATTTGAAATGTGAAATATGTCTGCTAAAATAACCACAAAGCTGACTACAGAAACAAAAGCAAGAGAATCATACACAAAATCAGGACAATAATCGAAATTAAAATAAAATAAGTAAAATATTTATAATAAGTAAATGGTTTTGCCGAGCGCAAAAACAAAACACTTTCAAGAACTTAACGTGTGGCATTTTATTATAATATTTATTTTAATGAAATCGCTACAAAAACTACAAAGTTTAATTGCTAGGCAAACAACATTTAATGATGCGCGACGTGCGGCGGCGACAATGGCGGCTGCAGGCGGAATAAAATTATTGGAATTTGTGGAACAAAACAGTTTTAGAAGTAGAAGAAGACGACGCAGAGTAGCAGTAGGAAAAGAATAACGAAGAGTAGTCGTTGGATAAGGACGTGTTGGAAGGGAGATAGGAATAGGTGAAGGTGGATGCATAAAGAGTGCTGCAGCAACAGCTAAAATGCGGGCAGATCTTTTCAATCATCGCTCAGAAAATCATCGTCCAAATTAACATCTTCCGTATCGATGTTATCATCCAATGTAATACCTTCGATTTCCAAATCTAAATCGTCGTCAGCATCGTCATCGTCGACAGCAGCAGCAGCAGTTGCAGCCGCGCCAGTAGCTGGAATGTTAGCAGTTGTGGCAGCGGTGGTAGAGGCAGCAGTACCGCTAACAATATCATCGCCACAATAATCATCGCTCTTCTTATAGTTCTGTACGCCACCACTTATATGTGATGTTTTGCCCTCGGCTGCTTCGAATGCCAACATCTCCTGCAACGGTTGCCTTTCGATATTCAGCGGCAACTGCGCCGCCGCAACAGCGGGCAGCTGTTGTTGCTCTGTTTGCTGCAAGAATTGCTCGACACGCAACGCATCGCCGAGTCCCGGAAAGAGATTTTCATATTGTGCAGGATCGGCCAACGACTGGCCGGCCTTCTCGTTGAATTTGCTCAACTCGACGCGCCACAGTTCGACGATACGTGACATCTCGCTGGGCATGTAGGTGCGCGCAAAGAATGCAGCCTCCGGCAAACGATTTGTGTCGATCAGAATCTGTAAACATTGTTGCACATCGGCGCGCAGAAATGCAGCGAGAAAAGAGATGTTATGACGTCCCTGTTGTGTGCCGCTCTCGCCGAGTTGCTGCAGCATAGGTGCATCACCGGAGGCGGTGGCCAACAGAAGAAGTCCACTAAAATCGTTAGCCTTCTGCATGCACTCCTTCACGAGTGCCATATTGTTCTTGCGCGATGCGGCATCGGCAAGTTGTGACCACTTTTGTGGATTCTCCGATTCGCGTGCCAGTTTCAGCGCTACCTCCAATTCGCCTATTTGCAACGCCAAATCGAATTTATGATCTGCATCTGTGGAGACTTGCAACGCCTGCGATTTGAAGCCTTGCTTCTCCAGAAAGTGTGCAACGCGTGTGCGATGCTCTTTCGGTATGGTGGGCAATACTTGATCGGCACGCTCAAAATCGCGTCGCATAACCGCCGTTTGATACTCGAGTACGGCCAGCTGTAGACTAAACGAGATGACGTGTAACTCTTTGTCGCCCAGATAGAGACGATTATCCTTGGGCACATAGCCCAGCAAATACATGGTGCGATCCAAATGTGAGACAGTGACAATCTCACCGCCCACATAGTAGTTGATGCGATTCACAGAGTTGGTGTAGATGAAACAGTCACCGACCCACAGACCCGTCTTAACAGATTCATTGATTTCGCCTGGAAAAGAAATGGAATGAAGAACATAAATTAATTGTGAAATCCACATTAGCGAACAAATCTAGGAAATAAAGTCAGTTAATAAAAACGTTTTAAAATTCTACCACTGAAGACTATTCCATTGGAAAACTTTATTCCGGGGGAAAAAAATAGGTCTAGAGAGAAAATAATATCGGAAAAACTAAAACGAAAAGTTCTCATGGAATGTGTCCTTGACAAACATTTTGGGAAAGAAGCATTCGTGGTAAATTTCAGTAAATGATGGAGTAAAGAAGACTATGTGCTGTAAATAATAATTAGGGAAAAGACGCTATTGCACAACATAGGAACGTAGGAAATAATAATATTTACTCATCTGGAATAAGAACAGCTTGAGGTATAAAAGAGATTTTGGGAAGGAATAGTCTGTGAGAAAGAATAGTCAGTTGGCAAGAATAGTCTTTGGGAAAGAATAGTCTGTGTAAAGAACATTTTGTGGGAAAGAATAGACTGTGGGAAATAGCGGTCAGTGATGAAGAATAGTTTTTAAGAAGAAATAGTCTGTGGGAAAGAATAGTCTGTGGGAAAAAACGGTCGGTGGGGAAGAATAGTTTGTGGCAAGGTATGGTCTGTTGGGAAGAACGGAATGTGGGAAATAAAAGTTTGTGTGAGAGATTAGTCTCTTGGAAAGAATAGTCTGTAGGAAAGAAGTGACTTTGAGCAAGAATAATTTGTGGGATATATAGTCTGTTGGGAAGAATACTCTGTGGAAAAGAAAAATCTCGGGGAAAGAATAGCCTGTAGGAAAGAATAACCTGTTGGGAAGAATACTCCGTGGGAATGAATAGTCTGTGTGGAAGAATAATCTGTGGTAAATTATAGTTACTGGGGTAGAATTATCTATAGGATAGTCTATGGAAAAGAAAAGTCTTTGGAAAAGAATATAATATGTGGAAGGAAAATTCTGAGAGAATGAATAGCCATTGGAAAAAAAATATAGTCAGTGAGGAATCTGTGGGAAACAATAGTCTGTGGGTAAGAATAATTTTTGAAAAGGGAATAGTCTGTTTGAAATAATATATTTTGGGAAAATATAGTCTGTGGAAAGAATATTCTGTGGGAATGAATAGTCTGTGGAAAAGAATAGTCTGTGGGAAAGAATAGTCTTTGGGAAAGAATAGTCTGTGTAAAGAACAGTCTGTGTAAAGAACAGTCTGTGGGAAAGAATATTCAGTATGAAAGAATGATCTGTGGGAAAGAGCAGTCTGTGTATAATTTTTGGGAAGAAATAGTCTGTGGGAATGAATGGTCGGTGGGGAAGTTCAGTCTGTGGAGAAGAATAGTTTGTGGCATAGTATATTTGTGTGAGAAATTAGTCTCCTGGAAAATATAGTCTGTGGAAAGAATATTCTGTGGGAATGAATAGTCTGTGGGAAAGAGCAGTATGTGGTGAAGAATAATTTTTGGGAAGAAATAGCCAGTGGGAAACAGTAGTACGTGGGAAATAATGGTCGATGAGGAAGAATCGTTTGGGGGAAAGAATAGCCTGTGGAAAATAATAGCCTGTTGGGAAGAATACTCCGTGGGAATGAATAGTCTGTGTGGAAGAATATGTGTGAAATAATAGTTAATGGGATAGAATTGACTATAGGATAGTATTTAATATTGGTTATTATTATTTGTTACCCATTGATATCTATTGCAATGAAACCCTTTTTTTATATTTAAAATTATTATTATGTTTTTATATATTATGTATAAATTAATTACACAAGAAGAAAAATTGTATAGAATTATGTATTTTTATATGTAGCATATAGTTATTATTAGTATGCTTTGTAATCATATATGGCCTTTAAGGCTTGATTATAATAAATAAAAAATAAATAAAAAAAATAATAATCTTTGGATAAGAATAGTCTATGGGGAAGAATACTCTGTGGGAACAGTGGGAAAAAATACTCTGTGCGACAGATTGGTCTGTTGGAATAGTATGTGGGAAAGAAGATTGGCAAGATTGTTCTGTGGGGAAGAATAGTTTGTGGCTAGGAAAAAAATAGCTTTTAGGAAACAATAGTTTGTGGAATAGTCTATGGGAAAGAAATGTCTTGGGGAAGTATAGTTTGTGGGATAGATTAGTCTGTAGGAAAAAATAATCGAAGAGGACATAATTAGCCTTATCGTGAATACAATTCCTCAGGGAATTTTTACCCTTGGTGGAAAATATGTATCGTGAACAATATTCGAAAAGGGAAAAAATGTTTCACATTTTGAAAGAAAAATTACCCCTGTTTCGCCGAAAAATTCCGCCACTTTTTCATCGAGGAAAAGAATTAATTAAAAACAAAACCCACTTTAATTAACTATACTTTTATTTGTAATATGTTAACAAATATCTATGGATAGCACCAAAATTATTTAAATAAAAGTTATTTAAATATGTCTGCACAAATAAATTACAGATATATTCAACCACTGCAAAAACTTCACCGGCTGGGAAATATCTTAATTTTTTTTAACTCTTGAAAAATGAACGCAGTCTAATCACAACATTTTCTTAAATGAAAAACTACAATTAAGAGTCATTTTATATACTTTTAATTGCAGTTTAACATAATTTTAACTTCAATGTTTATTTTCACAACACAGCGCAATTTTATCCAACAACACTTTGACATTTGGCAAAACATTAAACTTGTTGAAATTAAACTTTGAAATTAAACTTTTATTGAGTTAAAAAAATGTGAAATTTGTGCATAAAAGTATAGTTAACTGCAAATAATAAAGATCTGTATACATATTTTATATCTAAAACTGCATTCGAATTTCGAACAAAATTCCGGAGAAATTGCTGTTCCTGGGAGATTGACGATACCAAAAAATTTCAACTGGGAACAAAAAATTCCGAGGGAATAGAATATTCCCCAAGTCTTCACGATAAGGCTGAATAACTAACAGATAGACTAATAAACAATAACTGTTCAAGATTCTGATAGTAAATCTTCATTTCGAAATATAGATCTTTGAGTATCTTGAAAAATAGACAAACTTTTAGTAAATAAAGGAACTAATAGTAATTTTGAAAGTCTCAAAAAAAAAATAATAGGTCATCAAAAGATTTTAAATCGAAGCAAAATTACTAAAAATATTCAAAGGTACATAGTCCTCGTTAAAATTCATCGAAAAATACCGATTGTCTTTCGTAAAAATTACGCTTCACTCTAAAATATTGTTTTCATCTTACCCAACACATCAAAAGCACTCTCAATGCCATCATCCTCCAGACCCTGTTTCGTCTCAAGCGCCAATGCGATAGCGGCAGTGTCCACAGCCAAAATAAAATACGACTCATCGGTGGCGAGACAAACCAGGCTGCCCGATTCATTCCAGAAAACATGACGTGGCTGCACCTCTATGCGACGCACCAACTGCAAAGTTTCCCAGTCATAGAAGGCCAAACCCGAAGATGTTTTGACACCAAACAAATAACCGCCATAAATACTCTCAGCGCCATACTCGGGTGTGAAACTCTTGCGCTCCTTAAAATTGCGGAATAGACGCACGGTGCCATTATTTTCACGTATCGCATACTCATTGCTCTCGAGAGCCCAGACAAATTCTTGTGCGGCACCAAATGCCTTATTACGCAGAGCCATCGAAGTGTAGATTATATACTCGCCATCGCCACAGACAACGACAAAACGTCCATTGGGATTGTGCGCAATCGTCTGTGGATAGATTTCGCAAGCGCCCATGTCTTTGACGGCGACAGGCAGACGTTCGCCGTCCTTGACTTCGGTGCCGTCAGCGAGTGCTTTCAAATTTACCTGTCGAAGTATAAGAATTACATATTTTTATTTTTGTTACGTTCAAAATAGTTTATTTTTCTTACCTGTTGCATTTCCGAATGTTTGGCCCAAACAATTTTGCTGCCAATCACATCCATCGACATGGCGGGCTCCTCACGTCCCACCTTAATAATGATGGAGCCCTCGTCATAGCCGAGCGCCACATTATTGGTGCCACGCATGCACGAAATTGTCCAGACACGCTCAAAGCCATAGTTGAGACATGTCTCGAGACGATAGGTGCCCGAATGCCAAATGCGCACCGTGCCATCCTCGGAGCCAGTCAAAACAATCGGTAGCTCTGGATGAAAACAAACGGCCGATATATTTTGCGCATGTCCTTCCAGTGACTGAACGCACGTTTTATTCTGGTAGTCCCAGATTTTAACCATGCGATCATCAGCGCCCGAAATCAAATAGGGTTTGTCACCACCATGATAGTAATCGACACAATTAACGCCCTTCTCATGACCCTCAAGCGTAAAATTGGCAAAGTTCGAACCCAATTGCCACACTTTGACGGTGCGATCGAGTGAGGCCGACGCAAAGGTGTTATTGTCCTTGGGATTGAACACAATTTGCATGACGTAGTGAGTGTGACCCTCGAAGACACGTTGACACGCCCATATTTTTTCCCAATTCCAGAGTTTGATAAGCATGTCATCTGTGGCGAAATAAACAAAACGGAAAAAATTATATTGCGGATAAATTTAAAATTGATTTCGGATAAATTGAAAAAATAATTAGGATAAATTTAAAATGTATTTAGGATAATTTGAAAATGAAAAAAAAAAATTCGAATAAAGGAAACCAATTACGCATTAAAAAAAAACAATTTATTTAGCATATAAAAAATTGTGGATAAACTGAAAAATATATTTTGGATAAACTGAAATTATACAATGGATAATTGTATTGGATTTTATCAAAAAATTACTTTTCCAATAAATCGAGATAGAGTTCGGATAAATTGAAAAATATTAAGAATAAAAAAAAAAATACTTGCGGATAAATTAAACAGTTATTTAGGATAATTTAAAAATATATTTAGTGATAGAGGTAACATTTATTTTGTATAAATTGAAAACATATTTCGGATAAACGTAAAATAAATGTCGGATACATTTAAAAATACAATTTATTTTGAATATAGAGACATTTTTTTAGATCAAATTTAATAATAAACTGAATTTATATGACGGATAAATAAAATTATATTTTTGATAAATTGAAAATAAACCGGATAAATTGATAATATATTTCGTATAAATTTAAAATATATTTCGGATAAATTGAAATTATATTTCGAATAAATTGAAAATATATATGGGATAAATTGATAATATATTTCGTATAAATTTTAAATATATATTTTGGATAAATTGAAAATATATTTCGAATAAAAATTGAAAATATATTTTGGGTAAACTGTAATTATATTTCGGATAAATTGAACATATATATCGGATAAATAGAAACTATATTTCGGATAAATTCAAACAATAATTCGGATAAATTAAAAATATATTTCGAATAAAAATTGAAAATATATTTTGGATAAATTGAAATTATATTTCGAATAAATTGAAAATATATATCGGATAAATTGATAATATATTTCGTATAAATTTTAAATATATATTTTGGATAAATTGAAAATATATTTTGGATAAACTGTAATTATATTTCGGATAAATTGAACATATACATCGGATAAATAGAAACTATATATTGGATAAATTCAAATAATAATTCGGATAAATTGAAAATATATTTCGAATAAAAATTGAAAATATTGAATAATAATTGAAATTACATTTCGTATAAATTGAAAATATATATATCGGATACGTTGAAAATATATTTCGAACCAATATTACGTTTAAATTGCTAAGATAAATTCAAACCATATATCGGATAAATTGAATATATATATATCTGATAAATTAAAAGTATATATCGCATAAATTGATATTATGTTTCGGATAAATTGAATTTATAATATGGATAAATTGAATTTATAATACGGATAAATTGAATTTATAATACGGATAAATTGAATTTATAATACGGATAAATTGAATTTATAATACGGATAAATTGAAAATATATTAGGAGATAAATTGATAATTTATTTCATATAAATTGATAATTTATTTCGGATAAAATTAAATTTAACTACGGATATATTAAAATTATACATCTGATAAGTAAAACTGTATATAGAAAAAAATGTATGTCAACTTTTGCATAATATGAAATTATATGATGGATAAATTGATAAAATATATTTCGAATTATTTAAATTTGTCAAAGAAATGAAAAATATATTTTGTTTGATTAATCAAAGATTCAAACTTTACATATAAAATATGTATTTTCATCTTGATATTAATTGAAAAAAAAAGGTAATTGAAGAATATATATTTAGAAAATAAGGGTTAATAAATGTGCACTTTATTTAAATTGATGAAAAGTAAAAATTACATTGAAAATAAAATTAAATTTATAAAAAGCATCCAATTCAAATGATAAGAACTCAGACACAAAGATCATTACTCCTTGCTGCGACTTCTTACACGTTCATAATCAAATAAAAATAATTTTATAAAGACATGCAATTGATTATGGTCACAATGTGTTTTCGTTCTTGTATTTCCAATGATAAGATGTAGGGTACGCATTGCGATAGTGTAACACAATATATTGATCATTTTCATCATTAACATCTGCAAAATAACCTACTACTGTCTAATCTAATATTATTTAAAGACATTAGATAATTATGAAATTAAACAATCATTAAAAATTTACAAATTAATATTATTACTCATAGAACTAGCAGCAATACCATTACTAAGGCAACCAATTGATTATCGGTTGTATTCGTCTTGTATTTTCAACGATAAGATCTGCGTTTAGACGATAGTGTAAAATAATTTATTGACAACTTTCATCATCATCATCGTCATTCACAGCTGTACAACAACCCACTATTAGTTCAAGTAATACTTTGGACAATTGTGAAATTTAAAAAACTCTTAATCCATTTTTGTTTATTTTACATAATTTCTAGTCCAACTTACCGCTGCAGGTTAAAACAAGCGGCTGTGTCGGATGCACTGCAATACAGCGTATGTAGTCGGAGTGTGCCTCAAACGAATGCACCTTCTCCAGTGTGTTATAGTTGAATATGCGTATTTGCATATCGTCCGATCCGGTGATCAGCCAATTTTTACGTGCCACAAAACGTCCGGAACGCACCGGGACATCGCACACCTCGAAATCTTTGACCAATTGTTGGTTCTCATAGTTCATGATGTGTACGTGGCCATTGTAGAGCGCACACAACATCCACGGTTCCGACGGGTGTAAATCGACGCATTTCACACGATCCGAACGCGATGTTATGCGACGTTTTATATCTAATTTCAGTGGCATTTTATATGTTTATTATGTTAAATTACTGGTCGTGGAAAACTATTACTATATGCTTGTAATTATTACACACAAAAATTGTTTTTCTTTTTATTTTTTTCACACTAATTGAGAGATATATTCGACCGTGGTTCTTTTATAAAGTGTTCATCGCAGAAAATGGATGACGTTCTATAGTTGTCATATGTCAAAAGATAAAAGTGACAGCTGTAAAAGAGACAGTGTTGCCAACTCTTTTTTGAGGTTTTTTCAAAAATTAAATTTTTTGTTTAATTGTTATACAGTTTATTATACAACTTTAGTAATTACTAGCTGAACCCGTGCACAGCTTCGACGGTGCTAAGTTTTTGTAATTACAAAACTATATCGTTTATAAAGTGTGGATACATTTACGCCGCTTTTCCCTTTTTGGTGCAAGTCATTCGTTATTTTTTCCGACCACCTTGAACGTAGTGACACGCCCCTTTTTGCAATCCCACTTACATTCTACGTTACTATTAAAATTTTTAAAATGATCCTTCGTTTCGTTTTTACAACTCTGATCTATGTAAGTCCAGAGTTACCAATTTTAAAGTTTTGGGTATATGGGAGGTGCCACGACCTTTTATCCAATCCCACTCACATTTTATGTGACGATTGAAGTTTGTAATATAAACTTTAGTTTCAATTTACTACTCTTAGTAATTCAGGATTTACAAAATTTTTATAGTTTTAGTCACATGGAAAGGGACACGCCCCTTTGTCCAATTCCGGCTACATTGTAAACGAACACCCTGCCTAAATTTCATTGTCCTAGGGTAAAATTTAGATATTTTCGATTATCCGGCTTTTCCTTTGGGTTTTTCAGACTTTTCATAAACCTCTTGCATTGACACGAACAAAATACAAAAAGAATCAGTCAAATCCGTCGGTTCATTCTCCCGTGATGCTCTGGCCCACACAGGACATTTCATTTATATATATATATATATATATATAGATGTAAAAAGTATTTTCGTTCTCTTTGAACTTAAATTTAATTTTTTTTTTTCGTTAAATTTGTCATATTTAAGGTTTGTGTGGGAGGAAGGCGTGGTAGTTAAACTATTATTATTTTTAAAATTGCAGCTCACCAACTAATATAAATACTCTAAATACCAAGATTTATAGATATAGCTCATTTTGTCCTATAGTTATCGTGAAACGAATACTTTTAAGGGTAAACAGGATATGGGTAAAAAAAAACACATTTTGTCGAAATTTAAAATATTGAAACTAAAAATACTTAAGACAAATATGTAGAAAATAAAAAGGCCGAAACCTGAAAATGTCTAAAACAAAAATGTCGAAAACCAAAATGCGAAAAAAAAAATGTTGAAAACTAAAATGTTGAAAAACAAAATGTCGAAAACCAAAAATGTCGAAATTTAGTATGACGAAATCATTTTTTGCCGAAAAAATGATGGAAAATGTCAAAAAAAACTCGAAGATAAAGATATTAAAAAATAACGAATTCTGATTTATAGCTACTGTAGGATTCATGCGGAGATTTTTAAATATGCTGCCTTCAAAATACCATCTTGGAATTTAGCTTCAACACTCCCAAAGAGTCGAAAAAATGCATGCGCTTACGTTGCAATAAAACAATGTCAAATGGGTGTAAATGTAAATAAAAATGTTTTTTTTTATATTTTACTTGCAAATAACGTCGATTATAATAGTAAAAAACATAATTAAGGTTTGCATCATCACACCTCGCTGTACTTGCGACGCCGCAGCAGCGACTTGCTCTACATTAAAAAATAATGCACTGATATTGATATATGTACATAGCTGCAGAAGTCTTTGGCTGCATATATCCAGTATATTCAAAAATATTTCTCGATGTCAAATGTCTGCGACTGTATTGCAGCTGCACATTGTACAACGTCATCTGTACTGCTTGAATTCAGTGTCTGCGGGAATAAATGGAATAAAGTTTAAGCTTAAATTTAATTTTATTGCTGACCATAAAAATTATGCGCCGCAACACATGTTATTTTTCTTTATAAATGATTTTTCTTTATAAATTTACAAATGATTTGGCATTTAATTTTTGAAAGAACAAAAAATAAATTGTACTAAAACACTTGTGAAACGAAATCAAAACATTCACTTTAGATTCAAGACACGGGAGTCTGAGTGTAACTTGAACTCTGGCGTTAGCTGGGTATATTAGTAATCTAAGTTATAAGTTTCATTACTCTAGCTCTTCAATTTTAAAAGTAGTAGGGATTTCAACAGACAGACATACAGACGGACAGACAGACGGACATCGCTTAATCGACTCAGGAGGTCATGCTGATCAAGAATATATATACTTTTCCATACCGGAGATGCTTCCTTCTGGGTGTTACAAACGGCGTTCCAAACTGAATATACCCTTTCACTCTTAGTGTAGGGTATAAAAATATAAATAAAAATTTATAAATTAATAACTGCGAAATTTTTATGTAATTATTTTGAATTTTGTAAATTATAACCCACTTGTGTCTTCAGAAATTCTTCCTGATGATGAAGCGCTCCATTTAACTGACAAAATATATGAACAAACATAAAGGAGATGCTCACATTTTATTTTGTCGTATATCTACAATGCCGGACCTGTAGCAAAAAACTGTGAATACTCTAAAATATGTGAATTTGCAGCCCTGGTCAAATGTCATTTTTGCCGCCAAATAATGACATATCCACATTTTTCCCAGTATTTGATATTTAGATACCAGGAAAAAACAAACTTAACTGCGTCTGCTAAACAGTTACTTGTTGTGCTGCATTAGCATAATTTTTATTTATTTAGTGGCAGCGTAAGACTCAAGAAATATTCTGTGTGCGCACACTTTGTCTAATAAATGTTGCAAGTGCTGTTTTATAAATTGTTTACACTGTTTTGTTGCATTTTATGTTTTAAACTAAGCCACCAAGTTTGTCAATATATTGTGTGATTAAACCTTGGAAGGATTTGGAAAAAGCACAAAGTGTCACAGGATTTCTTCATCAATCTTAATCAGTACTTCCGGAAACATGGCACGTGAACACGAACAGCAAGGCTCTCAGACGCAAGGTGCCACACAGAGTCAGACATCAAATATCTGGACGCAAGTGGAGAGTCAACAGATGGACAACATTGTGTGGGGTCGCTTATATGGCAAGAACATTAGGGTGAAATCATTGGGTACGCGCATTAGACCGTATAAAATACTTAACTTGAATACGTCCTTTAGTATTGGTAACTTTTTGGTTTTTTATGTTCTTTAATAAGTATTATTCAAAATTTTGCTATACATATTTTATTTATAAAATGGAGTCTTACAAGACGACCTTGGTCGATTTCTTGAAATTCGTTTTTGCTTTTTCTACAAAAATTCGTTTTCTAAAACATTTAAAAAAAAAAACTTAATGATAATGTTCAATACGATTTTAAATAGTTCAAGTTAGAGATGGCATCGTGCCTGAAGGCTCGGGCTGGTCTATAACTTAATTTAAACTCTGGCATGCAAAACACGGTAAATGGTAAATATACGGAAATATAAAAGATTAGCTACAAAAAGTATAGAACATTACGGGAAATTTGAAAATTAATATAATAAATAATTCAAAAATTATGTTTTTGTAGGATTTTATTCAATAAAATCTATAAGTTACTCTAAAACCATCATTTTAAGTCAAGGTTATCACAAAAAAAAAGGTTATCACAAAATATTAATTTCCAAATGCTGGAATAGAACTAAAAAATAAAACTAAAAAAATTCTTCCAAAAAACATTTATTTCTTTATTAAGAAAATGATTTAAAAATAATGAGAATCAAAACTTAAAAATACTAAAATGCATATTTTCAAGGAATACGTACAATTCTGTACCGCAAATTTATTCTAAGACAATTATTTCCCAGACAATTTCTTCCGGCACTATTCTTTTTCAAACAATAGCTTTCCGGACAATTCTTTTATTAATTTTTCATAATTTCATAAAATTTTGTCTATAATTACGAAACATTTTTTTTTTTATATTATAAAAAAAAGTTATTAATCTTATAATTAATCTTATAACAAATGAATTTTCTTCATCGTACGTCGTACTAACATGCTCTACTTATAGAATTTTATTTTTATTATAATTTATATTTTTAATATACTTTATAAGTATTATTGTTAAAAAACCATAATTTTTAATATAATATGACATTTTTCTTGTTCTATTTTCTTTTTAGATTTAAATAATTGCGAATTTGCAGCTGGACGCGGCGAAAGCAACGATCTGGTACTTACGCTCGACGAACTACCTGAGAAGATTTTGTGTCGCATTTCAAAGGTTCATTTTACAATCAAACGCGAAAACTGTGATCTCTCAAATCCAGTTTACATACAGGTAAGCCAATGCCGCACATTAAAAAAAATAGAGCAACATTTACAGATTTTGGGCTATTGATTTATTGCTGTTGCTGCGGAGTTCTTTTGTTGTACGAAAACAAAGGCGGGTTTGCGAATATTATTTAAGGAGGAGATCTATACAATTTTCCTAATGTTTTATGCAATTTTTCTATAAAATTTAAACAGCAACAGGTGGGCAGTTGAAATGAAAACATCTGTGAAAAATGTTTCTTATGCTTGGGTTTCACAATATTCTTTTGTATAATATTCATTATCTAAAATTTTATAATTTTTTTCATAAATACAATGTAAAGAAAACATATGACACAAAATGATATAGTGAAAACTTGGCATTAAAATAATGTTCAGCCTAACCAATAAATGAAATAAAGTCAACTTTAAAGAAAGTAACAGTTTTTGACAATTTATTTGTAAGAAACAAGTGTCGCAAAAGCTAATACTATATTTAGAATCAACTTTTTTTTTCGTTTATTGGTTATACAGTAAGTCTTGTTTTATTTTATTAAAATTTTAGATTCCCTAATTTTTAAAATTACATTTGAGATTTGTATATTCCGAATTATAAATTCTTTATATCGATTATATTTAATATTTTAAATTTTATACGCTTGTTATAAATTTTCTAGGATCTTTCACGCAATGGTACCTTTATAAATGGCGAGAAAATCGGCACAAACAAATCGAGAATCTTGCAAAATGACGATGTTATTTCACTCTCACACCCCACATACAAATGTAAATCAATTTTTTAATATTATTAAAATTATAAAATATATATATATATACATTTAATAAAGATTACATTAATTTAAATAATGGCGCATAATCATAGACAATTTAAAGTCAATTTTAAATTTAAAATCACTATTTTTACAATTTGTTCTATACAAAATTTGTCAAAAAAATCGAATTTATATTTAAAGTCGACTTTAAATTGTCTATGATTATGCGCCAATATATATTTTAAAATAATTAAATAATAAATCATTGTTCTATCTCTTTTTGTATTCGCAGCATTTGTTTTCAAAGATCTAAGCCCCAACGAAGCGGCCGGCCTGCCCACCGACATTACCAAAAACTACTATGTTAGTCGCAAATTGGGCTCAGGAGCATGCGGCCTGGTGCGTTTGGTCTACGATCGACGCTCATGCGCTGAATATGCGATGAAAATTGTTAAGAAAAACATGCTGGCCGAGAGCACAAAGGCCAATCAATTGAATGATCCACAGCGTGTGTTGAATGAGGCGAAAATCATGAAGAATTTGCAACATGTATGTTTTTATTATTTATATTACAAAAATTCTATATTACGAGGCCTTATATTCAATACTGCCTATCTACAATTTTGACGAAAATGAGTTTTTGATGCAGAAATCTTCACTCATCACCCCTGCATCTATGACATTAATTTAGAACCAAAAAAATATTTCTATTACTGTTATATTTTCATTTCAATAATTTGTCTATCTACATGAATGATTTTTATACCCTACACCTATGAGGTACAGGGTATATTAACTTTGTGCATATATTGTAACGCCCCTTAGGAGGTGTGTCCGGTATGGAAAAGTATATATATTCTTGATCAGCATCACTACCCGAGTCCGTTTATCCATGTCTGTCTGTCTGTCCGTCTTGCTGTCTTGCTGTCCGAATACAGAATAACTTGAGAAATACTGATCAGAATGCGATGAAATTTCTTCTCAATATATTTTAGCAAAAAGTAGGAACTGAGTTTGAAAATGAGCCAAATCGGTCAACGGACACGCCCATCTCCCATACAAGTCACTTTTTTATAACTCTTTCGGAACTAATAACTCGAAAAGTATTCAAGGTATAGTTAAAAAATTTAAAAAATATTTTTAAAATTCACCTATAAATATGTGGTCCAAAAATGGGCGTGATCCGCCCACTTTTTTTTTCATTATTTCCCGGGTTTTCATAGTGGAAATTTGATCCGTAAATTATTAAAATCAAATCTATGAAATATTAGCCTTTCAAAATTTTAAATATAGGCGTGGTCCGCCCAATTATATTTTTCAATTTTTTTTTTAGTTTTTGTTACTTTATATAAATTTTTTAATTTATGGGGATATAAGACGTTAATTTCTGATATATGAATAATATTCTGAGGGTGGGGAGGTTCAGCATAATTAAAAGGTCTGCAATTAAATATCCCACATTAATATCCCCACCAAAGGTGTAGGGTATTCCATAGTCGGGCCCGACCGACTATAAAAATCCGCCCCATGTGACCGAACTTACCCATGTGACCTAACTTTCCCAACTCGTTTATGAATGCAATAGTGTCTATCAACACACAATTTTTGCTTAAAGGTTTATAATGACTATAAATAATCGTTCCAAGTATGGAGTAGGGGTCACAACGGGCCTACTTTATGGCCTAGGTGTACTCTGTGCGATGCACAGAGGGGTTTTTCCCCCCTCCTTCAATCAATCCATGGAGTAGTATATATATTCTTCTTAAGCATAATTATATGAGTCAATTTCGTCCTGTCCATCCGTGGGTCTAGGCCATCCTAACTCACAAATAATCGACTCAATTTGTATGAAAAAGGATATAAAATCTATGTAAAAACTATGAAGTCGGTTAACGAAGGATGACGTCACATTTTCTCAATGGATATACAATACCATAGAAGCCATAGGAGCTACTAAAAAGAATTTTTCGTATACGGAAAACTAACTTTTCAAAGATTTTTTCTATTCTTATATGAAGCCTTAAAGGACGAAATTTGAAATATATTCTGTACTGAGGAAATATAGCTTGTACCATTACTATTATGGTATTTCCACACAAATTGTTTAGTGTTATTTTTAAGGAAAGTTTTCAAATATGTTAAGGATTCGTATGATATTTACGAGGTCAATACACCCATATCCTCCAAAATAGGATATTAGTTTAAATATATAGGATAACATTCATGATTTTAAAATAGCGATACAGAGTTAACTATTTTTTTTTTTCTTTAAAAAATATCGTGTTAGATTACGGAATATTAACCCCTTTAACCATCATATACCTCGTGAACCTAAAATGGTAGAACAACAATTAGACGGTGAATTTTGTTTAGGTTACACCAGGATATAAAAAAATTAACAAATCGCTGATTCCAAGAATATTTTCTGATCTATCTCCACTACAATATTGTGCAATATGCTCTATCTGCTCGTTTTTTCATAAACATTGATCACATTTGAATAGCAATAATCTCTATCTACCATAGCACGATGAATAGCGCCAAATTATTGAATTTTTTTAATTGTATCAATTAAAGACCATTTTTATTTAATATTGTAGAAGTTAAATTGATCGCCAATTTCATGGTTTTCGATTTAATCAGTTTTTTCGCTCTCCTGAAAAACTGTGTTTTTGTAGATAGACTGGCTTTTTATGTTCTTATAATTTTGATTTGTTTCAGCTTTTGTTTTTTTTTTATTCAATTCCTAAGACAAAATTTGAAAAACATGCGAAATTATAACCTAAATCGAATCGTGTGATTGATAATTTCTATATTAGCTTTTTACACTTTAAATTTATTACTTGTTATAGCTTATTTTACTTTTTGTATTTTTTTTTTTTATTCAATTCCAAAATTTGAAAAACTTATAATCGTGTGACTGCTAAATGATACGTTTGAAGTCACTTCGTCTATAAGTTAGTAAAACTTTATTCCTCAAATCATGTATCTTTTTATTATCGTGTGAATACGATACATTTCCAGTCCCCTTCGTCTAAAATTTGTATAACGTATTTCAAACGTTTCGTTCGCTTCGCTCTTTGAATCGAACGTTTGTTCAAAATGTTTGTTTTGCCAACTATTTTACATAAAGAAAAATTTCATATTTATTTTTTTATTTTGTCGTATGATTTATATGCTGGCAACAAAAAAAACTCACAAAACGAGTGTACTCAACGTTTCGTTTGATACATGAATCAAAAATTGTAGTCACACGATACTCAACCGATATTCAAACGAATTGTAGACGATATCGTTGTCACCGGGAAATACATGATCGACACGTATATCTTTTATATGTCCTTTCGTATTATTTGTTTAATTTTACATTCAAGAGATATGATTCAAATACAATCGCAAACAAAAGTAAAAGCATATCGTCAAAAAGTACGAAATACATTTTAAAAAAAATATATATTTTCTTTACTTGTTTAACGTGAGAAATTCGACTGACAACATTTTTAAATTCAATAAAACAAAATCGACCACAATGATTTTGTTTCATTGAATTCAAAAATGCTGTCATTCGAATTGCTCTCTTTTTTTTAATTAGTTTCGTTTTACATTATATGTCGGTTATTCTGAATCAATAGATTTACATGTAAGGAATAAACATCGATACGTCGAATTAATTCTGTTCTTAAATTAGAAAGGAAATATTTACAGAAAACTTAAAATTTTTTATTTTGTCTGTCAAAAAGTGCCGGTACATATCTGCAATACTTACGAAAATATATAGCATTCGTAACGAAATCTATACTCATTACTAGGGTTACATTTTTCTAGTATTTTTTGATATTTATTTAAAGTTTATTTTTACATTTTATTTAAAGTTTATTTTTTAATTCTTATTTTTTAGCCCTGCGTCATTAAAATGCATGACATTGTCGATAAGCCCGACTCCGTTTATATGGTGCTTGAATTCATGAAAGGTGGTGATTTGCTCAATCGTATTATTGATAATAAACGACTCAGTGAGAAAATCTCAAAATTGTATTTCTACCAAATGTGTCATGCAGTGAAATATCTACACGATATGGGTATGAATTTTGAATATTATTTAAATTTTTTGTTATTAATTTTTTCATTTATTCTTTCATTACTTTTTCATTCTTTTATTTTTATTTATTTAGTTAATTTATTTTTCTATTCGATTATTTATTTATCTTTTACTTTTTTAATTTATTCTATTATTCATTTCTTCATTCATATTCAGATATTCATTTATTCTTCTATTTGTTTTCTTGGTTGAGAGACTTGGTATGAATTGTCTTGGTATGAGTTGTCTTGGTATGACGTGGTTTGGTATGCGATGTCTTTGTATGAGATACCTTGGTATGAGATGTCTTGGTATGAGTTGTCGATTGGTATGACATGTCTTGGATGGGATGTACATTGGTATGAGTTGCCTTGATATGAGATGTCCATTGGTATGAATTGTCTTGGTATGAGTTGTTTTGGTATGAGATGTTGGTATGATATGTCTGTAGGTATAAAGTGTCTTGTTATGAGTTGCCTTGGTATGAGATGTCTTGGTATAAGTTGTCTTCGTATGAGTTGTCTTGGTATGAGAAGTCCATTGGTATGAATTGTTTTGGTAAGAGTTGTCTTGGTATGAGATGTCTTGGTATGAAGTGTTTTGGTATGAGTTGTCTTGGTTGAGAAGTCTTGGTATGAAGTGCTGGTATAAGTTGTCTTGCTATGAGATGTCCATTGGTATGAATTGTCTTGGTATGAGTTGTTTTGGTATGAGTTGACTTGGTATGAAGTGTCTTCGTATGAGTTGTCGATTGGTATGAGAGTCTTGGTATGCGTTGTCTAGGTATAAGACTTCTTGGTATAAAATGTCTTGTGATTTGTCTTAGTAAGAGTTGTCTTGGCATTAGTTGCTTGGTATGAAAAGTCTTGGTATCAGAAGTCCTGGTATGAAGTGTCTTGGTATGCGATGTCTTCGTATGAGATCTCCGTTGATATGAGGTGTCTTGGTACGAGATATCCGTTGATATGAAATATACGTTGATATGAGATGCCTTGGTATGAAGTGTCTTGGTATGAGAGGTCTCGGTATGGGCTGTCTTCTTATGTGTGCCTTGGTATGAGACGTATTGGTATGAGATGTCTTGTATTGAGGTGTTCGTTGGTATGAGATGTCTTGGTATGAGATATACCTTGCCCCATTTATTCTGCTACTCGTTCATTTGTTATTTTTGTTTAATAATCTATTTATTTCTTCATTCGGGTTTTTATTCATTTCTTAATTTTTTTTTATTAATTTCTTAATTTTTTTTATATTAATTTCTTAATTTATTCTTTTATTCATTTCTTAATTTTTTTTTTACAGTACATTTATTCATCGATGTATTAATTCGTGTATTAATTTATTTTAATATTTATTTATCTATTCAAAGGTATCACACATCGTGATCTGAAGCCGGACAATGTGCTGCTCGAAACCACCGACGAGGACACTTTATTGAAAGTGTCTGATTTTGGTTTGAGCAAATTTGTACAAAAGGATTCAGTGATGCGTACGCTGTGCGGTACGCCGTTGTATGTGGCGCCCGAGGTATTGCTGACCGGTGGACGTGGCGCATACACAAAAAAGGTGGATATCTGGAGTCTCGGTGTAATGCTCTTCACGTGGTATGTACATTGATTTATTTGAATTGAACAACAATTACAGAAAAAAAAACGTTCTTGTTGCAAATCGAACGAATTGCCATCGAAATTATCGATTATTTATAATATTTTGTAAATAATTTTCTATTTTTTTTTTAATATAATATATTAATATTTAAATGGCATCTCTTTAACTTAATAAAACTCACAGCCTCAGCGGCACTCTGCCGTTCTCCGACGACTATGGCTCCCCCGCCTGTGATCAGATCAAACGCGGCCAATTTCGTTTCAATCATCCCTCCTGGAAGAACGTCTCTCAGCGCGCCACCACACTAATACGTGAAATGCTGATTGTCGATCCCGAACGACGTCCCACCATTGATGATGTGCTCAAAAGTAGTTGGCTCAGTGACAATCAGATGTTGCGCAAAGCAAATTTGCTCATGAAAATAGTCGATGCCATGGAAACAGAGGATAATGAGGAGAATTTTATTGAGCCGCCACAAAAGCGTTCAAGACGTTAGAGTGACACTTCGGAAACTAAACTATGCAATAATTTTCTGCGAAAGTTAATGCTGATGCGCTTGTTATATTTTTTTTGTTTTTAATTGTTAAATCGCTTTAAATGTTTTAACGCTTGTGTGCCAATTAATACTTAAGCTGCTACAGAATGTATTTAAAATGTTTTAAATGCTCTGTTGTTTTTTTATTAAACAAAATTCATTTGATATGAAAGAAATGATTAATATTTTTTATCGTTGTCAGCTACAAATTCCTTTGCAAAACTAACTTTATATGTTGTATTATTTTATTAAATGTTTTCATTTAATTTAATTTCTTTCTTTTGTTTATTATTAATTTTTTTTTGTAAAATTAAAATTATTATTGTAAGTTGTTTAAAATTTACAAGTGGTACACTCACTTTGTATATGTCTGACGTGCGAGGCTAATTTTATTTGTATGTTAGCCTCATATTCCAAAAATGTTAACTTTAAGATATTTGCTATTTTTTTTTATTAAAATATTAAACAAACATTAATAAATGCAAATTATAATTTTTGTATACAAAATGTTTATGTGATTATACTATAAAAAAACACAACTTGTTTAACAGTATTTTTTTAAAATTATGATTAAAAAATAAAAACAAAATTGTCTTCTTTTATTCTGTAGCTTTATATTATATCATCATATCAGAGAAAACAATTGATGCATTTGGGATTAAATCATGATTGGTTACAAACTATATAGATGACTTATTCGTGAAAAGGATACCTTTTACAGACACCATTAACCTCATCAAGACACATCATACCAAGACACCTCATACCAAAACTCCACGTACCAATAGAACTCATAGCCAAAAATATCTTATACATCGACATTTCATAACAATGTACATCTCATACCAAGATCCAACTCAAGATAATCGACACCTTTTATAAAGACATCTAAACCAAGACAAAAGAATGTAGCATCGGTAGCTCAAGGTTAGTGAGCTGGACTACGAGTCGAAAGGTCCCCGGTTCAAGCCTGGACTGGGGCTAACAACATCTTTTCATAAAAACATTTTTCTATAACATTTCTCGGATTCGGCAATAAACTGTAGGTCCCCCACATTGAGTACAAATATAACACGCATAGCTCAAAATGGTGAGAGAGCTCGGCCTAAGTCCTATAGGACTGTATCGCCAAACTATTATTATTAAACCAAGACATATTATACAAAGTTACCTCATACCCAAAGACATCATACCAAGACGCCTCATATCAATAGACACCTCAAACAAAGACAACTCATATTCAGACATATCATTCTAAGTGACAACTCATACTAAGACATCTCATATCAAGTAACATCTCATGCCACAGGACACCTTTTACGAAGACAGTTGTCTTCAAGACATCTCACACCAAGTCAAAGACATTTTATACAAAGACGAAAAAACTATACTGGGACATCTTACGCGAAGGTCCATCTTATTTCACTAGAAACCTCATCAAAGAGAGCTTAAAGTAAAGAGATGTCATCCGAGTTTGTTGCAGTTCGATTGCCGGAAGCAACCATGTGTAAAATGGTTTTCATATGTTAAGTGCGTCATATGTAGACTGAAATTAAACACATATCTTACGAGATCAATTCAGAATTAGTATGGAAACGTCTGGGTAAAATAAATAAACTAGGCATGAAAAATAGTGTCACCATACACCACGGATTCTTGGCCACATGGGAATAGAATGAAGAACCAGACAAACTTGAAAAGTAGCCGCCACAAAACTTATATATCCCGAACATTTCTATAGGTTCGGGGACAGTGTTGTGAACAAGTTATTACGAGAAGAACAATCTTATACCAGAGAAACTATGATTCGGGCAGGAAAAATGCGTCAATCAATGAAATTCATTGGGTCCTATGATCTGAGAAAATTCAAAGAATGCATCAAGCTATCGAAAAATACCTTAGAATTTTAACATGACTTACAGGTCACTGTCGACTTGGTAAACATCTGATAACGATGGGTATACAAACGGATAGTACATGTAAATTATGTCTAGAAGACGAAGAAGATCCTGAACATATTTATACTATAGAATAAGTTGGTTCTTATAGGACATTTCATAACAAGGGCATGCCATTTCTAGATTATTTCAAGGTAATCTAATTTAATAAAAAAAAACACATTATATCATATCGTCACTGTCATGCCAAAGGGACGAATGCGCATTTTTTAAAATGTTGGGAAATCAAATTTTTAATGTTTGAAGTGCTTTAAAAATTAGCAAAATTTAGATTTTTTTCTGTTATTTTGGTTTATTCATCAATTATTATAACGTATATGAAATATCTTTGGATTTGGACAACTTACTGAATTATAAATACGGATTTTGTGAGGCTATTACATAATATTTTTGTTTTTTATGCTATAACTTTTTATTAGCGCAAGATAAAATAGTAATTTAAAGGCATTAAATGTTTATTTTTTCAAGCACCTATCTATTGGCACCATTATTTAAAAATCGTTTTACAAACATTAATTTGACATTTGTTATTTGCAGAAAAAAATGTTTGGTAAAATATATTAAAATATGGATGACAATCGATAGGTGCTTTAAAAAGAAAAATCAATTAATACCTTTACACCACTATTTTATCTTAAACCAATAAAGAATTATTACAAAAAAAAAACGAAGAAAACCGAAAAATTGAAAATCTTGTCATGCCAAAAGTGCGAATCTTTTCGTTTTTTCGCCATAACTTTGTATTGATATAAGATAAAATAGTGGTATAAAGACATTTATTGTTTGTTTTCAAAGCACCTATCGATCTTCATCATTATTTAAAAATATTATGTTGCAAATAACAAAAATTCGAAAAATTGAAAATCTTGTCATTCCAAATGGGCGAATCGATGATTCAGATCGATAGGTGCTTTAAAAACACTAAATTCGTCTTACACATATATTCGATTAATCAAATGGGATAATTTTCCTTGCCAAATAATAAAAGCTCAGATGATCACGCTGGCTCTAAGTAGGGAAAGAATCTGAAACATCCGCAGCTTTGGGGCTGGGGAATTGCTCGCTGCATTCAACGAGGAAACTGAAGATGTCCTAGAAAATATACGTCCAAATATTAAGATCATCAATTCATCGCCGCTGCGGTACACTTTCTCTGTGCAAACTTGATTTAATATTTTAACTTGCTCTGCCTCCTCAATTGCCTACTGAGGTCAAAGTAGCACCTGTTGACAAGAGTTATTCTTCGGCTAATCTCAAGACTGACGTTGTTATCATTTTAAATGCCTCTATTATCTATATATTTTTTAAATTTGACATTATTAGCATTTATATTTCCCCAGATTAGCTAGTGAATTTGCATTCTTTTAAAATTTGATTAAATGTATTATTATTAAAAATATTCATCATTGAAAAAAAAGTTTATATTTTTATTAATACATAAAACGTTGACATTATTGTATATATAAGTATATTGATTGTTTTATATATGCTGCAAAAGTTAGCGTAATATTAGACGTTACAAAATTTTGAATACAAAATAAAATTACAAATTTAACTGCGATTATGACGATTGCCATCACCACGTCGCACCACATCCTTGTACTCGTCCATGCGCCGCATGCGTGCCAAATACTCGGCATCATCCGCTTCGATTTGTGCCTCGACAACGGCATTTTCTTGATCTTCCTTTTCGTTTTCATTTTGTGCAGCAGCTATGGCCTGTGCCTGATTCATTTTGGCCACCTTCTCCTCATCGGGAAATATGCCCTCTTGCACACGTTGATTGTAAAACTCATTGACTGTCAGCACCGGCAGACTGGGATAACCCATGCCAAAGACTGCCTTCTGTGTGGCGTTGCGTGTAATGATGAACGGTTGCAATGGCTTGGGACGTGGCGCAGCGCCATGTGAGTGACCATGACCGTGTTCATGATGATGGTGATGTTCATGACTATGTCCATGTCCAGTTGCATTTCCAATAGCATTTGTTGTTGCTGGTAAATCACCTTGTGCCCCGGACGATGACATGTGCAACTTATGCATTTGCACCATTTGTTTCTCCAACTTTAGACTGTCCAGTTCTTCGTTTGCATCGATAATGCTTTTCTTGAGAAAATTTAAAAAGAATTCACGTTTGTCATCATCATCGATTGTTTGATTTTTCACCGCCGCGTGCATTAGTTTGATTTGTTCTTCGAGCTCTTTTTTGCGACGAAATTGTGCGATTTTATCATTCCGCGAATGAGCGGCACGCATTAATTCTGCGAGCTCATTTTCGTTGCCATTAGTGGTGGTGACTACTTTGTCCTTGGGCGCATCGCATAATTCATATTCCTGACAACGTTGTAAGTAGTCTCTGTGTTGAGTGGGTTTTATGAATATATTTTTTGTATTAGTTTTTTGTTTGTTATTATAAAATATGAATTTCTTATTTATTATTAGTATTACTGAAATTTTGTTATTTCGAAATTCACTTTCCATTAAAATTTAAATATTTAACAAAAAAATGTAATTGAATTTGATTCACAGAACATGATAGATTTGAATTCAATTAAAAGACGTAAATTTGCTCTAATGAAAAATCAATTAATGAACCGCCAAAAGCAAAAAAGTTGTTAATTTTAAACATAATTTATTCTCTAAAGCGTTACGTGATAGTAAAAAATAGCTCGAGAAATAATTTCTGGCATCTTTCAGGAATATTTCGAGCATATTTCCAACAAACACACAGTGAATCGTTAGATAGGGTGATAGGTTATTAAATTTAGTAAAATTTTTAGTGCAAATTCCCGGCATTTTTTGAAAAATGACAGAAAATTTGCAGCTTTCTTGATACTAACTTCGTATCTGCAATCTTTCTAAAAATTGTTTCTAACTTCTTTGAGACTTCCAAAAATTGTACAAGTTTACAGTTTAAAATAGTGTTTTCAGTAAAGATGTATACCAAGCCCATGGGAAAATAGTATTAGGATGTGTTATGTATTATTATAGGTACTAAAAGTATAATATAAATTTAAAAACGCAAATTCCGTAACTCACTTGAAATAAACCTCCGACACTTCGAGTACATTAAGTCGTTCCTTTGCATTTAGCTTAAGTGCTACTTTTCCTAGAAAGAATGGCAACAGCAGATACTGCAACGATTCGGTGGAGACCTCGTCGATCATTTCATTAGCGCTGTACATACCAATCTGACTGACAATGCGCGTGGCATTCTCAAAATACTCCATGCAGCTCTTCACCTTATTCTGCAGATTATTAAAACAGATTCCAAGAAAAATAAGTTTCCAACATAATTCTGATAGTTGAATAGTTTTATAAATGTACCTGAAATTCTGCACTATTAAAGGGTAACGTTGTTGTATCCAACTCCTCAAAGAGATTCCAGCCCTCATTGAAAATTACATGCAATTTTTTATCCTCATGTTCTGTGGGTTCATTAGTCGCTGCCCCAGACATTATGAAGCTATTTGAATCTGTTTTAAATTAAATTATTTTAATATTAGCATTTAATGCTAATTCCAAATGATTTGTAAGAATTGCAAAATTGCAAAACAGATGATTTTTATTTTGTTTGTTTTTTTTTTTATGCTGGGAAATTTTTAATAGGGTTACCAATGTTGCATAAGTTCATAGTACGAACGTTGTTGCCAACTCTCTGAGATAAATCACAAATAGTGATATTTACGCGATGCGTGATATTTCCAAGCAAGAACACAGTCGGTCATTTTAGGGGTAGCTCGCAAAAAGGTTGAGTCGCAAATATTTCGGTCAGCAATGTCTTGCTGGGTTGCGTGAATTAGTGATTTGTGTAATTTTTCACAACAAGTGATATTGTGTGATTTTCACTGTCTGGATTATTCTATACGGCATTTTTTGGGTAAATGGAGTAGGAAGTCGAATTTAAATGATTTACAGGGCCGAACCTATAGGGGAATTCTCTGCCAGCAGGACTTATTCGGAAAAAAACGAGTCGGAAATATTGTAAAAATTTTAAATGTTTTATATATTCGGTATTATCGCAATTTTTTAAGTAGCAATAAATTACAAAATGGTAAAAATCGTAATATTTTAAATATATATATCGAATTAATGTATTAAATCCGTATTAAATATTAAACGTATTAAATGTATTAAATAAATTCAAATATATTTAAAATCAGTCGGAAAAAAACATGTAGAAATTGTCATTTATTCTTATATAGTATAAAATTGACAATATATTTAGTCCGAGTCGGTTATATTGGGAAATAATCACATATTTTTAAATAGAAAAAAATAAACAAATTAAATCCGATTCGGACAAATTAAAAAATAATTGGATGCAGTGGGAATTTTTCAAAAAGCAGTTTGTAAATGTTTAATAACCTATATTATTTCTTAGTTAGCCATAGTCCTAGTCGAAAATATTGGAGAAATATAACTAATTTTTTATTTTTATTTTTAAAAATTACCAAATAAAAATATTTGGAAGCATTCGGAAAATGTTCAAAATCAGTTAAAAACTTTTGGAAACTGGCATTTATTCTTATAATGTATTATTTTTAATAAAAATTGAATCAACAAAAAAATAATTCTATTTGGAAATCATATGTGTCACACCCCCTCTAAGATTCTTCTTAGAACCGGCCCTGATGATTTATATATAAATTTATGGAATTTATGTTTTTCTCGAAACCGAGTCATTTTAGTATGGAGAAAACCAATTTTCAGGAAGCAAAATTTATTAATAAAAAATTAAGTAAACGTTAATAGGCAAAATTACTACGATTTATAAATATTATGATTTTTAATGAATTTTCAATTCTGAAATATGTTTGTGATATTTGTGAGAATCATCACGATATAAGATTTTTGTGTGATTTATCTCAATGTTTGACTTTTTTTTATTAAAAAGTATCACGTGTTCTTTATATTTTTTATTATTTTATTGTTATAATCCAAAATTTTCGTTGCTCTATCATTTCAAAACTTTTGTGGACAGTTTATAAAAGCCGTGTTTTTTTTGGCATCGCTATCAACGCTTAAAAATATTTTCTCAAAAAAACGCTATCGCCGCAAATATATTTATTTTTATTTAAGTGTGCTTTCTGTCCACTGAATATTTATAAAACAAAATAATTATTTTCTAGATTTTAAAACTAGTATTCACAACGAAACAATGAATTAAGTGGTTATATCTTTAAAGATACAAAGGGTACTTAAGGGTTATGGTTTTGACCCGCCGAGATTCAAACCTTGGCTCGTATTCGAACTATCGATCTAGCCAACTGAGTTTTAATTGTGATTTACTAAAATTTTAAAATAATTTGATTCAAACCTTGGCTCGTATTCGAACTATCGATCTAGCCAACTGAGTTTTAATTGTGATTTACTGAAATTTTAAAATAATTTGAGATTTTTTAAAATTTTATTGAAATGAAGATGGAAAAATATGAAATGTTTGAATTTAATTCATATAACAATTGTATTTTTAAATAACTTGTTGAAATTTTAAAATATTTTTATATAAAAGGCGCGGAATAAATAATAAAATACCTGTTATTAAGTTTGTTTCGATCTCTGAGGGAACAAATATTAAACATCGCCAAAGCATAGAAACTCGCAACACAGTGCACAACAAACTGTGAAATATAATGTTGCCATAATACAAAAATAATTTGCTATATTAAAAAACTCTGGTTGTCACCAAAAACAAAACAAAAGTGTATTTATTATATTTTAATTAAAATTGAATAAATTTGTTCGAACAAATCGACAACTAAGTAACATGGGCGACTACGATTCCGATGAAGAAACTTCGCAGGTCGAAAAACTTCGCTATGCCAAAGTGCCAACCGGCATGTTTGTCAGTGGTTGGGATGATGATGCGGACGAGTTACTGGAGGAGGACACAAACCCGGAGGGTACACTTAATGCAGTTGTATAGAGTTTAAAGAAATCTAATTTTTTAAAATTTAATATCTTAGCAAGTCTGGAGCGCATGATACTCTGGGCAGTCAATGAGAACAAAATCGATGAGGTGCGCAGAATATTGCAATTGGATGCGAAAGCCGTGCACGCGGTGGACGCAGATGGATATACGCCACTGCATCGGTAAGACAGTCAAGTATACAAATTCATTACATTTTTAATAACATAAAATCAGTTGTATAATTCCAAAGTTTTACAAATTTTTAATAAAATTCTTAATTTAATTGCAGCGCCAGCTACAACAACTTCGTCGACATTGCTAAACTACTGTTGCAATATCAGGCCAATGTAAATGCTTTAACCACAATGGGCTGGACGCCGCTACACTCGGCGTGCAAGTGGGGCAATGCTGAGTGTGCGCAGCTGTTGCTGCAGCATGGCGCCAATGTGCAGGCTTCCTCCGATGGACAACAAACACCGTTACATGTAGCAGCAACTGTCTCCAATTGTCGCAATACAGCAACAGTGCTGTTACTGGATGCAAATGTTAATGCTCAGGCGCTAAATAATTCCGATGAGACTGCGGCACAAATAGCGCGACGCACTGGCATGACTTATGCCATCTTTGAGATGGGACATGAGGCATACGATTGCGAGACGGGGCTCATAGACTGATTTAGGTACAATGTTGCATATTGTTAAATAAAAAATATATTTATTTAAATAATACGTAGTACTTTAAAAGAGTTTTAAACTAAATGGAAAAAAAAGAATTGAGTGTTTTTGTTGTAGTTGTGCATATATAAATGTTTAACAAGCCTGCGGCATGCGTACAAAATGCTCATAAAATGATTTTGTATAGTCGACCATTTGATCCTGCATTGCGGCCGGCACAAAATTTGGGTTGCCCTGGCCACCTTCGATGGTGCCCTTGGCGGTGAAGCGCATATAACTGGCGACCGTTGTTTCGGGCGGCAGCACAGCGTTGTCCTCAATGATGCAGCAGTCTTTTAGCACGCAGCGACGACCCTTAAAATGTTGAAAGTATTAAAAATAATAAAAAGACAAATTAAAACAGAAGCAAATAAAAAAAGAAATTAAATTGCAAAAAAAATATCAATGAAAAAATCTAAAAATCAATTAAATGAAGAACAATAAAAAAAAATTAAATTAAGAAGGAATTATTAAATTAAATGAAATTAATTAAGAAAATGTATTAAAATAACGCATAATCAGTTAATATAAAAAAAACAACAAATAAAAATAAAACAATAAATCAATTAAAATAAGGAATAAATAAAATAAACAATGAATAAATAAATTTAATAAAGAATAAATAAAATTAACATGGAATCAATTATTTCAAAAACAAAGAAAAAACAAAAAATCCATTAAGAAGAAAATCAACAATATTTAAATTATAGTAATAAAATGTAAAGTAATTGAATTAAAAATCATGCTAACTAAAAATTCCTTTAATAACATTAAAAAACCACTTACAATTATTGCATTTTTGCCAATATAAACAAAAGAGCCTATTACAGCCGCCGACACCACCGCCTCCTCGCCAACAAACACATGATCGCCTATGTGCATCGGAAAGAAGGCTATACCTTTGCTGAACTGTTTGTAGGGCGGTCGTATCACCGCATTGCGACTGATCACACAATATCGTCCGGTACGCACATTGGCCAGATCGCCGCGTATAATGGCACCGCTCTGAACGATCACCTTGCCATTGAGCACAATATTTTGTGAGCCACAAAGTACGGTCTGGCGGCTGACTTTATTGCCGGAAGCCTGCAATGGGCGTAAAGCGAAATTAATTCAGTTCTATGACTCAATGATGTCATCAAGTGGGTCATTGTTTTTCAAGAATGTTTGTTTTTCAGTTGTAACCTACCGTCTCCACGTATTCGTCTTTACTGTAGAATGTATCCGCAATTTCCATGTTTCTATTAAAATGCAATTTGTTGTATAAATTTCTATAAAATCGTAACGTTGCAAATTGTAAACTAAAAAATTCGTTGTCAACAAACAGCTGAGTGCAACGCAAATTGACAGGCACAGTAGTGCTGTCGTAAGCAAACAGTTTTAGAGCAGCTGTTGTAATAGGGTGGTTGTGAAATTTACATATAGCGTATTGACAGTTTCATGGTATTTGTATGACATTGTATGTACGATAACGACAGTACGGCAATTGAACTGTGAGCACCACTTTTCTGCTTGTTAAAATATTTCGTCAAATAAATACAGATGATTCTTATAAAATTAGGATTTTTTTGAAATTGTCTTAAATATTCCTCGATTTCACAATAAAAACAAATAAATTGACATTTTATATGCACTATTTGTCTTCAATTTCATTATTTTTCTTCATTTCACAAAATACGACATAAAAAAACATGCCTCAGGGCTACTCTCAAACACAACACTTGTGGTATTTCTTTTTTATAGGGGATGCAACAACAAATTGACGTTTCTGTGTTATTGTATCGTGTATATACTACATGTAGCCGAGGTAGCTCAGTGGTTAGTGCGTTGGACTGCGAGCCGAAATGGTGAGTGAGCTCGGCCGAAGTTCTATACAGGACTGTAGCGCCAAACTATTATTATATTATTATTCAGTGGTAACTTCTAAACTTGAACATGCGGCCCGTGTTCATTATCTTTGTACTTCAAAATGAAAGTCCTTAGAAAGGACCCTTTTAAAAATCCTGAAAAAAATCACATATATTGGTTGATTTAATACAAATGTTCAAGAAAAAAAAATACTATAGTACTATACAGGACTGTAGCGCCAAACTATTATATTATTATATATACTACATGATACGAATACCATAGTAAAATACGATGAACTGTGAATACGAAAATATTTTTCCAAATTTCAAAACCCACAAACCTTAGGGTGTATTTTTTTTATTCATTCTGTAATAAGAATAGAATGAACAGAATAGTTTGATATTTTATCCGGAATATCTAGAATACTGTGAATAAAGAAGCAGTTTCCGTAATAAAAAATTGTAAACAAACATTAAATATCATTTGAAAATCATACACTTATTAAAATTAACTTTTTAAAAACGTTGCTTATCAATTTGGAGGTATGACACTAAAATGCTGGCACATAACAATGCATCGTACATCATTTCACATATTTTTCTTAATCAAAGAGGTTCCGTACATGCTCATTAAAAAGTGCAGTACCAAACTTGCATTTTGCAATGCCACAATCTTGTATATATGTCCACGGAATATGCAGTTTTTAAATATTTTTAAAAAAGGATACCAATATCTTACCACACACGCGACAAACCACCAATATCATGCGACTTCATTAAAATAATAAATTTAATTTGTGTAAATAATTTCTAATTTGACAGTTTTATTCGGTGTATGCTATGATTGAACTCAGAATAAACAGAATGCGTTCTGAACTTCCTGTTTTGAATAAAGTAACAGAATTCGGATAAGCCAGAACGTTCGGAATAAATAAATTAATAGAAATTTTGAAAACAGAATATTCTGAACGTTCAGAACGAATAAATATATACACCCTTAAATTATATAAAATTGAATTCTAAAAAAGTTTTGGGTATGAAACTTTTAGTGTTAAAACTAAATTTTTGTGACCGATATTTTTTAAGAATTTATAATATAGCCCGATTAAATTTAGATTAGATTTTGATACACTTATGGCGTTGATTTAAAATAGCGTCAGTTTTCTCAGTTTTATTTTTAATACAGTGATATAGCTTAAAAGGTCAATGTTTTTTTATTTTCAAAGCAACACCCTGTGCCAAAGACATGCTATGTGCATCTTAAACTGTTAAACAATTTTAATAATTACAATAAAAGCAAACTATGTTTAAAAAGTGCAAACTATATTTATTACAATTAGACATGTTAGATGTAAATTATAAAATAATTTCCTACGCAGAGGTAATAAAAGCTAATATTAAAGGAAATATAAATTATTTATTCAATAAAATTAAAGTTTTATAGTCATAGTATTTCCTACTGTTTATCCATAAATCTATTAATTTCTGCGCGTACCAACGAATTTATATCCTTTTTCTTCTTTTCGTAACAATTTGACAAATAGGTACGTGCAGCACTGCAAAATAATTGTAGGAATTCCTCAACCTACTCGATTGAATTTTCAATTAAAAACAAGCATACTAAAAAAGAAATACATTTGTTGTACTCTACTCACCGTCAAATCATTTTCCTTTTTGCCCAATTTTACGAACATACATTGTGGCGCATGCTTGGAATGTTCCTTCCATGGATCATCTGTAGCCTCCCAGCCGTCGAGTGTTTTGCCGCAAACAAAACAGGAGGCGGTATCGACATCACGATCGTTGCCATTCCAATAGAAACCCGCTTCCGACATCTAAGAAAATGTATAATAAAAAATTTCAATTAAAGTTAGAGATATTTTTTATTAGAGTGACGCAAAAACACGACGCACCTTGGCGATGCTGCACGGCGAAGTCTCGTCAAACGGCCAATCGCGATAACTTTCAATACGTTGTTGCTCCAGTAAAAAGTATTTCCTGCATTTCTCAAAATCAAACCACTCTTCGTTTTCAACCATATTTATGTGTTTATTAAAATAATGTTTAAATGTAAGAGTTTTGCACAAAAAAATTCAAGCAACACAAAATTCAGAAAACTGCCGCCTTGTTTTTTTTTTGTTGCGATTCACAATAGCGTCGTTTAAAATCAACTGACATTCATTTGACGTTTGTAAGTAGAGCTGCCACTGCGCATTGAACTTAATTTTTGAAGTATTGCCAGCATAATATATTTGAATAATAAGGGTTAGTTTTGGAAAACGGTATATATACCGTAACGTTGAACAATATACCGTATGAACAGAAATGTTTGTTTAAGATATACTAAAACCAGTATATGTAACCAAACATTTATTTTAAAAATTACAATTCATCAATTTAGGGTGTGTGCGAGTTCGACTAAATTGATGACTAAACTAAATTTGGTCGATAATGCAGAATCTACCTTTCAATTTAGCAAATTTTCGAACAAACTAAATTGGAAGACAGCAAACAGACAAATGATAATCGATCTATTAGTCAGCAATTTAGTCGAACTCGCACACACCCTTAGTATTGTGAATTTGAGTGAATTTTAACGAAAACATTTTAGATTTTAAAGTGATACCTGTTGATTGTCAATAGGCATTTGAAAGTACTGCTATGGATACAATTTAGAAGAAGATACTTTCATACAACAATTCATCGTACAATAGATCATCGTATGCAAAATTTAGTGTAAGTTTTAAATTGTAAAGACTTTTACAATTTATTTATATATTATTTCAAAGATTTTAATAATAAATAAATGAATAAATGGTATAAAACTATTTTTAACAATATTTTATAAATAATTAAAAAATTTGATAAAAATAGAAAAGTCTGGCAGCTCTGAGTTGCATTTAAAAATTGAAGTGAAAGAAAACGGTTTAATTTAATGAAATTTTCTGCCACATTCTATGGTCACAACTTCAATGAAACTCCAAGTGCAAAGTGTCCTTATCGTGGTCAACATTACTTGGCAACTAACTGCGCCATCTGACGAAGGCCGACGAATGCCTAAAGATTCGCAGCTTTTGCAGGGAGCGCGGAGCGCTAATATTTTCCAAACAGTATTTAAAGTTGGTAAGCTATAAACAAATAATTTATTTGAATATGAAACCGAATATATTTATTGACTAAATTAACATTAACTCCAAGAATGTCCCCAATTGTCGATACTTTGAACAGCCTACTACTTTCAAGTATGATCGGAAGACCGAAAGGGTTTTGCGGGGCTAACATCAATTTCATAAAATAGATATTTTTTTTGTCGTAGCTACTTGGTTAGTGGGATGGACAAAGAATGTAAAGATCACTGGGTGCAATCACCGTGACTGCACATAAACGAAATAGAAAAATGTTTTTGTGTTTAATAAAATATAGTTTGTCTATTTGTTGAGAACTAAAGCGCTCCTTTTGATTTTAGTATAATTTAATATTTATTGTCGTCTGGAATTTCAATTGGACTTGGAATAAACTGTTCAAATAAACTGTTTTCTAATTTTGATCAAGCCAAAGGGTGAGCGAAGAAAAATGTTTGACGTTATTTTAATGAAATACGGTACGTTCAAAATAGGGACAAATTGCATACTGGTCACAAATATACGATCACGAATAAAATTATATTTATTTTATAATCAATATTTATTTGGACACAAATTAAAAATTTTAGAATGTAGTCTAATATGGAAAATAATATATATTATTAATTAAGTCAATTTAGCGCTTTTTTAATTTGTAGACAGATTAAAACTGAAAATTCTGTAGAAATATTTAATCTAGTTTGCCCTTGCTTATAACCGTTTGATGATATTGCGGGGGTCCGTCAATTTTTTGCATTCTTAATACTGAGGTCTCAGTAGTTTTGCACATAATTTATAAAAACAATCAAAATCGATGACAACAAGCTAATAAACAGCATAAAAAACACCTTGAATAGACAGAGGCTGATTGACAGGCACAGCACGAGACAAAATTAGACGCCTTTTGTAGAATATAACAAAAAAAAAAATGTTAATGTAGGTTCAGGTTCAGTTGAACGTACATCAGCTCTCGGCCAAATCAAAGTTTATTAACCTAACCTTTGGTAACCTTCGGTGGTAGAATGTGGCATAGCCAAGCGGTCAGCCAATTATATGGTCAGTCAGTCAAACAATCAGTTGGTCAGTGAAATCTCGCGATTATTATTGGTCGACGGCGCGAAGGTAAATCATTAACTCAATAAAGCAGCTTTGTTATATCATTTAACAACCTAAACATATGCACAACATGATGCAAATAATTGTTTGGGCGAGAACTTGATGGGAATTGTAATTAAAAGCTTTTTTTAATTGCGTTCTATAAATTTAAATAAAGTAAAAAATTCAAAATATAATGACAAACATCTAAAAGTATTTAAATTTAATTTACATTTAAATTTCCTCAACTAATATTTAGCTTGATTTAATACACCATTAAATCATAGCTTAAAGATTTGTGTAAATTTACATGGCGTACTTAGCAGACTGTTCGTAGCTGGAATTTAGCGACGTTGTTTGACAAGTTGCCACTGCTGCTGACTCCATAGAATAAACAATTAATATTTTAATTATTATACGCAAATAATTCATAGTTTACAGCATACAGTATATACATATTTAAAAAAATATTAAATATAAAAATATAAAAGTATGAAAATATAAAAATATAAAAATATAAAAATATAAAAATATAAAAATATAAAAATATAAAAATATAAAAATATAAAAATATAAAAATATAAAAATATAAAAATATAAAAATATAAAAATATAAAAATATAAAAATATAAAAATATAAAAATATAAAAATATAAAAATATAAAAATATAAAATTATAAAAATATAAAAATATAAAAATATAAAAATATAAAAATATAAAAATATAAAAATATAAAAATATAAAAATATAAAAATATAAAAATATAAAAATATAAAAATATAAAAATATAAAAATATAAAATGCTACATTTCGAGCGATCACTCCCATTTTCAATACCAGATAATGTGGGTTTACAGGCAATCTCTTGTAGTTTTCTTGTAATCCTGAATTCTACCAACCAGTGGACAGACATACGGTGAAGCTACATTTTACTCCAAATCGATTACGTCCTTCCTTCAGGGTATTACGAACGTATGACTTTACTAAATATAATAAAATTCTCATTTATTGTACAGAATAAATAATAAAACATTAAAAATATTTAAAAAATCCGCCTCTGTCTATACTACAACAAACTTCCCAAAAGTCAATATAGTTTCTTAGCAAATAACCATAATTACTGCCTGCTGTTAGTCAGCCAGTCGCACCAACAATTGCTGATGTTTGCAAATAATTTATTTCCTTAGATTTTTGTTGACTGATCTTTCGAGAGTGAAACATTATTTAGAAGGGTAATTCAAATATATTATTCTTTATAAAACATAAAGCCGTTGGTCATTCTGTACATGCGGTGATTGTAGAATTAAATTGGTATTAAATTGAAAAAAATATCAAAATGTAAATTTAATGAAAGGCTAAATTTTGTGTGAATGTCATGCCAAGAGATTTGACTAAGATTTCCGCCTTGGGGGGCAAAAAACTAATAGAGTTTTAAGCGAAGGAAACATTTATATGATGAATATGTAGATGATTAGAAAGGGAAACTATTTTTTGAAAATATATTGCAAAATTTAATTTTATTTTTTGCAACACGTTAAATAATGTATTTGTTGTTTAGAATATATTATATAAGTTTAGTGATGCATATTATAAAAACCAACTGAAAAATTCAGAATTGTAATTCGTAGATTTCCTTAATATATTTTTAGTACATAAGTATTTCTATAATTATGTAAAAATATCAGTCTTATTGAACAAATATTGTCCGATTTGTAAAGGATTTTAAAAACCACACGGATATAAAAGATTTGTTTGAATATGTTTGAATGTAATTAAAAAGTAATACGAAATTACCATACATGTATTAGGAATGAAGTGTAATTAAATTATAATCGAAATTGAATTTATTTTTGTTCACGTGTAAACATTATTATATTGTCCAGCAGAATCTGTCAAATTTAGCATAAATATGTTACAATACCAACATAAAATTTTATTGGCATTTGAATAAACTGTTTCTTGGCAATTTACTTGGTTGAAACTATGTTTCGAAACACAGAAAATGCTAATCAAATCTAAATACAACATATGTTCGCCACGCTCGTCTTAATTCGATAATTTATCGACTGACGAAGTTGGCAACGTTGTGCAGCATTTTCTACCTACGCCATCTTTTGCCATCGTTTGAACATATTGATGTTTAAAAACAAACAAAAAAGAAATAGGATTTAAATAAATGTATTCTTGCAACATTTTTCTTGTATACGAAGTTAGCACTCGTTGAGCAGAATTTTCTACATACGACTCTTTTGTCGTCGTTTGGTCATTTTAAACATACTGATGTTTGAAAACAAACAAAAAAATGAATTCTTGTATATAAAGTTGCCATTCGTTGATCGGTATTTTCTGCGTACGTTTCTTTTGTTGTTCGTTGAGAAAACGTTATAAAGCGAGCCTGGATGCGTCTGCAGGTGCAATTGTGCATTCATTGATGCTGTCACTTGTACTTGCAGTTTTAAAAATTTGTATATGAATTCTATTATTATAATTTAACAGAGTGCATGTTTAAAGATTTTTAATAAAAATAAATAAAAAAAACAACATTTTATTTTCAGTATTTCTTTCCAAAAATATTTAAATATGTTTCTATGCAAACATACTACTTTTTGAACTGAAACAACTGATATGTTTCACTGGAAACATATTTATATTCAGGTCGTTCAAAATTTGAACATATTTATGTTTCGGTTTAAATATTTATTTTGTTTGGATGTAGTAATTATTATGTTTCCATTAGAACATACTCCATTTTAAGGGACAACATTAAAATGTTTCCGTGATATCATAATATAAATCAGAGCTCATTACAACACTGTTCAAGTCTCAAGACAACCCTGTTTACAAATGATTTATCAGGCAATTATATATTATGTTTACATAAAATTCCAAACATACATATTAATGCCTGCAAAATTATGTTTGGGAGAGCCCTTTTTTTTTGCAGCGTGCAATAAATGAAAATTTATAAAATGTAGTTGGTAAGTTTTAAACGAAATGAACTCGACTTTAAAAATATATAGAGTTTTGACAATTCTCTTATATTTGTATTTATCAAACATCTTTAGAGACGACTTTATTTCATTTATTGGTTACGCTGAAAATGTGAAACGATTACCAACCAATTAGTTCTGAACAATTAATTCCCGAGATCATTCTTCCTCGAAAGAAGTCTTTCTTAACATTTCTTTTCGGAATAATTCATCCTCTTAACAGTTCTTTCCAAAACAATTTTTTCTCTTAACCCTTAAAAGCCTACTGATAACGCCAGGAACCAACCTACTAAAATCAAAAAAAAAAACCTTTAACGAATTTTATTTAAACTTTTCGCTGCGACTTTAAAAATGTGATCTATGGCACTTAGATTTGCGTTGATATACCGCTTGATGCTAACATCATTTGAAAGCTGTACGATCAGTAGGAGGAATCATCAAAAATAATAATATTTTGTACTTTCCAAAAATTATTTGTGTGGTAAATTCTTCAAATTAGGAGCGGAAAAAAATATGTTCTCTGCCGTTCTATTTTCTGAAGGCTTTTTTAATTTTGCACTTTATTCAATTTTTAATACTGGGTTCCTAGCAGTTCCACCAAATAGTTGCGCCTGCATTTTTCATTAAAATGTAACCTATTAAGTCGTTGAAAAAAAGTTATTCAGAATCGCGAGCTTTACAAATATAAATTGTTCAGCCTTTTAAGGATTAAGTTTTTCCCCGAAATAAATACAATTTTTCGCCTGAAAATAATTGTGCCTCTAAGTAATACTTACCCGAATAAATCTTTTTCAGATAATTCATTCTTGAAACAATTCTTCCTAAAAACCATTCTTCCTCGAAACAATTCTTGAGATTTCCTTTTTTTTTTAAAACCAACGATTTCAGTTTGAAAATGAAACGATTTTTAAGGGATTTCGAATACAGTTGCGGTTTAAATACCTGGTTTTAATATAAATATTTTTTGTAGAAAAAATATCAAAATCTCACTAAACATTTAAAGTTTTACAAAAAAATCAAAATTTTGATCAAACGTTTTTCTAAATTTTGATTTTAATTGTTAAAAAATCTTTACAATTGTAATAAAGTCATAGACAAGTCATGTAATGTAACACATTAATAGCTACCTTGAATAATAAATACTAAAAAGTAATAAAAGAAACACATTAAAAATTCAAAATTAAATTACGCACAAATTACCTTTGCTTCCTCGTACACATTAAAATCGTTGAAGTTTTAATATTTCTACAATTTAATTGAAGGTCAAGTGCAAATTAAAGTGTGTGTAAAAATTTGTTACATTAACTGCCACCGGACGAACGAACGAACAGTCGAGCATTTCGATCGATTATGATTAATCAATGATTTGATTCAGTGGATCACTGGGTCTTTGAGGCAGACATTCAGGTACTTGAAGTCTGTAGAGTGTGACCAACGTCACGTGTCACATGGTTGAGAGTTAAACAGCAAAGCGAAACTCTTTGACTTTGATAAGCGCACGAGGTTAACTAAACAAGATCAAATTATTGTAATTGTGTTGTGAGTGCGCCCACATAATTCGTTGGTTTTAATTTGTTTGTTTTAATTTGATTAAATTGAAATAATAATGGCTGACAAATTTATAAATAATGGAAACATACAAATTTTAATATTAATACATAAAACTAAAACTATTAAATTTGTCTATAAAAATTAAATTATAAACTAAAAATAAATTTTTCAAAAAAATTAATTTTTACGCTAAAAATTCAATTTTCCACCAAAAACTTAATATTTTACTAAAAATTCAATTTTTCACTAAAAATTCCATTTTTCACTAAAAATTCAATTTTTCACTAAAAATTCAATTTTTCACTAAAAATTCAATTTTTCACCTAAAATTCAATTTTTCACTAAAAATTAAATTTTTCACTAAAAATTCAATTTTTCACTAAAAATTCAATTTTTCACTAAAAATTCAATTTTTCACTAAAAATTCCATTTTTCACTAAAAATTCTACTTTTCACTAAAAATTCCATTTTTTTACTAAATATTCAATTTTTCACTAAAAATTCAAATTTGCACTAAATATTCAATTTTTCACAAAAAATTCAATTTTTCACTAAAAATTCAAATTTGCACTAAAAATTCAGTTTTTTATTAAAAATCCAATTTTTCGCTAAAAATTAAATTTTTCAATAAAAATTCAATTTCTCACTAAAAATTCAAATTTTCAGCAATAATTCAAATTTTTACTAGAAATTCAAATTTTAACTAAAAATTCAATTTTCACTAAAAATTCAATGTTTCACTAAAAATTCAATTTATCACTAAAAATTCAAATTTGCACTAAAAATTCAATTTTTCACTAAAAATTCAATTTTTCACTAAAAATTCAATTTTTTACTAAAAATTCCATTTTCACTAAAAATTCAAATTTGCACTAAAAATTCAATTTTTCACAAAAAATTCAATTTTTCACAAAAAATTATATTTTTTACTAAAAATTCAATTTTTCACTAAAAATTCAATTTTTCACTAAAAATTCAATTTTTCACTAAAAATTCAATTTTTCACTAAAAATTCAATTTTTCACTAAAAATTCAATTTTTCACTAAAAATTCAATTTTTCATTAAAAATTCAATTTTTCATTAAAAATTCAATTTTTCATTAAAAATTCAATTTTTCATTCAAAATTCAATTTTTCATTCAAAATTCAATTTTTCATTCAAAATTCAATTTTTCATTAAAAATTCTATTTTTCACTAAAAATTCAATTTTTCACTAAAAATTCAATTTTTCACTATAAATTCAATTTTCAACTAAAAATTCAAATTTTCACTAAAAATTCAATGTTTTACTACAAATTCAAATTTTCGCTAAAATTCAATTTTTCACTAAAAATTCAATTTTTCACTTAAAATTCAATTTTTCACTAAAAATTCAATTTTTCATTAAAAATTCAATTTTTCATTAAAAATTCAATTTTTCATTAAAAATTCTATTTTTCACTAAAAATTCAATGTTTCACTAAAAATTCAATTTTTCACTAAAAAAAATTTGCACTAATAATTCAAATTTGCACTTAAAATTAAAATTTTTGCTAAAAAGTAAATTTTTCACTAAAAATTCAAATTTTCAGCAAAAATTCAAATTTTTACTAGAAATTCAATTTTTCACTAAAAATTCAAATTTGCACTTAAATTTCAAATTTTCACTAAAAATTAAATGTTACGTATATAATAATTATATTTTATATCTATTCGCTCAAGTGTTGGTTCTACCCTGAGTCATTTGCCAACCATTACGCAATTCGCTAAAACTTCTAAGTTTAAAACTCAACCAAGTGTAACATTTTTTATAAGTCCTTGATTTTTGTACCCATACCATCAGGTAGATAATACTGTATACCTATATAATATATATAGTATCTACAAATAATTTCTCATTCTTAACAATAACATTATAACCGACTAAGTAGTAGCTACCCCACCAACATTAGCCACAGGTTGTAGCATTCTACGGAGTTATTAAGAATTTTTTTTTTTTGGTTTTCATAACCATAGTTGGTGGTAAAATTACGTGCGTCGTTGTTATTATTGTCTGTAGTTTAAAGCTGCTGTTTGTTGTGTTTTCAATTCTTTATTTACATTTTTTTAAAATTTTTAATTTTAGTTTTTAATTTTCATTGCACGATTTTACTTCTAATGCTAATGTCCATCAACGGCATCATCGCGTCGGTTGCTCGGTCGCTCCACTGATTATGAATGTTATGGTGCCTTGTGTCTTGAACTCGAAACTCATAAGAAATCCTCTAAGGTCTTCCATAATGGCAACAAAAATAAAAACAACAACATAGTTACTAACTTACGTGAGTAGTACTATTAATAAATACTACATGTTGTCGTCGTCGTCTTTATGTGGTTCTTCGATGTAATTGCTACAGCTGTTTGTTTGTTGCTTGAAGTTCAGATTTCTTTGCACGGTATAACATAGAATAGAATCGTTTGAGATACAGGGCCAGGCCAGCGTGTGGTAGAGAATTTCGATTACCTTCAGTCATTCGAAATTGATTTGTATGTGTTGTAACAAATTCGTTCAATTTGTTAAAACAATAAAATACAACATTCAGAGTGACCTTTGGCTATATTTTAAAATATATCTACTTGTAATTACTTCCGTACTTGTAAAAAAATACGAGTACTGAATTTTAATGGTTTGGTAAAATATTTCAGATTTATATCTTAAACTCATTAAATATAAATTAAATGTTTTTTTTTACCTAATCGTTGTTTACACTAGATATCATTCTTTTAATAGTCATTTTATCAATTATTTATGTCATCTTATAATATTTCTTCAATATTAATTCCAGTTTAATACACCGAAAAAATTACTGTAGTAAATTATACTACATTTATGTCTTTTGTATTTGTATTTATTTGTCTGGATTTTACTACACAATGTATTAGAAGTTCGTTTTCTACATATTGCAGAATATGTAAAATGTATTTGTTTACTGTAGTTTTTATTTTTGAAATAAGTGTACTACATAATACATAAAAAATTACTGTAGTAAATTATACTACATTTATGTCTTTTGTATTTGTATTTATTTGTCTGAATTTTACTACACAATTTATTAGAAGTTCGTTTTCTACATATTGCATAATATGTAATGTATTTGTTTTCTGTAGTTTTTATTTTTGAAATACGTCTTTGTTTTGAAAAAATATATTTCTACTACATTTTTTGGTTTTTAAATACATTTGCCTTTATTTGTCTCATTTTTAGTACACCATGTATTGAAAATTCGTTCTCTACATATTGCACAAACTCTATGGATGTTTTGTTTTTTGCTTTCATTTCAATTCGTGCGGGATCACTGACGAACGAATTACGAAAGGTCGTCCCTCGTGCAGGTATAAACGAATTCTAAGTGCTTGCCATTCCTTTGAGTCGTTAGAACTGATGATACTTAGTGGTGCTTCCATCTTATGATCAAGAAAATTTTTGTTTTATTTATATTTTTATATTTTTATTTATTTATTTATTTATTTATTTATTTATTTATTTATGTGTAGATTTTTTTTGGTTGTGGGTAACAATCTTTAGTTGTATTTGTAGTACACGGATATAAAAGATTTGTTTGAATATGTTTGAATGTAATTAAAAAGTAATACGAAATTACCATACATGTATTAGGAATGAAGTGTAATTAAATTATAATCGAAATTGAATTTATTTTTGTTCACGTGTAAACATTATTATATTGTCCAGCAGAATCTGTCAATTTACCATAAATATGTTATAATACCAACATAAAATTTTAATTGCATTTAAATAAACTATTTCTTGGCAATTTACTTGGTTAAAACTATGTTTCGAAACACAGAAAATGCTAATCAAATCTAAATTAATTCGATAATTTATCGACTGACGAAGTTGGCAACGTTGTGCAGCATTTTCTACCTACGCCATTTTCTGCCATCGTTTGAACATATTAATGTTTACAAACAAACAAAAAAGAAATTGGATTTAAGTAAGTGTATTCTTGCAACATTCTTCTTGTATACGAAGTTGGCACTCGTTGAGCAGAATTTTCTACCTACGTCTCTTTTGTCGTCGTTTGAAGTATGTAAAGGGTTATTTTAAACATACTGAAGTTTGAAAACAAACAATAAAATGAATTCAAATGTAAATAAAGGTATGCTTGCAGCTCTCTTCTTGTATACAAAGTTGACACTCGGTGATCGGCATTTTCTGCGTACGGGACTTTTGTTGTTCGTTGAGAAAACGTGTTTGCGTCGGTAATAATTTTGTTATTTGTAAATTCAATAAATATATAAATTGTGTTAAAAAAATAATAATAGTAACGGAGTATAATATAGTGCAGTATATAATTTCTGAAACTAATATGAAAAAACCACAAATAAAAATCAGTGTTTCGATTTTCAAACAGAATTCGGAATGTTTTTTTTACAAAAGCCTCCGTGAATTCCTTGCCTACGCTATGTGTTGTACTGAGATCAACTGTAACTGTACCAAGTATAAAGCGAGCCTGGATCATCAGGTTTAGCGTCTGCTGGTGCAATTGTGCATTCATTGATGCTGTCACTTGTACTTGCAGTTTTAAACCAATTATTTATTTAGGCATTTAAAAATTTGTATATGAATTCTATTATTATAATTTTCCACTGTGCATGTTAAAATATTTTTAATAAAAATAAATAAAACAAACAACATTTTATTTTTAAATAAATCAATCAAGATTTCTTTCCAAAAATTTTTAAATATGTTTTTATGCAAACTTACTACTTTTTGAACTGAAACCACTGATATGTTTCACTGGAAACATATTTATATTCAGGTCGTTCAAAATCATGTTTTAATTTGAACATATTTATGTTTCGGTTTAAATATTTATTTTGTTTGGATGTAGTAATTATTATGTTTCCATTAGAACATATACCATTTTAAGGGGCAACATTAAAATGTTTCCGTGATATTATAATGTAAGTCAGAGCTCATTACAACACTGTTCAAGTCTCAATATAACCCTGTTTACAAATAAATTATCAGTCAATTATATATTATGTTTACATAAAATTCCAAACATGCATGTTAATGCCTGCAAAATTATGTTTGGGAGAGCCCTTTTTTTGCAGCGTGCACCTACTATATAATGTCCCTACTTTAAAATTTCCCTTGTGATCTAACCTTCCCAACTGGTTTTATATTATACCAGTAATTTCATTTGTAATTAAAATAATGGTTTTAAAAATATAACACTTACCATCAGTTTTAGCACAATCATACAATGAAAAGTAACGCCAATTGAACCGCTCAAAACATCACTAATGAATTCATTAACGCATTTAAACAAATATTTTTTAGTTCCTTACATATATTGCTATCATTTAAAAAATTATATGAAATTGGCCTGCAGCAATTGTTGTCAGTTTATTGAGGAGGAAGCAGCAGCTAAATCAATCGATTGATGTACAAATCGACTGAGTTTTGGGGCTGCGCATAAAGTGTTTGTTTTGTCTGTCAGTTTGAAGTGATTTTTCTGAATAGTTTTCAATCAACGCAATAGAACTGAAGTGATTTGTGGTTATTTATTTATTTATTAATTTTTACACACTAGTAGTTCTTAGTATTTGTGAATTTAATACGAAAGAAAATAATGATTTTTTTTTAAATTAAAAATAAAATATAACTGAGCAAAAAAAAATTTCACAATTTTCTTTAAAATTTCAATTATATTTTAAAAATTCCACTAAAAATTAAATTGATTACTACCCAGCTTGCCATTCATTTCGATATTGTTACAAATCAATGCGTGTAGATAGAGAAATCACTCGATATCGGACACATTCTCGTAGCGTCAAATTGGACCTATATGGTAGGTAGATATCGAAGCGTACTGTCGGAGTTTTCTCGATACGAGACATTTTTCGAAATCGGAAAGATATCGAAGAAAAAAGAACGAAAGATCGGGATTTCTTCGATAAATATTGCGTAATTGATGTGATATATGTTGTTATACAATTTGAATGTACGTGAAATTTAAAAAATTATATATATATATAAAACTCATTTTCCGTTTCCCAGCAGATTTTAGAAGCACTTTGCAAGCACTATGGCAATTTATAATGTATTAAGGGAGTCGCTCCAAAAATGGTCTCTTTACTGGTTGAACAACTTCTCTCACGTAGTTATGGAATAACGTCCGATGGAATGACTTTAGGAACTACTTCTTAAAATGGTTTCCATGGAATGACTTTTAGAACTACTTCTTAAAATGGTTCCCATGGAATGACTTTTGGAACTTCTTCTTAAAATGGTTCCCATGGAATGACTTTGGAACTACTTCTTAAAATGGTTCCCATGGAATGACTTTTGGAACTACTTCTTAAAATGGTTCCCATGGAATGCCTTTTGGAACACCTTCCACATACTGTTTCCATAGAATAAATACAATAAATGAAATTGTTCATTTAATTTTTATAAAACTAATGTAATCGGAAATATTTAAAGTTTAAGGTATATTAACAAAAAAAATATTTTCATGGACATTATTGCTCCAGAACTTATTATATTTTTGAGGTTGATATTCTCCAGCTATTATATGGACTTCCTGCGCACCAACCATCTGAGCCATCGACACTACCTGTAGTATCAACATGTTAAATTATATTTTTAATTTAAATAAAAAAGTACTTACTAAATATGTTTTATATGCTATGACACACATGTTTTTAATTGAATTGTTGATTTAGAATACGCATTTTTTTTAAATAAAATATTTCAAAGAGGTTTGATACGTTTTTGTATATTCTCAACTACATTCTAAAAGAAGCGAACGTGGAACGGCTTTTTATCGGAACAAAATGTGAAGTTGTTCTCGTTGGTGTGCCGTCAGTTATTCTAGAATCAGTTATTGTAGAATTGGATAAAGAAACATATCTCCGTTTGCTTCTACGCTCTCATTAGAAGCTCAAAAACTGTATTCGCTTCTCGTATACGTTCCGCTAGAAGCGAACGTAAAATGACTTTTCATCGCAACCAAATGTGAAGTTGTTCTCCTTGCTGTGCCGTCAGTACCAATAGAGAAGTTATTCTAGAATAGCTGGCTATAGAATTGGATGGAGATACAGATCTTGGTTAAATTCTCTCTCATATTTCCATATTCAACAGATAAATTTAAATTTGTGTACTCTTTATAACTCTCGAATATAAAGTGATTCCTAAAATGATTTCACTAGAAGCGAACGTGTAAGGACTTTTTATCTTTGCATTCCAAATAAATGTAGTTCCAGAAGTTGTTCTTTTCGGAACAACTTGCGATAAAATCTGCTGGGTTGTTTGTTTATTTGTTTGTGCGCTATGCAACCGTACACCTGTGCACGGATTTCCTTAAAATTTGGAATATATATCCTACAGACCCAGGAGAAGGTCACTATATAGTTTTCTTTGACCACGCCCATTTTTACGCCCATTTTTATTTTTGGTGTATAATTCAGATTCATTGCAAAGCCACTGAATGTATTTTTCCGACAATTTGAATTGCTATGCTATAAAGTCAATGGAGTATTCTAAACCATATATAAACTAGATTGGGCAAAGGGGAGTGGCATCTCCCATAGAACCCATAAATTCAGTACGCTGCTAAACTATACTTTCAAATTATTACTGATCTTACTTAATCTCATCACACCAAAACTCACGACACATAAACTCACCACATCTAAACTCACCACACCTAATCTCACCACACCAAAACTCACCACACATTAACTCACCACATCTAAACTCACCACACCTAGACTCACCACACTAAAACTTTCCACACTAAAACTCACCACACTAAAACTTTTACTGGAAAAACACTATGGGGACGAATTGTACGGGGAAAAATTCTACCGGGAAGAATTCTACGGCACGAGTCGTGTACGCTAATAATCTATAAAGCAACGAGATTTAATTTTTTTATCAAAGTTATTCGAAAAAGATTCGAAAACAACGAAGGTCTTCGAGACAATAAAATGATCATATACTTTCTTAAATTTTTAGTTTAATAATTTTAATGTCTAAAAACGTAAAATATGAAAAACAATTTAAAGAATTCAATAAATTGCAGTACACTATCTACAAAAATTTCCATTTCATCTAAAATATAAAATAGTACCTAACAAAAAATCACAACATGCTATTTCATATTCATAGACAGACGACGAACCGACGAACACCATGTTGTCAAATTTAAAACCAATCACAAAATAATAAATATATATAAAAAACCAAAACTAAGATTTAAACAAGCAGACCTCAACGAAGGACAGACCAACTACTGTGCGTTGCATAAATAAAAAAAAATAAATAAAAACTATACAACGGAAATAGATCGATAAATATATAATTTTTTATTTTTCTTTTATTTATTTATTATGGCGCATAGCTAAAAAAATGGACAAATTTTAGCAAGTTGTTGTATAAATAAAATAAATTTTAATTTTTAAGTAATTAATTTGAAAAGCACGTGTTTGATACAACCACGGCGTTAGCGTTTTGATTGAATGTTGGTTTGGTTATTTTTTTTTTCGTAAAATTTATGAGCCAAATTAAATTTATATTATGCACTTAAATTTTTATTTTGTGATTTAATTGTTTATTTCTGATTTTTTTTAGTTAGGTTTAAAATTTCAAAAAGTTTGAATTTAAGTTTAATTGAGTTTTTAAATGGTGTGTTTTAAATGATTTGTTGATTGATTTCTGGTTTATTTTATTTGAATTTTTTGTTTTAATTTTTTGATACGAATTTTTCGGTAAAACTTTTTTTTTAGGTTTCTCAGTTCATTTTAGTTGTTTTACCATAAAAGTAAAACATTATTTTTTAATGGCATAACATCGACATTGACATTGACTTTGATGAGGTGTTCATTTGATACAAATTGTAACTTGAATTAATTACATGTGTTCGAGTTTTTTTTTGAATTTTTGCAAATCACTAATGTATTTAAAAACTTGTCATGTTTGTGTGATCTTGATCTTTATTGCATTTTTTATGTTCTCAAAATGTCGTTGACAAAATCTAAAAAAATCAGTAGTTTTATGTGGGCTTTATTTTTCGAAACAGTAGTTGTCATCTGTGGAATTGTAGTGGTTTTTATGACTTTTATTGATGTAAAACTTTTTAATGTTTGTTATTAAAAATGTTTTATTTTAATGAAGTAAGGTTTAATGAAGGGGTTCAGAATGGTCTACTGCACGCGCAATCCAGTAACCGACTTCTGTTAGTTGCCATAGCCTCTCCTACACAATTCCTAGTCTCACCTTCGCGTTGGTGAACCCCGTTAACCCGAGCAACCAGCTGAAGATCGGGTTTCAACACCTGTGGGAGGTCTGGTCGGGGACAAACGAGACAGGGATATTGGCCCTCTAAAATGGGGGTTGTGCGTTGGGCTTGTGACCCGCCATATAAAAAAGATGATTCAACGAAAACAGAAAAAATGCCTCGGATATCGACCCGAAAACACGATGACAACCTACGCAATCGTATAATGGACCATGATTTACGGATATGCACCTGGAATGTCCGAACCCTTTATAGGCAAGGTGCCACCATCCAGTTGGTTGATGTCCTCGAAAGATACAAGGCTGACATCACCGCAATCCAGGTGATGCGATGGACAGGACAGGGCTGCTCTAAACAGGCATCCTGTGACATTTACTACAGCTGCCATGCGGAGAGGCATGAATTTGGTTGTGGATTTGTAGTCGGGAAGAGACTCCGCAAGAGAATACTTCTACATCAGCCTAATTAGTGCGCACGCTCCGATAAATGAGAAGGACGATGAAACTAAAGAGACTTTCTATGAGCGCCTCGACGAAGCCCATGAGCGCTGCCCCCGTCACGACATCAAAATTGTGATTGGCGACTTTAATGCCAAAGTGGGCCATGAGGGTATCTTTGGTTCAACGGTGGGACCATTCAGCCTCCACGACAACACCTCCGACAATGGAATGAGGCTGAAACATGGTAATTAGTGGTACTAGCTTCAAGCATCTCAATCAGCATCACAAGGCCACGTGGCGGTCACCCGATCAGAACACGCGCAACCAAATTGATCATGTTGTGATTGACGGAAGGCACGCTTCTAGTGTGATGGATGTACGCTCGAACCGAAATGCCAACGAAATGCTCGATCCGAAATGCCAGTGCTCCTCTATGGCGCTGAGGCATGGACGCTTGCCAACACCGATGAGCGAGCTTTAGGAGTGTTCAAGAGAAAGATTCTTCGGAAAATCACTTCCTTGTAGCAGCCAAGGTTCGCACACGCTTATGCGCTGCGAAAAACGCACGGAAACCCACGCAAAGAAAGCTAGACGTCAGTAAGCTGCACACACAACAGACCGAACAAGCCTATGCCGGTCGACTCTCACACCTGCTTGCCCAAGGCACTCCCCCTCTCAATGATATATGCGCGCAGTGGACACACGTCTCCCGCTCAATGCGTACTGCTGCCGAAGAGGTGCTTGGATTCCAACGCCCACTACGGAACAAGTGGTATGACGAAGAGTGTCGCGCAGCCACTGCAGAGAAAGACACTCATATAGAGCCACCCTGCAGTCAGTAGTATCGCGAGCCGCGAAGGAGCGATACAGAGAGAAGAAGAAGGAGGAGAGACATCTTTTTAGGCGCAAGAAAAGAGAATTAGAAAGACACGAGTGTGAAGATATTGATATGCATGGCGACAGGAACGAGGCTCGAAAATTCTTTCAGAAGATAAGACTGACCGGAGGTTTAAAGACCGGACTGTCTTCCTGTCAGGACGATGACGGAAATCTAGTAACAGATGTCCAGGTTACACTGAGATTATGGAGAGAGCACTTCTCTGATCTCCTAGCAGGCGATGATGACAACTATTTCGCTGATGAAGAAGACAGCTTGACAACCCCAATTGCTGACGACGGCGTTGACATACCGCCGCCTGACCGTGAAGAGGTCAGCACAGCCATCAACAGGCTGCAAAACTAACAAAGCCGCAGGATCGGATGGTCTGCCTGCTGAGTTGTTAAAGACCGGAGGCGATGAGCTCATAACGAGCATGCACCAGCTTATCAGCAGAATATGGTCAGAAGAAAGCATGCCTAGTGAATGGAATCTCAGTATACTCTGCCCAAACCTTAAGAAGGGGGATCCCACGATACGCGCCAACTACCGTGGGATATGTCTCCTCAACATCGCGTATAAAGTTATAACGAGCGTATTATATGAAAGACTGATGTCTATCTTTAACAGACTGATTGGATCTTATCAGTGTGGTTTCAGACCTGGCAAGTCCACCATAGAACCGATTTTCACATTGCGCCAAATCCTGGAAAAGACCAAAGAGAGGCAGATCGACTGCACAACTCCATCACAATGGCACTATCTTCAACAAGAGTTCCATGCTGCTCGGGTACGCTGATGATATCGACATCATTGGGCAGAGCGTACGAGCAGTCAGTGCAGCATTCTCCAGTTTAAAGAGGGAATCGCGTCGAATGGATCTTACGGTGAACGAGAACAAGACGAAGTACCTAGTGTCAACAAACAAAGAGTCCCGGCGTCTTGGACAACACGTCACTATTGACAACCACAACTTTGAAGTTGTGAAGGACTTCGTTTACCTAGGAACCAGCCTCAACAAGGAAAACAATGTCAGCCTGGAGATTAGCCGAAGAATAACTTTGGGCTCAGTAGGCAATTGAGAAGCAGAGCCCTCTCTCGACGGACAAAAATTACGCTCTATAAGTCGCTCATCATGCCAGTCCTCCTCTATGGCGCTGAGGCATGGACGCTTGCTAACAACGATGAGCGATCTTTAGGAGCGTTCAAGAGAAAGATTCTTCGGAAATTCTATGGCCCGATATGCGTTGAAAACGAGTACAGAATCAGATGGAACGACGAGCTGTATGAGCATTTTTACACTGAGTGTTCTTTAACAGTTCATGGGTACTTTTTCAATTGTTCAATTGTTTTTCAATAGTTTGCATATGTTCTCTGTTTTATATCTCAAAAAGTAGTATCTCAAAGATTTTCCGTTGTTCATTGAGCAATAAAAAATTCTACTTTTCTCTCTATTCATTTCAGAGCCAGAGCATTTTTACAGTAAGATTTATTACAGTTCATGGCCACATTTTCAGTTGTAATTCGCATATGTTTTCTTTATTATTTGACAAACAGTAAGTAGCCTCTCAAATATTTTCCGTTCATTAACCAATACAAATTTCCACTTTTCTTTGAATTCATTTCAGAGCCGGAGCATTTTTACACTGAGTGTTTTATTACAGTTCATGTCTACTTTTTGTGTTTTTGTTTACATATGTTCTCTTTTGTTATTTCTCAAACAATAGACTTTCGAACAATATTCGTTAATTTACCCTAAATTTTTCTAATGTTCCCTCAATTCAATTCAGACCATTTTTTCATTCAATTTTTTATTACATTCATGAATACATTTACACCTGTAGTTCGCAGATGTTTTCTTTATTATTTCTTAAACTGTAGCCTCATTGAACAATACAAATTTGTATTTTTCTCTCAATTCATGTCAGAGCCAGCGAAGTTTTACACTGAGTGTTTTTTACAGTTCATGGGCACTTTTTCAGATGTAGTTCGCAGATGTTTTCTTTGTTATTTCTCAAATATTGGCCTCAAATAATACTCTTCAACATTATTCGTTAATTTTCTAATATTCCCTCAATTCATTTCAGAGTATTTTTACACTCAGTGTTTCATTAGAGTTCATGAATACTTTTCAATTGCAGTTTGCATACGATAGTAGCCTGTCCGTTAATTAACCTTTAATATTTACAACATTACCATAACTATTATGTATTTTTTAAAAATTTATTAATTCTTTTTTTTGTGTGACTTATTATTGAACTCCATAATTTTTCTAAAATTCGAACTCCATAATTTAATAAAATTCATAGATATTTGTTCAACTCAAAAATCATTTAAAATGCACTGGCATGGCTTGTGTTGTCCATATTTGTTGATACAAATAATAAATATTTGATGATTGTAATAATTGTTTTAAATTAGTAGAAACTGATCAATGACCCTCAGCATATGACATAATATTTGAAAAATGTTTCTAAAAATAAATTATCAAATACATCTAAATTATTTAATTAATTAAACAAAAAATAAACAAAGAGTTATAAACAAATTTAAATATTTAACAAACTAAATAATCAAATAAATTATAATAAAATTAAACAATTAAATAAACATTTATTAAACAATTCACTAACTAATCAAACTAAAATCTGACTGCATTAAAAGCGCATAAATATTAAAATGCTACTACATATGATGTAATCATTATTGTTTTTTGTTGTTGTTGTTTCTTCAACAAAACTTTTAATGACATTTACAACGCTGCCTCTTTTATTTTAATGACTTTATAATTCATTATTACACATCGTTGCATAATTTCACAGCCCTTTTTCCATAATAAAGTGTTTTAGCGCGTTAATTAAGTAATGCAAAAGACTGGTCATAAAATATTTAAATTAAATAAATGTGCGTTTTTATTCAATTTATATGTTAAAAGAATTAATTAATTAAATTGTTGAAATAAAATCGATATAGAAGACTGGCAACTCTTTTGAGTTTTAAGATAAAAATGAAAAAAGGGGAGGCAAAATAAAAAAGAAACATTTTTAAAATATAAATATTAAATTTCAGATTAGTATTATAAATTATAAAAAAATATTCATTAATTTCGAATTTTCTCTTAATCCATTTCAGAGCATTTTTACACTTCATTTACATTTTCTTATTTACAGTTCATGGGTTCTTTTTCACTTGAAGTGTGCATATTTTATTTGTTATTTTACATTTAATTAAATAAAATATCAGTCACAATTTGATGCTATTTTTATTTATTTTTTTTCTAAAAACCAAAATAGTTTTAGAGCGCCAAAACTGCAAAACTTAATCGATTGTGCTAGAATATTTCCATTATATGTTTGATTTTCTAGAATTTAAGGTAGGTATATGGGATTTGTATTTATTCCTTTTTTTAAAGTCGATAAGTTTTTGTTTAATAGAAGATTGTAAGAAGAGATTTTGAATGGTGATGTTTTAAAGTTATAATTTTTCGTTAAGCAAATAAAGTAATTTTATAAATAAACTCTCTAAATGACGAAATATTGACTAAAATACTTATTACAGTAAAGTAAAATTATATTACGAATTTCGGTAGTAAATTTTAATAATTTCGACTCGTTGTTGGCTCGTATATCTTTCCATCATGAAATGGCAAACCTTACTGAAGAGAAAAAAGTGCGGCAAGAAATATGGCGTCGTTTGCTGTCCCCTTGAAAAAAACTTTTGTAGCGCTCTTATTGAAAAACCCGTTATCAATGGTGGGATTGCCCACTTTTCCATACAAAAATTGGGCTATCACACGATTGATATTAAAATTATTTGAAAATTGATTCAAAAATTGACTGTTTATTCAATCGTGTGATTCGAGATTAAGAATTAAAATAAAATTTTACGAATACAAATTCAAATTTTTACGAAATTTACATACGATAAGTTCATATTTTAATGAGAAATTAATATTTATTATGTAAAATAAAAATTTCCATTCCGAAATTATATATTTACGAATATTTGATATGTTTTCAAAATTTTCATAATTGTTATGATAAGTTTTTTCATTTTCATAAATTTCGTAAAACAGTTTAAATTTCAAATAAATATAAGAAATGAAAGAAATATTCGTATTTTTACGAGAAATTAATATTTTTTATGAACTATTTATTAATTTTTTATATTTGTACGACATATTTATATTTTTACGAAAAACTTATATTTTAATTATTACAATAATTCCATATTGATTCTTTTTTACAAACTATTTATATTTTTACAAAAAAAAAAAAAAATTATATCTCTTATGTAAAGTTCTTATTTGTACAGAAAATGTATATATTTACGACAAATTATTCATATATTATAAAAATTCATAGTTTTATGGTGAATTCATAAAATTGTTCGTATTATTACGAATAACTCAGTCCCAATATTTGGGAAAATTCGTAATATTACGAAAGGTTCATTTTACGCAAAATTCGAATTATTAAGATTAGTTCGTATTATTACGAATAATTCGTATTATTACGAAAAAATTCGTATTTGTTAGAGAAAATTAGTTTCATATTGAAAAAATAATTTAGGTACGAAAAATTCATATGCATGATGCTTTCATAAAATTCGTATTATTAGGAAATAATAGTATTATTAGGGAAAAATCATATAATTTTTGGGGAAATATTGTGTTATTGAGAAAAATTCATAGTTTTATGATGAATTCATAATATTGTTCGTATTATTACCAAAAATTTATATTATAATGGTCACAATATTAGGGAAAATTCGTATTATTATTATGAAAAAATTGTTTTTACGCATAATCCGCATTATTAAGATAAATTAATGCGAAAAATTCGTATTAGTATCATATTGAAAAAATAATTTTAGTACGAAAAATGCACACTTTTATGATGCATTCATAAAATTCGTATTATTTGGAAAAAATCGTATTATGATAAAATTTTGTGTTGTTTAAAAAATTTGTATTACTAAAAATCGTATTACGAAAAATTCATATTTTTATGATCAATTCATACAATTTTTCGTACTGTTACAAATAATTCATATTATTACGAATACGCCAAATGTTAGGGAAAATTCGTATTAATACGAAAAAAATATAATACGCAAAATTTGTATAATTCGTATTCGTAAATTCGATTTCTATTTTATATCGAAAAATTAGTTTTAGTACGAAAAATTCACATTTTTACTATACATTCATAAAATTCGTATTGGTACAAAAATTCGTATTATTACGAAAAATTCGTATAATGAAAATATTTTTATTTTCAATTCATACAATTTTTCGTACTGTTACAAATAATTCATATTATTTTGAATACGCTATGATGAAAATTTGTATTATTACGAAATGTTCGTATTTTTGCTAAAAATGCATGTCATTTTTAGGATTCAAATAAATCATATAACCGTGAATTCTTCTAGAAATTAATTGGCCTAGTTTGATTGGAACATACAAAATTAGGTTGCAAACAACATTTTTAATTTAAAAATTTTATAAATTAAATTTTAAACCTGTAGTGTGCAACAACTAGCAATGGTCAGGGAAGTCGTTTGTTGGTATCTTCGTCGTTGAAGGCTTTTTAGTTGTAACTGTTAGCTGTGGAAATGTAGTTGATAACTTCAGGCCAAATCTGATCAACTTGTTTTTGCTGGATCTGCGAAAAATGAAGTATTACGTTTAAAGCAATTAAAAAAAAAAATAAAATCTAAAACATATTTTTAATATGTTTTAGATTTTATTTTTTTATATATTATTATAAAAAAATTATGAAAAATTAAATAATATAGGAAAAAACATAATAAAAAGAGTAAAAATTAATAAACAAAAATAATAAAAATTATTTGCGCTGTACAAACATGTTTTGCTGTTCATTGAGAGACGCAACGCACGCAGGGACCTTATTTTGCGAGCCAGTTACTGTTGCACAATACATATTAGCAATAAAAACAACAATTACAACAACTGCAAGTTAAGTAAAAAATAATAAAAACAACACAAACAACAACAATCAGGAAATGCATGTTGCTGTTAGCAACATTGCAAACAACATCAGCATCAACAACAGCAGCAAGTGTTGCATTGCGTATAAAACTTGACTGACGACGACGACGACAACACAATTTGCCATTGATTGGTGTGGTACGCGCGCGCATTGAAATCCATTACATGGCAGCGCGACAGGAAGGTGTTTGCGGCCAACAACATGTTGCACATTTGGTGCCCTCCATAAATGGCGATAATTGAGTGCGTTTGGTTTTCAGGCATCACTCAACCAGTGACTCAATAAATGCGAAAAATTAGAGCAAAGCCAAATGCAACATTGATTCAAAGTATAAATTAGACTATTGTGAATTTTTTGCTTTAAATCAGAATTTATAATTTTTTTTAGCAAATTTAAATATTTACGAATTAAAATTTTCTTTGTTAAATTCGTATTATTACGAAAAATTTATTTTATAACGTAGAATTCGTATTATTGGAAAAAATTCGTATTCGAGGAAAATTCGTATTATTAAGAAAATTTATATTATTATGAAAAATATGTATTTTTTAGAAAAAATTGTGTTATTACGAAAAATTCATATTTCTATGATGAATTCATAAAATTGTTCGTATTATAATTCATATTATTACGTATAATCCTAATTTTATAGAATATTCGTATTACTACGAAAAAAATAGTATTTACGCAAAATTCGTATTATTAAAATAAATTTGTATTTTTACGAAAAATTCGAATTTTTACGAATATTCGTATTTTACGAATAAATCCTATTTTTACGTAAAATACAGAAATTCGTAAAATAAAAAAATCGTATTTTTATGAAAAAGTATTCAAATTATTAATGTAAAATTTAATATTTAGTGGAAAATTGATTTTTTTATTGAAAAATTTAATTTTTAATATTGAATTGATTTTTCACTAAATATTTTCTTTTTAATAAAGAATTGAATTTATAGTGAGAAATTTAATTTTTAGTGAAATTTTTAATTTTAGTGAAAAATTGAATTTTTAGTGAAAAATTGAATTTTTAGTGAAAAATTGAATTTTTAGTGAAAAATTGAATTTTTAGTGAAAAATTGAATTTTTAGTGAAAAATTGAATTTTTAGTGAAAAATTGAATTTTTAGTGAAAAATTGAATTTTTAGTGAAAAATTGAATTTTTAGTGAAAAATTGAATTTTTAGTGAAAAATTGAATTTTTAGTGAAAAATTGAATTTTTAGTGAAAAATTGAATTTTTAGTGAAAAATTGAATTTTTAGTGAAAAATTGAATTTTTAGTGAAAAATTGAATTTTTAGTGAAAATTTGAATTTTTAATGAAAAATTGAATTTTTAGTGAAAATTTGAATTTTTTATAAAAATTTAATTTTTAATGAAAATTTAATTTTTAGTGAAAAAATTGATTTTAAGTGAAAAAAAAATTAGTGCACGTTAGTAAACATTTTTTTTTTGTAAAAATTTGATTTTTAATTTTTAGTGATAAATTGAATTTTTAGTGAAAAAGTGAATTTTTAGTGAAAAATTAAAATATTAGTGCAAAATTCAAATTTTTACTAAAATTGGTGACCATTAAGTCACAGAAAACGTTACCAAGGTGTGATGTATTAAAGTTAAACCTTTTAATTCCGTTTAATAATTTTTAGGATAATTTAGGATAATTTCATATCCTATGATCAGAATTTATCAAAATGCATGGCAAATGTGTTTTTTCTCAATTAAAGTCAAGTATTTTTTTGAATCTTATTATAGTACAACATTATATAAAACACTGTAGTTTCGTTGTTTTAAATCCGAAAAAAAATCGAATAGAACAATTTGAAAGGTAATTTTATTGCAAAAGTATGCCATACATTGCATCGGTGATAATTAGTTCAAAGTACTGACAATTAACCAGACTAAAACTGTTTTTTGTTATTGTAACGCCCGTCAAAATAGTAAAAGTTATTTTGCGAACTATATTGCAAACCTACAACTGAGAAACTTTGTAGAAGTTAAGATTTTTGTCGTATCTATTCATTTATTATAGTCTTTGGTCTCATATATATTCCCCATGGTTTGTATATCCAACTATAATATTGTAACGCCCGTCACAAATAACAATCGTCGCAAAACAAAAAAAAAAAAAACTGGAAAATTATATATTTGTTAATATATGCGCTAGACATCTGCACAAATGGTTTTGAAGTTTTCTCTGCCTATGCACTACTGCACTCTACAGTTTTGAATTCATTTCACAAATGACAATCGACAGAATTATAGTAAAGTCTCTTTGAGCGACTTCACTTCACTTCTGTATTTGTTTCATTGGTGTAAAGCACTGTCAAAACATCAAGCCATTCAAAACATTCAATGTTTTGGAAAACACAACAAACGACAACACTGTCGCTGAACATGCAACGAATACAGTAGGTGCAGCGAGTGAGCGCAACGAGTAACGAGTGAGAAGACGAACATTGAAAACAACGCTTTGGTCGAAAAGTAATATATCCAAAAAAAAAAAAAATAATTAAATAATGAAAAAATTAAATAATTAAAAAAATGTTTTTCGATAAATAAAAAACTTAATATAAAATATTATGTGATTTTCTTATACCTTTTGTTTTTTTTTTTCTATATTTCAATATTCATGAAAATTCCTTCTCTATTCCTTACTCTAGTAAGAATGAAAATGAAAAATGCACTAAGTACTCGGTGTCATAAGCAGTTCATTTCAGTATTTGAATGTTTATTGCACATCATCATAGACCTCTTCACTTCAGTTTTGTTTTGCTTATGTTTTGTTTTGACAGTACTTTGTTCTTTGTTGTTGTGAGCAAGACATTCATTTGATTTTCAAGCATAAAGTTGACGACAGTAAATGTTTTGAAACGAAGTGAATGTCTTGAAGTGGGTTTCAAATGGACTTGTGCAGATGTCTAATATGCACCAATAATCAATTATATTATTATTTAACCATAGAAAAAGTAGGAAATATTCCAAAATATTCAATAAGCAAAAATAAAAGAGGGAAATTCCAAACCTTTTTTTTTTACAGATTAACCAACACTCAGGGGATGCCCCCTATTTATGCAAAGCACAGTGTTGATCGTAGGAAAGGATTAGGGTTAGAGGAAGGGAGAAAATATGAGGTAGTGTCGGTGAATATTTGTTGTGAATTTTCCAATATCAAAAACACAATATCAAAAACACAATTATGAACACAATTATTCCACTTTTCGGAGAGGACCGCCATCAAGTCACCTGTGGATCTGGTCCTACGGAAACCATATTGTCGGTCACTAAGTAATTCGTTTCGCTCTAGTAGTTCACAAAGTGGAAGTTAATTACGCTTTCCATTACCTTAGAGAGCGCAGAGCATATTGCAATGGGTCGGTAATTGGCAGGGTTCGTCGCCTCGCCCTTTTTCGGAACTGGCTGGACATTGGCAACCTTCCAAAAAGATGGAAAAACTCCTGTCGTGTAGGAGATGTTGAAAAGGTTACAAATCGACATCGGGCAGTGGTTGATTGGTATCCGGGAGCGTTAAATTATTTGCAAATAATTCTGCCAAGAGATTAACTTTATCAACCGGCTCAGTGAAGATCTGGCCATTCATAATAAGAGTTGGAGTAGACGATGCAGTCGTTGCAGTCGTTGGTTGCACTTAAATTGTTAATTAAAAATTAGTCATTCCATTTTTGCGAACGTTCAATAAAGATCAAAATAAAAAATGCTTCGACCTTTTTATTTATTTAAAATAGTGTCTGACACTTAGACGCCTGTAGACAAATTGGCTCTGGCGGCTAGTGTCCATACAGAAAAGGCAAAAATAATTGTTAACGTTGGTACGAGGACAGGAACTGTCGCCTCCGCAGACTTTCCCGCCCGCACCCTCCGTTATAATACATATTTTTTTCAAAATGAAATGTTTAGTTTTCCACGTAAATTATGTGCCGACGACGGTGTGCCTTAAAATAACGGTTTACCATTCGAACCATAAAAATTTGCTCTTTTTCATCAAAAAATTTCAATTCAGAATTTCACCATTTTGAAAATTTCATGTATATTTGTATGGAATTCGGACAGGTAACGCCCGTCACAAAATGTTTAACACCCGTAACAAGTTTTGAAACTTTTTAAGTAAGTGATCAAAGTAACCATTGCAAAATTTTGTTACAGAGGGGAGAACTCCAATTATTAATGAAGTATTTGAGAAAGTATTTGAGATACACTTAACCTCCATAATCCAATTATTTTAGCTAAAATTTAATACTTTGTGGAGTAAACTCTGTTTTTTGAAAAAGTACGTCACGCCCGTCACAGCATTGAACTTCAAATTTGTGGAAAGATATAAAACCTATTGCAAAATTTTTTTTTTATTCATGCATAGAGGACCATAAGATCTATCCTCTGCATCTTAAAAATATATCTATCCTTTTTTATTTATCAAATAAGAAGGTTTTTAAACGTACGAATGTATTGCCCGTCACAATGGAATGCCCCCACTATTTTAGTGATAAAATTTTGCTTAATTTATAAAATTTACCGGGTTTTTCGAGCTACCCGGGTAATACCCGGGTTGTTCAAATACTCGAAAAACCCAGGTATTAAATGTTCGAGCTACCCGGGTAATTTGTTCGTTCGTTTGTTCGAGCTATTCGAGTAGCTCGTTTGTTCGAGTAGCTCGATTGTTCGTTCGTTGTTCCAGTAGCTCGATTGCTCGATCGTTGTTCGAGCTTCGAGTAGCTCGTTCGTTCGTTTGTTCGATTGACGATTGTTCATTTGATCGCTTGTTAATTTGTCTGTCCGTTCGTTTGCTTTATGTGGGAGTTGGTCGGAAGTGGTTGGAAAAATGTAGGTGGGTGGGCAAAAGTGGGCGTAAAGTGATAAAAAGACCGAAAAAATTTTTATTCCAGAAATCGGTAGCAGACATCAAGGGAAATCGAATGGTACCACTCTCAGTGGTCCCTGACCCCCAAAAGGGGGTCAAAAACCACTTTTTGTCCAAAAATTTTTTATTGCGGAAATGGATAGCGAACCTCATTAGAAGACTAATGGTACCGAGTGGTCCCTGACCCCCAAAAGGGGGTCAAAAACCCATTTATGACCCAAAAATTTTTATTTCAGAAATCGATAGCGGACACTGTTAGAATGCTATTGGTATACTTTGGAGTGGTCCATGACCCCAAAATGGGGTCAAAAACCCATATATGACCCAAACATTTTTATCTCGGAAATCGATAGCGGACATCATTAGAAGGCTAATGGTACTCTTTGGAGTGGTCCAGGTCCCCCAAAGGGGGTCAAAACCCCCATATTCGAAAAAAATATTTTGTGAATGTCAAAATGCATTTCATAACGTCAGCTATCTATTTCTGCAAAAAAAAAAAATTTCGAAAATGGGGTTTTTGACCCCCTTTGGGGGACCTGGACCACTCCAAAGGGTACCATTAGCCTTCTAATGATGTCCGCTATCGATTTCCGAGATAAAAATGTTTGGGTCATAAATGGGTTTTTGACCCCATTTTGGGGGTCATGGACCACTCCAAAGGGTACCATTAGCCTTTTAATGATGTCCACTATCGATTTCCGAGATAAAAATTTTTGGGTCATAAATGGGTTTTTGACCCTCTTTTGGGGGTCACGGACCACTCCAAAGGGTACCATTAGTCTTCTAATGAGGTTCGCTATCCATTTCCGCAATAAAAAAATTTTGGACAAAAAGTGGTTTTTGACCCTCTTTTGGGGGTCAGGGACCACTAGAGTGGTACCATTCGATTTCCCTTGATGTCTGCTACCGATTTCTGCAATACAAATTTTTTCGGTCTTTTTATCACTTTCCGCCCACTTTTGCCCACCCACCCACTTTTGTCCACCTACATTTTTCCAACCACTTCCGACCAACTCCCACATCAAGCAAACGAACGGACAGACAAATTAACAAGCGATCAAATCAACAATCGTCAATCGAACAAACGAACGAACAAGCTACTCGAAGCTCGAACAACGATCGAGCTACTCGAACAACGAACGAGCCATCGAGCTACTCGAACAAACGAGCTACTCGAATAGCTCGAACAAACGAACGAACCAACTACCCGGGTTTTGCGAACTACCCGGGTAGCTCGAACATTTAATACCCGGGTTTTTCGAGTATTTGAACTACCCGGGTATTACCCGGGCTTTCGAGCGCCCGGGTTCCTGGGTACCCGGGCTACTCGAAAATACTCGTATGAAATCGAGAGCTCTGATTTAAACCAAGGATTGAAACCTAAACGAATAACGGTTTCGATTTCGGTTTCGGTTTTTTCCGCGTTTCGGTTACGGTTTCGGTTTAAAGTTTTTATAACGAAACGGCTTCGGTATACCAGTTCCATGTTACGGTTTCGGTTTTTGTATAAATTTTCTTTATTTCCATATTTTTCAAATAATTTTACATTTTTTATATGGTGCTAAATTATGTTCAAATTATGATTCTGGGGTAAAGTGGGAAACGTAATTTAAACAATGTTTGTTGTTATTTTAGTAAAAAATATTGTGTTATATGAATTATTTAATTGATTAAGCCAAGAAAAAAATTTCATTTAAAATTTCGTGACCACAAACCAATGAAAAGCAACATTTTGACTTCACCTGAGATATGATCTGAATTGCAAAGAAGAAGAATTTTGTACAATTTTCATCCATAAAAGCCAATGAAATTAAATTTCAACAATTCTGTGAACTGCAAAATATGAACTAGTGATGATCATTTGCAAGAGCAAGACAAGAAATGGTAATCTTAATCTTTTAAATAAAAGATCGAAGACATATTAATTATGAAAACGAATAGAATTTGAACAATAATTGTAATAATTGTACTTATTTTCCATTTCTTCAACATTTTACTGACAACAAAAAAAAAAAACTAATAACATAAAAATTTGAATTATATTTTAACAAGAATTAACTAATAAAAATAATTGTATAAATCAAGTGATGTTGACGAGACAATTCAAAATCTCAAGGCCATAATAAAATGAACGATAAGTCACCAAATACATTTTCAAAATGCTAAATATTTTTTACAAACTTCTTTATGTATCTGTCAATTGATAAGAAAATGTAAATCTATTAGTTGATATTTCAACTTTAAAAATGCACCAATTACTTTTTATAATATTAATCAACAAACTCGAAAATTAAGTTTTTCATAAAAATGTGTTTGGTGACTTTTCGTTCTACAGCGACGATATACATTATACGATATACATATACAATAAATATAAGGATTATTTCGTATAGGCATATTTCTGTTTTCGTCACAGATTAAAAAATCCGTATGTCAATAGAACTCAAATAATATCTTGCATAGTAACATTTTTCTTTGCGAACACCATGCGAACACAAACTCAAACGCTACAAAGCGAATACTAACAGAAAGAAGAGAATATAACTATTCTTATACACACACTTTCACAACGACAACTCTTCGTTGCTATCCTGTATCATCGAATGGCAACAAACAGACGCATGACAAACAGACAGACGCATGACAACGGAGAGACGCATGACACAGACAGACGCATGGCAACGGACAGACGCATGACACAGACAGACGCATGGCAACGGACAGACGCATGGCACCACACTACATGTATGTATCTAGTACAGCTCTCTAGTTGGCAACAACAACGAGTTCTCTTTGTGGAACAAAAAATTTCCCGTCAAAAATTCTATCAAAAGCTTGGATGCTGCTTTATACGCATTTTTGTTGTTGTTGCACTTTAAAACGAATCAGCGGATTTCTGAAAAAAGAAAAACACAAAAAGCAATATATCAGCTAAATATATCACACTGTAAAATGTTCATATATTATTTTTTATTACTTCATGATTTTACAATTAACAAAAAAACTATATATAAAAGTAAAACTAAAATAATAATGTGCATAAGCACAGTGCATATGCACAATCGATGTACGAACTAGCGTAGCGAAGAAAAGAGAAAAACATTGTTTTGTCTGTTTTATCTTTTTGAAGCGACTTTTGAAGCACTTTTAGCTATTTACCGCTTCAAAAGTGCTTCACAGGCCTTATTTTTAAGATGCTTATATTCTTTAGAATTGACAAAAACAAAAAAAAACACACACATCTTCATTAATGTTCACGTTCATAAATATTTTGCACGCTTTCCATTGTTACTTGTTGTTCAATATTTAGTAATATCATGAATTATTTTGTATATCATTATTACCTTAAAAACATAATAAATACATTAAAATCACTTGCTCTTGTTCTTTTTTTTTTTTGCAAAATCTCGATCTTGTTCTCGTTTTTGTTCTTGCAAAAAAAATGCAAGAACAAGATGCAAGAACAATAAATTTTTAATCATCACTAATGTAAACAAATATCTGCTTTATACTTGAAATGTTTAAACTTGTCGAACTTGCACTTCATTTTTCGTATTTCCTTAAATAGTTACTGAGATGTTAATAATTTGAAACTTTTTTTACATTTTTTCTTGCATTACCATTGTTTTGTTTATGTCCGAAATTGAGCTGTTTTGAAACATCAGTCAAAAATTCATTAAAAGACTTATAAATAGTATTCTATTGAATAGATCCTTTAAAAGAATATAAAAATATTCAAATGAACTTTTCAAAACTTGTAGCACTTACCCCAAGCTCCCCTATATATGTTACTAATAAAATAAAAAAAAAAAACAATATTATTAAAATTTGAATCATTTTTTAACGTAAAAATTTTGCTTGGTGTTTTGTTGTTAATTCGATTAATGAAACAAAAGAACAAATTTTAGACCAAATACCGTTGTTTTTGGAAATATCGTTTCTCAAAAAACAACATGTGAATTTTTGTACAACAAAACATTTTTATTTTGGGAACTCCAAATTTTATTAAATGACATCTAAACATAAGATCTTCTATATAAAATAAAATATGTTTTTCTGTTTATTTTTATACTTTTTTAAAAACCGTTTTAAACCGGTATAAAACCGAAACCGTTTATATCGGTTTTGGATGTCGGTTTATTTCTGACTTTCGTATAACGGTTTCGGTTACGGTTTTAAAAATGAAACGGTTTTAAATGGATATCGGTTTCGGTTTCGGTTACGGTTTCAATCCTTGATTTAAACAAATATTAAAATACCATGCGCATTAATACAACTATTTTAGTTATTATAGTTTATGTAGTTACCATATATTTTGTTTAACAATAAAATTTATAAATTCATCAATATGTTGTAAAATTCAAGAATATTATGAAATTGTTCATTAATGTTTTGAATAGTTTATCCATATAATGAATTATATTTATTATCTTGTTCCAATTTTAAGAAAAAAAGATTCATAAAAATAATGAATATATTATTTTCTTGTTCTTCTATGTTATAATTCTTCAATATGTTAAAAAATTCATGAATACTATGAAATTGTTTATTAATGCTTCATACATATAATGAACTGAATTTTTGTTTTAATTTCAATGAAAAATGTTCATAGAAATAACGAATCTTTTCATCATTTTTTAATTAATTCATAATTGTTCATCAATATTATTATTAATTCATCAACATAATGAAATAGATAAATTCATCAATATGATAAGATTACTATTAAATTGTTCATTAATACTTTGAATAGCATAATGTATTAAAATTTGGTTGAACTCTCAATGAAAAATGTTCATCAAAATAACGATTTTTTTTATTTTCTTTAAATTTCAATGGAGAATCTAGAATATAAAAATCATCATTATTAGACTCTTCTGTTTCAAATATCGCCTTCAACACCACTGTTCAATGGTTATATAAAAATGTTACAATTAACAAACCATAAAAATAAATTTCACTTAAATGCGAAGGTGACAAAACTCGTTACAAAATTGTTTTAATTAAGTGACACATTTATCTGTCTATTGCTGGTTTTTTTTGTTGTTGTTGCTGTTGTAGTTTTTATAGCCAACGACAGACAATCTGGTTACCAGGTGGCCACTTGAAAATCACTTCTGCTGGTTTATTAAAAAGTTGAATTGTATAATAAAAAATTGTATTGAATAAAATGATTGAATGATGGCGGCGGCGACAAATAATATTAGTAGCTCACCTTAAACGCGGTCGCATTCATAATTTTCAATTTCAAGGCTGCACAATGTCAACGAGTTGGCAACGCCGCGTCGTCGCTTACGCAATGTTCTAACTGTATTTGGTGTGAGATACGATTTTTGAAGTGGAGATATAATTTTGAGATAAGTATTTTTTTTTTTTCAAATAATATTTTATTTTATTAATTAATCACAAAATTGCAATAGTTGTAGTTGGCATTAAAAACTCTTTTCATAATATTTACTATTCTACGTAATGAGAATTATTTTTCTATAGAAATCCCACACACTGCAAAAAAAAGAGGCTCTCCCAAACATAATTTTGCAGGCATGTATGTTTGGAATTTTATGTAAACATAATATATAATTAACTGATAAATAATTTGTAACAGGGTTGTATTGAGATTTGAACAGTGTTGTAATGTGCTCTAACTTACATTATAATATCCCGGAAACATTTTAATGTTATCCCTTAAAATGGAGTATGTTATAATGGAAACATAATAATTACTACATCCAAACAAAATAAATATTTGAACCGAAACATAAATATGTTCAAAATAAAACATGATTTTGTACGACCTGAATATAAATTTGTTTACAGTGAAACATATCAGTTGTTACAGTTCAAAAAGTAGTATGTTTGCATAGAAACATATTTATGTAAATATTTTTGGAAAGAAATCCTGAAAATAAAATAAAATGTTGTTTTTTTTTATTAAAAATCTTTAAACATGCACAGTGGGAATTTATAATAATTGAATTCATATACAAATTTTTAAATGCATAAATAAATAATTCTTTTAAAACTGCAAGTACAAGTGACAGCATCAAAGAATGCACAATTGAACCAGCAAACGCTTTATATTTGGTACAGTTTTATATTTGGTACAGTTACAGTTGATCTCAGTACAGCACATAGCGTAGGCAAGGAATTCACGGAGGCTTTTGTAAAAAACATGCCAAATTCTGTTTGAAAATCGAAACACTGATTTTTATTTGTGGTTTTTTCACATTAGTTTCAGAAATTATATACTGCACTATATTATACTCTGTTACTATTAGTACTTTTTATAACACAATTTATATATTTATTTAATTTACAAATAACAAAATTATTACCGACGCGAACACTTTTTCTCAACGAACAACAAAAGACACGTACGCAGAAAATGCCGATCACCGAGTGTCAACTTTGTATACAAGAAGAGAGCTTGAAGAATACCTTTATTTACATTTGAGTTCATTTTTTTGTTTGTTTTTTAACTTCAGTATGTTTAAAATGACCATATACAAAAAAATATAAGAAAATTCTGCTTAACGAGTGCCAACTTGCAAGAATACATTTATTTAAATCCTATTTCTTTTTTGTTTGTTTTTAAACATCAATATGTTCAAACGATGGCATAACATATTCAACCAAAAACGTATTGAAACAAATCTGTTATTCGATTTACATGTAAAATTATTAGAAAATGCATTCTAAATTTTTGGCTCTTCTCAATTACTTCTTATAAGAATAAAAATACTGAACTTTACAGAACTAGTTTTCAAAAAACCTTGAAACATAATTCTTTTTAATTGTCAAAACTAGTTTAAATATACAAAAAAATCTCAATATTCCAATTTACATGTAAAATTTTTAGAAAATGCATTCTAAATTTTTGGCTCTTCTCAATTACTTCTTATAAGAATAAAAATACTGAACTTTACTAATTTAAATATACTAGAAAATCTCAATATTCCAATAAGTTTTCAAACTAATACGATTAAAAATTAAACAATTTTATTGTTTTAGACTATTTTTGGATTATTTTATTAGTATCTAATAATAAAAAATATATATTTTTTTGATTATTCAGATTATAACCACAACTTACGATCAAAATTCTACCTTTTTTGGATCAGTTATATTTTTTAAAATATGCCCTTTCAACATATTTGGAATCTCAATTTTATCTGGAAGCAGTATCTATGATAATTTAAAATTTTTTATCAATTAAAAAAAAAATTGAAATCATTTTGAAATTTCAAATGTATCTCAAAACAGTATCTATGACAATGTTAAATAATTTTCTAGTATATGGAAATTTCAATTGTAACTCTAAATAGTAACTTTGATTATTTTAAAAAATTTTCCAGGCATACTAAAATTCCAATTATATCTCGAAACTGCATCCATGATAATTTTAAAAGTTTTTCATCCATCTTGGACTTTCAAATGTATCTCTATGATAATTTTAAAACTGTTGCAACCACATTGGAATTTTAATTATATCTCGAAACAGTATCTATGACATTTTATAAAGTTTTCAGCCGATAATTTTGTTTTAAAAAGTTTTTCATCCATCTTGGACTTTCAAATGTAAATCCAACTAGTATCTATGATAATTTTAAAACTGTTGCAACCACATTGGAATTTTAATTATATCTCGAAACAGTATCTATGACATTTTAAAAAGTTTTCAGCCGATAATTTTGTAATTATTGCAACCATATTAGTATTTCAATTGTATCTCAAAATAGTATCTATGATAATTTTAAAATGGTTTGCAATGTAGGCAAATTTTTGTGTCATGTTCTTTTCTCAGCGCAGATTTTCCCAAATATCACGTATCAATCAAGCAGCGAATTAAATGTCAGAATCACCAACATTTGCGTAGTACATTTGGCATTTGCATCTGTATCTGGATTTGCATTGCATTTGTATCTGGACAACAAAACTACTGTACTGTGATTGTTGTAGCTCTCTGTAGTAGTTGTGGCTGTTGTTTAAAAATTTTATAACTAAATTCTGTGCTTTGTGTGTTGCCGCACGTTTTCATTTTCATTTTCATTCTACATTTAGTTGCATGTCTGTCAATGTATCTTTGGTAACATTGACAATGTATCTGTGCATTTGCCTCGGTATTTCGTATCTAGATACAAGCGACTATTTGCGGCACTGCATGCAACTTGCATGCAAAATCACATGTAAATGAGTCGATAAAAGACACAATAAAAATAAATAATACAAATAAACATAGAATTTAAGGAACAAATGCAAATGCATGTTGTGTGTTTTTTTTGTCATCTACTACTAGTTAATCTAGAATAGACATCAATGTTGTATTTTACAGCGACACAAGTAACTAATATAGTATCTACAAAAAAATTTGCAAACACATTTTGTGTGTCAAATGTATTGATGTCGTTCTACACAAAAAGTTAGATATTGCAATTAAATGGTTTACAAAGCATTTAAATATTGATTGGGATATAAATTCAATGAAATACAAATTCATTGAGATACAGATCTATTGAGATACATATTTGAAATGTATAAATTTATTGAAATAAATGTTTATTGTAATACAAATAATCTCAATATATTGTCGGCAAATTTGTAATTAATACATTTGTAATGTAGCAGTAATGTACAAATATGATTACTTCTATTCTCCACCTTCGAAGTAATGTTGAAATGGAACTCACATCCCTAACACGCTGATTACAAAGTAATGTGTACATCTTATTTCTAAATACAAAGTAATGTGAAAAAGAAACTATCCCTCTTCAATACTGCTTACCAAGTAAGGAACGGAAGAAAGCCCCCTCATTACTACTGTGCACAAAGTAATATACAAATGGAAGCACTCTTATTACTACTGGTTACAAAGTAATGCATAAATGGATCTCTCATCGCTACTGCATACAAAATAATGTACAAATGGGACCACTCTTCATGACTACTACCAGTGCATTCAATGTAATGACAAATGGAAACATCACATATTATGACTACCTACAAAGTAATGCACAAATGGGATCTCGTTTCAGTACTCTGCGTACAAAGTAATGTACAAATGGAATGAAAATAGAACCACTTTTCAATATTACTCCGTACAGAGTAATGTATCTACTTTATCTATTTATCTACATCTATTTATCTACAGTGATAAATATTCATAATGAGTAGCCGCGGTAGCTCAGTGGTTAGTGCGTTGGACTGCGAGCCGAAAGGTCCCCGGTTCAAGCCTGGACTGGGGCTAACAATATCTTTTCATAGAAACATTTTTCTATACCGCGCTACCTCTCGTCAGTAAATAGCGAACCATTGCCTATGAAAAGCTCTCACCCGCCGTTCGGATTCGGCAATAAACTGTAGGTCCCACCAATTTAAGTACAAATATAACACGCACAGCTCTAAATGGTGAGAGAGCTCGGCCGAAGTTCTATACAGGACTGTAGTGCCAAACTATTATTATTATTCATAATGATTGAGTAGAAAGTTATGAAAAAATAGAAACATTATTGACATAAAGTAATGATGTGAGATGATTTCTGGAGTATATTGTTCTGGAGTATCTTGTTGGAATGTTGAGACCCAGTGTTCACACTTTTCGCCAATGCAAATGGAGTAAATTTGGGGAGTAGAAATGAGTCAAAAGAAGTAGAATTGAAAATATTGCAAAATGGAGTAGATTTGATGTAAATAATTCCGACGGTACACAGAAAAATTGAAGAGTCATTCATAATATTAATGACTAACGACATCAATGTTATGAATGAGATTGATCATAAATATGATGAACGCTTGGTAACTGTCGAAAAAGGGTTCTACAATATGATGAACTGTATGTAAAGAATACGTTTTATCATATTAATGAACAAGAACATAAAATACAACTTATTTTACTTAATATTGAAGAATGCTGTTCATCAAACCAAATTTCAATCAATATATTTATTTTTCGTTAATTTTTTGCCGTATTAAATTAGTAAAATATTTTATACACGCTGCAAAAAAAAGGGACCTCCCAAACATAATTTTGCTGGCATTAACTATGTATTTTTGGAATTTTATGTAAACATAATATATAATTCACTGATAAATCATTAACATAATATATAATTGACTGATAAACCCTTTGTAAACAGGGTTGTATTGAGACTTGAACAGTGTTGCAATGAGCTCTGACTTACATTATAATATCACGGAAACATTTTAATGTTGCCCCTTAAATTTGTGTATGTTCTAATGGAAACATAACAATTACTACATCCAATCAAAATAAATATCTGAACCGAAACATAAATATGTTCAAATTAAAACATTATTTTAAACGACCTGAATATAAATATGTTTCCAGTGAAACATATAAGTTGTTTCAGTTCAAAAAGTAGTATGTTTGCATAGAAACATATTTAAATATTTTTGGAAAGAAATCCTGAAAATAAAATAAAAATAAAATGTTGTTTTTTTATTAATTTTTATTAAATATCTTTAAACATGCACAGTGTGAATTTATAATAATTGAATTCATATACAAATTTTTAAATGCATAAATAAATAATTGGTTGAAAACTGCAGGTACAAGTGACAGCATCAATGAATGCACAATTGCACCAGCAGACGCTAAACCAGACGATCCAGGCTCGCTTTACATTTGGTACAGTTACAGTTGGTCTCAGTACAGCACATAGCGTAGGCAAGGAATGCACGGAGGCTTTTGTCAAATACATGCCAAATTCTGTTTGAAAATCGAAACACTGATTTTTATTTGTGGTTTTTTCACATTAGTTTCAGAAATTATATACTGCACTATATTATACTCTGTTACTATTAGTATTTTTATAACACAATTTATATATTTATTTAATTTACAAATAACAAAATTATAACCGACGCAAACACGTTTTCTAAAAGAACAACAAAAGACACGTACGCAGAAAATGCCGATCAACGAGTGTCAACCTTATATACAAGAATTCATTTTTTGTTTGTTTTCAAACATCAGTAAATGACCCTATACATACTACAAACGACGACAAAAGAGACGTAGGTGGAAAATTCTGTTCAACGAGTGCCAACTTCGTATACAAGAAGAATGTTGCAATCCAATTTCTTTTTTATTTGTTTTTAAACATTAATGTGTTCAAACGATGGCAAAAGATGGCATAGGTAGAAAATGCAGCACAACGTTGCCAACTTCGTCAGTCGATAAATTATCGAATTAAGACGAGCGTGGCGAACATACGTTGTATTCAGATTTGATTAGCATTTTCTGTGTTTCGAAACATCAAATGCTATTAAAATTTTATGTTGGTATTGTAACATATTTATGATAAATTTGACAGATTATGCTGGACAATATAATAATGTTTACACGTGAACAAAAATAAATTCAATTTCGATTATAATTTAATTACACTTCATTTCTAATATATGTTTGGTAATTTCGTATTACTTTTTAATTACATTCAAACATATTCAAACAAATATTTTCTATTCGTGTAGTCATTGCATTACTTATAAAAAGTTATATTCATAAATAACAATATATTTAATAAAAAAAAATAGTTTGAAACATTTTTTTTTTCGTTTTTTTTTTTTTTTTTAGATAATTTTTTTTTTAATTTTTTTTTTTCTGTTATTTATTAAATAAAATTTTTACAACACTTTTTTTCGAATTATTTAAATTTTTTTTTTTTCAAAAAATCGTAAAAAAAAATATTATATTCATAAATATTATGAACAAATTCATCAATATGACGATTCAATCATTGTATTGAATATTTCGTTCTTCACTATGATGTTCGATAGTATGAATAATTTCATATATATATAATGAATGTATTCATCAGTATGTCATTTAATGAACTGTGGTATCAATATGATGAATCTGGAAGTTGGTGAAAAAATTAATATTTATGAATAAATTCATCATATCGAAGCATTTTTTTTCTCTGTACGATTCCAATAACTGACCCATTGCAATGTGCTCTGTGCCCTCCAAGGTAATGGAAAGCGATGTCGGCAATTCTTTTACCCGATGGGTATCGAGCTTTCGTCAGGGTGTGTTCAATACGAACAGTATTCTATAAATTCTAGAGTCTCTACTACTGATATTTATCAATGACCTTCTGCCATTAATCATTCCTTTGTAGATGGCAGTAACAATTGTCATTCATATTCGTTTAACCCCTAGTGGAAATTTGCCCGATGCGCCATCGGGAAATGATCGGGGTCTCGTCAGGTAACCCCCATTAGAGCAAATATGATCATTGCCTTGTCATGCCCTTATCATGCTCACCATAGCAGGGTTTACATTATCTAAACAGCCAATGGTCCCGATCAAGGCTACATTAGTTGTTCCTCATAAAGAAATTTTCATCGGGCAATGATCAAGTTTCAATGAGGTATGATATTTTATTTCATCGGGTATTTGTAGTTCTTTCGTATGCTCATGTTTTAACAAGGCAATGGTCAGATAAATAATGATATGGGGAATTACCCGATCAGTACATGATCATTGCCTGAGGTGAGTACATGATCAGGACTACTATGGACGAGAGCACTATGGACGAGAGCACAAAATTTTGAGTAAATGACGCACTATGAAAGACACATTCAATAATAACCTTAAAACCATCTCCGAGTCGGGTCTTGCAAATAGAGTTAATTTTAATTCTAGTAAAACCCAATGTTTTCTGTTATCTCACTAGGGAAATGATTTAGCCCTCCTTCATCTCAATATAGCGAAGTTAGCTGCTTGACGTTCTTGACGTATGGCAATTCAATATAATCTCCGTTGGAATGACCATATCGTCGTTGTAGAACGAAAAGTCACCAAATACATTTTCAAAATATTCATTTACAAAAAAACTTAATATATCTGTCAATCTAAAATCGATGATCTCAATTTTTTTATTACATGATAAGAAAATGTTAATCTATCAATTGATATTTCAACTTTAAAAATGCATCAATTACTTTTTATATTATTAATTAACAAACTCGAAATTTATGTTTTTCATAAAAATGTAATTGGTAATTTTTCGTGCTACAACGACGATATTGATTCTCTTAAGCACCGAAAGACCGTCGGGTGTGTTTTTGACTAAGAGATATTATTTTTCCAAAAATATAAAGGTCTTTGGTTGACATATACTTTTTATTTTAAAAAAATATTGATTTTGAATATTTCATTGTTATTGTCGTCTAATTTTATTGTAACTTAATAAATGGTTCGGAGTTGGGGTTTTTTATAAAACAGAATTTATTTCAATGTATCTCGTACAAAATTATAATTCGAAAGTGAAAAAATTTGAAAGCAAATTTTTTCTTTACAACATTTAAAAATACGATTGCTGAGTTTTTCAATACCCCTTCTCAATCGTACAAACCTAGCTTTAAACAAAAATTTTTAAATTTAGTAACATCAAGTGATTTAGTCATAACATCTGCCAACTGTTCTTCAGTACAAATCGATTCCAATTTAATATGTCCATTTGCAATATGGTCCCTTATAAAATGGTGCTTGATATCTATATGCTTAGCTCGCTTGGACTCGAGGGAGTTGGCCATTCCAATACAACCTTTGTTGTCTTCATATATTTCAACAGGTTCATTCGCCATTTGATTAAGGTCCTGTAGTAATCCTCTCAACCAAATAGCTTCTGTCGTTGCTGCACTTAGAGCCACATATTCAGACTCACTAGATGAAGTCGCGACAGTGACTTGCTTTTTGCTTGACCATGAAACTGTACATCCGTATACTTGAAATACAAAACCGCTGACTGACTTGCGATCTGCAACATTACTCGCCCAATCAGCATCTGCGAATCCGATTATTGGTTTATTGGAATATTCTTTAAATAGCAACGTCTTTCCTTTTGTCCCCTTCAGGTACCTCAGAATTCTTTTCAGAGCTTGCCAATGCTCTTCTGCAGGATCTTGCTGGTACCGTCCCATGTACCCAATGGGATAACATATGTCAGGCCTGACACATAACATTATGTACATTATGCTTCCTAACATTTCACGATAAGGCTTTTCAAACTTATCGTTGTCCTTCTTTGGAAACAGCTGTAGTCCTTTTTCCATAGGGCTCTTAACAGGATTGCACTCCGCCATTCCAAATTTTTGAAGCAATTTTTCAATGTTAGCTTCTTGTGACAACTTAATGCATCCACCGTTTGTTTCAAATTTGATACCGAGAAAATGCTTGAGCTCGCCGCAATCTGACATCTCAAATTTTTCACTTAAACTCCTTTTTAAATTTTCAATTGATATTATACTTTTTCCCGCAATCAATAAATCGTCAACGTACAGTATCAATATCAACATATCGTCCTGATCGCCGAGTTTTGTGTACAAGCAATAGTCATGCCTCGATCTCGTAAAGCCAAGTTCCAACAAGTGTTCGTTGAACTTCTCGTTCCAACATCGCGGCGATTGCTTGAGGCCATAAAGTGATTTTCGAAGTTTCCATGCTTTTCCGTCGTCTGCAACTACGCCGTCTGGTATTGCCATGTGTATGTTTTCTTTTAACTCGCCGTGCAAAAATGCTGTTTTTACATCAAGCTGATGAAAATGTAAATGCTCGTGTATTCCAACAGCCAATACAACTCTTATCGTTGTTAGTTTTGCCACTGGTGCGTAGGTTTCACTGTAATCAATTCCAGGTTTTTGTAAAAATCCCTTCGCCACAAGTCGTGCCTTGTATCTTGTTGGTATGCCGTATTCATTTTCTTTCAACCGAAAGACCCACTTCGACTTGAGTAACTTTGCATTCTTTGGAGGATATACCATCTCCCATACCTTGTTCCTCTTTAACGATTCCAATTCGTCTTTGACTGCCATCATCCATTTATCCGCGTCAGCTCTACCGCATATTTCAGAATACGTGTCTGGAACATCTAACAAACCGCGTACAGCTGAAGTTGCTCCATATCCAGTAAAGAAATCCATAAACTTCTTTGGAGCTCGGCGCTCTCGTTCGCTGCGTCTCAATGTAACCTCAACAGGAGAATTACTGTTGTCAACTTGCAGAGGCAGCGCTGCAGCACCATCGTTATCTGATGCATCTTCATAATTGTCACTAGCTGCTGTTTCTTCTTCTTCGCCATCTTCTTTCAGATGAAATCGTTCCTCGTTTACAAGATGATCTTCATTCGCCACGACAGTATCTTCATCAATATCCCCTTCTTGTTCGTGGCTATATGTTACGCAAATCTGCGAGTCATTTATGTTGCTGAGATGTTCGCGCTTGAAGGGAAAATAATCTTCATTGAATTTAACATCGCGCGCAATGAACAGTTTTTGTGCGCAAATATCCCATAGCCTGTAGCCGTTAGGTGCATATCCTACCATAACTGATTTGCGACTCTTGGTATCCAACTTCTTTCTACGTTGACTCGGTATCCATGCAAATGATTTACAGCCGAAAACCCGAAGATTGTCTAAATCAGGTTTTGTACCGTACCACATTTCTGCTGGAGTTGCGCTCCCATTTAACGATTTGGTTGGACTTCGGTTTATAAGGTACACTCCAGTAAGCGCAGCTTCGCACCACATTCGTTTCGGGACATCAGATTCAATTAACATCGAACGCACTTTTTCAACTAATGTTCTGTTGAAACGCTCCGCAACGCCATTCTGCTGAGGGGAGTAGGCCACAGTTGCTTCCACCTGGATCCCCTTCTTTTTGTACCATTCCTCTTGGTCTTTTGAACAGTACTCTCGTCCTTGATCCACCGTCAGCTTTGATATAGACGTACCAAATTTTGCAGTCACCATTGCTTCGTACTCCTTCATTGCTACGAACACGTCCGATTTCTTTTTAATGACGTATATCATTGCGAAGTGCGTAAAATCGTCAATGAAAGATACAAAATATCTTGATCCATCCCACGCAACTGGATCAATCGGACCGCAGACATCGGAATGAATTCTTTCCAGAGGTCTTCTAGCTCGTTGACGACTTCCATTGAAAGGATCACGACTCTGTTTTCCTTCTACGCAAACATCGCAGAATCCAATATTCTGAGTCTTCACATTTAATCCGCTGGCCAAGTCCTTATTTACCAACTCATTGAAAGCTTGTTGTCCAATGTGACCTAGGCGCTTGTGCCACAGCTTAACTTTATCTGTATTGCACATGTTTACAGCTGACCGTTTTACATCCACCTCGATTTCGTACAGCCCGCCACGTAAATAAGCTGTTGCGATCAGTTCACCATCCCAGATAATAGTTGCTTCCTTCTTATGGAATATTACCTCAATTCCAGCTTGAGTGAGCTTCCGAACAGACAGCAAATTGTCCCGCAACTCTGGAACATACAACACGTCCTTCATAACTAACTGCACGCCTTTGTCGCTTAGACCACTTATTTTTCCTGAGCTCTTCGCAATCAGGGATTGGTTATCCTTTGCGACGTTGATTAAAATTGGATTTTCCAACTCCTGTAGCTCCAGAAAATACCACTTCTCGTTAGCTAAATGGTCACTTGCTCCAGAATCCAACTTGAATTTGAGTTTTGAACTCTTTGCGCTTGCTGCACAACTATCAGCCATGAAGCATATACTATTTCCTTTCTCGCTGACGCTGCGCGCTTCTCCTTGACGACAATCTCTCGCTCTATGTCCAATCTTAGAGCATTTAAAGCACTTGCCTTGAAATTTAGCGACTTTCTTGAAATGTTTTCTTCCAGAAAACGCGGTCTTCTCTCGAACGTCTTCCACTTGACGATCACACAGCTTTGTTTCTTCTGCCAGCAGCCTTTCCTTCGCAGCATTCAACGTTAGCTTGCCGTCTTCCAAGTTCTGCAGGGCGGTGACAAGCGGATCGAATTTTTCCGGCAATGTCAAAAATAGCTGCGCCAACAAATCACTCTCCTCTAGTGTAGCGCCCGATGTTCTGAGTTGTCTCACCAAACTCTCAAACGCCATCAAATGAACCGTTACCGTATCGCCTTCCTTCATGCGAAGCTTTGTTAGCTGCTTTCGCACTAAGAGTTGGCTCACAACGGATTTCTTTGCGAACGCTGACTGCAGACTCTGCCACATCTGCTTTGCCGTGTCCTTGTCTCGAATATAATTAAGGTAATCGTTGTGTATAAATCCCACCAAACGATCCTTCGCCTTCCTGTCCATTTTCAAAAATTCTGCTCTAGCCCCTGCATCCGATGGTGGGTCGTCCGTTAACACGCTCACCACATTTAGCGCGTCCAGGTGTGTTCGCACCCGAAATTGCCACTCGTCGAAACCGCTGCCGTTAAACTGCGGTATTCCGTATGAGGATTCCCTTATGTCGCCCATAACCTATTGTAACTTAATAAATGGTTCGGAGTTGGGGTTTTTTATAAAACAGAATTTATTTCAATGTATCTCGTACAAAATTATAATTCGAAAGTGAAAAAATTTGAAAGCAAATTTTTTCTTTACAACATTTAAAAATACGATTGCTGAGTTTTTCAATAAATTTGTTTTTAACAATTTGCTTTGCATGTTTCCTAATCTTAAAAAAATCGGGTTCGTTATGATGTTATTTCCGACTGGGCTATTAAGAAAACAAATACATTTCGATTGAGATACAAAAGCTGCAAATTTTTAAAATAAATAAATAAATAAATAAATAAATAAATAAATAAATAAATAAATAAAATAAAGCCATGGCCATAACATAATTGCAGCAATAAAGCAAAGTTCAAAGTGCTCTCATTTTCGTTCAATTGCTATTCTTTTAAAATATATCAACTGACTCCATTCATCTATTCAGAATTGGAATTTCTGATACATTGTACATAATTTATGCATCTGTTAAAAGCATTTCATATGCATCTGATGCATAATGAAAAAACAAACAAAGTATAGCAATCAAAGCAGATCAAGAAAAATCACTGCAATCGCTTAAGACACAATTTGCTGCATTCACAATATTTGCAAAATAAAATGTATGCACATCACACAAATCATAGAAAAGACTGCAATTTGAGCTACCATTAAAATGCAATAAATCAATGAAATATCTACAGTCGAGAATGCATTAAATCATGCAACATTCAATGAATACAATAAATTAAATGCATAAATATTGAAAAAATAAATAATAATCTTTAATTTGCCAATAACTCTCAATACAGTCAATAACAGACATGAAAAATTATATTATTTGGTATAATATAAATTACACAAAATACGCCAATATCGCATCAAATAAAATCACACCATAAATAGAAGTAACTTTAACAGATTTCGAACTGTTCGTGTCTGCAGTGCAACTCTTAAATACTACACGATCTTGCAATTATTTGGTGTAGAAAAACCAAAAATAAAAAAAATAGGAACCTATTGCATTCAGATGAATAGAGAACCCTGAACTTTTGCTGATCTCTGGTAATGCTTTAGATATTATGCAGTTTTTTTTTACACAGAAAAAGACCAGCTAATTTTTTAAAGATTGACCATAAATTAGAGTTATTCAGAGGTGCTATAAAATGTGTGATATATAGCATGATTTGCTATGTATTTTAAATGCCAATTATAGTTAAATATTGTCAAATTTGTCAGATTATAAAAATAATAAATAATAAATGAATCATTAAAATTATTTATGTACGTAAAGATGTATCGGAAAAGGTATCTTAAAGTAGTTTTTCAGATTTGTTCTATCAAACGCACTGACCCTGTCCGTGGCTTTAATAAATCATAGAAATCAGGTAAACCTTTCTGAACGACACTGTGGGCTCCATCCGTACCAGACCTTAAAATGGTCAACCAAGGCAAAGATTCCAAAATCGATAAGCCCGAGGCAACATTTCTGACGTTTTTTTAGGAATACTTCGGACATATTTCCGGAAAATACACGTAAGTTTTTGGAAAACTTATAGCGGAAGTATTAAAGACTGATATCCAACATATTTTACACAAAAAAAATTCAAATGATGAATTTATTTATAAATATTATAAATTTTTTCACCAACTACCATTTTTTCATCATATTGTTACCACCGTTCATTAAATGACATATTAATGAATACATTCATTATATATTGTTGTTGTTTGAAATACATTTTCAAACTGCTAAATATTCATTTACAAAAACCCTTATATATCTGTCAAATTTTAATCGATGATCTCAAATTTTTTTACAACATAATAAGAAAATGTAAATCTATCAATTGATATTTCAACTTTAAAAATGCATCAATTACTTTTTATAATATTAATCAACAAACTCGAAATTAAAATGTTTGATAAAAATGTATGTGGTGACTTTTCGTTCTACAACGACGATATATGAAATATACGATGTTGTAAAATTTTATTTAAAAAATAACAAAAAAAAATATAAAAAAAAAAAATCAAAAAAATATTTTTTTCCAAAAAATAAATTTTTCCAAAAAATATTTTTTTCTAAAAAATATGAGATTCGAAAAAAAATTCTTCAAAGAAAAAATGTTTGAAAAATATATATTTTTTTTTGCAAAAATTTATGCATGTCGCACAAGCATTATATAAGAAGTAACATACAAAAACTACTTGAGAACTGAGAATTACGGCAAAAAATTAACGAAAAATAAATAACAACGGCAAAAAATTAACGAAAAATCAATATTTTGATTGAAATTTGGTTTAATGAACAGCATTTTTCAATATGACGTAAAATATGTAGTATTTTATGTTCTTGTTCATTAATATGATGAAACGTATTCTTCAAATACAGTTCATCATATTGAAGAAAACTTTTTCGACAGTTACCAAGCGCTCATCATATTTATGATCGAATTCCTAACATTGATGTCGTTAGTCATCAGTTTGAAGAACGGAATTCATAAATATGATGTACATTTTTTTTCTGTATTATACGAACACCGTCTTGTTAAAAAAAAATGTTTAAAAACTCGAGGGTCCTTACCAAATATTTTGTCTAGGGACCCGATACCTAACATTTGGGATGTTTTCAGGATGAAGCACTTTGGACTTCTTTTCGGCAAACACTCAGCGCTTGGCAGGTTAACAAATTGTGTTGATTTTTAACGGCTGAAAATAGGAGGATTTTGATACAATCTCCGCCTTTGTCTGATGTCAATTTTTCGATAAAAAGTTTCTAAACTATCCTGAACCTACCAAATATTTTCTCATGAGGAGCCGAGGCAAAATTTCTGCCATTTTTCTGGAATATTTCGGGAATATTTCCGGAAAACACACAGTTAAATGAAATATTTTGGAAAGTGTTGTAGGTTGTAAAATTTTGTTGAATTTTAATGGCAGATTCACGGCAGAAAAAGGCAGCTTGTGTTTCTACACTGTCTCGACCCTGCTAAAAATTTTATCTGAGGGAGTGTTTAGCAATCAAATTCTCAGAGAGTACGTAGACAAGATCAATTACCCTCGACCGCCAGTTTTAATGGCTATTACTGCACAAATAGTTATTTATATCAACATATTTGGTACTCTCCACAGCTTATTCGGTTATATTAGTCAAAACTAAAAGAGTTGTTGTTTGGACTACAACCAATTTCGAACAGTTTATGAATAATTTCAAACCGTTTGAGATCAATTTGAAGGCAAATATATGAAACAACCTAGTATGGCAGTTTCACCAAAAAATTTGTTTTATCGAATGAAGTTGTTTGTTACAACCAAATTCGTTCGTTCAACCGCATGCCAAATGAGGATTTTTCTTTGTGTGTAGATTTTAAAGTAGCCATCATCGATGCATTTAACTCGTAATGCAAAATCAGTTTCGAGAGTGGAAATGAGATCCTGTGTATAATGAAATCTTCGAGAACATATTGGAGAGCTTTGCAGCCGTTAGTCAAGAAGATTACAATTTTGATTGTACCCGATAGAACAGAGAAGTGAAAGTACGAGCAAAGTTCTTCAAACAATGACCGATTTTATGACCGGCTCTACCGCCAACATCGCCGAACTATAGACACCGTCAAAACTCAAAGTTATCTCGTACTATGGGCCGCGTTACAGGTACGCTTTCAGATCGATTGGACAACTTAATCTGTTAAACATGAGGCTGGAACGGATTCATAGTCAAACTGTTAGCGGGCCAAAACAAACGAGTTCCGGAAAGCGATGGACGATGCTCGACAAAGCGAAAACAACGAGAGGAAGGTACTTGTTTTCGTTGTGAGATTCAATTAGTGCTTAGATCAATGTATCTGCAAAAGTATCTACAGATTATTTTAGATTGAGAGTTGTATATACAGATACATTCACATATGTACCAGCAGTTGTATCTTTTATCTCTTATTTCGATGTATTTAAAATATAATTACCGATGAATCTACAGATAGGTCTACAGAAATGTCTGCGGAAGTAAATACAGATGTATGTAAAGCTGTAACTACAGATGTATATACAAATATGTCTTCAAATGTATCTACAAATATATCTAATGATGTATCTATAGATGTATCTAAAGATTTAACTACAGATTTAATTACAGAAGTATCTACAGATTTATCTACAGATGTATCTACAAATCTATCTACAGATGTATCTACAGATGTATCTACATATGTATCTACAGATGTATCTACAGATGTATCTACAGATGTATCTACAAATGTGTCTACATATGTATATACAAATATATCTTCAAATGTATCTACAGATATATCTATAGACGTATTTACAGATGCATCTAGAGATGTATCTACAGATGTATCTACAGATGTATCTACAGATCTATCTACAGGTGTGTCTACATATGTATCTCTTGTGGTATTTATAAATAAATCTTTAAAATGTATCTACAGATTTCAAAATTTATTGTTTATCTAAATAAGTATATAAATACCAAAAACCTTTAAGAAGCATTAGCTTTTTTCACCCACTAATAACCGTTATAACTTATGGTTCACCATGCTGTCATATGCCACATACCACAAAAGCACTTCGTCGTGTGGCCTTTCAAGGTTTCTCTCAAGTATCACAATGTCTATATGTCTGTCCAATGAGATTTCGCCCCTTCAGAAGCAACATGCAATTTTTTGCCATTGCATTAAATTGCAATAAAACAACCCACTGCACTGTACTGCACGAGTATCTGATGGATACCAAATGGCAGTGGCAGCCGTTGGTCGTTTGCCATTAACTACTATGGATAAATATATTTCTGTGCTGTTAATTAGTTTGTTGTTAAAAAACTAAAAAACTAATAATGGCAAAATATATATTTTGTACTTGACACTTTGATGGCTAATAAAATTAAAAATAGAAAATTATTATTACTACTAGTTTTGATGGTTTATTGCACATGTTTAGATCAGGGGCGGACTGGGTAAATTATATTTTTGTATTTTCATTTTCATCAATTTTATTTAAATATTTTTTATTCAAGCTTTTTTTTATCATATTTTTTATCAAACTCTAAATACATTAAGAGCCATATATCGGCTATTTTTCACACGTTTCTGAGTCTGAGTAATCCTTTTATAACTGGTACATATTCCTTTATTTAATTTAGCACTTTATTATAGGTACTATTAGATAGATAAATTATTGACCTTCTCTAAGTCTATTAAGTATGATTTAGCAATTCTTTGATATATTAAATATATATTGAATAGTCCATCAAGCGTAGTTCTATTGGGGCTCATATGGTCAGTCTGCACTTGGTTAAGATGCTGCAAAAATTCAACATTATGTTGTGTCATAGAAATTAATTAATTTTTATATTAATTTTTCCATTTGCATAATAAAAACAAAAATATGCTACTTCGTTAAAAAATGTTTTTTTTTTATTTTAGTTTTAATCATATGGATATTTTTTTTTGTTTTACGCAAATAACAACGGTTTTAATTTTAATTTATTTGTTTTGTCTTAAAGAAATCCCTTTCCATTTTGTTCTTTCCTACAACAACCTTGATAATAATTAAAAAATAAATCAGCAATGATTGGTGTATTGTATAAAACAAAATAAAAAAAAATTGCAAACAAAAATTAAACCATATACAAAAGAACAAACCTCAGAAATAAACCGTACGAAAAATAATTTTTTACTGCCTTGGCTACTAAACAAACAAAAACTCAAAATAAAGAATTAAAAAAAGCGTCTGAAAGGAGAACAGATTTTGTTTTTTTTTTGGTAATGAGAATGCAGCCAACGTTTAAATAATTTTCACGCAATAAACATGCACGTTCGCGAGATACAAGCCATAGACAAGATAAGCGTCTTCATGTGTGGAGGTATTTTTTGAACAAAGTGAGCGACCCGGGTTAAAAAAAAAACCTGGATATTTTTTTATATTTTAAATATTATTTTTGGTAATTTTTGTTATATGAAAAAAGTATTAACGAATTGCACGTATCAACTCGGAAATAACTACTTTATATTTATGTTGGTCTAGTATCTATCTACAAATGTATCTACGACATGTAAATATTAACAGTATAACTTTTAGATACATTTAAAAATATGCATTTAAAATTCTATACGTTATAAGATGTAAAAAAGATGTGTTTATCGTTTTCTGTATTAAAAATTAATGTAAGTTAATATACTAGAAATATCTACAGATGTATCTACAGATGTGTCTACAAATGCATCTACTGATGCATCTACATATGTATCCAATGATGTATCTAAATATGTATCTAGTGATGCATCTACAGATGGATCTATCTACATCTATCTACAATGACTTTGTATGAATAAAAAATTATCGAGTTTGATTTTAAAGGTAACCCCCTTGAAATGCTCTATTGAATGAGAAAATTGATGTGGAGTATTTTCAGAGAAATCCGAATATGGGAAATAGACCCGCCAGGACCTCAAAGTAGGCGTTTTCGTACCTAAATCAACAATTTCAAAATTGAATTGAAATGATGTCTCTCAAACGCAATAAACTAAAAATCGAGACAATTCTTCCTTGAGACAATGCTTCTTCGAGACAATTCTTCCTCGAGACAATTCTTCCTCGAAACAATTCTTCCTCGAGACAATTCTTACTCGAGACAATTCTTCCTTGAGAAAATTCTTCCTCGAGACAATTCTTCCTCGAAATAATTCTTCCTCGAGACAATTCTTCTTCGAGACAATTCTTCCTCGAGACAATTCTTCCTCGAAACAATTCTTCCTCGAGACAATTCTTCCTCGAGATAATTCTTCCTTGAGACAATTCTTCTTCGAGACAATTGTTCCTCGAGACAATTCTTCCTCGAGACAATTCTTCCTTGAGACAATTATTCTTCGAGACAATTCTTCATCGATACAATTCTTCCTCGAAACAATTCTTCCTCGAGACAATTCTTACTCGAGACAATTCTTCCTTGAGACAATTCTTCTTCGAGACAATTGTTCCTTGAGACAATTCTTCCTCGAGGCAATTCTTCCTCGAGACAATTCTTCTTCCAAAGAATTCCTTCTCCAAACAATCCTTCTACATCAATTATGTCCTTCTTGTGTTATTTTTTCCCGGATTATTCTTTATCATCTGTTAGAAAATTTTATTATCTTTTCAAAAAACTATAAATGTAAAAAATCGGATAAAAAATACAGAGGCAGTGAATATTTAAACAGACATCCTTCGTTTTATATTTTCATCAGTCGGCGTGTTTGAGGCTAGGCGTTAGCCTCAAACACTTTAAACTCAAAAGTTTGATTCCCATCTAAAATTTATTTTGAATATGTTTTTAACATCATTTGTGATTATTTTAAGATGAAATTAAATTATTGAAATTATTTATTAATAGTAAAAAAATTGCATCAAAAATGCATTAATGGATTTTAAAAACTCTAATTTTTTTTATTTCATCCTAAAAAAAATGGCAAAGGATGTTTTGTCATATTCATATTCAAAATAAATTTTATATTGGATTCGAACTTTTGAGTTTAAAGTATTTCATGCTAGGCGTGACTGATGAAAATATAAAACAAAGGATGCCTGTTTAAATAAACACTGCTTCTGTAATTTTTATTCGATTTTTCATTTATAATTTCTTGAAAAGCTAATAAAATTTTCCAATAGATGTCATACCTACATTTTTAGTTTATTGCGTTTGAGAGACATCATTTCAATTCAATTTGGAAATTGTTAATTTAGGAACGAAAACGGATACTTTGAGGTCCCGGTGGGTACATTTCCCATATTCAGATTTCGCTGAAAATTCTCCACATCGATTTTCTCATCCAATAGAGCATTTATAGGGGTTGACCTCCTCTCGATTCGAAATGATGATTTTCCATTGTCAGTCTAATCTACATATGTATCTACTGATGTATCTACAGATGTTTCTACAGATGATATGCAGATGTATCTGCAGATGAATTGACAGATGTATCTACAGATGTATTTTCAGATGTATCTACAGATGTATCTATAGATGTATCTACTGATGTATCTACAGATGTATCTACTGATGTATCTACAGATGTATCTATAGATGTATCTACTGATGTATCTACAGATGTATCTACTGATGTATCTACAGATGTTTCTACAGATGTATCTACAAATGTATCTACAGATGTATCTACAGTTATATCTACAGAAGTATATCCTGTATCAATAAATTTAATTCATTATAAATTGAATGACTCTATTTAATTATTATCAAAATTTCTGCTGGGTTTTATTTAGCATGTCTTGTTGCTGTTGTTAATGTTGTTGTTGACGTTGATGTTGTTACTGTGATTTATTTCACACTCGCCGTTCGTAACATTCCTAAATAGTCGAAAAAGAAAAAAATAAAAATAAATAAATTTTGTGGCTTCTGAATATAGTTGGTGGTTGGCGGTGGCTAATGAAGCACAAACAACACCAACAACTCAACGCAGTAATAATAAAAATTCAACAGCATTAAGAACTAAAAATACAAATGCAACCAGCAAACAGCAATAGCAATCGCAGCAACAACGGATACGTTAATGAAACGCAGCACTACGAAGCATGGTTTAATTTCCGAGGACGGTCAGTGTACCGGCAATAACAACAGCACAAAATAACATAATTTTCAAAAAAAAAAAAACGAAAAAAAAACTGAAAAACAATCAAAACAACTACAATAAGTAGCAAATTACTTACACTCGTGCAGTCGAACTAGCCGCAGCAGCAACTTCTAATTGTGGTTTGTTCAAAACACATAGTACGTAGTATCTGTTGGCATGCAAGCGTATCTCGTAGATACTACAACGTACGTGTTTCTCACGTAGCACCTTCAGAGAAAACCACAACCATTGCAAAGCAGCAGCAACAGCAGCTGGTGATGTTGGTGATGGTGCCGCCAACCATAAAACACCAGTTGAGTCATCTAATGGACCAATAACTAAAGATAAATGGATGTTTGTCAGAGTATCTGACGCACTGTTGGACAATTCGATGCAAAAGGATGATGGCGAGTGTCTGTGTTTTAACTATCTTTAGGTGTATCTGATGAATACGTAAAATAAATATATATTTTAAGATTTTTCCGTATTTTTCAATATGGCTGTATTCGAAAAAAAGTTAATTATTTATCTTTTAAATTTTGACCAAGCAATACTATTCAATGGCAACAAAATTCACGTAGGTATTAAGACACAATAAAAAAATTACATTAAATCAACTGAAAATAATATTTATCTGCAAAACCACTCAATTTGTATTCTATTGTTGCCGTTCCGACTGTAGCAGATATTTTTGTCTGCTGTTGGTATTGCTTTTTATTTATTTATTTTTTAATAAAACAACGCATGAACTGTGCAATATATGCAATAAATAAATAAACTTAAAATTGTATCGTATACGCCGAAATAATTAAAATTTATTGATAACGATTTTTTTTTTGGTGTGCCATATTCTTTAACGAGCACCAATGTTTGGCTGGAAAACAAACAAGAACATTGACCGCATACAAAAATCCTTGAGGGCAGTCTAAATAACACTTGGTCATTTGGTTGGTGTTTTAAAGGTTTTTTGTGCGTTTTTTTTTGTATTAATTTATGAGCCATTCCACACCAAATCGACCAGAGGTTGGAACTTACCTTCTTCGATTCCAATGAAATTTAGGCAACTGATAAAGAGTATCGACATATGCGTTGACCAATTTTTTTGAAATTTTATTCGACTACTACTTCAAGAGATACAGTGCTTCAAAGTTACAAAAAATGGGACAAAAATCTTTTTAGTAAGGTTGTTCATATTTCAATATCTCTTAATGTAGAAATGCCAGAAACTCCGTTGATGGCTCGTTTTAAAGCTAATAGAACGAGCTTTTAGAGGAATTAGGTTGTAACTTCTAAACATGAACATCTGGCCCGTGGTCATTATCTTTGTACTTCAAAATTAAAGTCCTTAGAAAGGACCCTTTTTAAATTTCTGAAAAAATCACATATTTTGCTTAATTTAATATAAATGCTCATCACAAAATTTCAAGTTGGTATTTTGATGGCATCATATTTAAAAAAATAATTTTCAAAATTTTTATATATATTTTGTATTGAAAAAAATTTTTTTTTTTTTAATAATAAAATTAGTAATGTTGTTTTAATGTATTTGTAACTCTGATTTCTAAAATGGCGTCATTTTCATCAAATTATCTCTAGTTTTAAGATATATACCATTTTTCGAAAAATGTTAAAACTATATCCCATAATTAATATCTCAAAAACTAGACTCAATATGATAAAACTGATGCCATTTTAGAAATCAGAGTTAGAAATACATTCAAGAATTATTGCAACTTTGACAGTCGAAAAAATATTTTTTTTTCTTGAACATTTGTATTAAATCAACCAAAATATGTGATTTTATCCGGATTTTTAAAAGGGTCCTTTCTAATGACAATTTTAAAATTGTATTGAAATTATGTCTCTCAAACACATTAAACTAAAAAAGTGGGTAAGTCATCAGCTGGAAAATTTTATTAGCTTTTCAACAAACTTTAAATAAAAAAAATTGGATACGAGATCAATGCGAGTAAATGGAGAAATCACACGATATCGGACCCATTCTCGTAAAGATAAGATATCAAGCGTTAAATTGGACCCAGATGGTAGTTAGATATCGACACGTTCTGTCGGAGTTTTCTCGATACGAGAAATTTTTCGAAATCGGAACTATATCGAAGAAAATAATGATCAAAGTTCGAGATTGCTGCGAAAAATATTGCGATATCGATTTGAAAAATGTTTAAATATCGTATCTTGTCAAAGAATTTGAATGTACGAAAATTTTCAAAAATTAGAATCGAGAATGCAAAGAGATCAGACTTTTTTATCGAAGATATTCGAGATTATTTTAACAGACATCCTTCGTTTTTTTATTTTCATCAGTCACGTCTAGCCTGAAACACTAAAAACTCAAAAGTTCTATTCCCATCTCAAATTTATTTTCAATATGTTTTTGCGATTATTTTAGGATGAATAAAAAAATGTTAGACTTTTTAAAATATAGCGATATTAATGCATTTTTTGATGCAGTTTTACTAATTATTTATGCCCGTAACTTCAACGAATAGATATCTACTGGTGCTTAGTTTTCTACCGTGTAAGCAAAATTTCGTAACTTCAACGCATAGTTAAGGAGTAAAAACACCGAATAGGTTAGAGATATCTGTTAGTTACGAACACCAATAGATATCTACTCGTTGAAGTTACGGGCATTAGTAATAAATAATTATTTTTAATAATATCATTTTATCTAAAAAAAATTGAAATGGGCATCTACTTTTGAGATTAATTTGTTTCGGGCCAAGCGTAACTGATGAAAATAAAAAACGAAGGATGCCTATTAAAATAATCACTGCTTCTGTATTTTGTATCAGATTTTTTTCATATAATTTTTGTTGAAAAACTAATAAAATTTTCCAACAGATGACATACCCACATTTTTAGTTTATTGCGTTTGAGAGACATCATTTCAATTCAATTTTTGAAATGATTTTAGGTACGAAAACGACTACTTTAAGGTCCCGGCGGGTCCATTTCCCATATTCGGATTTCGCTGAAAATTCTCCACATCGAATATCTCATTCAATAGAGCATTTCTAGGGGGTGACTTCAAAATCAAACTCGATGATTTTTGTTTTCATACAAAGTCATTGTCAGTCTAATGAACAACTATACACCCAGAAAAAAATACTATATAAATAATAGTTTTTTACTATTAAAAATAGTCAATAGGATAAATTATTATTTTAATCGGAAAATACCATTAAATACTAGAAAATACCATGACATTGCCATTGCGTTTATATGAAAAGATTTATTTTTTGTATACTATTTAATCAATAATTGTCCTATTGATCAATTTTAATGGAATTTTTTTCTGGGTGTAGAAAACTGATTTTTTTTCCATTTTTTGTAAATTTGAACCACTGTATCTGTAAAAATGGTCTCAATAAGTACTATCAGCTGTCCAAATTTCATTTAAATCGAAAAGGCAAAATCTCAAAAATTAATGGAGGTGTTTTTATGGACTAGTTTTGATATGGACTCAACATTGCAACTCGACATCATAGAATGGAATCATTAGTTGATACTTATTCCCTTATCATTGATAGATCATCGTCCGGGAATTTCAATGTCATATATTATATATATTGTTATGTATATAGGATTTCTTCAGAATATATAAATGCTTCGGGGCGATAATATATAACTCTTTCTGGAAAAAAAAAATTTTGGACAAAAAAAAAATTTAAAAAAAGTAAAATTTTCCAACAAAATTTTCGAAAAAAAAAAATTAAAAAATATTAGTTCACTTGTAAAATAACCTGGAATAAGGACATTAGGTAAACAACTTCGAAAAACATTCCAGTTTAATTACACTAAACATGGGACGTTTGTTTTGTTGTTTCTAGTTAGACCCTCTCTATATTGGGACAAAAGAGCCTCGAATAAATGAGGTTGCACATATTATACCCTTTTAAAAGATCCTCGATTTAATGAGGTTGGTATAGAAGTTTGCTTGTATCCTCAAGAGAAGAAGGTGTGGTAAACAACTTTTGTAAATATTACAAATTAAAGAACCTAAATATTAGAGTTTGGGATATTAATTTGCTTGTAAAAGATTCTTAAGAATGCAATTTAGCATTCCTTTCAACATAATGTCCTTTACATTTTGAGATTGGAATATTATTTAGGAATATTATTTTGTAATATTATTTCGAAACGAAACCTTTAACTATTTTGGACACACCAAAATGGATCAAATTAAATACTTTTCTTTAGAATGAAGCTGTTGCAAAATTTAATTTAAAATTTATTAAAAGTTTTGTTTTGGCTTAATGCAAGACATTTAAATATCTTTTTTTAGCGTGACATTGTTTATAACTTTGTAAAAAATGTTTGATATATCATAATTTTAAAAATGATCAATCAGCCGCATCGAGAACTTGATGAAGGCGAAATATTAAATATAGAATATCTGATTTTCAAATTTTCCAACTGGTTTTATAATAAATATCAATAGTCTTGAAAACTATGTTTTTGAAAAATAAATAAATGTTTTTGGTTAGTTTTCGTCTAGAACAGTTCTATGAAACGTATCCAGTTCCAATTTCTTAAAAAAATCAACTTAACCATTATAGTACCTCATATAATTATAACTAAAAATAAATTTCCAAGTCTTTTTTTAAAAAGATCTTTAATCAAAAGATTAGAACCAATTTGAATTTTGGCACGTCTACAACTTGGCTAATTAAAACATAAAACCCCGGAGGCAAATAATGTCGACCGACTCACCTCGTGGCTTTATTGTTATAGTTTTTTGATTTTATTTATACGGAGGCAGCTAAAAGCAGTTTCATGAATAGCAACATACATAAATTAAATCAACATGATTTCATTATATTTTTCGCTAATTTTTATTTCGCTATTATTATTTCAAACTGCCTTAGGCGAAATTGTGATTTTTTCACTACCGGCTTCAATTAAAGTTGTTGCCAAAATTTTACTATAAAAAAGAGAATAAAAATATAAAAAGTAAGTAGAAAAAAAAAATAGATTTTAACATGAAATGTTTGACTTTTGACAGCCACCAGCGCTGCTGTTTGGGTGGGCACGCGTGCGTGATTGCGTTCGCTCGTTCGTGTCTATGTTCACATCGTGTTTTGGCAACAACGCATGCGCGCAAATATTTATTCATCATGTTGTTGGCAACGAACACAGTGACCGACGTCTGTGCCGCCTGGGTTTTTATTGACTTTTGGCAATTTCAACAAGGTTGTCAAAAAATATCGATTGATGTTTTGATTAATTATGGGAATTCAGAAAAAATATATATAACAGGTAGTTGATTGAATAAATTAATAGAAGTAGTAAAATATTGAAGAATTTTTTATAGTGAAGAATATTTTAATATTCAATTGCATACTAAATGTTTATTTAATATTAAAATTTTTATTAAATTAAAATTTTCATTAAAATAAATTTGTTAAATAAATCACGACCTTACTCCCATATAATGAAAACGTCAGAAATTCCAGTGAATGAATTTTATTGTATGAAATAAAACAAAAACGAAATGAACAAGTCAAATATTCAATCCAAGATATTTCTGACGCTTTTTGACGAATACATTGTCAATTCTTTTTTCATTATAAGGGGCTGGGGGTTAGGTTTTGTCTACAATTTTCGAGTTATTAAGTCAACCACATACATTTTTGTATTTTTATGTACATATTTCTGCGCCCCTTAGGAGGCGTGTCCGGTATGGAAAAGTATATATATTCTTGATCAGCATCTTTGGCATATTTGGCCATGTCCGTCTGTCTGTCCGTCTTGCTGTCTTGCTGCCGAATACAGAATAACTTGAGAAATACTGATCAGAATGCGATGAAATTTCGTCTCAATATATTTTAGCCAAAAGTAGGAACTGAGTTTGAAAATGAGCTAAATCGGTCAACGGACACGCCCACCTCCCATACAAGTCACTTTTATATAACTATTTAGGAACTAATAACTCGAAAAGTATTCAAGATATAGGTATGAAATTTATGTGGTCCAAAAATGGGCGTGATCCGCCCACTTTTTTTTCATTATTTTCTGGATTTTCATAGTGGATTCAAAGCCATTCAAAATTCATAGCCATTCAAAATTCATAGCCATTCAAAATTTTAAATATAGGCTTGGTCCGCCCAATTATATTATTTTTTTAAAATTTTTATTAATTTTTTATACTTTTATATAAATTTCGTTTTATATGAAATCAACATTTTAGGATGACTGTTCGAAAACAGGTCTTAAAATATAATTTTATTGTGTCAGAGTTTCTCTTTTCTATTTGAAAAATATTAGAAATAGTCACCAAATCGATTGACGGTTATTACTACACTATCTTCAGTGAGCTTTATATCGTTCTTCTGCTGGCTTTGCCTAGACAATTTTACTACTGGCAAATGGTATTGAATTTAAAAACGTTAATATGATAAAATTTATATGAAACTAGCAGACACTTGCACGACTCGTGCAAAGATTTTGTGACTGCAAGGATATGCACAATTTTATTAATATAGTAAAAAACATTTTTATTATTTATATCAGGGACCCATGCTTCGCTGTGGAAGTTTTTTTTTATTTGTTTTATAAATGCAGTAACCAAAACAAAACTAATTCTCCGCTAAAACAACTTTTCTCATAGACAATTCTTTCTCAGACTGTGCTTCCCCTTAGAATTCTTCCCAGTAGAATTCTTTCCCGTAGAATTGTTCCCCGTAGAGTTTTTCCCAGTAGAAGTTTAAGTGTGGTGAGTTTTAGTGTGGTGAGTTTAGGTCTGGTGAATTTTGGTGTGGTGAGTTTTAGTGTGGTGAATTTTAGTGTGGTGAATTTTAGTGTGGTGAGTGTAAGTGTAGTGAATTTTATTGTGGTGAGTTTTAGTGTGGTGAATTTAAGTATGCTGAATTTTTTGTGTGGTGAGTTTTAGTGTTGTGAATTTTGGTGTGGTGAATTTTAGTGTGGTGAATTTTAGTGTGGTGAATTTTAGTGTCGTGAATTTATTGTGGTAAGTTTCAATATGGTGAGTTTTAGTGTGGTCAATTTTAATGTGGTTAGTTTAAGTGTAGTGAATTTTATTGTGGTGAGTTTTAGTGTGGTGAATTTCATTGTGGTGAGTTTTATTGTGGTGAATTTGAGTGTGGTGAATTTTATTGTGTTTTAGTGTGTAAGTGCAGAGTTTTATCGTTTTGAAAATTTAGGTTGTGTGGGAGGTGCCACGTCCCTTTGTCCAATCCCGCCGGACTCCATAGTATCCTGGTGTAAAATGTCCATCAAATCGATGGAGCGGTTTAGACGTGATGCTGGAACAAACAGACATACTGACTGACGGATCAAGAGTTTTATTTATATAGATAGATTCGTAATTTTATAAATTTCAATTAAACTATTCTTTTTTTACAAAATATCCCAAAATATGTAGACTAAAAATTTAATTTATAAATTTCAAAAATATTTTTAACAAAAAACAAATCAAGCTTTATAAATTCTACTTTGAATTCAATTCCCAATATCCGAACCTGAAAAACTCAGCAATATTCTTTGAAAACAAATTTTCAATTGAGATTTAGTGTTTAAATTCGTTAGAATGAAAATATGTATATGAAATTCGATCGGAAGCTGCAAAATGACCAATAATTTTATGCATAATTTCCATGCTATCTTTCGTTATACCGAATCGATAACACTCGGTATTATTTGCTATAAATGAGTAAATACAGCATATTATTGTTTTTATAACAAACTGACATTCAAAATTCATTCAAAAATATTCAAAAAATTAGACAGCCGCTGCTGTTGCGTTGGAAATGACCCATGCCAAGTTGTCCTAAATCCTTAAATTTTAGACCCATTATTATGATGAATAGATTGACTCAGAAGGCAGCCCCACATGGTAGAAAATAGGGTAACAGTCATGAAGGGAGACAGCAAAAAATGGATGAATGGATTTCGTATGTCCAGATGTGCATCATATCTGCAGACAGAAGCTGATTCCCAACATGCGATCGAAGTTGGGTTCGTACATGGTTTCCGCGTAGCCGAATTCGAACCACAGCGCCCATCAGTGAGGCTTGAAATTACGCTGAAAGAAACCGCTGAGACGATGATGAAAGATACGCGTGCTCAAACAGCCACATTTAAAGTATGGACTATGGACTAAGCTCAGTGGTGCTGGCCTGTAGTTGGTTGAGGGCTGTCTGCACTTTTTCAAAAGCGCATAACCTGGTTACATCGAGCAAGTTTCCGTTTCCACACAAAAGTTTTGTTTTTTTTTTATTTTCTACAATTTTTTGACAATGAATTTATCAAAATTCTTATGTTAGAAATAGAAAAATGTAAACATAAAACATGTGTTTGTTATAGCAAGCTAAAAAAGTGATATCGCTTTATAGGAAAAGTTGGAACATTGGAACTTTTGCTATTACTCGTTATCCCTCAATATCATCGGGGGATATCGCTTGCTATAAAAAGGTGTTGTACGTACTCGTTTCTTTCTAACATTCATATTTCTGGTTTGAAATGATTTGTATTTCATCTCTGTTTAGCGAAATGGTGATGACGAGTGATAGCGAAAGATAGTATGGAAACCATGCAATAAAAATTTCACAAACAATATTTTTTAAAATAAATTTCTCAGCAGAAAACTAATGAAACCTTTTACATTTCATATTGAATTCAGTTCTGATTATGGTAATTTAAATAATACAGTTCTGTCTTAATGCCTGAATATTGTGTAGTACTCCATAATTTATGCCAGAGCAGAGCAGTACAGAAACATATTTTCGAAAGATTTCAAACAGAAAAAGACTCAGTTTCTATTAAAAGCTGTATATGCTATAAATCTGCAATTAAAATTCGACAAAATTATGGAATATTCCATTTATTTGTATGTTTGACGGAAATATGCATCAAATATTTCTGAAAAATGCCTGAAATTTTCACTCGGGTATTCTTCTCATTACTGAACTGAGAACTAAGACCTCAATTCAATATAGAATGACAATTATTAATCAATTTGTGAAAGGTTCTAGAAGTATTCAGCAGGGAAATTATAGCAAAATATAGAGAAAAAAAGGTATTTAGTAAGTATTGAAAGGCAGACGCAAGCGATAAAATAGCGAATTCTCATTTAGCAAGATTTCTCATTTAGCAAGTAATCTACGGAGTATAACTGATAAATTCTAAAAATGTGGAAATACAATAAAACCCTCGTAGACATTTTACATATTTGGTTAGATTGTCATGCACAATTCATATTGGTCATGTTACAAGTCGGCTTATGATATGGAAAATATGCAATAATGAGATCCCGGTCATTGCCCTAGAACAATTTTAACTTGGAAAGTGTCAAAGTTTTAGAATATGAACTCGATAGTAGCTCAATTTTTTTTATGCTCCCAGCCATTTTCCCGGTTTCAAGTATAACTATAATGTAAAAAAAATCTATTATTATTTCCAATTTTTAATTTATAATGTCTCTAATACTATTACTATAGTAATGCATAATTTTAATATTTTATAACCCGCACTCAGTTACATGTCTATATTGTATGCGCATTAATTATAAATTTGTTTACCTCGACTTGTTGAATTTGACTTTTAATTTTAATGTTTTCTATGTAAATATTTATTTGTTTGTTAGTTGGTTGGTTGATTTGCTTATGCTAAACAAAATGTATCTTTAAAATACATTATTTGATTCTATTGACAGCTGCACGGTATCTGCAAAGCTATTATTTTAATGTTTTATTGTTCAACTAATTACGTGGTTTATTTAGATTTTCTAGATAAACCAATGAAACCAATCGTAAAACGTATTGCATGATTTCATTAATTATTATGCGTTAACCTTCAATTCATTCAATTCAAAATCGACAACACATCCGGATAATTGTATAGAATTAATTTATAAGTATTTTGTAATACTTTTTTTTTAATTAATTAATACAGCGCGCGCTATACTTGAGAATACACTTCAGAATATCAAGAATACAATTCAATTGCTATACATAGTTTTTATGCTATTTTTGTAATTATCACATTCTTTATTACATTTAGTTTATTTTCCGTTTTTTCAATTGTCAGTTTGTTGGGTTTTAAGTGACCCAGCTGTCAATGGGGACTATTGAAATCTGCGCATCATTCGCGGTATTTCAAAAAGTATTTTTTCTGTTGTTGTTACTCAACATTTCATAATTATATATTATTGATGTTTATTATTACGGATTTTAATGGCGTTTAAAAGCTGTTATTTTTTATGATGCTTTTTTTGTAGTAGTTTTTTTATTAATAATTCTTTATTTCATTAGACTGAACATTACGTTTGAAGGTCATATTTTTTTTGTTGTAGTACTTATTATTTATAGCAGTTTTCTTAATACTTATGTTATGTTCTAATCTACGAATTCGAAAAGGTATTTTTTAATAAATTTAGCTAATTGCATGAGAAAATATTTGAAAAAGAAATATTAGAGCCTATGTCTATTAAATTTAGTTTTCTGTATTTATACAATTTGCCATCAGAGGGCATAACAACTCAGCGGAAAATATCAGTTCAGTTTAGGCATGAATTCAGGTCCATTCCTGTATATTCCTAAACATTTTCTTTCAAATTTGCAAAGAAAAATATCCGCCAATTTATGTTTTACATAAATTAACTATGTTTTCAGGCTGGATTGAAAACGTAACCGAAACCGATATTCATTTAAAACCATTGCATCATTTTTAAAGCTGAAATCGTTCTTTTTATACCCTACACCAGAAGATACAGGTATATTAAGACCCGAGTCTGTTTAGATATGTTCGTCTGTTTGTTCGTTTTGCTCGCCGAATACACGAAAACTTGAGAAATACTGGTCAGAATGCGATAAAATTTTGTTTCAATATGTTTTAGTTAAAAATGACTTCTGAGTTCGGAAATAAGCCAAATTGGTCCACGGACACTCTCACATATCATACAGGTCACCTTTAAATAACTCTATAGAAACCAATAACTCGAAATATATTTAAAATATATGTAGTTATAAAATTTAGCTTATAATACACCTAAAAATATGTGTTCCAAAAAGTGGAAATTTTAGTCTTGAAATATTTGTTTACTAATTTGCATATGGGATATTCCACACCAAATCGACCAACGGTTGGAACTCACCTTCTTCGATTTCGATGAAATTTGTGCAACTGATAAAGGGTATCAAGATATGCATTGATCAATTTTTTTTTATTTTTTACGCCCACTAATTTCAGAGATACAGTGGTTCAAAGTTACAAGAAATGGGACAGAAATCAGTTTTCTATGGTTGTTCTTATTTCAATATCTCTTAAAGTAGAAATGATAGAAACTCCGTTTTAAGTTATAACTTCTAAACTTGAACATGTGGCACGTGGTAATTATCCTTGCACTTCATTCATTAAAAAGGACCCTTTTTAAAATTCTGTATTAATGTAAATGTGCATGCCAAATTTAAAGATGGTATTTTGATTGCATCGTATTTTAAAAATTAATTTTCTAAATTTTTACATATTTTTTGTATTAAAAAAATTTGTTTTTTTTTTTTCAAAAGTAAAATTTTAAATAATTTTTTAATGTTTTTGTAACTCTGAATTCGAAAATCGCGTCAGTTCCACCAAATTATCTCTAGTTTTTGAGATATATACCATTTTTCGAAAATCGTAAAAACTATATCCCAAAATCAATATTTCAAAAACTAGAGTCAATATGATAAAACTGACGCCTATTTAGAAATTAGAGTTAGAAATAGATTCAAGAATTCAAAAAATTTTTTTTCAATACAAAAAAATAAATAACGAGTTGGGAAAGTTAGGTCACATGGGTAAGTTCGGTCACATGGGGCGGATTTTTATAGTCGGTCGAGCCCGACTATGGAATACCCTACACCTTTGGTGGAGATATTAACCCTCAGAATATTATTCATATATCAGAAATTTACGTCTTATATCCCTATAAATTAAAAAAATTATATAAAGTATAAAAAACTAAAAAAAAAAATTGAAAAATGTAATTGGGCGGACCACGCCTATATTTAAAATTTTGAAAGGCTAATATTTCATAGATTTGATTTTAAGAATTTACGGATGAAATTTCCACCATTAAAACCCGGGAAATAATGAAAAAAAAAAAAGTGGGCGGATCACGCCCATTTTTGGACCACATATTTTTAGGTGAATTCTAACAATACGTTTTAAATTTTATAACTATACATTGAATACTTTTCGAGTTATTAGTTCCGAAAGAGTTATATAAAAGTGACTTGTATGGGAGGTGGGCGTGTCCGTTGACCAATTTGGCTAATTTTCAAACTCAGTTCCTACTTTTGGCTAAAATATATTGAGACGAAATTTCATCGCATTCTGATCAGTATTTCTCAAGTTATTCTGTATTCGGACAGCAAGACAGCAAGACAGCAAGACGGACAGACAGACAGACAGACAGACAGACAGACAGACAGACAGACAGACAGACAGACGGACATGGCTAAACGGACTCGGGTAGTGATGCTGATCAAGAATATATATACTTTTCCATACCGGACACGCCTCCTAAGGGGCGTTACAATATCTGCACAAACTTAATATACCCTGTACCTCATAGGTGTAGGGTATAAAAATTTAGAAAATTATTTTTTAAAATATGATTCCATCAAAATACCATGTTGAAATTTAGCATGAGCATTTATATTAAATCAACCAAATTACACGATTTGTTTCAGAATTTTAAAAAGGGTTCTTTTTAAGGACATCTATTTTGAAGTGCAAGGATAATGACCACGGCCCACCTGTTCACGTTTAGAAGTTACAACTTATTTTTTCTAAAAGATCTGTCTATTAGCTTTAGGAGTTTCTAGAATTTCTAGTTTAAAAGATATTTAATATATGGAAGCACTTGCCAAAAAAAAAAAAAAATTGATCAGTATATATCTGGGTACCCTTTATCAGTTGCCTAAATTTTATTGAAATCGAAAAGGTAAAATCTCAAATTTGACTTTTTTGGTCGATTTGGTGTGGAATGGCCCATATATGTTTTAAAAATAGGTGTGGTGCGCCAACTTTTATTTTTTTACATTTTGTTTTTGATTATTTTTTTATAGTTTTATATATGTTTTGATATTTTGGGGATATAAGACCTTAATTTCTGATTTCATTCATTTTCAAATCGAACGTGTAATAATATGATTTTATGAATTTATAAATTTATTACTTAATGTATTTAAGTATTATGCATCAATGAATTGTTGTATATATATTAATTTACGTTTCTATGAATTTACGAATTATGATTTTATGAATTTATGAGTTTATGAATTTATGAATTTATGAATTTATGAATTTATGAATTTATGAATATATGAATTTATGATTTTATGAATTTTCGAATTTATGAATTTACGAATTTGTGAATTTTTGAATCTATGAATTTATAAATCTATGAATCTATGTATCTATGAATCTATGAATCTATGAATCTATGAATCTATGAATCTATGAATCTTTGAATCTATGAATCTATGAATCTATGAATCTATGAATCTATGAATATCTGCATATATGAATATATGAATTTATGTATTTACGACTTTATGAATTTTATTTAAAAAAAAATGAAAATGTGACTAATACCTCTTTTTACAATTTATATAACTTGAAGATAATAGAATTTTATTTATTTTCTTAAATAAATTAAATATAATTTTTATTATCATATAACTACAATAAAAATGTTTAAGGTCATTTTATTAAATGCAAGGTTTTTTTTTTTTTTTGTAATTAACACTATAATTTTCCTCGTTAAATTCTATATAAAAACTTTCTTTTGTTGAGTGGTGAACATCTATATGAAAACAATTTTTTCGTTCAAACGACTCTGAGCATAATAGTCATATTTTAATTTTTTAAACACCCTGTATTTTCAAAACCTATTGATAAAAAGTAAGAAGAAAAAATATGGCTGGACTTATTTTCAATATGCAATCCATAAATCTATCCGATGTTAAAAAAGAATGCCTCACATGTGAATAATATTCTGATGAATGCAAAATTGATAAAACTCCTTTGGTGTCTAAGAGCCTAAGTGCTTTCGATCTTACAAAAAAAAATATTTACTTGCGTTAGACGACTAATCTGATTTACAGCTAAGATTTTATGGCATGAGTATTTAATTACCAACTTTGTTATTACACACAAACAAAAAAATCATTCCTTACAAACGGCAAATTTGACAAAAAAATTTCCTTTTTATATTAAATTTTTATTTTTTATTTAACCATAATTTTGTTATCTATTTCTGTCACCATCCTGTACCTCACTAATTAATTATCAGTACCTACAAACGGCCAAGTTATATTAACATTATTATACATGGTGTTTGGTTCATCGATGTCAATAATTCAGGGGGTCATTCTATGACTAAAAAAAAAAATAAAAATAAAAAAAATTAAAATAAAATAATGTCTAATTCTGCACCCAATTTAAGATACAGGGTGTTTAAGAGATGAATATTTCTGACATAACCTAGTCAAGAAAGGTACGTAAAGTTGAAATTTACAAAAATAAAAATTTTTAATTTGTCATTGATTTTCTCAAAATTTGGTTTTATAATTTATAATGATAGAGTTCATTCATACTTTCTAATCAATTATAACAACAGTTTCTTGCTACAGTCCTGTATAGAACTTAGGAAGAGCTCTTGCGTGTTATATTTATACTCAAAGTGGTGGAACATACAGTTTATTGCCAAATCCGAACGGCGGGTGGGAGCTCTTCATTGGCAATATTTTACTCTCGTAGGTTTGCCCATTACTGCCGAGAGGTAGTGTTGCATAGAAAAATGTTTTCTATGAAAAAGACTTTGGCAGTTGCTGGGGATCGAAACACATACCAACGTAAATATAGCAACTGATATTAATTGCATTCACTAATCAATCCAGCAATTAAATTCACAAATTTAATGAAAACATTTGCTATTCTTCGTTATATAAGGAAGTGCGTTTGCTAATATGAATATTTGTACGTCAATGCAGCAAAACATTGACATTCAAATATTCATATTAGCAAATGGAATTGCTGATTTAACGAAGAATAACAAATGTTTTCATTAAATTGGTGAATTTCATTGGTGATTAATGAATGCAATTAATATCGATTGCTATATTTACGTCGATTATTTTTTATGTGAAGTTATCCTGAAATAATTAAAGAGTGGCGGGTGTTGTTTGAATCTAGCAGTTCAAAAGTATTGCTCTCAGAGCAATATTCTAATTTAATTAATATCTTTTTTTAAGTTTTTTCGTTTCTTACAATAATAATTTCACGTATAAATAAAATGTTATATGCATTTGTAGCAAAATTATATTGGTACAGAATATATAAAAACTGCATTTATCATAATCGTTTTATTTTAAAACAAACATGTGCGTGTAAAGACAATTTAAAAATACGTGAGTTTAATATGGGAAATTTAAAATGGGAAATCATTAAATAAACCATGTTTTAATTTTAAATATTTTTTTGATTTTTTATAAAATATAGTCCGTGTGAAATTTCATATATAACGGACATAACAATCAGATATCAGTCATCGATGGGTTAAACAAATATGTTTTTATTTTAAATTTACAGATCCGGCTTGGTTTTTTTTAACAATTTTATTTGCTTTTTAATGCCAGCAAATCTAAATCTATTCGTGTCAAAATCGATCAGCTGTCGACAAATTGTAATTATGACTTGGCTGGTACCCCGTAGGTGTCTGTCTGACCGAATGACCATCCAACGGCACGTCCGTAAACAGCATTGGGTCAACGTCTTCAATGTGAGCTGCGGCTGCTGCTACTACTTGAGTTTCCTAATTTGTATTGCTCACGAATTTTTCGTTTTAATTTTTTTTAATTCTTTTTTGTAATATAATTTTTGAATGCGTTACCAATCGTAAACAATGTTATTTTTAGTTGCAGATTCACCGTTGGGTTTTTCACAAAGTTCTCTTGAATAAAAAGCAGATGATAATGATTTTATTTTTGTCATTATTTATTTTATATGTTCTTCAGAAAACACTACAACAGAAAATGTTAAAAAAAAGAAATTCCATACTCGGAAATAATTTTTTGTATTTAATATCATAAAATGTTCTTTTTATATTGAATTTCAAAATTATCCTCAGGTTTGTAGGATTATATAATTTTTTAATTATTTTATTTTTCTTTTATAAATATTCAACATTGAATGCCTAAAATTACCATGAACCTTTTTCGATATTTGTTTCTATAATTAACTTTCTATAATGCATATTTTAGCCCTGAATTAAATGAGTAGTTTGTCATTAGGTTAAAATATATTTTCAATGCCTATATATATAATCTTTTTATAACGTCAATGACAAAAATATTGAACATTAAACAGCAGCCAATAAACTGTCAATTTGTGAAACTTAATGATTTTTTTTGCTAATCAAATAAATCAATTTGCATTGATAAAATCACAGAAAATCACTTAAAATGTCATAAAAACAAATAAAGCAAAAACTCTTGAAAAAAAAAACGAAATTAAAAATAAATATAAGAAAAACTAAAAACCATTAGTTGCAGAGTTTAACGAACCTTTAAGGTTCCATATGCGTCACTAATTTCAGGAAACTCTATACGCATGATAATGAGTTACTATATATAGCTAATGATAATAAATACAAAGCGCATTTTTGCGATACACAAAATATAAAAAATATAAGAAAAAAATGACAAACCATGTCAAAAATGTACCAAAAAAAAAAAAAAAAACAAAATCAAAACAATACCTAAAACATGCGCGTCAACTGAGTTCGTACAACCGCACCAAATAAATGCTGGTCTCCGAAGGTTGACCACTTCTTAGTAGTAGTAGCTACTACTCGGTTACTCCGACTGAGACTGACTACGACTGATTGACAGATCGGTCCGAGAGAAGCGTTTAAAATTTTTTAACTACCATTCGCTGCAGACGGTTTTCATACCAAGAATAGTTTTCAACATAAAAATAAAATTTGTATGTGAAATATTGCGTGCGTTTCCTGGTTTCAGTCTCATCAACAATTTCATCAACCACTGACCAACAACTATGACGCATAACTTGAATTTTTATATTGATTGAGGGAAACACGTGATGATGATGCCGTTTAACAATTTGAATTCTTTAAATTTTTAGTGTTGAATTTTTAATTATAAAAAATAGAATTTTTAGTGAAAAATTGAATTTTTAGTGAAAATTGAATTTTTAGTGAAAAATTGAATTTTTAGTGAAAAATTTAATATTTAGTGAAAAATTGAATTTTTGTGAAAAATATAATTTTTAGTGAAAAATTGGATTTTAATAAAAAATTGAATTTTTAGTGAAATTTTAAGTTTTAATGAAAAATTGAGTTTTTAGTGAAAAATTGAATTTTAGTGATTTTTTAGTGAAAAATTTAATTTTGAGTGAAAATTGAATTTTTAGTGAAAAATTGAATTTTAGTGAAAAATTTAATTTTTAATGGAAAATTTAATTTTTTGTAAAGAATTGAATTTTTAGAGCCAAAAAAAATTAATTTGTTGTAAAAAGATGAATTTTTAGTGAAAAATTGAAATTTTATCGAAAAATTGAATTTTTAGTGAGAAATTGAATTTTTGTGAAAAATTTAATTTTTAGTGAAAATTTTAAAATTTAGTGAAAAATTGAATTTTTTGTAAAAAAAATGAACTTTTTTTTAGTGAAAAATTGTATTTTTTTAGTAAAAAATTGAATTTTTAGTGAAAAATTGATTTTTTAAACATAATTTGAATTTTTTATTTAAATATTTAAATTTATTTTTTTAATAAATTATTAATTATTGTACACAAAAAAATGTATTTCTTAATAAGTGCGCATAATTTCTCACACTACACACACAGCGCATCTTCTACAAAAGATGAAACCCGCAAGTTCGTTGCTTAAGTCTTTCGTTTTGACAAACAACATTAAAGTTTATAATGATTATAAATCATAATTTGAGATTTATTAATTGATAATTAAATTTTATGAAACAACAATTATGAAGGTGCAGCAGTAATTAATTTAATCTGGCTTCCGTTCGATTCGTTCGAAGCGCATTAATTGAATGGCGTTGCTAATTCGAATGGGATCAAGTGCAAAAGTCGAATAAAAAAGAAAAATATAAAAAAAAAATGTCAGTCCCATTGAACAGCTGTGGCGACAAGATTGCCAGATACTATTTATAGCAATATAGCAAAAAATTTATAGGAGGAGCGACACGATAAATGTTTGCCATTCGACTGCGGTTTTCCAGTTCTTTTTTTCTCTGTTTTGTTCATTTATTCTATGTTTATATCTGTTGTATTAGATGCTTGTGTGAAACAAAACATAATTCCTGCCATTATGCATAGAACAAAAACTAGTTAACTTTGATATTTATAGCTAAACTGTGTTTTTTTTTTAATTGCACTGTGAAATTTTAAATTGACGTAGACTTGAAAATCTCATTTTTTTTCGTTATCTGAAAACGTATAAAAAGTAAAACATTGAAATACAATTGTGTTGCGTTGAATAAAAAAAATCATTGTCACTGAGATATGCTTAATAAATACCGAGAATAGAATTAAATTTATTGCCATTTTTATCAGCTGTGTCACGAACTTAAAATTGCATTAAACTTAGTCACCAATTGTGTGGCCAGACGTTGCGAATATGCAAAATCATTTAAATGGAAATATATAATATATTTTAATTATAATTTGTAATAGATTTTATTATTATTATTTATTTTTATATTTCTATATTTCTATATTTCTATATTTCTATATTTCTATATTTCTATATTTCTATATTTCTATATTTCTATATTTCTATATTTCTATATTTCTATATTTCTATATTTCTATATTTCTATATTTCTATATTTCTATATTTCTATATTTCTATATTTCTATATTTCTATATTTCTATATTTCTATATTTCTATATTTCTATATTTCTATATTTCTATATTTCTATATTTCTATATTTCTATATTTCTATATTTCTATATTTCTATATTTCTATATTTCTATATTTCTATATTTCTATATTTCTATATTTCTATATTTCTATATTTCTATATTTCTATATTTCTATATTTCTATATTTCTATATTTCTATATTTCTATATTTCTATATTTCTATATTTCTATATTTCTATATTTCTATATTTCTATATTTCTATATTTCTATATTTCTATATTTCTATATTTCTATATTTCTATATTTCTATATTTCTATATTTCTATATTTCTATATTTCTATATTTCTATATTTCTATATTTCTATATTTCTATATTTCTATATTTCTATATTTCTATATTTCTATATTTCTATATTTCTATATTTCTATATTTCTATATTTCTATATTTCTATATTTCTATATTTCTATATTTCTATATTTCTATATTTCTATATTTCTATATTTCTATATTTCTATATTTCTATATTTCTATATTTCTATATTTCTATATTTCTATATTTCTATATTTCTATATTTCTATATTTCTATATTTCTATATTTCTATATTTCTATATATCTATATTTCTATATCTCTATATTTTTGTAAGATGGCAACATTGCATCTTAGTCATTTTTTGGTTTTTCAAAAATTTTGTTGTCAGGCGCTTCAGAGTATCCGCCACAAACAGCTGCATCTTGATCCAAAAATGCTAATGAAGCGATCGATTGCAGCAGTTGCTTTAAGCTGTTAATTGAATAAAACACCGTTTTGAGGCATATAATTAAAATGCAATTTATGAATGGTTGTTGCCAAAGTTGACGCAGATGATTATTTAGTTATTGAATTTTTCAGTTATTGTATAATGATGTTGATGAGGAAAACCATAATGATGCAGTTGACAATGCGGATGATCACAAAAATGATCATGACAATGATAAAGTACCGAACAATTCAACAGATCATAATACAAATGTTGCAGCGATTGAGGTTTAGAAATGATAATGCGATTTATTTAAAGATTAATATTTGAAAAAAAAAACTGAAACTCATGAATTATCTGATGAATAATCTTTTGCGCAGAAAGATCAGACGGCGTCTCTGATCATCTGATGATACAATCACTTTCAATGATGATGATACTAATGATATGTCAGAATTGCAATAAATAAATTTGTTGAGTTTGCATTTTATGAGTTGTGGCGCATTTTACAAATTAATGTCGGACTTCAACTTGTGGCACATTAAGTTTTAATTTATTTCTTTATTTTATGCACAATTTTATGACTATTAATAAAAGTATGAGTCCCCCCATAAAGACCACATATGGATAGATAATTTAAATAAATATATATTAGTTTTAATTTTTTATTTTTGCACTTTTAATGCCTTTTTACAAATTTAATATTCTTTTTAAGTATTAGCTTATTTTAATTTAATAATATTTTTAATCAAAATGTTTGTATATAAATATTTTATTTGATATTTTTTTATTATTTAAATACAGTTTATTCCAACGAAATCATCACACATCACGAGTTATTGGTTTGTATAGTTTGTAGTGCTTATAGTGCAAACAAATCCCTAATTAAGTATTTACAATTTTAAAAATAATATTATTTTAATATACTTGATTCTATTGCCGTATAGTTATTTAAATAAAATTTAGTTCAAGCAAATCGAATGATTACAACGCGAATTATTGACCTAATGAAGTTCGCAGTTTGTACAGCGCCCTCTGTTGCCAAAAAATCATATTCAGTTTAATTTTTTTTTAATTTTTATATTTTTCTATATTTTTATAAATATTTATAAAAGCATATTTCATATTAATTTATAAACAATGGAGTCCAACATAATCGTTCGAATACATCGCGAGTTAGAATTTATAGTTAATTGGAGTACAGCGGCATCTGTTGTAGAAAATACGTTATTTTAGTTTATAAAATTTTAAAATTAAATTTTTTTATAATACTTTTAAATTATTAAATAAATGCCTATTTATTATAAATTTAAATATAATTCAGTTCAAATAAATCGTATAAACACAATGCAAGGTATTGAATTGTATAGTTTGGCAATAACAATACGCTGTAATTTATATTTATTTTACAATTCCATAGAATTTTTCAATTGCTGTTTTCTTTTGCAAATACTTTTGTATGTTAATTATAATCTTGAACATTACTTTGTTATATTTATAAAAATTCAATTCAAATTGCTAATGCAAATATTTAATGCGTTTTTTAGCAAATTACATTTTCTAAGAATTGTGGAAAACCACAAAAAGTGTAATAAATTATTTGCATTTCGTAAATATCAGGATGATGCATCGCTTTTTAAGCCTATAATTCGTAATGGTCAGCATTAAATGTAACTTTTTAAATTAACTTTTAATGCATTGTGACAAATACTAATTAAAAACTTATATTATTGTAAATCTCTTGCATAGATTTTATATTAAACAGATGCAATAATAATATACATTGGGTTTTAAAATAAAATAACATAAAATATAATTCAATTCAAAAGTAAAAATTCTTATTTAAACATTAAATTTATAAATTACGCCAAAATCTAAAATTTCACTCATATTTTTGAAAATGACTTTTAAGTAATTTATAGCCACATGTATTATTGACTCCTGTATAAATTGGATTTAAAGATGTTAAGTAATTTAATTTGGATTTCTTCAAATTTCAAATTTACAGATTTTTAAAATTAAAATTTTAAATTTCGAATATCGATCGGTTTCATTTACGGAGTTATCGTTAATATATTTATTTTAAATTGTTTATTTAAATTGATCCCAATGCAGTTCTCCCACGAAAAACCCAATTGGAAATTTCGAAAATCAAAAAAGTCTACTTAGAATGAGCAATTAAAACCCCTTGGAATATCGGTACCGGTTCTGGTTCCAAGATTAAAAAAAAAAAAACGGTTCCGATTCAAATTCCGGTTCCACACATTTCTTAATAACGGTTCTGATTCCAGTTTCAAATATTGAAACGGTTCCGATTACGGTTTTTTTTGGTCCCTGAATGGGACTTTGGAATATCGGTTCCGGTTCTGGTTCCTAGATTTTTAAAATAGCAGTTTCGGTTCAGATTCCGGTTCCAACCAAAAAATTATATGGGTTCCAGTTCCACACTTTTTTTAATACCGGTTCCGATTACGGGTCCGGTTCAAAAAATTGAAATGGTTCCGGTACCAGTTTCGATTCTGTTTTTTTTTGCGGTCCCCTCTTTGAATATTTCAATAATGTCCAAGTAAATGAAATATGGTTTGAATATTTCGTTTTTAAGTACATTTTTGATTATAACATTGGATAGGATCGACCGATCAACACCAAAATTTATCAGATATTAAATTCAGATATGCAGAATTGGAAAATGGGATTAAATTGTAAAATGATAAAAAATAAAATCATGTGATTAACATTTTTTTCAAGAACCCAAAAAAATCAATGTACATGTTTTTCTTGGCTTTAAAAAAAGCAAAAATTTTTGACATTAAAATTTGAAACATTAAAATTTTTAATATTGTACGTAAACTTTTGCGCTCCACTGTGCCTGATGCGCTGCGCTCATTTCGACAAACTTTGAAACTTACGAAAACGACAAAAACAAAAGATGCGGACAATTGTGCATAAAAAATGACTTCATTAACAGCAAATTTTCCGCATTTCGATTACAAAAACCTAAAGCTCTTACGAGATCCAACGCACGCATGTAAAATCGAACAAACTCAGTTCATGGTGAGAGAGCAGTTTGCATATCATATGAAAAAGTGAAGGGGAGTAGAAGGCGCTGAGAGAGATGTGGTGATTGCCCATAAACGAGAGCACCGTTAAGTCATATCCAATAAGCAGTGTTGCCATTCAGCACTTTTTTTAATATTTGAAGATAAAATATAAAAACAAAATCAGATACAAAAACGAAAGCAAATATAAAATCAAATCGAAATAAAAAAGTTTTTTTTAATTAAATAAACAAGTACTAATAGCAAAAAAAAAATATATATTGATAAACATTCTCAACATATTCGTATACTGCATTTTTCTATATGAAAACAATAATGGAATTGGAAATAAAAAAGGGAAGTGCAATAGAACATCCATGTTAAATCGCGGAAGTATTACATATTGATCATCAGTAATAGATCGTTTTTCCGGGTCTCCGTGGTTCGATTTTCATAAAAAGACACATGATGTTGTGGGTTTTCGTACACCGTTTGCAGAATTTCGTATTTAATAATTGAGACGCAACAATTGTTGAATTTCGCAGTCAATAATGGCGGCCATAGTTGTGATTATTTATAATATTCAAACTCCCAAGAAAAACATTGAAACATAATTTTTCTGTTTGAAGTCTGAGAGCAACGCCTTCGCATAAAAAAAGGAAATAAAAATAAAGCAAACATATTACTTCAAACCAATCTCAAGTCAATTTCTAGCGCATTACAAGTGTAGAAAGTAAGATTTAGATATAATTGTTGTTCAAGTTTATCTCAAGTTTTTAAAAAGTGTAGAATATTCATATGTTAGTGAGTTTATAAACACAGATTTTTAGCCCAAATTGCTGTTTATTATTAAAGCTTGGAGAATAGTCAAAAGATATTATTTAAAACTAGGAAATTCATAAAATATTCGCTAGGGCTTGACGAAATGTTTATCGGGCAAGAATTTACAACAAGTAAAAAGATAAATAAATACGAAATTCCAAAACTAATTTAAACAAAAATATGAAAACAATAGTAAATAATAAAAGCAAATGCAATTCCGAAAATAAAAGAATAGCAAAATGCAACAAAAAAAAAAACAAAATTAAACATGCAAATACAAATTACAAAAAACTCAATAGACTAAAATCAATACAAATGCATCACAACCAAAATTAAAAGCAACTAAATTAAATGCAAATATAAAATCAATAGAAAATTGAAAAACCAAATAAAAAAGAAACAATATATAATAAAAGTCTCGGAATACTGCAAAAATTGAAAAATTGAAAAGCAAAAGTAAATGAAAAACAACCTATAACAACATAAAAAGGAGTGGAGAATGAGCGGGATTTAAAGTCGGTCGGCCCCGACAATGAAATACCCTACACCTTGGTGGGGATATTAATGTGGGATAAATATTAAATTATACACCTTAAATTGAGTGGTGACATTTCATGGCCTATACATATCCAATATTTGTAAATACATGTTTAAATTTAGATAGGTCTTATTAATTATATATTGGATTTTAAGAATAACCATATTCAATGTTTAATTTAAATCGGAAAAGGTAATTTTATGAAATTCGGTCGAAGCAGACGAAATGTTTAATTTTTCGCACAACGACAACCCTGGCTATGTGGGTGCATTATTTTTTGTTAAACAAAATCGTCAAACCTGCAAACATCGATCACACCTGAACAAGGAAAGAGAATGTGATGGGTGTAGAGAGGGCACCTAATACTAAGAGCGTGACTAAGACAGAGAGCGACTAACACTGAGAGCGATTAACGCTGAAGGCGATTAAAACTTGAACTGAGAGAGTGCAGGAGACTTGTGAGTGTGCGCAAAAGTTGTTGCTTCTGTGTGGCGCTCAGACGGAAGCCAGCGCCACCAAACAACCCAAGCATTTTTGATCAAAGTTGATCGTAAATATTTTTAAAACTTCAGTTAAGTAACAACAACCGAAAGCGACGGACGTGTAAACAAATTTCTTAACGTAAGCGAAAAACGTAAAGACGAATAACGTGTTAAAGCAAAGAATAATAAAAACGTAAGATGACGACGTGTGTTTTGTGTATAGTGATGAAAAATATAAATTTTTTTAAAAATTAGATGTGCAAAAATATAATTTGAAATTAAAATTAAATTTTTTTTTATTTAATTAAAAAAAAATTATAAACAGTTTTTAAAATTAAAAATACAATGATAAAAAAAGATTTTAATAAAAAAATAAAATTAAAAAGAAATGAAAAATTACAATAATTAAAACTATTGAAATGGATATTTAATGACAAATATATATAAAATTAATACTAACACCAAATTTAATAAATGTATAAAACATAAAAACAAAAAAAGAATAAACTATTAATAAAAAATTGAAATAATAATAAAAATTAAAATAAAAAAAAAAAAACAATTTATCTAAATTTGATTTAATCACATAATTAGGCTAATTCTAAATAAATATTTCCAGAAATAAATTATGGGAGAAACAAAACTTTATATGGAATTCCAATACTAAGATCTAATCTCTCAAAAATAATTTATGGGATTATTTATTTAGAATTGTCCTGGTTGATTGTTACACAAAAAGTTGGGCCAAATTTAATAACATTATAAAAAAACTAAAAAAAACAAGATAATATAATAAATAATCTGATATATAAAAATAAAATGTTAAATAAAAAAAATAAATAAAAATAAAAAATTAATTAAAAATAAAAAAATATATTTAAAATAATGTAAAAATATAAAAATTTTAAAAGTACGTAATAATTTAATAATAATAAATAAATATAGAAATAAATCTTGAATAAATAATAATATAAAAATAATAATGAAATAAAAAAAAAAAATTAAAAACCAATAAAAAAAATAAAACAAAAATATAAAATTTCATGAAAACTTTGAAAAAATGTGTGTAGCAATTTTTAAAATATTTATAAATTAAAGTAGCAAAAATTATATTTAAATTAAATCAAGCAAAATTGAAAATATTAAATATTATTGAAAGTGCGAATGCCAAAAAAAAATTTAAATTAAAAAAATATATATATTTGAAAAATTAAAAAAAAAAACAGTGGAACAGTGAAAAACTCAAAAAAAAAAAAAAATATTTAACAATTATGACAAAAATTATGAACACTTATAATAAAAAAAAAGTTTTTAGTTAAAGTTTTCATACTTTGTCATAAAATTTTAATTGGAAAAACTTGTTTATAAAATTCACAGTTCGACAAAAAAATAAACTTTTCAAAAATGACATAAAAATTTCGGTATATTATCCGAAAAAATATATAACTGTATGGGCGCTCATTGGTTCAGAAAGGTTTTTCATCGTCCAAATCTTGTGTTTCTTTTAATTTAGTGAATATTTTTGATTGTGATTTTTTTTTTGTTTGATTGGAAATTGATGAAATATTTCTTTAAGATACTAAAAATTAAAATAGATCGATTGGCTGTATAATATTCAAAACTTGAACTTTTTTTTGTTTTATAAATTTAGTATATACAATAATTTGTATGTAGTAATAAGTAATTTTTTATTATTATTGTGCTTGATTTATAATATAAAAATATTTGTTTTTTTGGTTTAAATTTTTTAAAAAATGAAATTTTTTAAAAAGTGTTAATTGTTTATTTCACTTTGAGTTTTAATATCTCTGGTAATTTGTAAGAAATTGCGCCTGGATTAATTTCTTTTTAATACTGGGTATATTGTCTGTATTTTTCAAAAACAAACCATGATCACACTTTTTTTTGTTTGTTTTGGATGCTATGAAAGATATAAGAAAGGTCTTTTTCTGTTTAAAAATTTCGATTTTGTACGTTCTTAACTTCTGATAGTTAAAATCAGTTAACCTAAAATTTACTTTAAGTTATAGCTGAATGAATACCCTTTCACCACATACCCACTTTTACTGCCGGGGCATTCCGACCCTGGACGCCAGAGGCGTTATAGCTGAATTAATTTAAACGTGCTCAACCAAAAACCTTTAAACATTTCTACGGTGAAATTGATTTTAACTTAAAACTAAATGAATACCCTTTCACAAAACCTAAAAAATGATTTATTTAAATATCTGAAATAGTTTTTAAAGACTAATAGGAAATAAAAACATATTTATGATTGGAGATTTAATAGTGTTATTTTAAAAGAATAATTTTTGTAGAAAATTAAGAACATCATTTCATTCCTTTTCTCTGAATAATATTTGACGGCTAAACTAAGTAAACATTTTTTAGGACCATTATTAGGTACAGATTATTGATTTTTTTATTTTTACGTCCTGTTAAAAATTCAATATGATCTGGTTATTTTCATGGCTATCGTAATAGTGTAAATTTCTACTGAGGAATATAATTAAATTCGAAAATTAGGAAAAAGAATACATTTAGAACAAAAGAATTGAATTAAGATGATTCTATTTTCCAGGGTCTATGAATAAGGTTCAGTTTTCAGTTCAAATTTTAACTTGGTTTAATCTTTTCTTTATTTTTAAAACTTCTATATTTAGTAATCACATCGGCCAAATCACGTTAAATTTTTGAGACAGAAAGACAATTAGTTATCATTAAATATGATAATTTTAATATTTGTCTTATATTGAATATGGACGTAATTACATCTAGTTTAAATTACGTTTACTTTGAAAATGTGACTGAACAAGTGGGCCTAAGGTCGATTTTTTCAGTGCAAGTTTAAACTTGGTTTAAACTTTTCCAAATTTTTAAAACGTCTGTAGTTTCTAATCAATTTGGACGAATGCCAATATATTTTACAGACAGAAAGACATTATGATATTTTTAGTATTTGTCATAAGTTGACTATGGATGATTTTACATCTAGTTTAAACTACGTTTAATTTGAAAATGTGACTGAAAAACTGGCCCTATGAAATACTTCTTAAGTTCAGTTAACTACAATAAAATGTGCAATCTTTCTGGGTTATCTTATTCTAGCACATACTAACCCTTTAAATTCATTACTTTGGTTCTAATATGCATTTTTTTCGAAATATTTAGGAAATATAGATATTACGAATGAAATTAACTCAAAAAAAATAGTGGGGTTGTCGTACTATTAAATATTACTAATCAAATTTCGCTGTTAGATGAGATACATTTTCTGACATTTTCAAGGAATATTTCGAATTTGCAACATTTTTTTTTTTGGAATATTTTTCAAAAATATAGATATAATAGAAAATGAACCCACAAATGTTATTATCGTGGTTTTAAATGTTTTATATATTACTTATAAAATTTCACAATTACATGGTATAAAATTTCTCACATTTTAGAGGAATATTTCGAACATGTTTCCGGGAATTATGCAATTTTATAAAAATATTTTTTTGTTGATAAAAAGAAAATATACAGCTTTTTATACCACCCCTGCTTTTTCTGCATAAAAACTAACAAAAAAATCAATTTAAACTCTTTTGAGTCTAAGAATTTTTTTCTCCAGGATAATCTCTAGTCATAAAGTTGGATTTTATTTGTTAAAATATTGTTATAAACTTTATATAATGTAAAATTTTATATAATATAAAAAAACTATTATTTTTTTTCAAATTAAAATTTTATTAAAATTTCGAATTTTCACTAAAAATTCAATTTTTCACTAATAATTCAATTTTTCACTAAAAATTCAATTTTTCACTAAAAATTCAATTTTTCACTAAAAATTCAATTTTTCACTAAAAATTCAATTTTTCACTAAAAATTCAATTTTTCACTAAAAATTCAATTTTTCACTAAAAATTCAATTTTTCACTAAAAATTCAATTTTTCACTAAAAATTCAAATTTTCACTAAAAATTCAATTTTTCACTAAAAATTAAATTTTTCACTAAAAATTCAATTTTTCACTAAAAATTCAATTTTTCACTAAAAATTCAATTTATCACTAAAAATTCAATTTTGGTATAAAAATTAAATTTATCACTTAATATTACATTTTCAACTAAAATTTAATTTTTCACTAAAAATTTAATTTTTTACTAAAAATTCTATTTTTCACTAAAAATTCAAATTTTCACTAAAAATTCAATTTTTACTAAAAATTCAATTTTTCACTAAAAATTCAATTTTTCACTAAAAATTCAATTTTTCACTAAAAATTCAATTTTTCACTAAAAATTCAATTTTTTACTAAAAATTCAATTTTCACTAAAAATTCAATTTTTCACTAAAAATTAATTTTACACTAAAAATTCCAATTTTCACTAAAAATTAAAATTTTCACTATAAATTCAATTTTGGTCTAAAAATTAAATTTTTCACTAAAAATTACATTTTTCACTAAAATTTAATTTTGCACTTAAATTTAATTTTTCACTAAAAATTCAATTTTTCACTAAAAATTGAATTTTTCACTAAAAAATCAATTTTTCACTAAACATTCAAATTTTCACTAAAAATTCATATTTTCACTAAAAATTCAAATTTTCACTAAAAATTCAAATTTTCACTAAAAATTCAATTTTTCACTAAAAATTCAATTTTTCACTAAAAGTTCAATTTTTCACTAAAAGTTCAATTTTATACTAAAAATTCAATTTTTTACTAATATTTCAAATTTTCAATAAAAATTCAATTTTTCACTAAAAATTCAATTGTTCACTAAAAATTCAATTTTTCACTAAAAATTAAAATGCTGCAAAAATTAAATTTTTCACTAAAAATTCAATTTTACACTAAAAATTAAATTTTTCACTAAAAATTCATTTTTCACTAAAAATTCAATTTTTTACTAAAAATTCAATTTTTTACTAAAAATTACATTTTCCACTAAAATTTAATTTTTCACTAAAAATTCAAATTTTCATTAGAAATTTAATTTTTCACTAAAAATTCAATTTTTCACTAGAAATTCAATTTTTCACTAGAAATTCAATTTTTCACTAAAAATTCAATTTTTCACTAAAAAATTCAATTTTTCACAAAAAATTCAATTTTTCACTAAAAATTCAATTTTTCACTAAAAATTCAATTTTTTACTAAAAATTCAATTTTTCACTAGAAATTCAATTTTTCACTAAAAATTCAATTTTTCACTAGAAATTCACTTTTTCACTAGAAATTCAATTTTTCACTAAAGATTCAATTTTAATAGTATTATTTTAATAATAAAAAAATACATTTAAAACAATTAAAAATTGTATAATATAATAAATAATAAATAAACTAATATTATAAAAAAATGACAAAATAAAACAAATATAAAATTAATAAAAAAATTAAATATGAATTTATAATGCAAAAATGTAGTCATCATTTGAAAATCACAAAGTTCAAACAACAAAACACAAAATTAAAATAATTCCCACAAATATTACAAACTCTCCCACACATGCGCGGGAAAAAATGTTTAAACAAAAAAATTAAATACAAAACAAAAATGCAAAACAAAAAAAAAATACAAAAATAATACAAAACTTTATACATATTTTTGTATTATGTTATATACATAATATTGACCTGTTTTACCGCAATATCATTTTTTTTGTTGTTTGCAGTTACTGCTGCTCTCTTTGTCTTTTGTCTCTGCGCTTTGCTCTTTTATTGCGGTTCTCTCTCTATGCGTTTCTCGTTTGTTTTTCTGGTGTGGAATATTAATTTATTTTTATAATTTTCTGGTATTTTGTGAAAATATTCAGTTTATAATATATATTATTAATAAATTATTAATAATATAAAATTTATAATATAAATTAAAAATATTTAATTTATGCCTTTTTTATTAATTCAAAATTATTTATTTTATTTATTTAGTAATTTTTAATTATTCAAAAATCATTTTGAATTATTGACTATTTTTGTTTTTTCAAAATAAGTAAGATTTATAAATTTTATCAAAAATTAAAATAAAATCATTAAAAACTTCCCAACTCAAATAATCTACAATCTCCAAATACATCAAAAAATCGTGCTTAAAATTTTAATAAATATTTCATGTAACATTTTTTTATCGCTACCTACTTTGTGTGGCTTTTACTCCCACTGCTTTGTGATTCTGTTGTTGTGTTATTAGATTTGTTTTTTTTTTCTTTTTATGTGTTTGTTTTTTTTTTTTATATTTATTTTTGTATTTCACGTTCCGCTCTTTTTTGTTCACTGCATTTTAAAGACTCTTCAAATTTATTTAATGAAGCTACTTGTACTTTTATTTTATTTATTTATTATTTTATTTTTAATAAGATATTGAAACTGTTACCAAAACCGATATAATTTTTTTTATAAAAAATCAAATAATTCACTAAAAGTTCATTTTTTCACTAAATATTCATTTTATCGTTAAAAATAAATTTTATCTTTAAACATTCAATTTTTTAATAAAACTCTATTTTTATCTAAATAGAATTTTTTACCACTAATATTTTGTTTACTAAAATTGAAATTATTAACTAAAAATGCAATTTTTCCCAAAAAATAAAATTTTGACTAAAAAAATCATTTTTTCACTAAAATTAAATTGTTCACTAAATATTCAATTTTGCACTTTTTTTTTAATTGCGCTCTTAAAATTACATATGATTAGTTTATATACATTTAATATATAAAATTTCTTAAGAAAAATAAAAACAACTCAAAAATATCCAATTTTTATCACCTTGTTTCGTCAGCTTTCAAAAGACAGACGCCCTCGTCATCATTACCAATGAACCGCACAACAAGATTCAATACGACTTTTGGGTTCTTCCACTCTAGCACGATGTGCATAAAGCGGCTTCCGCCATCATCATCCGCATCAACATCGTCAAACAATTTCACTTTCGTTGGACTTGAAATGTAAAAAGAGTATAAAAAAACAAATAAATAAAAAAAAGTACAAATAACTGAACAAATAGCAAGACAAGCCTCAAAAAAGTAGCAGCTAATGAAATAAAAAATCAAAAAAAAATTATTGTGTAATAAGTGATTTTGCGTTGGGCGGGAGCATTTATGCATTTTAAAATGGTGCACTCAGAAAAAAATATTCGTAAAATCTCATGAAAATAATAATATAAAAAATATAAATATTTTCGCATAAAATCAAATAATATAAATAGTACTTTGTGGTATTTTATGGTTTTTATAAATTAAAATAATAATTAATGCTATTGACTAATTTGAATAATAAAAAAAAAACTTTAAATTATAAATATTTAATTTATTTTTTTAAATTCTTAAAACTGATTAAAGAAGCAAAAGTAAAAAAAAAATCGATTACCACGTATTAAGTTTCGATCGAAATCGTATACAAATTTCAATTCAATCGTATTTGTTATTTTTGGAATCCAAGAATTCGATATTTCAATTGAGTTCAATCGTTGTGAGTTTTGTTGAACGATTCGATTTTTCTTGTCAAATATTTGAATTTCGATTGAAAATGAATTGCAAAACATAATGCGATAGATAAAAACCACATCAAATGGATATCATCTATTTAAGTCACGTATCTCAAGGTATGATGTATATCTTTAAAATGTCACAAGAATATAAGTTTTACAAAAAATGGGTTACCACAACAAATGATCATAACTTTCATTCGAAATTGTATTCAAATTTTAATTCGGTGACCAGATACCAAAGTCCAAAATGATCAGGTCATATTTATAGTAGGAGAAAATACATCAAATTTTCATAAGCATTGTTTTTGAACTCTGTTACAATAATTTTGCCTTATTTCTGAAAATAATACTGATATCTGTTTTTTTTTATTATTAGTTTGGAATAAATAAAACTAATAGGCTATAGTTTAAATTACAACTAATTTAAAACATTGTCAAAACAATTTGTTTCGTTGCGATATGAATTGCGCTAAAAACCAAATATTGCTGTTCCTTCAAACAATTTCGAATGAATTCTGTTGTTACAACTAATTATTTCTTTCCTTCAACCTCCTTTCTTTGTACTGTAATTGGAACGAGGTCTGACTCTAAACATATTTTAAGAACTAAGAGTGTGTGCAAATTCGACGAAATTGCTGACTAAACTAAATTGAACTTCTTTTCATTTGATCTCCATTCGGTAACCGGTAATTGTTAAAGTCCGTTAACAATCGATTATCAAATGTCTGTTTGTTGTCATCGAATTTAGTTCAAATAAGTCTGCATCCAAAATTTGCTAAATTGAAAAGTAAACACTGCATTACCGACATAATTTAGTTTAGTCATCCATTTAGTCGAATTCGCACACACCCCAAGTACGTTTGGTTGCCTTAACAGAATTTTGAAAAACGTAAAAATAAAAATTGCTTTTTAATCATTTCGCATAACACAAGAAGTTGTTGGAACAATTAATTTGGTTATAGCAACTGATTGCATGATGTATATGAAGATTAATTTTGTAAATTATTACTTCTTAGTCGGCTACTTCTCGGAGTCCTTCGATGCTACGAAGCTTTCTCGAACTAATATCGAAAAAGTTCGTTTTCGTTGCTAATTGTCTCGGATATATCTTGAAACGAAACGAATATTGGAGTTTTTAAAATATTTTTTTATAAATTACTTTCAATGTTCTTAAATTGAAAAAATTCCTTAATAGTATTTTCAATACGAAGTACGTTCGGTTGCATAAACTGAATTATGTTATATTTAAGCAGTTCTTATAACCAGAATTATGTGATTGATTTAAACGCTCTTAAAGCATTTAATATATTTTTGTGTTTCTGACCACAAAAATATATTTTGTATGTAATTTAAACTGCTTTTAAAAATAAATTTTTTATTAAAGTTTTTTTTTTTTTAATTTATATTAGATTTCTTATACTTTTACACTTTTTATTTTTTTAAATACATTTTAATTCCTATTTTAACTGTCTTATTTATTGTGTTTTGTATATAATTTAGTTTGTAAAATGTTTTTCTGGTTTTAGTTTTTATTTTCCTTGTGTATTTCTTTTCTTTTATTTTTGTTTGTTTTTATTTTATTTGATTTTGAAAAAACACTTCGCCGATTTGCAACAACAGCTGCTGTTAAAAAAGTAGTTAATTGTCGCTCGACTCTCTTTCTCGCGCTCTTGCATTTTTTGTATTTTTTGCATTTCTCTCTCTTGCGTTATGCATCTCTTTTGCTCTCGCACCTTGGCACCAACGTTGTGCGTTGCGTCTTCTTCTTTTTCCTCTTGATCGTGTTGTGCGATTGCGCATTTTTCCGCATCACTTTTTTATGCGGCCGCATAACGTAATAGTTAAGTTTTTTTCTTCTTATTTTACTTAATTTTTTTTTTGCTGTATTTCTTGTTGTTTGTTTTTGATTTCGTCTATTTCCTCTGGTTTTACGTTGCTGTATGCCAAGTACAACATTTAACATACATATTACGTCGTCGTTCGGTCGTTTTTGTGGTTTTGCACTTCGGGTTTCGCTTTTTAACACGTTTCTTTTCGACGGCTGCATCATGTGTGTGCATCAGGGTCAGTGGCGCTGGCGGTGGACTAGGAAATGGGGTAGGTTGGGATTCAATGATCGCGAAACTAAACAAATTTTAAAAATAAAACATTTTTTAAGTTTTGCACACAGAAAAATCCTCATTTGGCATGAGGTTAATTGAACCAACGTTTCAGTGTTGCAACCGAAATACATTTGTTGTAACCTCATGTCATTAAAATGAACGTACCATTTCTTATTCTAACCGAAATGTTAGTTCGCGCAACTGCACGTTCGGTTGTCGTAACCTAATGATTGCATTTTTATTTTACCAAAATTTGACGTTTGTGCATTTGTTACAGCAACTAAGTACGTTATTGTATCAACCAAATAAATGATAAACGGCGACCTCATGTCTTTCAGCAATTCGGTTGCCAGTTTCTTGTCAAACATTATGGATACATGCAGAAATAAATAAAAGTCAAAAATTTTCACAAGTGGCAAACAAGAGGAAATTCATTAATACAGTAAAAATGCGAAATAAATATATGAATATTAATTAAATAATGAATGAATTCAATACAAATTTCTGTTTAGCTAGTGAAATATAATAAAAATATGTGCCACATATGCATTATAAATAGTTTTTTTATTTTGTTTAATAATGATGAATTAATATATTAAATGTGTCTTTGTTTTTCAGGGAACAGGAATTTATAGATATATTTTTTGAAATTTTATGCCCGACATATTTATGCATCAAAAATACATGTAGAAAACTTTACATAAATAAGTATTAAAAATATATAAAGTATAAAAAAAATATACTTAAAATAAAATTTCAATTGGAGGTTTCGGCATGCCCGCTGACTTGGAGGTTTAAACAACCTCATGCTTGCTGAATAGGAGGTTGGCACAACCTCATGCTTGCTGACTAGGAGGTTAGCACAATCTCATTCTTGCTGACTAGGAGGTTGGTACAACCTCCTAATCAGCAAGTTTCCGCAACCGAATAATTCGGTAGGGCAATTTAGTTGGCTGCGGCAACAAATCAGTTCTGTGTGTGTATGTTTGAATGTGAAAAACATTTTATTTACATGTAAACATATTGAATTTTACATATCATATTAATGGAAAAAAGGAAAATGTAGTGCTAAAATTTTTTTTTACACAATATTAATTTTTTTCCCTTATTTAAATTAATTTTTCTTTATAATGTAAACTTAAACTATTTTTCTAATTTTAAAGTTTAATTGTATTAAACAGCATCGTCTTCAATATCATTGTTTTTTATATATATGCTTGAAAAAAAGTAGCAACATTATCAACTCATACCATGGAACGTATGACGTTTTCATTTGCAATTTTGGTAAATTCCAGCATGATGTGTTGTTGTTTGTTTGATGGCTGGCTTTTGAACTGAGTTTCCGGCAACCTGATATTTTTCGAATTTACTTTGTGAACTCGTTTTAAACAGCGTATAGCGTATATTTTTTTGTATAATTAAATAAACACCGAATCAAACAAGAAATAAACAAATAAAATGAAATAAAATAAAATGTGAAATAAGTGATAATGAAGCTGAGTACATGAAACAGAGAAACCGCTGGATAAAGCTATTCGTATTAGTTAAAAAATCATTTCACTTTCATTGGCTTTGTGACAAAAGTTATGCTAAATTTTTAAAAAATATAAAAATATAAAAATATTAATAATAATATAAAAAAGTATTTTTCTATAAGTGTTATTGTTTTAAGTATTGAAATTAAACAACAAAAAATATTACAAAATATAAAAAAAATATAAATATTCTTTAAAAATGTATTACAAAATATAATAAATAATAAATATTCCTAATTAAGTATTACAAAATATAAAAAAAATATATCTTATTTTTTTAAATCTATCTCCTGTAGTGCAGCTACAACACGAACGCTTTAATTAAAAATTACATGAAATCTTCAAAGTGACATAAATCGACAGCCATTTCGGTTGGCTTATTAGAATTGACCTCAAATTATAAATTGTTTTTAAATTAAAAAATCAAAATTAAAAATTTAAACCAACAGCAAGAAGCAGACTACAAAATTTTGACAATTTTCGGATTATTTTTAAATTTTATGCAGATTTCGGACAAGTTTGGTAAGTTTTTTTTAGTTTTTTTTTTAAATAATTTTAATTCACTTAAATATTTAAGTCTTTATTATGAAATATTCAAGCAGTTACTTTATGCATATTTAAAATAATTGTAAATTTTTAATTTAACCTTCAACCTTCAACTTTATTTGAAATCTTGTTGAGAGTTGAAAATATGAATTATGTATATGAAAAATGAATTACACTCGTTTAATCATTTTTATATTCATAGAATAATTAGGTACACAGTCCAACACCAGAAAAATAACAAAAATCGTATATACGGATTTCGGCATATTTCCAAGACAAAAAAAATAGAATTGTATCCTACACATTTCGTCTGATATTACGGCTTCCATTGCCCAATGAGGTAATTTTTTATGTTAGAAATTAGAAACTCTCTTCATAATACCAATATCCACAATTTAAAATGTTGAACTCATTTATGTATTTTTGAATTGGGTAACATCCGAAAGCCGCGTAGCCGCGGTAGCTCAGTGGTTAGTGCGTTGGACTGCGAGCCGAAAGGTCCCTGGTTCAAGCCAGCCGTTCCGATTCGGCAATAAACTGTAGGTCCCACCACTTGAGTACAAATATAACACGCACAGCTCAAAATGGTGAGAGAGCTCGGCCCAAGTTCTTATAGGACTGTAGTGCCCTATCCTGTAAGATAAAATAGTGGTGTAAAGGTATTAAAGGTCCCCGGTTCAAGCCAGGAAAGGGGCTAACAACATCTTTTCATAGAAACATTTTTCTATACCGCACTACCTCTCGGCAGTAAATGGCAAACCTACGAGAGTAAAACATTGCCTATGAAAAGCTCTTACCCGCCGTTCGGATTTGGCAATATACTTTAGGTCCCACCACTTGAGTACAAATATAACACGCACACTCAAAATGTCTCGGCCTTATAGGACTGTAGTTCCAAACTATTATTATTATTAACTTCCGAAAGTTGAGAAATTGTATAATCTAAAAATCTCAAAACTATTACTGTTTGAGAAATATTTTAACTGATTATAAATATAAAGGTTTTTGAACTTCTAAAAGAGCGTCCTCTAACCAGAAGGCGTTTTTGGATCATTTTAGTGATCAAATTCGATTGTTTTTGAGGTGTTACATGTTTAATAAACGTGAAGGTCTGTGCAATCAAATTCATTTAAAATTCATAAAAGACTTAAAATTTGTTAAAGGGAAATTCATTTTAAACAAAAATTGAAAGAGACCAACAACAAGGATTCATCGTATTTATGAATTCATTCATTGTATTGAAAACGTATTTTTTAAATATTTTTCATTTTCAATATTTTTATAACATCAAATTTCAAACAAAAATGTGTCTTCATTTACACATTTATGTATTTATAATTATTATTATTTATTTCATCATTTCATCATATTAATGAAAAAGTGTCCATCATATTGATGAATTTAGTACATACATCATTTAATTTAAAGAGACAATTAATTAAACTAACTAACTTTAAACTGGGTTTAAACTAGCACTACACACAAAAAAAATAAACTAACAACAAAAATTCATCGTATTGATGAATCATTCATTGAATTAAAATTGTATTTTTTAAATGTTTTTCATTTTCAATATTTTTTCAACATCAAATTTCAAACAAAAATGTGTCTCCATTTACACATTTATGTATTTATAATTATTATTATTTATTTCATCATTTCATATATGAAAAAGTGTCCATCATATTGATGAATTTAGTTCATACATCATTAAATTGAAAGAGACAATTAATTAAACTAACTAACTTTAAACTGGGTTTAAACTAGCACTACACACAAAAAAAATTAACTAACAACAAAAATTCATCGTATTGATGAATCATTCATTGAATGGAATGGAAATGGAAACACAATTTTGTTTGAAATTGGATGTTATAAAAAATATTGGAATTGAAAAACATTGAAAAATGAAAATGAAATCATCAATAAGATGAATACTACATGTTGGTGGATTTTTTGTCTGAATAAAATTGGCAAAAAATAGAATTTATTAAACATTTATTATAATGTTTAAATATTAAAGTTTTTATATTTTTGTAGCCTCATACAAAAAGTTTTTCTGCTTAACATTCTAGAGTTTATAAATAACTCAAACTGAAAACAATGACACTAATGTTAGTTAATTAATGGCTAATGACCAAAAGAACAACAATAACAATTAAATATGAAAACGAACTGGTTTAAATATTTTTGTCCATAGTAATACTGAAAAATAAACCTAAAAAATGTTAAAATATTTTTAAATATATTGACTAACATTTTAGAAAGTAAACTAAATTATAATAATTTTTTGTTTGTTTTTCTTGCTAAAGTGATTGTCTTTTGAATAAATACAAACACGTTTAATTTAATTATATTAATAGAGTATTTTTTTTAGAGTATTTTTTTTGTGAAGCATGAGAAGCAGAGTAATAAAGCTTTGTAATAGGTTTTTGCAACAATAGTTTTAAAATTGGCATAATTTAATCACTCTATAATAGATCGTCCATGACACATTCAGTTTATTCTACTTTTAACTTTGCCTAAAATATAAAATTAAATTATTAATTGTGTTTTTGTAAATGTATTAAATATGAATTTTACTAAAATGTTAACTATATTTTAAAAAAACATTTATATGCTAGAATTTATAATAAATTCAACGACCATAACGACTGGTGATTGTGACAATTGTGAGACGTAATAGTAGCAATAGCATGGTGATAGTAACAAAAGTCACACTCGTATCTCTTTGTAATATTTTCTGATTCTTGTTATTATGGATGCAAGTTGTATGGTTGCTAGAATCGTGATTTTATCACCGCCAATCAAACTTTTGTTTATGCAAGCATTCACCACTGAGCCTGAATCATTAAATATTTTAACTATAAAATACTAAAGTTCATTATCACTTTAAAGATTTTATGATTAACAATTTATAATCATAGCAATCATAGCTTGGTTTTTGTAGCTATCATAATATAATCACATTTCATTATGACATTAATTTCGGTATTCTAACAAATATGTTGCGAGATTACAAAGAATTTTTCCGATATCGAATCCACTATATACCCAGACAGCAAAATGCTCGCATTGTGCCCGCACTGTGAGCTCACACCCTAGAAAATGATCCAAATGTGCGTCAGCATAGGAGGCTCAATACGCTCGCACAAATGCGAGAAAATTGTTTGAAGCGCATATGAACATCATATAGCCTTCACAAATGCTGAAAAAATCAAAAATGTGATACTCATTGTAGCCTCATATAACTCGCACATGTGCGACTAAAACAAAATGTGAAAAAAATACAGATTTTTGCAATTTTTTTATTTTCCATATTATTATATTTTTTTTATATTAATATTATATATTATATATTATGACAGAGACAACATAAAGGGTCTGCTTCTCGGTGTCAACTCCTCAGGTCCTTGAATCCCTTGCATGACATAGGTTAAGGTTTAGTTTCCGTTGGCCATTGAATTTAAACTAGAGTTGATGAAAATTGGCAATGAATTAGTTCAAATACATAATTTTATTTGATATAGTAAAAATTATTTCTCAGGATTGCATACCAATTCTTCAAAGTAAAGATACTTTTCCTCGTTTAATGTAATGATTTTCTTCAAACTAAAGAATGTTAAAAACATTCTTTAGTTTGAAGAAAATCATTATAATATAATCATAATATATATGTATAAAGAAATTTGTTCTCCTCAGACAGTCGAAGAACCAGAAATAAAAATCGAACCGCATTTGATGCCTCGGTTACAAACACAGGGGGTTATATTTTAATTTGTTTTTTTTTTTTAATTTTTTTTTTTTAATTAATTTTCTGCTTCTCTGGCCATTGTCTTTCCGACATAATATTCTATAATACTCTTTTATATATTTTTTATTGTAGAAGACTATCTCGAATTTAGATTCTTAATGAGCTGCTACAACTTGAGCGATACTTGATTGAACACGGATGTATCGCCGGCGGAGTTAAATGAGATGCAAGTTTTTTTGCTCGGTTCTCGTTGATGTTGTCGATCATGTCGAGTTTATGTTCTGACTGTTGGTTTTGCCGGCAGGCGCAAAAACAGTGGGATACCCAAAGAATTTAGATTGGGAAATTCTAATTTGATATCCTGTTTAATGTGTGGTGTTGGCAAGAACTACATTGCAGATAGCAATCTATAATCTGCAGTAATTGAAACCGAAACAAATCACATTACACCTACGCCATGTTATGAACATATTGATGTTTACAAACAAACAAAAAAGAAATTGGATTGCAACATTCTTCTTGTATACGAAGTTGGCACTCGTTGAGCAGAATTTTCTACTTACGTCTCTTTTGTTGTCGTTTGAAATATGTACAGGGTCATTTTAAACATATTGAATGTTCAAAACAAACAAAAAAAATGAATTCTTGTATATAAAGTTGACACTCGTTGATCGGCATTTTTTGCGTACGTGTCTTTTGTTGTTCGTTGAGAAAACGTGTTCGCGTCTGTAATAATTTTGTTATTTGAAAATTAAATAAATATATAAATTGTGTTACAAAAAGTACAAATAGTAACAGAATATAGTATAGTGCAGTATATAATTTCTGAAACTAATGTGAAAAAACCACAAATTAAAATCTGTGTTTCGATTTTCAAACAGAATTTGGCATGTTTTTTTACAAAAGCCTCCGTGAATTCCTTTCCTACGCTACGTGCTGTACTGAGAACAACTGTAACTGTACCAAATATAAAGCGAGCCTGAATCGTCTGGTTTAGCGTCTGTTGGTGCAAATGTGCATTCATTGATGCTGTCACTTGTACTTATTTCACTGGAAACATATTTATATTCAGGTCGTTCAAAATCATGTTTTATTTTGAACATATTTATGTTTCGCTTCAAATATTTATTTTATTTGGGTGTTGTAATTATTATGTTTCTATTAGAACATATACCATTTTAAGGGGCAACATTAAAATGTTTCCGGGATATTATAATGTAAGTCGGAGCTGTTCAAGTCTCAATACAACCCTGTTTACAAATGATTTATCAGTCAATTATATATTATGTTTACATAAAATTCCAAACATACATGTTAATGCCTGTAAAATGATGTTTGGGAGAGCCCTTTTTTTGCAGCGTGTAGAAAAACTCTGAAAACTTGAAATATGTATCGTCCAAAAATTTCGAGTATCAAAATATAAAAATATAAAAAAAAACTAAAAAAAATCTAAAAATTCAATCGCAGATCACTTTTCATTTCGTAATAATGATTATTATAATTGTAAGATTCAAAATTATTTTTATCAAATGATCGTTATAAATTTTAAACTTACAAATGTCCCGTCTGGAACCTTAAGGAAATTCCCATATATTACTTTCAGATAATAAACAAATACGAAATAAATTGTATAACAATTTTGAGAAAAAACTGAATTTCGAAAGAAATCCTTAATTATTTTTTTACTTTGCTTAGAAAAATCACTCAGCTTCACCATAGAAAATGTCGATATTAAAACGTCGATTTTTTTACAATTCATATCTGTAACACAAAATGATATTTTAATGCCCTCCGATTTAAATTGTTGAAGTTATAAATATATATTTGTTGTATCTACTTTTGCAAAGTAAATTTTTAAAACACTTTGTATATCAGTGGATTTCCCAGGTGCACACCAACTCTACACCTTTTTAAGTTTCGATCAATTTCGATTATAATTTAATTACGCTTCAGTCCTAATACATATATGGTAATTTGGTATAAGTTTTTAATTACATTCAAACATATTCAAACAAATCTTTTTTATCCGTGTAGAATTCTAGAAAATTAATGTTTATATTTTGGAAAATGCCAGGGAAATTCAGACTAAAAACGTGCTAGTTTAATGTGCTAGTTTAATATGATACTAAATGTATCTTTTTGGTTCCGGACGGGACAATAAGACACCCTTATACAAAAATCAAAATTTTCCGTGGTTGACGTGGTTTGTCGTGGTTGATTATTCTTTGAGAAAACCGAATTTTAAAAACATTGATTTTTTCGGCTAATATACCACAGACCGGATTTTGGTTTTTTTTTTAAAACTGATTTTTATCGAATCATGTAATGTGATTTGTTTCGGTTTCAATTACTGCAGATTATAGATTGCTATCTGCAACGTAGTTCTTGCCAACACCACACGTTAAACAGGATATCAAATTAGAATTTCCCAATCTAAATTCTTTGGGTTTCCCACTGTTTTTGCGCCTGCCGGCAAAACCAACAGTCAGAACATAAACTCGACATGATCGACAACATCAACGAGAACCGAGCAAAAAAACTTGCATCTCATTTAACTCCGCCGGCGATACATCCGTGTTTAATCAAGTATCGCTGAAGTTGTAGCAGCTCATTAAGAATCTAAATTCGAGATAGTCTTGTACAATAAAAAATATATAAAAGAGTATTATAGAATATTATGTCGGAAAGACAATGGCCAGAGAAGCAGAAAATTAATTAAAAAAAAAAATAAAAAAAAAAAACAAATTAAAATATAAAAAAAAATCATAATTGTTGGTGCCAACGCGTGACGACACGAAATCTGTACCACTTGGTTTTGTTTTTCGGTTTCTTATAGCCCCCTGTGTTTGTAACCGAGGCATCAAATCCGGTTCGATTTTTATTTCTGGTTCTTCGACTGTCTGAGGAGGTTTTAGTGGTTGTTATTGTTTTAATGTTGTAGTTGTTGTGGTTATTGCTTTTTGTTATTTAGTTTTTTCTTTTGTAGTATGACGAATTAATTGTTTCGCAATCTTTTTCAGTGAGTGTTTATTTTTCGCTTGAAGTCAAAATAAATTATTTGAATTACTGAAAGAATCAGCTTTTATAGCATTAAATAATTTACAACTTCTTAGTTTAATGACTTCCTATAGTGGGTGTTTGAAGAATTTTTAAGGTGCTGTATAATTCATTATTTTTTTTTTGTATTATTCTAAAGAATAAAAAATGAAATAGGAGAAAAATATTGTCTGTCTTATTGAAATTGTTATTCCCTCAATTAATTTCCAAATTGCATTTTAAATGAAAAATTTATTTTAAATCAAAAATTGATATTTAATGCACAATTACAATTTTTAGTTAAAATTTTTGGTTAAAATTTTTGGTGAAATATTAAATTTTTAGTGAACAATTGAATTTTAAATGAAAAATTGAATTTTAAGTGAAAAATTGATTTTTTAGTGAACAATTGCAGTTTTAGTAAACAATTAAATATTTAGTGAACAATTTTAGTGATAAATTGAAATATTTTGTGAAGTATTGAATTTTTAGTGAAATTTTTTTTTTGTGAAAAATGGAATTTTTAATGAAAAATTTAGTTTAAGTGAAAAATTTAATTTTGAGTAAAAATTAAAATTTTTGTGAAATATTTAATTTTAAGTGAAAATTGAATTTTTTAGTGAAAAATTGAATTTTCAGTGAAAAATTGAATTTTTAGTGAAAAAATGAATTTTTAGTGAAAAATTGAATTTTTAGTGAAAATTAAAATTTTAATTTTTAGTGAAAATTTGATTATTTAGTAAAAAAAAAATTAATTTTAGTGAAAAATTGAATTTTTAGTGAAAATTTTAATTTTTAGTGAAAAATTGAATTTTTAGTGAAAAATTGAATTTTTAGTGAAAAATTGAATTTTTAGTTAAAAATTGAATTTTTAGTTAAAAACTGAATTTTTAGTTAAAAATTATATTTTTAGTTAATAACTGAATTTTTAGTGAACATTTTAATTATTAGTGAAAATTTTAATTTTTAGTGAAAAATTTAATTTATAGTTAAAAATTGAATTTTTAGTGATAAATTGAATTTTTATGGAGAATTGCAATTTTAGTGAACTAGTGAAAAATGGAATTTTTAGTGAACAATTGAATTTATAGTGAACAATTGAATTTTTAGTGAAAATTGATATTTTAGTTAAAAGTTCAATTTTTAGTGAAAAATTGAATTTTTAGTTAAAAACTGAATTTTTAGTTAAAAATTGTATTTTTAGTGAATAATTTAATTTAAAGTGAACATTTTAATTTTTAGTAAAAAAAATTAATTTTTAGTAAAAAAATTTAATTTTTAGTGAAAAATTTAATTTTTAGTGAAAAATTTAATTTAAAGTTAAAATTTGAATTTTTAGTTAAAAATTGAATTTTTAGTTAAAAATTGAATTTTTAGTTAAAAATTGAATTTTTAGTGAAAAATTGAATTTTTAGTGAAAATTGAATTTTTAGTGAAAAATTGAATTTTTAGTGAAAAATTGAATTTTTTGTGAAAAATTGAATTTTTACTGAAAAATTGAATTTTTAGTGAAAATTTTATTTTTTAGTTAAAGATTGAATTTTTAGTGAATAATGTAATTTTTAGTTAAAAATTGATTTTTTAGTGAAAATTTTAATTTTTAGTGAAAATTTTAATTTTTAGTGAAAAATTGAATTTTTAGTGGAAAACGGAATTTTTAGTGGAAAACTGAATTTCTAGTGAAAAATTGAATTTTTAGTGAAAAATTGGATTTTTAGTGAAGAATTGAATTTATAGTAAACAATTGAATTTTCAGTGAAAAATTAAACTATTAGTGAATAATGGAAATTTTGAATAATTGAATTTTTAGTGCATATTTTAATTTTTAGTGAAAAATGTAATTTTTAGTGAAAATTTTAGTTTTCAGCAAGGATAGAAACCTAAACGAATAACGGTTTCGATTTCGGTTTCGGTTTTTTCCGCGTTTCGGTTTCGGTTACGGTTTCGGTTTTAAGTTTTTCTACCGAAACGGTTTCGGTGTACCGGTTCCATGTTACGGTTTCGGTTTTGATTTCGGTTTTTGTATAAATTTTCTTTATTTCCATATTTTTCAAATAATTTTACATTTTTTATATGGTGCTAAATTATGTTCAAATTATGATACTGGGGTAAAGTGGGAAACGTAATTTAAACAATGTTTGTTGTTATTTTAGTAAAAATATTGTGTTATATGAATTATTTGATTTTGATTGAAAAGCAACATTTTGACTTCACCTGAGATATGATCTGAATTGCAAAGAAGAAGAATTTTGTACAATTTTCATCCATAAAAGCCAAAGAAATTAAATTTCAACAATTCTGTGAACTGCAATATATGTAAAATAGTGATGATCATTTGCAAGAGCAAGACAAGAAATGGTAATCTTAATCTTTTAAATAAAAGATCGAAGACAAGTATCTTAAACTGCATATTAATTATGAAAACGAATAGAATTTGAACAATAATTGTAATAATTGTACTTATTTTCAATTTCTTCAACATTTTACTAACAACAAAAAAAAAACCAATAACATAAAAATTTGAATTCAATTTTAACAAGAATTAACTAATAAAAAATAATTGTATAAATTAAGTGATGTTGACGAGACAATTCAAAATCTCAAGGCCATAATAAAATGAACGATAAGTCACCAAATACATTTTCAAAATGCTAAATATTTTTTACAAACTTCTTTATGAATCTGTCAATTGATAAGAAAATGTAAATCTATTAGTTGATATTTCACCTTTAAAAATGCATCAATTTATAATATTAATCAACAAACTCGAAAATTAAGTTTTTCATAAAAATGTGTTTGGTGACTTTTCGTTCTACAACGACGATATACATTATACGATATACATAAATAAATATAAGGATTATTTCGTATAGGCATATTTCTGTTTTCGTCACAGATTAAAAAATCCGTATGTAAATAGAACTCAAATAATATCTTGCATAGTAACATTTTTCTTTGCGAACACCATACGAACACAAACTCAAACGCTACAAAGCGAATACTAACAGAAAGAAGAGAATATAACGATTCTTATACACACACTTTCACAACGACAACTCTTCGTTGCTATCCTGTATCATCGCATGGCAACAAACAGACGCATGACAAACAGACAGACGCATGACAACGGAGAGACGCATGACACAGACAGACGCATGGCAACGGACAGACGCATGGCACCACACTACATGTATGTATCTAGTACAGCTCTCTAGTTGGCAACAACAACGAGTTCTCTTTGTGGTACAAAGAATTTCCCGCCAAAAATTCTATCAAAAGCTTGGATGCTGCTTTATACGCATTTTTGTTGTTGTTGCACTTCAAACGAATCAGCGGATTTGTGAAAAAAGAAAAACACAAAAAGCAATATATCAGCTAAATATATCACAATTAACAAAAAAACTATATATAAAAGTGAAACAAAAATAATAATAATGTGCATAACACAGTGCATATGCACAATCGATGTACGAACTAGCGTAGCGAAGAAAAGAGAAAAACATTGTTTTGTCTGTTTTATCTTTTTGAAGCACTTTAAAGCTATTTACCGCTTCAAAAATGTTTCACAGGCCTTATTTTTAAGATGCTTATATTCTTTAGAATTGACAAAAACAAAAAAAAAACACACATCTTCATTAATGTTCACGTTCATAAATATTTTGCACGCTTTCCATTGTTACTTGTTGTTCAATATTTAGTAATATCATGAATTATTTTGTATATCATTATTACCTTAAAAACATAATAAATACATTAAAATCATAAAAAACGCAAGAGTCAATTTTTCTTGCAGTCTTAGTCTTGCACTTGCTCTTGTTCTTTTTTTTTGCAAAATCTCGATCTTGTTCTCGTTCAAAAAAATGCAAGAACAAGAAATTTTTAATCATCACTAATGTAAACAAATATTTGCCTTATACTTGAAATGTTTAAACTTGTCGAACTTGCACTTCATTTTTCGTATTTCCTTAAATAGGTACTGAGATGTTAATAATTTGAAACTTTTTTTACATTTTTTCTTGCATTACCATTGTTTTGTTTATGTCCGAAATTGAGCTGTTTTGAAACATCAGTCAAAAATTCATTAAAAGACTTATAAATAGGATTCTATTGAATAGATCCTTTAAAAGAATATAAAAAATAGTCAAATGAACTTTTCAAAACTTGTCCCACTTACCCCAAGCTCCCCTATATATTTTACTAATAAAATAAAGAAAAAACCAATATTATTAAAATTTGAATCATTTTTTAACGTAAAAATTTTGCTTGGAGTTGCTGGTGTTTTGTTGTTAATTCGATTAATGAAACAAAAGAACAAATCTTAGACCAAATACCGTTGTTTTTGGAAATATCGTTTCTCAAAAAACAACATGTGAATTTTTGTACAACAAAACATTTTTATTTTGGGAACTCCAAATTTTTTATAAGACATTTAAACATGAAACATTAAGATCTTCTATATAAAATAAAATATGTTTTTCTGTTTCTTTTTATACTTTTTTAAAAACCGTTTTAAACCGGTATAAAACCGAAACCGTTTATATCGGTTTTGGATATCGGTTTATTTCTGATTTTCGTATAACGGTTTCGGTTACGGTTTCGGTTTTAAAAATGAAACGGTTTTAAATGGATATCGGTTTCGGTTTCGGTTACGGTTTCAATCCTTGGTTTTCAGTGAAATATTGAATTTTAAAAATTGAATTTTTTGTTAAAAATTGAATTTTTAGTTAAAAATTGAATTTTTAGTGAAAATTTGAATTTTTAGGGAAAAATTGCAATTTTAGTGAATAATTGAATTTATAGCGAACAATTGAATTTTTAGTGAATAATGAAAATTTTGAATAATTAAATTTTTAGTGATAAATTCAATTTTTTTATGAAAATTTGAATTTTTTTTTTGTTAAAAATTGAATTTTTTTGAGTGAATAATTAAATTTTAGTGAAATTTTTTTTATATAATTTGAATTTTTAATGCAAAATTTTATTTGAACATAAAATTTAAATATTCCATAAATTGTAAAAATTCTCTAAATTGCTTTGAAAAATGTCGCTAATATTTATATTAATTTTCATTTTTGCAAATTTTAATTATAACCTTCATAAAAAAAATCTAAAACATATAAAGCCGCCTAATTATTTAATAATGCTCACATATGCTCTGTCCAATTATGGAAAGTAAGGTCTGCCAAAAATGTATGGCCCACAAACAACCGTTGCTAACCTTGCTGACCTCTGTTAGCGCATAACGCGTTAATCTGTTTGATGCTTTGACTTTTTTATGTCTCTCAAAAGTTAACGCAATGCAATGTTAATTTCTGTGTTTACTTAAACATTGTAATTACTTAAATGTATTACATCCATTAAGTACATAATAAAAATATTAACTTAATTCTATTAAAAAATATATAAAAAAAACGTATAAACACTTTCCCTTTTTATACCCTACACTAAGAGTGAAAGGGTATATTCAGTTTGGTACGCCGTTTGTAACACCCAGAAGGAAGCATCTCCGGTATGGAAAAGTATATATATTCTTGATCAGCATGACCTCCTGAGTCGATTTAGCGATGTCCGTCTGTCCGTCTGTCTGTCCGTCTGTCCGTCTGTCTGTCTGTCTGTCTGTCCGTCTGTCTGTTGAAATCCCTACTACTTTTAAAATTGAAGAGCTAGATAAATGAAACTTATAACTTAGATTACTAATATACCTACGCTGTATGTGCGAAAATCGGTCCATTGCGAGATCGGTCCATTGTGACCTATGATCCGACCACTTATGTTCAAATACCTCATATAAAATGTACACAAAATGATCAATTCTTACGTATACGTGCTTAGGTAAACTTTTTTGGTCAAATATATATTGATGTCATGCTCAAATACATGATAATAATGTTTTCCGGCGAAAAGACTTGTGGTTCACAAAAAAAAAATCGAAATTCGGTACACCTACCCATTTGTAAATATGGGTATCAAATGAATGGAAATTCTTCAGCGATTGAATGTTTGTAGTTATTTTCAGCATTCGTATACCCTGGTGACCTATATATCACTTTGAATGGTAACCACACATATGTGTAGGGTATTTATAGTCGGCTTAGACCGACTATAATTTTGATAATCCTAACTATCATAATTACACCTACTTTAAAATTTCCCATGTGATCTAACCTTCCCAACTGGTTTCTTTTAATTTTATATTAAATTTTGTAATTTATTAACAAGTGCGTGTGATATATGAAATTTAAAAAAAAACATGTGTTTGCTAATTTTAAATGATTTAACATTTTGTATTTCGTCATCGTTAATCATTTGGCACATCAGCTGATTGAATTTCAATAGAGTCTTAAAATACAATAATCTATAATCCATATAGCTGATGTATTTATAACCCACAGACTTTGTGAAAATTGTATTTGAAGAAAAAAAAAACAAATAAATTACACTTGTTTTACCATTTTGGTAACAGTTTCATTGATATGTGTATTTAATTTTTTTAAATGCACATTGATATAGTGAATCACTTAATATTCTAGTAATTTTAATACGTATATAGTATAGAAAATAAACGTATTATATTATCATGTTCGTCGTGAAACTGATCGGGTTATGCCAAGAAAAAAATTAATTCCCTATCATGCTCCTATTACTTTTTCAACTAGGGATATTTAGAAATTGTAAATAGTATATAATGAATGCAATGTTCAAATTTTGTTCACAATAATTTTCTAGTTTTTGTAATGAAATTTTGTAATTTTAGTAGTATTTTTATTATTTAACTAAATTATTTTAGATGTAGGGAATATTGATTGATTTAAATAATTTCTGTACTGCTGTTAATTCTTATTAACAGCATTAAGCCCCTTAATTCCCAGTAAATGAAAAATAGTTAGTTTTGATAATATCAAAAAGATCTGAATAAATATCAAAATAAGATTTTAAAAAATAAAAAAAACATTTTATTATTTCCAAATTGTGCAAATTAAGATGAGAACAATATTAATTATTAATCAAGCTTTTTACTTCTTGATTCAAAGAAGTTATATTATTTACTATTAAGAAAAAAAACACGTCATATTTTTCTAGTTTCATAGTAATTAATTTATTGGTTATTTAAAAACAATATTGCTTAATATTTTTTATTTTTGTCTATCACGAAGAATATTTGCGATATTTCTCGCCACAAAAATGAAATTTAAATATTTTTTAAAATTCTTTTGATGGATCTTTTTTAGTTTAGATTTGTTCATGATCTGATTTTTTGCATTAAAAGAGTACAATTTATAGACATTTTTCAAAAGCGCTCATTTTCAGGCCGCTTCTAGGGGAAAGGGGAAAAAGCTAAAAAGTTTACCAACTGTTAAATAATTTTTTTATTATTTCATGTTTATTTACAGCATAGAAAAGAGGTAGCGCGCTTTTGAAAAATCTTTTTATATGAATAGATGTTGTTTACCCCAGACCAGACTTGAACATAGAACCTTTCGGCTTCGCACTAACCTCTGAGCTACAGACGCTTTATTATAAATTACATTTTTAATGTAAGGAAAACAATTTATGGTAATGCAAAATTGAAAATGACGGAAAAAATTGAAAATTCATAAATATTGTAACGAAAATTCAGTCTACGGATAACTGTTCTACAAGTTCATATCTCTGGATTGTGTACAAAATAAAAATACTTTTATGTTTTGTTTAATTTACAACAATTATCTTTATTAAGTAACATTAATTAACAACTTTAATATTTATAAATTCTAACAACTCTTCACACTGATCTCACACGACATGCACTTGACTACTTTCCAATCACTACTGAAGTTTTGCGTCTCAGATGCGGTGCCCAATATGCTGCAAACATCGGCACGCTTCGACATGTTTCGAGAATCTTCTACACTTCTCGTGAATGATACATGCTATTTGCGTCTCATTTGCAATCATGTGTTTTAATGCGCTTATCTTTTATCTCTTTCTCGCACCTTGCCTCAGTGCGCTGAATGATCTTCTAAAACAATACTTAGTGCGCTGAATTGTCTTGCGTCTCTTGCTCAGTGGAGCAAATTACCTCTTTTCGTAAAAATATAAATCAGAAATAATGTATAGCAAGACAAAATTGTGCAATTACTCGTCTTTCGTTGGAATTGCTTAAATTATATTTACCACTTTGCAACAAAATGTTTACCCCAATATCGCATTTTCTACTTGGCATATTCCAAACAAAGAATTGTGTCTGCGAAGAATTGTATTAGTAATTTGAAGAACTGTCTTGGTAATTGTCCAGTGAATAATTTTGAGATGAAGACAAGTCTTCATTTCTGTGAATATTCTTTATGCCAAAAAGATAATTGAAATATTATTTACAGGTAATAAATTGTAACGTTAAGGATAAATATAGCGAATGCATCTCTTAAAAAACCAATAACACACGTGTTTTTTTTTTAATTTTTCAACGAAGTTCACCAACCTCTGTTATTGAACCTATGCTCTTTTGAAATTTAACTTCTATTAACCTACAAATAAACCCATTATAATAAATACAAAAACAAACATAATTAATACACGTTTCTGTACACGGAAGTTGTAACTACTGTATGTAAAACTGAAGATTGTTATTATTTCCTAAGGTTATAGAGTTGAAACCACTTATGAGTTATTTATGTAAAACACATTCACCGATTGTTGTAATGACTTGTGGTATGCTATATAAATAGTTTTACTAAATATGGCTTTAATGGTTTTTACTATAAATACTGATATAATAGACTGTTTATTTTTAGGAGAAACCGGTATTTGTTACACTATATCTAAATCAAAAAAAAAAGCTCTATAGAAGACAATGATTTAAAGAGTATAGATTGGGAAGAATTGTTTGAGATCGAACTGTTCTAAAAATTACTTTCGGTACCTTCGCATTTATCTATAATAATGATGGTCTACACCTATTATTAACTATAATTCTACGTAATACCATTTTATTATCCATAATTAATATATTAACCTCTTAAAATTGTAATTAATAATATTTTCATACCCGGAAATTGTCAGAGTTGTAATAGGTAATTATTTTGTTGTAACCATTAAGGTTATTGCTATTAAAACACCTAAGGTTAGACATGTAAAACACTTGAGACTATTGTTGATTGTTATATTGTAATAAAAATTCAAGTTGACGATATTCTGAATGATGATTGAACTGTTTTCAGTTCATTGTTATTAAATGCTTGTTGTAACTAAATCTTGTTTTATTAATATTATTGCGATTATATTTATTTTTAACTGCAGCACATTAATACGTTTTACACTAGGGTGTTTCTTTTAATGAGTTCAAATTCGAAATTTATAAAATATATTTTAAAGGTGTTTGAATAGCTTTAGATTTTACGCTTCGTATAAAGCTTGGAATTATTAAATTGTTAATGCTTATAACTATAATAAAAAATAAAATATTAAGAATATAAAAAGCTTTATTCATAATTATTTCAAATTATAAAAAGGTATTAAAAATAATAACTATTTCGATCTATTTAAAAGTATTAAAAGTATTAAAAGTATTAAAAGTATTAAAAGTATTAAAAGTATTAAAAGTATTAAAAGTATAAAAGTATTAAAAGTATTAAAAGTATTAAAAGTATAAAAAGTATTAAAAGTATTAAAAGTATTAAAAGTATTAAAAATATTAAAAGTATTAAAAGTATTAAAAGTATTAAAAGTATTAAAAGTATTAAAAGTATTAAAAGTATTAAAAGTATTAAAAGTATTAAAAGTATTAAAAGTATTAAAAGTATTAAAAGTATTAAAAGTATTAAAAGTATTAAAAGTATTAAAAGTATTAAAAGTATTAAAAGTATTAAAAGTATTAAAAGTATTAAAAGTATTAAAAGTATTAAAAGTATTAAAAGTATTAAAAGTATTAAAAGTATTAAAAGTATTAAAAGTATTAAAAGTATTAAAAGTATTAAAAGTATTAAAAATATTAAAAGTATTAAAAGTATTAAAAGTATTAAAAGTATTAAAAGTATTAAAAGTATTAAAAGTATTAAAAGTATTAAAAGTATTAAATGTATTAAAAGTATCAAAAGTATTAAAAGTATTAAAAGTATTAAAAGTATTAAAAGTATTAAAAGTATTAAAAGTATTAAAAGTATTAAAAGTATTAAAAGTATTAAAAGTATTAAAAGTATTAAAAGTATTAAAAGTATTAAAAGTATTAAAAGTATTAAAAGTATTAAAAGTATTAAAAGTATTAAAAGTATTAAAAGTATTAAAAGTATTAAAAGTATTAAAAGTATTAAAAGTATTAAAAGTATTAAAAGTATTAAAAGTATTAAAAGTATTAAAAGTATTAAAAGTATTAAAAGTATTAAAAGTATTAAAAGTATTAAAAGTATTAAAAGTATTAAAAGTATTAAAAGTATTAAAAGTATTAAAAGTATTAAAAGTATTAAAAGTATTAAAAGTATTAAAAGTATTAAAAGTATTAAAAGTATTAAAAGTATTAAAAGTATTAAAAGTATTAAAAGTATTAAAAGTATTAAAAGTATTAAAAGTATTAAAAGTATTAAAAGTATTAAAAGTATTAAAAGTATTAAAAGTATTAAAAGTATTAAAAGTATTAAAAGTATTAAAAGTATTAAAAGTATTAAAAGTATTAAAAGTATTAAAAGTATTAAAAGTATTAAAAGTATTAAAAGTATTAAAAGTATTAAAAGTATTAAAAGTATTAAAAGTATTAAAAGTATTAAAAGTATTAAAAGTATTAAAAGTATTAAAAGTATTAAAAGTATTAAAAGTATTAAAAGTATTAAAAGTATTAAAAGTATTAAAAGTATTAAAAGTATTAAAAGTATTAAAAGTATTAAAAGTATTAAAAGTATTAAAAGTATTAAAAGTATTAAAAGTATTAAAAGTATTAAAAGTATTAAAAGTATTAAAAGTATTAAAAGTATTAAAAGTATTAAAAGTATTAAAAGTATTAAAAGTATTAAAAGTATTAAAAGTATTAAAAGTATTAAAAGTATTAAAAGTATTAAAAGTATTAAAAGTATTAAAAGTATTAAAAGTATTAAAAGTATTAAAAGTATTAAAAGTATTAAAAGTATTAAAAGTATTAAAAGTATTAAAAGTATTAAAAGTATTAAAAGTATTAAAAGTATTAAAAGTATTAAAAGTATTAAAAGTATTAAAAGTATTAAAAGTATTAAAAGTATTAAAAGTATTAAAAGTATTAAAAGTATTAAAAGTATTAAAATTATTAAAAGTATTAAAAGTATTAAAAGTATTAAAAGTATTAAAAGTATTAAAAGTATTAAAAGTATTAAAAGTATTAAAAGTATTAAAAGTATTAAAAGTATTAAAAGTATTAAAAGTATTATAAGTATTAAAAGTATTAAAAGTATTAAAAGTATTAAAAGTATTAAAAGTATTAAAAGTATTAAAAGTATTAAAAGTATTAAAAGTATTAAAAGTATTAAAAGTATTAAAAGTATTAAAAGTATTAAAAGTATTAAAAGTATTAAAAGTATTAAAAGTATTAAAAGTATTAAAAGTATTAAAAGTATTAAAAGTATTAAAAGTATTAAAAGTATTAAAAGTATTAAAAGTATTAAAAGTATTAAAAGTATTAAAAGTATTAAAAGTATTAAAAGTATTAAAAGTATTAAAAGTATTAAAAGTATTAAAAGTATTAAAAGTATTAAAAGTATTAAAAGTATTAAAACTATTAAAAGTATTAAAAGTATTAAAAGCATTAAAAGAATTAAAAGAATTAAAAGTATTAAAAGTATTAAAAGTATTAAAAGTATTAAAAGTATTAAAAGCATTAAAAGTATTAAAAGTATTAAAAGTATTAAAAGTATTAAAAGTATTAAAAGTATTAAAAGTATTAAAAGTATTAAAAGTATTAAAAGTATTAAAAGTATTAAAAGTATTAAAAGTATTAAAAGTATTAAAAGTATTAAAAGTATTAAAAGTATTAAAAGTATTAAAAGTATTAAAAGTATTAAAAGTATTAAAAGTATTAAAAGTATTAAAAGTATTAAAAGTATTAAAAGTATTAAAAGTATTAAAAGTATTAAAAGTATTAAAAGTATTAAAAGTATTAAAAGTATTAAAAGTATTAAAAGTATTAAAAGTATTAAAAATATTAAAAGTATTAAAAGTATTAAAAGTATTAAAAGTATTAAAAGTATTAAAAGTATTAAAAGTATTAAAAGTATTAAAAGTATTAAAAGTATTAAAAGTATTAAAAGTATTAAAAGTATTAAAAGTATTAAAAGTATTAAAAGTATTAAAAGTATTAAAAGTATTAAAAGTATTAAAAGTATTAAAAGTATTAAAAGTATTAAAAGTATTAAAAGTATTAAAAGTATTAAAAGTATTAGAAGTATTAAAAGTATTAAATGTATTAAAAGTATTAAAAGTATTAAAAGTATTAAAAGTATTAAAAGTATTAAAAGTATTAAAAGTATTAAAAGTATTAAAAGTATTAAAAGTATTAAAAGTATTAAAAGTATTAAAAGTATTATTGAAAGATTTAAGAAATAAAATAGTGGAAAAATATAAAGTTAAAAAAAATAATAATTAAAATTATAAAAAAAAAACAATTTAATCTTTTTTTTAAATATTTTGTCCTATTTTTATCATATTTCTATTTTTATGTTTTTTCTTGAATTCAAAAAAACGTGATTTTCAAATTTACGCCCCTTAAAAGCTGTAAAACTCATAAAAAATGCTGAAAAATAAAAGAAAAAAAATGAAACAAATGAAAAATATTTGTGAAGCTCAAAGTTGAAACAGATCAGGTTGCAACGAAACACGTTCGTTTTAATGACTGCTTGAAATTCATAGCAAAAGTGCAATTTTCAGCAATTCGAACCAAATTAAAGTGCAACGTTCATTGGCGACCACCGACAATAATAAAAAGTAATGAAAAAAAAAAACAAATAATAAAAAACTGTAACCCCCACTCTGGCAATGCTATGCACAAAAAACCAGAAAATAATTGTTAATAACAATAAAGCCGTAAGTTACGTAATCTAATAAATCGAATGCCGATGCCGACTTTTGGACATGTATTTTTGCATTATTGCATTTCAATATATATCACCGCTGTGATAAAATGTAACCATGTCATTTAATGTGAATGCACCAACACCGACCATTTACCCAAATTCCAAAATTTCAGGTTTATTTTTAATATTATTCATTAAGCTAATTGTATAGTGTCGGTAATTAGATGCATCCCAATTTACATGGTACATAATTCTGACATAGGTGTCAAATTGAAGATATAGAGTTAATTTAACAAAATCTTAGTATTTTTGTGTAAAAAATCACTTAAAAATATGTTTTTTTATAATTAATATCAATCTTAGAAATTATGTTCTAATTTCTACATACTAGAAATGTGTTCAATTAGACTAAAAATACTTTTTAAGTTAATATTTGTTATTCATATTTTTAATATTGAATGTTTGTCATTTTTATAAAATAAAATCTTATATACTCAGCCATTTTATGTTATTTTAATTTGATAATTATTAAATATTATTTCACTAACATTTATAAATTTTAACAATTCAAAAATTTACGAAAAACACATGTGCCGGAATTATGTACATTACCGTAAAAGCTGTTTTCCAATCGTAATTCGATAATTTTGGTAATTTGAGAAGAGTAAATTATTTAATTATTTGAATATAATAAAAATAAATGAAAACGAGTTGGGAAAGTTAGGTCACATGGGTAAGTTCGGTCACATGGGGCGGATTTTTATAGTCGGTCGGGCCCGACTATGGAAAACCCTACACCTTTGGTGGGGATATTAATGTGGGATATTTAATTGCATACTTTAATTTTAAAGTTTTTAATTATGCTGAACCTCCCCACCCTCAGAATATTATTCACATATGAGAAATTTACGTCTTATATCCCCATAAATTAAAAAATGTTTATAAAAGTATAAAAAAAAAAAAAAAATTAAAAATATAATTGGGGGGACCACGCCTATATTCAAAATTTTGAAAGGCTAATATTTCATAGATTTGATTTTAATAATTTACGAATCAAATTTCCACTATGAAAACCCGGGAAATAATGAAAAAAAAAGTGGTCGTATCACGCCCATTTTTTGACCACATATTTATAGGTGAATTCTAACAATTCCTTTTAAATTTCATAACTGTACCTTGAATACTTTTCGAGTTATTAGTTCCGAAAGAGTTATATAAAAGTGACTTGTATGGGAGGTGGGCGTGTCCGTTGACCGATTTGGCTCATTTTCAAACTCAGTTCCTACTTTTGGCTAAAATATATTGAGACGAAATTTCATCGCATTCTGATCAGTATTTCTCAAGTTATTCTGTATTCGGACAGCAAGACAGCAAGACGGACAGTCAGACAAACAGACGGACATGGCTAAACGGACTCGGGTAGTGATGCTGATCAAGAATATATATACTTTTCCATATCGGGCGTTACAATATATGCACAAAGTTAATATACCCTGTACCTCATAGGTGTAGGGCATAATGAAAATAAATAAAATATAAAAAAATATGTTTATTTAATTTAAATTCAGCATTTTTTCAAACTTTTCTTAGAGTGTCGGATTTAATCCATGAGTGCTGTACAAAAAATAAAACATTACAAAGACTTTGTACTAATTAATTGTAAATACAATAACCCGAAAGTGCAAATACTTTGATTGAAGTCGGGTTTTCTTTCTCGAAATTTATTTCATTATTTTCCGAATTTAGTTTGATATATGTAGTTCATTTTAAATGAAATATAAAATATTTGACTAAGATCGATATTAAGATTACTTAGTAGTTTGAGTAATACGTATTTTAGGTATTTACATATTTGAAGCACCTCGTAATTAATAATACGAATTACGACATATTATTTTCTGCATTACTTATTAAACATTTTTTTATTTAATATAAATAAAAATATAAATATATATATATATATATATATATATATATATATATATATATATATATATATATATATATATATATATATATATATATAAATATATTTATATATAATAAAATTTCGTAAATATACAAAACTTTAGAAATATCATATACAAATTTTTAAAAAATATTAAAAAATGAAATCGAAAGTATATTTCGTAATTTTACGAAATAAAAAAAAAATATTTCGTAACTTTACGAAAGTGAAATTTTAAATATATTTTCTGTCTTTTTAAGTTTATTCGTACAAATATTTAATAATTATTTGAATATTAATTAGTAAAAATAATTAAATATTTCACTTAAATAATTTTCTTAAAATATTTAGTAACTTTACAAATATTAATTTGTTTAATTATTTCGTAACTTTACGAAAATGAATTGTTGGAGGTAGTTCGTAATTTTACAAATTTTTATTCGTACGCATTTTGTGAATAATTTTCACGAAAATTACCGAAATTTCAACACAGATAAAAATAATCGACGTAAATATAACAACCTATATTAATTGCATTCATCAATCAATCCAGCAATGAAATTTACTTCGTTATATAAGCAATTGCGTTCACTAATATGAATATTTGTACGTCAATGCAGCAAATAATTTAGTCGGCGCTGTTTTAGCAAATATAATTGCAGAAATTGCGTCGACTAATTAATTTGCAGCATTGACGAACAAATATTCATAATAGCAAACAAAATTGCAGATTTATCAAGAAATAGCAAATGTTTTCATTAAATTTTTAACAAAGCTTAATTTTTATGAATACAATTTTCATTATGACGTCATATTAACGTATTCTCTAGCAGTTCGTTTATTGATTTTTTTTTTACAATGTAGCAGTTTCTAAGAATATAAGCAAATTAATTAATCAAAAATTACAAAAATAAATCATTTTATTAGGTCAGTAACATTAGAAATACAAAGAACTATAATTAGCATTTTTAAAATTTTACTTTGAAAACAATATCTGCTAATTAATGATGTAAAACATATTATTAATTGGCAAACACTTTAAAAATGATGATGCTAATGATATTTAGTGGACTCACGAACTGTTTTGTTTTCATTATTTTATGTAAAGAATAGTCTATGAAAAGTATCTGAAGAAGAGTTTTCTGAAGTAAAATTGATTGATTGAAGATTGTTCGTAGTCTTGGGGACGAATTGTCTTTGAAATAATTCTATCGGAGAAGAATTGTACGTTAAAGAAATGTTTTGGGGAAGTAGTGATGAGTAAGAATTTTTCTACCAACACTGTACGTAAAATCATTGAATTATTTTTTAAGAAAATTGTGTAATTGGGTAATAATTTTTCGAGAGATCAATTGCCACAAGGAAGACTGGTTCGAAGTAGACATTTTTTGAATAAAATATCCATTGTCTCAAGGAAGATTGGTTCGTAGTAGAATAATTTTGAAAAAAATGTCTATAGGAAGAATTGTTTAAATTTATCCGAATTTATAGAATTGTTTTGGGAAAGAATTGTTTTTGAAACGAGTTGCATTGTGGAAAAATGGTTTAAAGAAGAATTGTCCGAGATATTAGTGTTTATTGGTTGATTTGTACGGATTAGAACTGTTTTGGAAAATAATTGTCTTTGAAGGGAATTGTATCGGTAATGTATTTTTTACGGACAAGATTTGTTCGGCAAAGAATTTCCGGGAATCAACTATCTCGAATTAAATTTTTTCGAACTTGAATTGTTTTGGGGAAATATTGTCCTTTGTAAGATTTCTTTCGGAGAAGAACTGTCTCTAGAAATAATTGTCTCGTGAACGAATTATTTTTGTAAAAGAATTGTCCTGGGAAAAGTATCGGGAAAACAACTTCGCGACATTTTACATATATAAAAGAAAATTGATATTACGATTTCGGTTTTCTTCCTCGTTTCGGTTACAGTTTCGGTTTTAAGTCATTACAACGAAACGGTTTCGGTATACCGGTTTCAAGTTACGGTTTCGGTTTAGATTTCAGTTTTTGTGTTTAAGTTACTCTTTGACCATATTGTCCAATGTCTGGAACTAAAAAAAATACATTTTTCTAACACAAGAATCCATAACATAAAAATTTGAATCAAATTTTAACAAAAAAAAAAAAGAATAATCTAGTGATGCTGAGGAGACAATTAAAAATCCCGCTCAACATCGTTTCTAAAATAGAGAAAAAGATTTCCATGAAGTTGACTGTTTTTTTATACCCTACACTAAGAATGAAAGGGTATAGTTTGGTATCCCGTTTGTAACACCCAGAAGGCAGTATCTCCGGTATGGTAAAGTATATATATTCTTGCTTAGCATGACCTCCTGATCCGATTTAGTTGTCTGTCTGTTGAAATCATGATTACAGAAAACTTAGAAGACGTAGATCAATGAAACTCCTAAGTTAGATTACTTATATATCTACGCTGTACCAGCAAGAAAATTGGCATGAGAGGTCTATTGTGACTTGTGAACCGACCACTTATGTTCAAATACCTCATAAAATTTACATCTGCAGATGAATTCTACTTACAGACTTTAATTAACTTTTTTGGTCAAATATATATTGACTCAAATATATGAAAATAATATTTTATCGAGAACTGACTTGTGATTTTTGAAAAAATTGTAATTCGGTATACCTATCCATTTGTACATATGGGTATCATATAAAAGGAAATTCTTCTGCGATTTCACGTTTGTAGGTATTTTCAGGATTTGTAAACCTTGGTGACCTATGCAGCACTTTAAATGGTAACCTCACAAATTATCGCATATGTGAAGGGTATTTATAGTCAGCTTCGACCGACTATAACTTTCATAATGCTTACTAACTTCATCACACCAACTATGACAATTTTCCTACTTCAAAATTTCCCATGTGACCTAATCTTCTTTACTAGTTTTTTCTTAAATCGATTTACCGCTACACTAATGAATGAAGAAATACAAAATTCAGACAAATATTTATGGCAAATATTTTATTAAATGATATTTAAGCATGTCTGGTACTTTAGAACATTTATATAAAACATTGCTTTCTGTCTGTTTTATCCTTTTTAAAACTGTTTTAAATCGGTATAAAACCGAAACCGTTTATATCGTTTATATAAAAAATTGCATTCTGTCTGTTTTATCCTTTTTAAAACTGTTTTAAATCGGTATAAAACCGAAACCGTTTATATCGTTTATATAAAAAATTGTGTTTTGTCTGTTTTATCCATTTTAAAACTGTTTTAAATCGGTATAAAACCGAAACCATTTATATCGGTGTAAAACTCATAAAATCCCATTAAATTTTGTCAATCGGACAGTTATTGATTTAATAGTTTTCAAATAATAAATATTTTCATACAAACTCAAATAAATTTTATAGTATATTGTAGTATTTAATAGGATTCACCGATTGAATTAATAGTTTATCGGATAAATATCCTATTGACTAATTTTAATAGTAAAAACTATTAATTTTATGGTATGTTTTTTCTGAGTGTATAACTAATATTATTTAATTTGAATTATTTTATTGAAATAGTTTTTATAACAACTCAATTTAGCTAGTTTATTTCGAGCTGTCAATTTTTCTCAATTTTAATCCTTTCAATTTATTTAATTTTGCGCAATTCCGTGCTATTTTTATCTTTTAACATGCTATTTTTCCAATATGGATTTTTGCAAATTTACAAAATCACTCAAGCATGTCCGCATGAGACAAACAAATACGCGTGCGCATAGTTCTCAATTTAGTGATCGACAGTATGTGTATACTTTTTTTTTTTTGATTATCTCTTTTTGTTTTTGGCAAGTAGCTAAATTCAAAAAATAATAATAATAAAAGTTGTTCAGTCATCGAGTGGTTTTTATCAAGATGGTTATGAGTTGTTATTGATTTTTTGTGTTTAGTTTTTTTCATTATTCAATTTTTTATTATGTTTACTGCATGATTATTATTTATTTTAATGATAGTTCATTATTTATATTTAAAGCAATTTTTTATTATTTAAAAATTTATCTGTTTTTGTATGATTTACCGATTTTTATTCTAAATAAAATTCATGTTAAAAAAAACCTTATAAAAATATAGTATAGTTTGTAATAAATAAAATAATTATGATAAAAATATAATAATCTTTACATAAACATAAAATATTAGATCGAAAATACAAATATGGTAAACACTTTTTCATAAACATATTTCATTTTAAATATGAGTTATAAAAAAATAATAATTTAATATTTGATTTTAAAGAATTGAAAACATTAATTTGATCATAAGAATACCAAGCATAATTATGTTATAACCAAAACAAACATTTTATATTCAGTAAATCTATTTTATATTAAAATAATGCTTGAATTAGATAATTTCAAAATTTCAGTAAATCAGCCTCAACTAAAAAATATGGAATATTATTCTCTTATTTAGAATAATATTCCATTTTTCAATTATAATCACAATTATAATCACAAAATAATTGAAAACAATGACTAAAGAATTGAAAACTATAATTGGATTGTAAGAATGCCAAGCATAACTATGTTATAACCAAAACAAACATTTTATATTCAGTAAATCTATTATATATTAAAGTAATGCTTGAATTAAAAAATTTAAAAATTTCAGTAAATCTCCCTCAACTAAAAACTATTGTATATTATTCTCTTATTTAGAGTAATATTTTATTTTTCAATTATAATTACAATTAACATCATAAAATAATTGATTTTAAAGAATTGAAAACAATAATTTGATTATAAGAATATCAAGCATAACTATGTTAAACCCAAAACAAATACTTTATATTCAGTAAATCTATTTTATATTAAAATAATGCTTGAATTAGATAATTTCAAAATTTCAGTAAATCAGCCTCAACTAAAAAATATTGAATATTATTTTCTTATTTAGAATAATTTTCCATTTTTCAATTATAATCACAAAATAATTGATTTTAAAGAATTGAAAACAATGACCAAAGAATTGAAAACTATAATTGGATTGTAAGAATGCCAAGCATTACTATGTTATAACCAAAAGAAACACTTTATATTCAGTAAAACTATTTTATATTAAAGTAATGCTTGAAGTAAAAAATTTAAAAATTTCGGTAAATCATCTTCAACTAAAAAATATTGTATATTATTCTCTTATTTAGAGTAATATTTCATTTTTCAATTATAATTACAATTAACATCATAAAATAATTGTTTTGAAAGAATTTAAAACAATAATTTGATTATAAGAATATCAACCATAACTATGTTATAACCAAAACAAATACTTTATATTCAGTCAAACTATTTTATAATAAAGTTATGCTTGAATTAGATAATTAAAATGGCATTAAATAACCCTGAACTAAAATCTTGTATTTACTATAATCACAAAACATTCTCAACTAGAATCACAAACATAATTTACAATTTCATAATAAAAACAAATGTTCCCTTTCTTTACAGAGCTCAACAACTATCCTGTAGAATGAAGGGTTGGTTCGACGCTTTTCGAGACGATGGTGGACCCACCTTATATTCATTTTCCAATCGGACACCGGTCACCGGCGATGTGTCGATCGTAGCGGTTTCGGTGTTATTTGCAACACTCTACATAGCATTTCTGGTCATATTTCCGGGTGTGCGAAAACAGGTAAATTTAATATTAATAAAGACATAAATAAAAAATAAAAACTGCATACATTTGATGCAAATTTGCTATAACCCATTCAACAAATATGTAGTTCCAATTTTATGTCACACACATTTGTGTACTATATGGAAATCATTGTTTGGTTTTGGACTGGTTGGGTTGTTGGTTGGTTGGTTGGTAATCATAATGATTTTAGCATAAATTCATAGAAATGTGTTGCTGCTTGATTTTATTGATGCAAATTTTCATCATGTCAACAATTTGCATCTGAATGAGTTGGAAGTATTTTGCATTTTGCCATAAATTGCTGTAGCTGAAATACTGCATTTGTATCCGATAAATACGTGTAGCTGAGAAATATATTTGTAGCTGAATTTGTATTTGTATCTGATAAATATATGTAGCTGAATTATAGTTAAATCTGAATTATATTTGTAGCAAAAATATATTTGCATCTGAGTTATGTTGAGAGCTGAAATGTATTTGTAGCTGAAATGTATTTGTATCTAAAACATATTTCTATCTGAAATATATTTTTGTATCTGTAGCTGTAGCTGTGCATCTGTGTTTTGTCAGTTGTTGCATTTGTTAAAATTTTTCATAGTACTGTCAGTTATTATTGTTGTTTCTAACAAGGTATTGTTGTTTGGCATTTTGTCGGTCAATGTGATTTTGTGGTTTCAGGCGTCAGTCGTGCTGTCTGCCATGCAGCCTGTAGATGCTTATCTAACTATCTATCTGTCTGCCTATCTATCTGACTGCCTGTCCGTCTGTCTGGCATAGGTCTGTGCGACATGACAGCTGTCAGAATTTGTTAGCTCCAAATTGAATTGACTCACGTTAAATACGCATTCTATGGATGGCATAGATACATTTTATGCATGGTGCTAAACTATGAGATGGCAAAATTTGTGTATGTTTTAATGTCAAGTTGCATGAAATGTGTTAATTTACCTAAATATTTAACTATAATTTTTTAGTTTTTAAATTTTGTCTGTACAAAGAAAACAAATTTACATAATATTGATGAATTCCGTTCTTCAAACCATGATTCATTGTATTGAAGAACCGTTGATAATATTAATGACTAACGACATCAATGTTATGAATGCTAATTTCATATGATGAACGCTTGGTAACTTTCGAAAAAGTGTTTTATAATATATTTATTTATAATTACAACTCTTTATTAATAAAAGTTATATTTATAAAAATTTAAAAAAAACAACATTTTTTTGATAAAAATGTGTTTTTTCAAAAAAAAAATGTTATTTTTCAAAAAAAAAAATATTTTTCCAAAAATAAAAAAAAAATGGTCGGCTAATTTTGTTTGAAAAAAACAAAAATTTTTTTTTTCGGATAATTTTTGTCTGTTATTTTTTAAATAAAATTTTCACAACAACACTTTTTTTTCAAATTATTTTCAAATTTTTTTTTTTGAAAAATTAAAAAAAATATTTTATTCATAAATATTATGATTAAATTCATCAATATGACGATTCAAATTCATTGTAGTGAATATTTTTTTTTGAAAAATTAAAAAAATATTTGATTCATAAATATTATGAATAAATTCATCAATATGACGATTTAAATTCATTGTGTTGAATATTTCGTTCTTCACTATGATGTTCGATAGTACGAATAATTTCATATATGTATATAAATATATATAATGAATGTATTCATCAATATGTCATTTAATGAATGATGGTATCAATATGATGTATCTGTTAGTTGGTGAAAAAAATTCATAATATTTATGAATAATTTCATCATATTGAAAATTTTTTTTTCTGTGTATACACGTAGGGAAATAAATTTCTTAAACCGGCGAGGAATTAATCTTGATTTCAAAATAGAATAAATTCACTAAAATTCTAGAATTTATCATCTGAATATTAAGAAATCAAAATACTTAGTTATTACATACTACACCCAGAAAAAAATACTATATAAATAATAGTTTTTTACTATTAAAAATATTCAATAGGATATATTATTATTTTAATCGGAAAATACCATTAAATACTAGAAAATACCATGACATTGCCATTGAGTTTATATGAAATTTTTTATTTTTTGTATACTATTAAATCAATAATTGTCCTATTGACCAATTTTAATGGGATTTGAGGGAATTTTTGTCTGGGTGTACCAAAAACCAAAAGGAACTCGTAACATTGTTGCTGTGTTGTAATTTTATGTATAAATTTTTGCGACTTACAATATTAAAAATTTGAAGTACTCCTGTTCCTGTCGATGTTTTCTACGTTCCGTTTTTTTTTGAAGCAAATCTTCTGTATATCAAGAATAATTGCTCTTTATTATGTTCAACATATCGGCAGACACATTAGCAAACAGATGGCGAGGCAAAACAAGCCACAGGAGCGAATAATACAGACAAAGCGAAATCGAAGAGAACAAGATTTACACGAACACGTGCTCCTTATTTGCGTAGAAAGCAGTACCATTTTTCGATTAAAATAAACTTTATATATCAAGAATAATTGTTCTCATTTACCAGTAACACCATTTCTTAAAATCAAGAATGTTTTTCATAAGCAAAAAACAAAAATGCAAAGAAACTGGCAGTATAATAGCAGTTTTAAGTAAAATGCACAGGAATATTTTAGGCATCTTTATAGCAAGGAAACGGAAGGGAACTGTAGGTAGCCCTGTAGCTGGCGAAAACTTTGGTTATGAATTTCAGTCTTGAAATTTTGAAAAGCATTTATATAGCAGGAAACCGGAAGGGAAAGGTCTGTATTGCTTCGTAAAATATTCCGATATCTCTGATCTGATAAGTCCATTTTTAGAATAAAAAAAATAAAAATTGAAAAACACCGATTCATATTCTGGAGCTGTTGTTATATGTTTTGAATTTTAAACATTTTCAGATTTTTATATTTTAACCATTTTTATATTTGAACAGCTACTTCGCATATCAAACATTTAACAAATAAGTCGCAAAAATCTATACATAAAATTACAATTTTAATGTAAGATAAATGTGGAATATAGCAAAATTACTTGTGGCATATAGAGGAACTTGCTCCAGTACTACTTGTTTATTTCGTTTTGTTAATAAATTTTATAATTTTTTTGATTTAAAAATATTTGGTTTTGTGATCAAAATATTTTTCACAAATTGGAAATAAACTTTTTAAATTTAATACAACATTTTTTTGAGGATTTCCACATTTGGGGGCTCAAGGGAGCAAAAAATTAAGATTTAAATATTATAAGCCAAAGAGCTACACGAACTTGTATTAGATTAGGTATGTGATTGGTTCCTCGGAGATATTCTGAATTTTTATATGAAAGGAAGCGATAACGTTGTCTAATGCAGACCTTTAGGTTCTGTGAGCATTATCAATGGTAACGGTCACAGAAAGCGTTTCTAATTAACCGGTCACAGAACCATCACAGATCCATTTTAACTGTATTAACTAATTTTTTTTTTACTGTTAACAGAAAAAGGTTTTTTTTGTATTTAAATATTTATTATTTCTTTAATTTTTTTTTTATATATTTTAAATTTTCTTTATTTACTTTTATTTATTATTTTATATATTTTATTTTACCATCTCTATCGTTCATACATATTCCACATTCCACACAATAATTATGTCGAAGATAATCAGTATTTCAATAAATTTTTTTCAAAAAACTGGCTACGAATTATTGACGCATTAGCTGCAGCGTGAAAATAAGTCTTGTAACTATGGCGCCACCTAGTGTCTTTTCGCTTTACTAGTGATATGCTTTAGCAGGAACATCAACCGTTCTTGTACACACCACTCTATGGGGAAACGAATTGTTGCTAGACTAGGCAAAAACATGTCAGAAAATCACAATTTCCCACATTACTGGTTTAAAGACATGGGGTAATGTAGTGAAATTACTTCGAGAGAGCTTCAAGGCATTGAATGTCTCTGAGACATAAAAGATATTATTAAACTAAACTCAAATATAGTGGGCTCACAAAATTTAATATTTCGTTTAGTGAAGAAAGTCTTCAAATCCTACAAACCATTTGATGATAATTTTGAATTCGATGATATAATGATACATCTTTGATACTTAAAACATATTATTTTTTTATAAATAAAAAATAACATTTTCTGAACATATAACATTTTTCTGTCGAAAATGAAAAACTTTTTGGATATCTATAACGACAAAATTAGTATATTATTCTAAATATGTTCGTTATTATTGAATTTCGTATCAGTATAGATTATCGATATCGACAATATGATCCTATAAACGTTATCGTTTCGATATCGCAAAGATATCTTTTTGCTGTGACGTTATAAACAATAACCAGTTCTGAAACAACATTCTTATGTTTTGTAGAACCAAAACAGAAAACGCTTTAAACTCCATTTCGGCAAACGTAGCTCGTTAATTATTCAACCATAAATTCGGGTATTTGTCAAATTTTCGACTAGGAAGTCATCACTTCCACTTGCATATATTATAAAATTTTAATAAAATAAATCTATGTCATATTTAATATTTATTAATTAAATATTTTCTAGTGCTATTACAATCATAATTCACACAAAAATCCACAAACTACTTAAAATTTTTAATTAACCAAACATGTTTGACCAAACAATAACTCAAGGTTGACCTGATCATAAAGGCGAAACAAATTTGTTTGGCACTCCATCGATTAGAGTTGTCGATTGTAGTCAACATCAGGGCATCGCCTTTGACTTTATTCAACGCTAATTAATAATTATAAAAATATTTTTTTTCTCAATAAAGTGTTAACATTTTTTACTTGTGTATTTTATTTTCATGTTGCTTATTGTTTAAATTATTTTAAATTTTTTTTCTATTTGAGATTTTATTGTTTGTTACCCGCAGTTTGCAGCAACCACTGTGTAACCCCAACATATATCGTGTGTCTAGACGCCATGATGCCACTGCGAACTGCTGGAATTAGTTTCTAATTAATGCTTAATGTCGAAGTTAGTGCCGTGATTTGCAAGTTTGTGTTATGCATGTTTGGCACTTTTTTCGATTTTTCGTTTTTTCTTTAGTATTTCGTGCAATTAGTATCAATCATGATCAGCATGATAGGCACTTGATAAAGTGCATGATCGGTGGAATTTTAATATTTTTTGTATTTTAATTTAGGTTTTTATAATTATATTATTTTAATAAAAATTAAATTTGTTCACTGAAAATTCAATTTTACACTAAAAAATCAATTTTTCACTAAAAATTAAATTTTTCACTAAAAATTAAATTTTTCACTAAAAATTCAATTTTTCACTAAAAATTCAATTTTTACTAAAAATTCAATTTCTCACTAAAAATTCAATTTTTCACTAAAAATTCAATTTTTCACTAAAAATTCAATTTTTCACTATAAATTCAAATATTCCCTAAAAATTCAATTTTTCACTAAAAATCCAATTCTTTTCTATAAATTCAAATATTCCCTAAAAATTCAATTTTTAACTAAAAATTCAGTTTTTCACTAAAAATTTAATTGAACACTAAAAATTCAATTTTTCACTACAAATTCAATTTTTCACTAAAAATTCAATTTTTCACTAAAAATTCAATTTTTCACTATAAATTCAATTTTTCACTAAAAATTAAATTTTTTCCCTAAAAACTATATTTTACACTAAAAATTAAATTTTTAACTAAAAATTAAATTTTTAACTAAAATTTAAATTTTTAACTTAAAATGAAATTTTTAATTAAAAATTCAATTTTTCACTAAAAATTCAGTTTTTCACTAAAAATTCAATTTTTCACTAAAAATTCAATTTTTCACGAAAAATTCAAATTTTCACTAAAAATTCAATTTTTCACTAAAAATTCAATTTTTCACTAAAAATTCAATTTTTCACTAAAAATTCAATTTTTCACTAAAAATTCAATTTTTCACTAAAAATTCAATTTTTCACTAAAAATTCAATTTTTCACTAAAAATTCAATTTTTCACTAAAAATTCAATTTTTCACTAAAAATTCAATTTTTCACTAAAAATTCAATTTTTCACTAAAAATTCAATTTTTCACTAAAAATTCAATTTTTCACTAAAAATTCAATTTTTCACTTAAAATTCAAATTTTCACTAAAAATTCAATTTTTCACTTAAAATTCAATTTTTCACTAAAAATTCAATTTTTCACTAAAAATTCAATTTTTCACTAAAAATTCAATTTTCCACTAAAAATTCAATTTTTCACAAAAATTCAATTTTTCACTAAAAATTCACTTTTTCACTAAAAATTCAATTTTTCACAAAAAATTCAATTTTTCACAAAAAATTCAATTTTTCACAAAAAATTCAATTTTTCACTAAAAATTCAATTTTTCACTAAAAATTCAATTTTTCACTAAAATTTCAATTTTTCACTAAAAATTCAATTTTTCACTAAAAATTCAATTTTTCACTAAAAATTCAATTTTTCACTAATAATTCAATTTTTCACTAAAAATTCAATTTTTCATTAAAAATTAAATTTTTCACTAAAAATTCAATTTTTCATTAAAAGTTCAATTTTTCACTAAAAATTCAATTTTCACTAAAAATTCAATTTTTCATTAAAAATTAAATTTTTCACTTAAAATTCAATTTTTCACTAAAGATTCAATTTTTCATTAAAAGTTCAATTTTTCACTAAAAATGCAATTTTTCACTAAAATTCAATTTTTTACTAAAAATTCAATTTTTCACTAAAAATTCAATTTTTCACTATAAATTCAATTTTTCACTAAAAATTCAATTTTTCACTAAAAATTCTATTTTTTTACTAAAAATTCAATTTTTCACTATAAATTCAATTTTTCACTAAAAATACAATCAATAAAAAAATTCAATTTTTCATTAAAATTTAAATTTTTAACTAAAAATTAAATTTTAAAAGTTAAATTTTTCACTAAAAATTCATTTTTTCACTAAAAATTAAATTTTTTACCAAAAATTCAAACATTTAAATTAATTTGTACTGTTTTTTTTTATATTTTTTCAGAAATTCACCACATTCTCCACTGTCACACTGAGTCTCTTCGTGGGCCTAGTCATTTTAGGTGAGTAGTTTTCATTGTTGAGGAGCAGTCGACCGGCAGCTCATTGAATGGGCGCTCACACACTTAATTACATCAAATTATATTGAAATGGTCTCTGGATAATTTTTATTTTTATTCATTTTTTTTTTTGGTTTTTATTGCAGTCACCCGCTTGGGCTCCGCATGGCATGTGGCGCACACGACAATCATCGCGCCATACAAGGCATTTTCACGTGAGAAGCTGCCGGCGCGCATTGGCACGCATATCGGTTTGATGCACGTCAATGTAACCCTCACAGGTGAGTTTTTCCAGACAGTCGGAGTCACAACATTTTGTGATTTTTTTTTGGTTCATATTTAGGTTGACTTTTGGTTGATTTTTGGTTTATTTATGTCTTAAAGATTTGCAGTATTTTAATACATATCATTTTTCGAGTATTTTATTTGACAAATATATGTTTTTGTGCTTTTATTGAAAAAAAAAAACTGACAATTTAAATGATTTATTTAAATGAATGACATTTTATAATAAATATGATCTAGTTTTTATTAAAATTTAATTAATACAAAATATTTTATTATTTAAACGTTCTATTTATTTGAATTCAACAATTACAAAATTTTCAAATTTTTATATATTTTGTTTTTAAATTTATTGTCGATTGAAATTCAAATATTTAACAACCAAAGTCAAATTGAATTACATAATTTTGCATTGAATTTTATTGAAATACGTTTATTTTGTATTGAAAATTTAAATTCCAGCACAATAAATAACATATTAGATCGAATTGAAATTTCAATATGACTTCAATGCTTACCCGACATAATATTAAAAAAAAATAAAATTACTAAATATATAAGTTTTAGTGACTATAATTTAATAAAATCGTATTAAAACCGCTATACAACCAAAACCATTTATAACAAATATGAATATCCACGTTTTTCTGATTTGTCTATAACGATTTCGGTAGCTTTTACGGTTTTAAACCTGATTATAGTCTAAAGTTAGATCTATATCTCGACTACTACCACTCGCAGCTACCGGTTGTTTTCATTTTTCAATAATCTCTACCCCAATCATAGATCTAGTGTCTGCAATAATAACAGCATCCACTTAAAAATGAAAAAAAAAACAACTTCTGTAAAAACCAAAAAAACCTCAATTGTCTGTCGATTTACAGTGCTCCTCGATGTCAAATTACAAAAAAAAAAAAATTAAAATTTTTCAACATATAATTAAATAACAAAAAGCAGCTTCATACTGAAGTTTGGCAGTTAACTTGCAGTCAAATGTCAAATTGCAAATGTGTATTGCGTCGGTACTTAAAGCCAAGTCGTCAAGTTGGCGGTGGCAAAACAAAGCCTGACAAAAAGCGATGCAGAAAAAAAAACTAAAAAAAAATACCAATTGTGCCAAAAATAAAAAAATATATTTAAGTAACAAAAAAAAGTTATTTGAATAGGGGCAACATCACTTGGCTCAATGGCTGCTTGGCTCACTCTGACAATTCAGTTAGTTAAGTGGAGGCGTGCGGCTCACCGACTAAATGCTGAGGCACAAAGTTTAAAACCGACTGACAGACGGACTGACTGACTGAATATATTGTCGTAAGGAGTCCGTAGAAGACTGAATGGGTGACTAACTAACTGATTGACGAACGAACGGAATTGACAAAGTGACGTAGTTTTTAAATACAAACTTTGGCGACATGCGACAAGTAAATGAGGTAATGTGTGTGGAACTAGCCCAGTTGGAATTATTTTGTATTTCAATGTGTTTTATTGTATTTGATTTGTATTTTATTATTTGATTTGATTGTATTTCATTCAATTTTATATGGTAGTATTTGTTTGTATTTGATTGCATTTAATTTATTTTTTATTTGTTTATTTGATTGTATTTTTCTGATTTTATTTGTTTTTATTTGATTTAATTTTATTTGATGTTATTTGATTTTATTGATTTCATTTGATTGTATTATTTTTTTATTTCATTTTATTTTATTTTATTTTAACTTATTTATGTTATTTATTTGATTTTAAATAATAAATCAAATCAAATGAATCAAATAGATAGATTCATTTTATTTGATTTATTTTGGTTTAATTTGATTTTTATTTAATTTTATTTGATTGTATTTTTTTGATTTTATTTATTCCTATTTTTTTATTTTAATTATTTTATTTTATTTATTTGATTCTAAATGATTTGATTTTATTTTATTTGATTTTATTTTATTTTATTTTATTTTATTTTATTTTATTTTATTTTATTTTATTTAATTTTATTCGATTTTATTTTATTTGATTTTATTTATTTAATTTGATTTGTCTTTTATTTGATTTATTTTGATTTTTATTTAATTTTATTTGATTGTATTTTTTTTTTTGATTTTATTTGTTTCTATAGATTTTATTTTAATTGTTTTATTTTATATTATTTTTATTATTTTATTTATTTGATTTTATTTGATTTTTTTTTTGATTTTATTGATTTAATTAGATTTGTATTTTCTTTGATTTTATTTCGTTTCATTTTATTTTATTTCATTTTATTTTCTTTTATTTTATTTTATTTTATTTTATTTTAATTTATTTATTTTATTTATTGGATTTTAAATAATTTTATTTAATCTAGTTGGTTCATTTTGTTTGATTGATTTTGGTTTAATTTGATTTTTATTTAAATTTATTTGATTGTATTTTTTTAAATTTTATTTGTTTCTATTTGATTTTATTGATTTTATTTCATTTGATTGTTTTTGATTTTGTTTCATTTCATTTGATTTTTATTTTAATTATTTTATTTTAATTATTTTATTTTATATTATAATTTAATTATTTAATTCTAAATGATTTGATTTTATTTTATTTGATTTTATTAGATTTTATTTTATTTTATTTGATTTTATTGATTTAATTTGATTTATTTTTATTTAATTTTATTTGATTGTATTTTTTGATTTTATTTGTTTCTATTGATTTTATTTTAATTATTTTAATTATTTTTTTTTATTTTATTTTATATTATTTTTTATTTCATTTTAAATGATTTTATTTGATTTGATTTTATTGATTTAATTTTTTTTCTTTGATTTTATTTTATTTCATTTCATTTCATTTGAGATTATTTTAATTTGTTTTATTTATTTGATTTTAAATAATTTTATTTAATCTATTTGATTCATTTTATTTGATTTATTTTGGTTTAATTTAATTTTTATTTAATTTTATTTTATTGCATTTTTTTGATTTTATTTGTTTCTATTTGATTTTATTGATTTCATTTGATTGTTTTTGATATTGTTTCATTTCGTTTGATTTTATTTTAATTATTTTATTTTATATTATTTGATTTTAAATGATTTATTTGGTTTTATTTAATTTGATTCATCTTTTTAATTCAATTTGATTTCATTTGATTTCATTTGATTTTTATTTGATATAATTTAATTTGATTTTATTTTTATTTTATTTGATTTCATTTTGTTTGAGAATTTATTATATTTTAGTTGAGTTTATTTAATTTTATTTTATTTCAATTGATTTAATTATTTTGTTTGATATTATTTCATATGTTTTAAATAATTTCATGACTGCGAATGCCAAGTGCCTTCAATCCCACACTCCGTTGAAATTACAACATTTCCGCAGATGGTGACTTTTGATGCACAGCACAGGCTTCGGTTGCCATTAAATTTCGAGATATCAAAGCGTGACACATGAAAAATAAGTTAAAAGTCAAAGCGTTCAACATCAAGAGCTAAATTCATTCAACGACTTTTGAAGTGTTGGGTTTTTGCAATAATATTAGGCACGAGTAAATATCAGACAAAGTTACTACGTGATTTTAACTGACTTTTGTGTTCAGCAACTTCATCATAAAAATTCTTTTTTCAATTTAAAATTATGATTGGTATCATTAAAATAAATCGAAAATTATTAAAATTAAAATAAAAATCCTTTGAAAAATACATTTTATAATTAATAAAACTAAACGTTGTTTTTTGTGTTTCACAAAATCATTTTTTGAAACATTTCGACTTTATTTTTGTTATATCTATCAAAAAAAAAAGAATATTCAATTATAAAAACAAATTTTTGTATTCGAGCGCTTTTTTGTTTGCGTTTAATACAGAAAAGATAATTTCATTCTTTTGTTTTAAAAATAAAATAAGACCAAAAATAACCAAATTGAAAAATAGGTTATATCTTAAAAACTAAAGCCAATTTGGCAAAACTGATGTCATTTCTGAAATGAGCGCCATAAAATATTTCGTGAAATACACGAAAGTACTTTCGTAAATTTTTGATAAAATTACGAATATTAATGTTTTATTTTATGAAACTATTCGTAGATTCATATGTTATTTTATATTTATGTACCTTTTCACTAATTCAAATAGAATACAGCTCCAAGTTGCTATTTGACGCAACGTATTTCTATTTTTATTAATTATTCGTAAAAACGCGAATGTTTCGTAAAATTATATAGCCCCAAAATTTACGAAAGTTTTGTAATTTATTCGTAAAATGTAAAGCTTAATCGTAAAATATGTTATTCTTTCGTAAATAAAATTATAATAAAAAATAATATTACGAAAGTTTTGCAATTTAAACGAAGTATTTGTAATTTTGTTGTTTTGATAATTTTACGAATATTGATTCGTCATATATATGAATCGTTCGTAAAAAATATTTTGAAAAAAAAAATAGAAATTACGAATGTTTCGTGTATTCTACGAATTTTTCTTGTATATTACGAAATTAAAAATTACGAACAAATATTTCGTGAAATGTGCTAGAAATTATTTTGAGTGTAATACAGCTTATATACTGTGGTTAGTTGTTACATAAATTACACATTCTATCGAAAGGTGACGCAGTAAAATAATTAGTTCTACTATATGGTATATAAAAAGGAGTAAATATGGACATTGTAAAAAGCATACTTCAAATATTTTCATATCTAAATTAAACAGTGTTTAAATAATTTACTCTATTTAATTGTATTGGTATAGGTAACGAAGAATATTCTCAAGTTTTACTTTGAATTTGATATAAATACAGTATGTAGTCAAAATTATTGCATATGCAGTAATATTTTAATATTTAGCTTGAAGTTCAGAGACTAATATTTTCGAATTGTAAATAAATGCAGAATATTTTAAATTTAAATGCGTGTTATATTTTAACTTTAGCTTGATGTAAAATATATACAGTATGTTGTCAAATTTAATACAGGTGTAGTAATTTATGCACGGACGTATAAATTAAGACAAAATGTAGTTCTTTTAATACAAATATATTTAAATTTGCAGTATACAATGAAATTATATAGTTATTTTCCATACAAAAATGTTTTTCAAAAAATAACATGTCATCATAATTCGAGCACTGTGCATAACCCACTAAAAACCACACCCTTAAATAAGATAGTTTAATTATTTACTAGAAAGTATAATTTTCATTATATTCGTTTTGAAACTCGCGATTACCATCACCATCACTACTAGCATCACCAGTAACATAATCTCTTATACCATCATTATCATCAGAACCATAATCAACAATTAACCATTACCATCCATAGCAGTGCCTTTACATGGCTGACTTTTTGTGGCATCTACCATTGACGCTGGTGACTCGTCAAGGCACATTGGGGGCGTTACGTAGTGTCACGCGAAAGTGTCACGACGTCCACAAACAATTTTAATCAAAGCTTATTGTTTGACATTTTTCAAAGACATTGTAATTGAAAAAAAAAAAAAAATAATAAATATATTTACAGTTTTTTTATTTTATAATAAAAATAAATACTTTATTTATTATATATGAAAATTTTAATTTAAGTTTTTACAAAAAATTAGAATATTTTTTTAATATTTTTATTTGTTTTAAATATATTGAATACCTACATAATTTATGAATTTATAAAATTTATTAACACAATTTTTAATGCAATTAAATACTTTAGTTAATAATATAGTCTAGGCAACCAGTTTGTCAAAGCCACTTTTCAATTTTAATACCTATGTTAAGTTGACTTTTAACATGTGATTATAACAATTTATTTTTAGTAATAACTATTAAACAGTCACATGATAAATTCTTTTATAAATATTATAATTAATACTGTTATTAACAAATTAATTGTAATCTTTTTAAAATTTATATTATTTATGTTACTTGAAATACGTTAAGGAGTTGTGGTAGTACCAATTTAAAAGTTTGAAGATTACCTAGAAAATATAGTAAAAACAAAGAATACTAAAAAAAAAAAAAATTTTTATTTAAATTATACCATTTTCTGAATTAATGTCAACATTTGTCATAGGATGTGGTACACGTCATAAGGATTAATATTAAATAATCATGTATACTTTTTTTAATTTCCTGTTTATTCTTATTTCATGTTTCGATTTTATTTATTTAGTCTAATTCTAATTAAAATTCCCACAATTGTTGTTTGGAAAAATGTTTGAATTGAAATAACAATTTTTAAGTAGAATATATAATTTTTGCAAACAAATTTGTGGTTGTATTTTTATATTTAAAGGGTTTGCTTAAAATCTTACATTTTATTCTAAATATAAAAAAATTATATATTTTTTTCAATGCTTTATTTTATTTTAAAATACACATTTTTATCCGTTGCTCAAATAATGGCTTGTATAAGCAAAATAGAATCCATGAGAGCATGTCCGACTTCGATTTCTAGAACTAGCACCCCTTCAATTGTTATTACGCAGGAAATTGGAAAAATAATAGGACTCAGGAAAACTTGTCTTCTATCTGAACACTACCCAGAGATCCCAACATAAAAGGACCAAACATATACATATACTAGCTGGACCCGTACACGACTCGTGCAAAGATTTTGTGAATGCAAGGTTATGGAGCAATTTTATTAATATAAATAACATTTTTATTATTTATATCAGGGACCCGTGGACGAATTTTTTATTGGTTTTATAAATGTAGTAACGAAAGCCAAACTAATTCTCCGCTTAAACAACTTTTTTCATATACAATTCTTTCTCAGACTGTGCTTCCCCGTAGAATTCTTCCCAGTAGAATTCTTCCCCGTATAGTTTTTCCCAGTAGAAGTTTTAGTGTGGTTAGTTTTAGTGTGGCGAGTTTTAGTGTGGTGAGTTTTAGTGAATTTTAGTGTGGTGAGTTTAAGTGTAGCGAATGTTGTGTATTTTAGTGTGTTTAATTTTAGTGTGGTCAGTTTAAGTGGGTGAATTTGAGTGTGGTGAATTTTAGTGTGGTGAGTTTAAGTGTGGTGAATTTTAGTGTGGTGAGTTTTAGTGTGGTGAATGTTAGTGTGGTGAATTTTAGTGTGGTGAATTTTAGTGTAGTGAATTTTGGTGTGGTGAGTTTCAATGTGGTGAATTTTAGTGTGGTGAGTTTTAGTGTGGAGAGTTTTAGTGTGGTGAGTTTTAGTGTGGTAAATTTGAGTATGGTGAATTTGAGTGTGGTGAATTTTTAGTATGGTGAGTTTTAGTGTGATTAATTTTAGTGTGATGTTGATTTTGTTTTCTATCCTTTTTTATTTTCTGTTGTTTTTGAGTTATTGCTTAAGTTTTGTGCTTTTACTTTTGTTTTTGTGTTCGATTTTTGCTTTTGTTTTTGTGTTTTTGCTTTTTTATTTTTTTTTTTGTATTTGAGTTTTTTGTTTCATCTTCTTAGCTTGTGCATGTGCCGAGTTATGTCGTTTTGAAAGTTTAGGTTGTATGGGAGGTGCCACGCCCCTTTGTCCAATCCCGCCCATATATAGCCTATGACACCCTCCGGACTCCATAGTATCCTGGTACAAAATTTCAGTTAAATCGGTTCAGCGGTTTAGACGTGATGCTGGAACAAACAGACAGACAGACAGACAGACAGACAGACCGACAGACTGACAGACGGACCAAGAGTTTTTTTTTTGAAGAAATTCACGACAAAAACCTAGATAGGTACTCAGAAAAAAAAATGTGTGATAATATGGCAAAAAAAATTGTTAATTCAATTAATTTTTTACTGATTCTTCGCCGATACGACCCTTAATTTTGTTTATTAAATATTTAATTAAATCAATTATACGAATTAATTGAAATAATATTTGTTGAATAAACGCAGCTGGTTATTGATTGAACGTAATCATTTTAATTAATTCAATTAATGCAATAATTAAACTAACGATGTGACTTAATAGTTCCAACAATATATTTGCTGAAATGGAAAAGGTGATTATTGAATCAACGTTGTCATTTAGAAAAAATTTTTCTGTGTAGTGATCTCAGTAGTAGTAGGTGGTTGATGAACTGATAAATGAACTGGAGCAGAATTATACGGGCTACGAACCAAATACCTCAAATCCATGGTAAAACTTACCATCATATTTTAAGCGAAAATTTACGCTATTGACAGATGAACCAGTACAATCTTGACACACACAAAAACATATATGTGTAAATATAGCAAAAAATTGGATCAATACAATTAATTTTTAATTTGATTTATCGCGGATACGACATTTAATTGAATTGATTAAATATTATTCATATTAATTAATAAATTAACTAAAATTAACAAAAAGTTACTTCAATTAAATAATTTGTTGAAACGACTATGGAATAATTCAATTTATTAAATATTTAATCATCTTAATTAATAAATGAATAGAAAAATACAAAAAGTTACATCAATACAATTAAATAATTTGCTCTAACGACTATTGAATTAATTGCATTAACAATTAAAACGTTTTTAAATAGTTTGCCATTTTTTGTGAAGCCCTTAATAATAATAATAGGGCACTACAGTCCTATAAGAACATAGGCCGAGCTCTCTCACCATTTTGAGCTGAGCGTGTTATATTTGTACTTAAAGTGGTGGGACCTAAAGTTTATTGTCGAATCCGAACGACGGGTGAGAGCATTTCATAGACAATGTTTTACTCTCGGAGTTTTGCCATTTACTGCCGAGAGGTAGCGCGATATAGAAAAATGTTTCTATGAAAAAATGTTGTTAGCTTCAGTCCAGGCTTGAACCAGGGACCTTTCGGCTCGCAGTCCAATGCACTAACCACTATGTGAAGCCCTTAATTGGTATATTTTTGGAAGCAAATCAAAGTATTAGGGAAGGTGTTTGCTAAATGCATTAGAACTCGTTGATAGACCAGTTAATAATACACAATTATTTATGGTTGCTGTATTTACTTCGATTATTTTTTCTGTGCAGGAACTATAAAAAAATATTGCCATTATGGCATTAGAATCCTATGAGATTACCTTGGAACTAGTTGGTAAAATCAAACTAGGAATGACAAATAATATAAAAAATTAACCTTTCTCGACAGGATTACTCACAGACCTCTGCAAATTGGAAAACACTTAACAAAAATATGCATACAATTCGATATTATACAGGGTGGTTAATCGATGTCAATAATTCATTGAGTCATTCTTTAACTCAAAAAAATTAAAAAATATAAAATTTAAAAAATTTCAAATTTTGCACCCAGTTTAATGCCCGTAACTTCAACGAATAGATATCTATTAGTGTTCGTACCTAACAGATATCTCTTACCTATCCGGTGTTTTTACTCCTTAACTATGCGTTGAAGTTACGAATTTTTGATTACACGATAGATAACTAAGCACCTGTAGATATCTATTCGTTGAAGTTACGGGCATAAGTAATTCATATTACTGACATAACCCAGTCAAGAAAATTAGTTATTAATCTATTGATAAAAGAAAATCAATTTTTCACTCGTGCGATTTCGATTTAAATTATCTTTCCAACGGTATATCACATCTTCGAACCCGAAAGTTGAAATTAACAAAATATATTACAAATTTTCATTTTTCATTGATTTTCTCAAAATGTTGTTATCGATCACCCCATTTTTTTTGTAATTTATAATGTTAGCCTAGTTCATTCCCATGTCAAATTAATATCTACCACCTGAATACTACACCACCATTATTCAGCAAATTGGGATATTGCTGAATATACTCTTTCACACATAGTGTGTGGTAGAAAAATTGAAATTCTCGTCAAAAGCAATTACATTGCCTCATAGTCAAATTTTGTACTTCACACAAGACGTTTTTAAATGATCTATTGGAATTTTATATATTTTGAAGCCACTTATTAAGCATAGCGCTGGCTAAAGCCGCTGAGAAATAGAAGAAAGAAAAAATAATCGAACCCAACCCGTTAGACCACATTTTAGTGCGCATCCGCCAATTGCCAAAAATACGAAAATCAGCTAAATAATAAAAATAAAAAATAAATATCTTAACACTAGACGTTGCGGCATTTCGAAATAGCGCACAGACCAGTCCCACAAATAAACATTCATCATTATTGAGAGATGATTTTGTGGCCAAAATGGCAACAACGGCATCAAACGGCTTTAAGGCAATTTTCAAGCCATGTCGATAAAACGGCAAAATTGTTGGGTCGTAAGGTTTATTTTTTATAGTTGTTGAGGTTTATGACAAAAACTGAAAAACTCTTCAAAAATTTGGTTATTTTTTCGAGTGACTACGACGTGCTGTCGATGCGACGCACGTTTCTTGCGTAAGTCATTTATACGACAACACTAAGTGTGTCGTGTGCCACTATAAAGTAATTATACAAGTGCTATAACAGCAACATCATGAAATTTATCAAAATTTAAAAATTTGCAAAAATAAAAATATAAAAAAAAAATAATTTTGAAATTTATCAATAAATCATTGTAAAACTAGAAAAAAACATAAAAATCTACAAGTACTAAATATTTTAGAAACTAACCAAAAAACATAAAATTTAAATTATTTTATTTTTACTATTTTTTTTTTTGTTGCCTTTGGCTAAAACTTTGCAATACAATTTATTTGCTGCCACCAAAAACATGCTGCTTAATTTGTTTATTTTGGTTGTTTTCTTTAGATTTTTGCGTTTTTTTTCTGTTGTTGAAATTTGTATTTGCAGCTGTTAAATATTGTTTTTAATTAAACATCGTTAAACAACCAGCAGCCACTTTGATATGAGCAATTTATCAAAAGCTTTAGATGGCTTTATTTTTTTTTTTGTTTGTTTGTACACAAAAGAGGTGTGTCAACTCTGACTTAAATTTAAAAATAGTTTTTGTATTAAAAATAAAATAAAACAAATAAAATAATAACGTAAATGTAACGCATTGCGTGACGCTAAGGAAAATTCAAATTTGAACTCAAATTTCAGGTTTTCTTTATGTCCTTGGATACACCTCTCGTCTGTTTTTGTTTTCGCTTAATTAAACTGTGAAGAAAATGCCCCATTATGTACATGGTAATGGTACGACCTTTGATTTTATGGTTCATGTATTAATATTTATTTCATATTGAATGAAAAGTTTTCTAATGGATCTGATAGTATTTAAAAATTCAGTAGCATTAATTTAATAATGTCGATATTATTGAATATAACAGTATCAATACTATTGTTTTAATGTTTTTTCTCCTATAACACCGCTTGCACACATGAAAAAATCGAGCTGTACGCGAAAATAGGGATCATTCTAAGTCTCTGTGTGATGTACCCAGTTATTTTTAGATCAATTCAATTTAGATCAAGCACGGCATATTTCCGTAATCAATTTGTTTTATCGTGGCACATATTTTGTTGCTGCGATTTCTTTGAAAATGAATATGAAAACGGTTTTCCAATATCGATTCATTTAAAGGTTTTATTCCCATTTGAAATGGCACTATGAGATATTTTAAAAATCAATTTAAATTTATGTTATACAAATAAAAGCTGTAAACTAATTGATATTGGACAACCATTTTCATATTCGGACTAAATGCTGCCTCAGCTATACAGAAAAAAATAATCGACGTAAATACAGCAATCAAAATTAATTGGACACCATTCATTGGTCTAGCAATGACATTTTTGCCATTTTCATGTATTGAGCAAACACATACGCTAAAAATGTTATTTGCGTTCAAAAATATAACAATTAACGATTTTCTTAAGTAAAAAACTTTTTAATTTTTAACGTTTTAATTTTTTTTTGCATTTTCACAGTATACTTATAATTCTTTTTTAGTTTATTAAAAAAGAATATTATAAATTCTTGTTAAAGTATATAACAAATATACTTTTCCGATGATGAATTATAATTAAATATGCAACTATTGCCATCATCATCATTTTCAACGACACCAATAGAGAATGATCAAACTCTATAAGTGTTTCTTTTGACATGAACCAATTGAGAACTGATATGCGCACCTACTAAAAATTCTAATTCCAAGCGAATTTCACCAATTTCACGAATTCCACTAAATTCACCAGCGCCGTAAGCGAGTGTACGCACACACACCACGCACTGCTACAGCGACCACGCACTGCTATAGCGACCACGCACTGCTATAACATCAACGCGGTATGCGAATACAAATAACGGTTGCCAGCAAATGCGATTGCTAATATGAAGAATGTGTACGCTAATACAATTAATAATTTAGTCGGCGCAGTTTTAGCAATAATTTGATTGTGTTGAAGTATGAAGTACATCCAACTTTTTAAAAATTTTTGAGCCGGATGTAAAGTGGGACACGTTTTGATTTTCCTTTAAAAATTTGAATAATATTTTAAGTTATTTAGAAAGGTCTATTCCATGGATTGATACATGATCTAACTTTTTGCATTAATTAAAATTGCTCAAAAAAACTGCTCAATTTTGGACTTCTTGAAAAATCCTTGGTAAAGTGGAAAATTTAAAAATTTTTACAAAAATACTATTTTAGTTTTTCTTTTCAATGTTTTGTTTTTTTTTTATAGCAAATTTAAAAAATAGGGATCAAAAAATTATAATTATAAAGTAAATAGGACATCTTTTTGCTGGATTGTTCCAATTTAATTTCTTCGGCATTGTATTCATGCAAATTGTACAAAATTCTTCTTCTGATGAAGTTGAAGAAACCGATGTATTCTTTTGGCTCCTGTTAAAGGTACGAATTTCGGATTTTTTATGCATTTCCGTTCTTATCTCATTGAAATCAAAATATTTTCATTGGTTTGTCGCCACAATTGAAGTTTTTTCTTGGCTAAACAAATTTAATAATTTATATAACACAATAGTTTCACTAAAATTACATCAAACATGGCTTAAATTACGTTTCCCACTTTACCCTAGAAATTGTTTTCTACTTTACCGCAAAGTCACAACTTGAACATAACCATTAACACTTGAACAAGCTCCATTTAAACAATTTTAAATTATTTGCCAAACCTGTTTGTTTTTCAAAAGATATAAAATATACGATATTTTCAAACATATCGTCTTAATTAAAAACGATAAAAATTCTGACTTTTTGATAACAAACATCAGCACCCCTAAAAAACTTTCAAAAATATTTTAATTTTACTTCTTTTCGAAATGCAAAAAAAAGGTATTAATTTGATTTTAATTATGGATGAAAAATGTTGATGCAATATTAAGAAGCACTTGACAATTGTTTTTATTTTTCTAAGTACTACATGTCCCACTTTACCCCAGGTTCCCCTATATATTTCCATTAGAAAATATTTAACAATGAACTTTTTTAAAATATGTTGTTGTATTTTGTGTGTGTGTTTTTTATTAATATAATTAAAATCTCTAGCAATTTTTTTATTTTATCTTCATTTTCCACAAAATGATATTTTTTAATGTTTGATTTTTCAAAACCACGTACATTTACTATCGACGTAACGACAAAAAATTGTACCGGAAATAAGTTGCAACGCACAAGCAGCAGCAACAGTCTGTCTGCTTGAGCAACATGTTCAGTGTCAATAACTTGGCAACTGCTGCTGCACACCGGCCAATAACAATTGCCATTCAAATTGCTAACAATTGCAATAACAATTTAATTTAGCGCACGAATTCGAAAATTTTACGCCTCGTGAAAATTGTAATAAATCAATTGCAACGTACAATAGCAGCAACAATGCAAATAAAAACATCGAAACATTTTTAAAAAAAAGTATTTTTTTTAAACAATAATTATAACTGCATCGAAAAAAATATATTAAATAAAAATGACAACGATTTTAGTAACAGTAACATTTTTAGTAACGGCAACATTTTTCGTAACGACAAAAATTTTAGTAACGGCAATATTTTTAGTAACGACAACATTTTTTTAGCAACGACAACAATTTTAGTAACGACAACACATTCAGCAATGGCAAATTTTAACAACGACAACAATTTTCGAAACGGCAATATTTTTCATAACGACAACAATTTTAGTAAGTGCAAAAAATTTAGCAACGACAAAAAAATTTTGTAACGAAAATATTTTTCATAACGACAACAATTTTAGCATCGACAAATTTTAGTAACGACAGCAATTTTATTAACGACAACAATTTTAATATCGACAACAATTTTAGTAGTGCCAACAATTTTAGTAACTACAACAATTTTAATAACGACAACATTTTTAGTAACGACAACATTTTTAGTAACGACAACATTTTTACAAGAACATCGAAAATTTCAACAATTACTAAAAATTATAAGAAAAAAAAAAACTTTGGCAACAACATATTGCGCAACAACTTCATATTCAACCACTATATTTTCAACAACAATTTCCGCAAAAAACAATAACAACCTGTTCAACTGCAACAACTACACTCACAACATTCATTGCCGCCGCTTCGCACAAAACATTGACAACAAGTTCAACGTGGCGGCAGCAACAGCAACATCAAACACTCAAGTGCAGGAAAATGAACGGCAACAGCAGCAGCAACTGCAGCAGTTTGTTGTTGCTGCCACTTTACGCATGCTTGATTAATCGGCAACAATCGGCGGCACTGACGGCAGCAACAACAGGCGTATATTCGTGCGGCCGGCCTCTAAAATAAATCAGTTTTTATTTTTTATTTATTTTGAAATCAACGCAGTTTTGTGAATTTCGCACTTGAAAGTCGTCTACATGAGTAGCAATATTCAACAGCAACAACAACAAAAACAACAACAACATTAACTGCAACTGCAACCACAACAATCTCAGCAGCAGCAACAAATAAAACTGATTCAAAGCACTGCCATGAGTGTCAATGCAAAAATTTGCATAAAATTGTTACCAAAATCAATTCCGCATGCGTTCATAATTCGTGTTATGATGGCGTTGGCGGGGAGGTGTCACAGAGTGGCGCCTGTTGTTGCTGGAAGGCGGCAACTAGTTCCATTTTTTTAGCTTTTCCTCAAGTTCAGTACCCAAGGCGTTGGCGCCATGTCGTCATAGTTTGTCACGACGCGAATAGTGGAACAATTTATTATGCGTTGTTGTTATGGTTACACATGGCTAACTGGAGTGGCATAGTGGGTTAAACCAATATCTTTGGGAACAAAATATAAATTAAAATTTGGATAAAGTTTCTAGAAAATATATTTTATTTAAAATATCATTAAATAAATTTGAATTTGATTTGAATACAAAGTAGATTTAAGTATTAAATATAATTATAAGAAAAACATAGTCAAAATAAATAGTAGTATATTTAAAAGTTATATTTCTTTATTTTAAATTTATTAATTTATTATGTTTCAAATTTGTATTTAACTTTAAAAAAATAAAAACTAATTGGATAATTAAATTTGAATTTGATTTAAGAATTAAATAAAAATGTATATAAAAACATAGTAAAATTAAATAAGAACATATTCAAATGGTATTTTTTTATTTTTGTTAATTTTAAATTTTTAAAATAAAAGTTTTAAATTGTAATTTAAAGCAAAAAAAAAGAAATGCGACTTTGTATATTTTAATTTGAATTAAAGTTAAAGAAGATTTTAGCACTAAATAATAATTCTAAAAAAATAGTAAATATTCAATCGTTATTTTTTTTTTATTTGAAATTTATTATATTTAAAATTATAGTTTATTAAAATAAAAAACAAAAACTAATTTAAATACTTAGTTTTGAATTAAATATAAAGTGGACTTAATCACTAAATATAAATTATAATAAAAACATAGTCAAATTAAATAATAACATAATAAACATTTTTTTTTTTAATTTATTAGTTATATATTACTATTTTAATACAATTATATTTTAAATTTCAATTAAACTCAGAAAAAATGAATTTGTTTATTCAAAGTTAAATTAAATATAAAGAAGATTTAAATATTAAATACGAACTATATTGAAAACATAGTAAAATTAAATACTGACATATTTAAAAGTGAAATGGTAAATTGTGAATGATTATTTCAAATTTTAATATAACTCAGAAATATTGTTCGGGTAAATATCTCTTTCGGGGAAAGTACCATTTCAGGAAAGTGTCGCTTTTGGAGCAGTGTCCATTGAGGGCAAATATCTATTTCGGGGAAATGTGCACTTAGGGTAAATGTTTGTTTCGTGGAAATATCCATATTGGACAAATATATATTAGGGGGAAATATCCATTTCAAAGAATTTTCTAATTCAGGTATAAGACCATTTTGGTAAAAAGTCTATTGCGGGGAAAAGTATAATTCTGGATAATGTCCATTTCTTGGAAATGGCAATTTCTATAAATTTCCAATTAATGGGAAATGTACATTTCTGAGAACTATCCATTTCGGGAAAATCTCAATTTCGGAGAAATGTCCACTTCGGGTAAACGTCCACTTGGGTAAATGTCCATTTCGAGAAAATATCAATTTCGGAAAAATAATAATTTCATGGAAAATGTTTATACATTTTGGAGAATGCCTCTTTCGGGAAGAGGTTCTCTTTGAAAAATGTTTTTTTTTCGGAAGGCGTATATTTCGGATAAAAATATCACTACGGAAATAGGTCCATTTCGGGAAATGACCATTTCAGGAAATTCCCGTTTCGAAAAAATATCCATTTCGGAAAAATTTCCTTTTCAAGAATAAAGTAAATTTCGGGTAATTAACTATTTCGGAGAAATATCCATGTCGGGTAAATGTTGACTTAGTGTAAATAACCATTTCCAGGAAATATCAATTTTGGAGAAATAATAATGTCGGGGAAAATTTCAACTCGGGTAAAAATCCATTTCGGGGAAATATCCATGTCGGGTAAATGTTGACTTAGTGTAAATAACCATTTCCATGAAATATCAATTTTGGAGAAATAATAATGTCGGGGAAAATTTCAATTTCGGGTAAAAATCCATTTCAGGGAGAAGCAATGTCTGTTTTCTGGAAATGTTCATTTCTGTAAAATGTCAATTTCTGGGAATTGCCCACTGCGGTGAAATTTCAATTTCGATGAAGTGTTCATTTGGCAGAAATGTATTTAGGGGAAGGATCAATTTCAATCTTTCAGGAAAGAGTCCTCTTTAGAAAATGTTAATTTCGGGAAGTATATATTTAGAATTAAATAACCATTTCAAAAAATTTGTATTTCGGAAAATTATTATTTCCGGAAAGTGTTTATTTGGAATAAAAGTGCCAGGAACTTTACAATTCGGGGAAATGCCACTTTCAGGGAAGAATCAACTGCCAGGTTATTTTTCTTTAGGAGAAGTATTATTTTTATGGTCAAAACACATTTAAAAATATATCATTAATTCTTTTTATAAATTAATATTTTTTTTTATTTTTAAAATATATTTTATTTTTCACATTTTGATTTAATTTATATTCTATAAATTATTTTTTTACATTAATTTTATAAAAAAATCAAAATTTTATTATTATCGTAAAACAAAAACAATTGTTTTATGTACTTTAATAACTTTCATAAATATTTGACTCCTTCGTTTTTATTTCATTTAATACAAAAAAAAATATCTTTTTCTGGCATTTTTTTTCACGAATCACTTTTCGTTTTGTTTTACAAAATAAGGGTGTTAAATCTTTTATTTTTTAAACAAAAATAAAACTTAATAAATTTATTTGTGTTAATATCTTTGAGCATTATTCTTCAAACACTTTAATTGACATACATTGCATTAAGTTTTGCCCACTGTAGTGCTGCAGCTGTTCACACGAAATTTCGTTACATTTCAAATTCGACACAAAATTCCGGTTCGACTTGCACTAAACGCATTGCAATGCGTGTCATAAAAAGCAACCAACAAGAAAATGATTAATAAAAAAATTAATAAAAACATAATAAAGAAAAAATCAAAAAGAACCAAATCAAAGCAAAATCAACAAAACGCATTACTTCACGGTGTAATGACTCCAGCTGTGAGCAGCGCAGTTGTTTTAATTGAATCGAATCCAATCCAATCGAATTCAAGTTGAATTGAGTTGAGTTGACGTTGAATGAATTTTTGTCGCGTACGCATGCGCCTTGCATGGCGTTGTTTTTGTGCTTTTTTTTGGCTTTGCTTGACCGCCTGCAAATGTTGCGTGACCTTGCTTATCGGCGAAGGTCATCAGCTGACGCTGAAAACAACAACATGCTGTGGTTGGCACTTTTGTCTTTTACTCTATTAAAAGTAATTTTGTTCACTTTTTTAGTTTTTAGTTTTTATTTTTAAATTTTTAGTATTTTTTCTTTTTTTTTGCAAATTGTTGACGACGCGATATTTTTGACATGCACTGTTAACTGAGTTACGCGCTGTCAATCACACCTACTCATTCACTCTATCTCTAACTCACTCATTCAAGTTTCTGCAATTGCGCGACGTATGAGCAACGCGTCGCAATCTGTTTGCCGCCCGCCAATAACTGCTACAGTTTTTGGAATGCAACGCAAAATGAGCTGCCATTCGAAATTATTACTGAAATTAGTTTCAACATTTTTTGAAATTTGGTTATTGTCAATCTAAAGTTAGTAGTTCCAGTAATTTTAAATCCTATTAATATAATAAATCTGTTTGTTAGTTTGTTTGTTCGTTTGTACGTTTGTTCCGCTTCTCCGTCCGCTTCTCCGTCCAGATTTTTACCACAGATGCGGTATGGTCTGGAAGGAATGATAGGCTATATATGGGCGGGATTGGGTAAAAAGACGTGGCACCTCCCATACAACCTAAACTTTCAAAATGATATAACTCGGCACTTTCACCAGCTACGAACATGAATCAAAAAACTCAAATACAAAAAAAATGTAAAAGCAAAAACACAAAAGTACAAAACAAAAGCAAAAATACAAAAACAAAAGCAATAACATAAAACAAAAATCCAAACTAAAGGAAAAACAAAAAATGAAAAAAAACAAAGAAAAAACAATTTTTTTTTCGACATTGTTTTTGGCAATTTTTTTTTGGAAAATGGTGATTTTTACCATTGCATTGTTTTTTGTCGTCCAAAAATTTTTTTTAACAACATTTGTTGTTTTTGTCGAATAGACGTCAAAACGGCTGAACCGAATTGAATAAAATGTTGGCACAATATGTATGTTGGGCCTGGGCAGAGTATATGCTATATCTCGGTAAGATTAGTGGACTGGCCGTGCCACCTCCCATATAACCCAAAAATTAAAAACACATTATATCAGTAATTGGGATAGCAAATTTAATTAAATTTTGGTCAGTGTTATTTTTAACCATTCTAAACGGTTTCGCCGAATGTGAGAGTGATTGGACCATTGGGCGTGGCACCCCCCATAGAAGATACATTTTACATTACGTGCATGCCAACAGTTATTATAGTGATATCAAGATATTTCACACCGGGTTAACAACCACCCAAAATTCTTTAAACTCCCCAAATTAAAACTCACCACGCTAAAACTCACCATACAAAAAACTCACCACACTAAAACTCACCACACTAAAATTCACCACACTAAAATTCCCCACACAAAAACTCACCACATCAAAACTCACCACAATAAAATTCACCACACAAAAATTCAAAATAAACTCACCACACTAACACTCACCAAACCTACACTCACCACACCGAAACTCACAACACTAAAACATCTACTGGGAAAAACTCTACGGGAAATAATTCTACAGGGATGAATTCTACGGGAAGAATTCCACCGGGAAGAATTCTAAGGGGAAGCGCAGTCTGAGAAAGAATGGTCTTTTAGAAAGTTGTTCAGGCGGAGAAATATTATTTGGTTACTACATTTATAAAACCAATAAAACACTTCAGCAGCTAAGCACGGGCCCCTCATATAAATAATAAAAATGTTTTTTATATTAATAAAATCGCTCCATATCTTTGAATAAACAAAATCTTGGCACGAGTCGTGCACGGGTCCAGCTATAATATATATATTTTAATTTAGAGCTCATCATAAATCTTGATGATATCAACGTTGACATCTACTTGATCATAAAATAAATCCATCAGTATAATTTCGTTAAACACTCATTGATTTCGACAAAAATATAATAAACAAGTTCATCAATATCAAATGATATCATTTATTCTAATTAACTTAGCAATCAAAAGTTGCTGTATACATCATACAACTCAAAGAGCGGGACACATCTCTTCAGGATTAAATTCAATTTAGAATTAATTTTCATCATGGTAATTTTGTACGTCAGAAAAACACAGACTTAAATGAAATCACCATTAACAATTTGTTGTTATCATCTTTAAATTATAATTCAGAACTCTGTCTATAATTATTAAAAATTCAACATAAAAACGACATAATGAGCTTTGATTGTAATAATCATGAACAAGCGATATCAACAAGATTAAGATATAAATGTAACAATCATACAGCCATCGTTATTGATGTTAGAGTACATTGAAATCTGCAAAATAGATTGAAACAATTCATTGCGACACCACCGGTCTTCATAATAGAAGTCAGAGAAGATTTAAATTATCGCAGATAGTCATCATTATAATAATATAGAAATTTAAATATCGATATCATCAACGAGATCATCATATTCATCACCTGTCTTCGTCATAGAATTCAGCGTCGATTGAAAGAATTCATGGCGTTCATCACCTATCTTCTTAATAAAAGTCAGATCAACATCAGATCATCATAATTATAATAATTTCGAAATTAAAACGTTGATATCATCAATGAGATCATCATATTCATCACCTGTCTTCGTCATAGAATTCAGCGTCGATTGAATGAAATCATTGCGTTCATCACCTGTCTTCCTCATAGAAGACAGAGTAGATTGAATTCGCCAACATCACATATCATCATTATAACAATTTCAAAATTTATATATCGATATCATCAACGAGATCATCATATTCATCACCTGTCTTCTTAATAGAAGTAAGAGTAGATTGACATCGTCAAAATCATTTTCAATGTAATCGAGATCCAAGAAGATGTACATTCATTTCACCGTCTAATTAATGCAAAGCAACTAAACTTCGATATCACTAATAAGAAGATCATCGATTTAATCGCCATATTTTATCTGAGATTTCATGAATTGATAATTTATATTATCGTGAAAATGTAATAAATAAATAAATAAAAACAAATAAAAGTAATACAATTAAATAAATTAAAATATTGTTTTCATTTTTATTGTCACTTTAATAGATTTGTTTTAAAATAAAAAATAAAACTAAAATGCCCCGTTGCGCAGCCCTGTGTACGAGTCGTGTACGGATCCAGCTAGTATTCAATAAAACATTCGAGGAATTCTGTTTCTATAAAATCCGTTACACTACTCAGCACAATTTTTAAAGTAGGAACAATTTTAAATTTAGATTTTTTGTTGATTTTTAATGATTATTATTATCCAGAAGATAATCTAAATTCATAATTTAAATAACTAACTGGTTGTTTATACTTCAAGCACTGTCAAAAATGAAAATTCCAATAGATCTGCTTTCGAAAGCTGCGTCTTTTGTTAGGCTCTATGCAAAATCATTGAAAATGTGCCGAGTTTGACAGTTAAATGACGTAAACGCACTCATTTAGGGTCTAGGATAAGACGGTCATAAAACATAGTTTTCTTTTAATTTTCTTATTTATGAGTAATTTCATGAATTATGTATAATACTAAATTATTTATTATTAATAGAATTAATAAATTTTATTATTATTCATAATAGGCGAAATTGTTATTATTTATTTATCATTTTAATCATGAATTATGAATAATAAATCATAAAATATATTCCAGAACCTATGCTTATATTCATGACTTATGAATATATTATACATAAAACATGAGTTTCATACCCATAATTTTGTGCAGTTAATCATAATAATTAATTTTTACTGTTATCATATATTATGAATAAAATCCAAATCATTATGATTACTTATTCTTGACTGGATATTATGAATATTATATATGTGCTAAATTTATGCTTATAATTAAGATTAATTTCTCTCCGTGAACGTATTATTAATTTTATGGTATAGTCGAAATAAATTTTCCACATAATTTATTAAATGAATTTTAATTTCTTTATTTTATAATTTATTGTATTTAAATGTCGTTATTAAAATTCACATTGAAAAAGTATACACTTCACATTACAAAAGGTTATAACCATTTTAAGTTTCCAATAATCGATTGTAATACTTGAGAAATTCGATGTGTTATTTATTTTCTATAATAAAAAAGTTAAATACAAAGAATTTGCATTAAATACTTAATGTACCAATCCGTTTAATAATGTGGATTATGCCAAGAAATGCATACAACCTTTCGGTGTAAACTCGCAAAATGACGCACAAAGCGAACATTTTTTTCTATTCGTGTTTAAGTTTTTATATGCTACATAGGGAGATGTTCATTATTATAGGAGAATACACATTAAATTATGAAATTAATGATATTGAAGTTTTCTAATACTATAAAATTCATTAGAAAACTTTTGAATCAATATTAAAAAACCATTAATACATGAACTATAAATTCAATGATCATATCATTAAGTACTTAATGGGACATTTTTTCTGAGTCTAGTAGGGTATAGTTAAATAAAAAGTTTCACCTCCGAGAACAAAATTTCTGGCATTTTTCAGGAATATTGCTGGCAAACATGCAGATAAATTGAAGTTTCTGGAAAGTGTATGGCACATTAACAAATTTTATGGAATTGTAAAAACAGATTCCCAGCATCGAGATTGTTTTGAAAAACATTGCGATATCGATCTGATGATTTTGAATGTGCGAAAATTATCAAATTCATTATTTTAAAAAAGTATTTTGTACTACTAACTGCATACGCAGACTATTACGTTACATTCATACGCATATTTCAATATAATTTTCTCTGAAAACACATTAAATTGAATACTTTTAATATTTTTTATACATGTATCTAAAATTATGATTCTGTAGTATCATTTTATATAACAATTGTTGTATGCCTTGTTGTTTAGGAGTTATAAACGTTTTCAGAACGGACTGCTGCGTTAGATAATTTGGAAATAGATTTTAAGTGAAAAATTCTACTATTCAACGTGCAATGCATAATTTCTAAGGTTTAGAATTAAAGTAACAAATTAAATTTTAATTACGCTGAACATTTTGTTTTTTTAGTTCTATAGAAGCAAAAATGTACGGACTGTTATGTTACAAAAAAACACTATTACGTTACCTGTGCGATAAATCGTTCGGATAAAAAGTAAAAAAAATATTTAAAAAAATCATTATGTTCACGATTCAAGACAGTTTCAAGAAATGGACATTGAATTCGAAGGAATCAACAATACTGTAATCATTCATTTAATTTATGGTTTCGGTTTTTGCGTTTTGGTCCATATACGCTACAAACTTATATATGACCTACACAAAAAGAAAATGTATACAAATGAACAAAATGTTGACAAATCGACGCTTGTCAGACGACGAATTGCAGCGGGCCTAAATTTGTTGGCAACGTCATTGCGGTGTTTGCAGCCTCAATAACGGACAACCGCAGCAGCAGCAACAGATAATTTTATGGCTGTCTAGCCACACCTGCAACCCAAGTGTCCTGCTGCCTGTCACCGACATCGTGAAGACATCAGGTTAATTTGTGAGCGGTCACACGCGACGCAACTCGAAACATGTTGCCAGCAGCATGTTGCAAACAATAACCACATAGAAACAGCACGTTAGAGACTGCCAAACTGACTGACTGACATTTCACTTAATTTAGTCGATTATTGGCAGTATTTACATTGACTAAACGGCCCTCGAGTCCAATCAACCGCACGAGTTCGCCTAGTTCTCTGTCTGTCTTTCAATCTATCTGTCTGTCTGTATTTCTATTTGTCTCTCTACATGTTGTAGGCGCAGTACAAAAATGCAAATCCAAATTACAAATTGCCAACATCAGCTGCTGTGACAGTGGCAACAACAGCAGTCGTCAGTCAGCAACAAATAAATTTTCTTGTCAACAAACTAAAGTTGCAGCCAATTAAGTTACGGCGCAACTTGTGGCCGTCTTGCAACGCACCTCATTTGCTACTGCAACACAAATCAATGGCATAGTTTGAGGCGACTAACAAGTTGGCAGCTATTGACGGCATTTTAAATACATTGCTAATGAGCGAGCAATGGAAAAATGCTGATTGGCGCACAAAGCAGTAAAAATGGTTGTGACAACCAAATTGATTGCACAACCATTTTATGCATAATACGTCGCAAATAATTAAAAAGTAGTTGTAACAACCACTTGCTTTTGCTTACGGAAAGTACAGAAATAGTGCTTTATTCGGTTGATTCAACTGTGCGCTCTCAATTTCTTAACCAATTAAATTACTGTTCTCTTCAAATACATGAGACTTTGTCAGTACCAAATTTTACGATTACAAATCAAAAATTTCCAAGTTCAGTTCTAATTATCTTAAAATTATATAAGAATTTAGTATTCCTAAATTAGTCTTGACAATTAAAAGAAAATGTGCTTTTATATATTTTTTTTTATTCAAAGTAATGGATGTAAACGGGATATGCAGTCAAAATCCGCATCTATAAATTATATAGAATTGATATATGGGATATTTATGGCAAAAAATGTATTGGGTAGCGTTACATGGAGAAACTTGTTTACTGATGATTTATGAATAAGATATTCATTAAACATATTTTTTCTAATTTACTTATTTATGAGTTATATTCATGAATTATGTATAATACTAAAATAGTTCATGCATAAAAAACTGCCAATCACTATGAATTTATTATGAATAGTATTCATAAATTTTATTATTACAAATTTTATTATTAATCATAACAGCCCATGTAGGAATTAACGACCGGCAAAAGAATGACACAGGCTTGTGCCAATGCTTCTGAGGCCTGGGTCAACACTGTTATCCAGCCTCGTTCCAAGACTGTGTCAAGACTGGAATGATAACTATTTTAGAAACCAATTTAACAATAATACTTACGTTAATTTGAAGACTTTTTATTCAGACAACACCAAAGAGAAAATATGACAAAAATATATATATATTTTTTCATCAGTTTAGTGTTCTTTAACATGCGAAATAGAGATGGGCATGTGAGCGTGATTCAGCGTGATTCACGTGAACCACTCGTGATCACGCGTGATTGTGATTGAATCCTAATTTTGATCACGTGAATACCGTGAGTGAGTGTGCGTGAGTACATTTTTTCGTGATTGAGTTTACGTGAGTCGAATATTTCATAAAATAAAAAAAATCTCAGTTTTATTTTTTTGCGATTTTATATATTTTTGCTAAACTACAGAACAAGGCTCAGAACTCAGAAGGCTCGGGGAGGCGACTGTCCACATTTCAGAACTATAATAAATCAAATCCTTTCTAACGACCGTCAAATACCCACCCCATCTTCAACTCAGAATAAGTTCCAAGGTTTCAGTCAACAATTGATCTAACCCCTGCCAACCGGCCGTACTTAGTATGGACAAGAGAATTTTTGTGGGGTCATGTCAATAGTTTTAGCTTGGTTTCATACGACCGTTCATGGTAATGGACATAAAACGCATTTTTTTCGATATACTCGTTTTTGTAAAAAGTTGAATTTTTCAATTTCAACTATACATGATAACTCTGTATTGACTTCCTTTTGTTTATTAAGTTTAGTTTGTTCCAGAATTTCGTGTAGGGTCCAATTTTTATTCGAGTTATAAATGTAGTAACCAAAAAAATCGCTTCAAAAAAAGTTGTTCACAAAGTCAATTCATCCCTGGTAAATTCTACCCCGGACTATTCTGTTATTGATAATTTTTTTCCAGAGATCATTTTTCCAGGGACAATTCTAAAGATTTTACACGAATTCTTCACCGGAGAATTATTTTTCGAGGCAATTTTTTTGGTTTTTATGTGAACAGCATATTGAAGGTCTTTCACATTTCCATCTCCGTTAAAAATTAAGTTATATTTTATCAAACTCCCTAACATCATAATATCATTATTGATCAGGGTTTTATTAGAGGTGCCACGCTCGGTAGACCAATCTCACCAACATATACAAATGACATCTGTATTTTTATGCATTCTGAAAAAAACACGTGATTTAACGTGATTCACGTGAATCACACGTGATCACGCGTGATTGTGATTAAATCCTAATTTTACTCACGTGATTGTGAATGAGTGTGAGTAGAGCAAAAAAGACCGTGAGTGAGTGTGCGTGATTAGAAAAATTCATTCGTGAGCGTGAGTGAGTGTGAGTCAAAACTCACTCACGTGCCCATCTCTAATGCGAAACAACACAAAAAAGGCACCATAATACTAAATACGCATTACTAAACATGGGACGAAAAGTTGTCGAGACGGAATTTTGAATTTTCTACAGCATATGGATAATACGACAAAATGTGGCTCAATATTGTCTCAGTCTTGATAAACCGAGGTATGTGTGGATGCCGAGAGTGAAAATTGTGCCAGGCTTGTGTCCAACATAAACCAACAAGGCCAGTTTGAAATCTGGAAATGATAAATGTGCCAGTCCTATGCCTAGTTTGATGGAGTCTGTGAGTGACGATTGTACCAGGCTTGTGTTTAACCCGGTATATCAATGTCTGTATAAAAACTGTGAGTGACAAGTGTGATTGGCTTGTGTCTAGCTTGAGATACTGAAGACTATGTGGAGACTGTGAGACACGACTGTGCCAAGCTTATGTCTAACGCAAACTATCAAGACCTGTGTGAAGTCCGGAAGCGACAAGTGTGTCGTCTATTTCGACATACTGAGTCTTCGTAGCCCGAGTAGAACGAGAGAACACACGACCTGTTGGAATCAGGCCTTGTATTTTCCTCGAATACTTACCGTTGTAATATCTATAAAATATTTTTACACACCTCAAGAGAACCAATAGAGGATGAAATATTTTCATACCCTATTAAATATATCACTCGTTATTGTATTCGATCCAGGAACTCCAAAGACGATTTTGAAGCCCCCGCCCAAATGTGCGAATTGAATTTTAGGCCGTATATAGGTGGGTGGTGTAGACAGTGTGTTAGTCAGCAGGAGTGAAGTATGTCTTACAACGTTTCAGAAAACCGAGGCACTTGGCCGCTTCTTTCGACACATCAAATATATGATCGTTCCAACGCGGATTACATTGTATTGATATGCCCAGAACGTCAAGATTAGTTGACTGCTCAATATCCACAGCACCCATATTTAAGGGGCGGAGGGATGAATTCATCCTTTTGTGAGATAGCAGACGACATAAGGTTTTGCTTGCATTAAAATCAACTCTATTTCTCATGACTTATGAATATCTTATACATAAAACATGATCAATACATAAAACATAATAATTGAGTTTTACTTAAATCATATATTATGAATAAAAATCAAATTACTATGATACTTATTCTTAACTGGATATTATGTTTAATTTTTGCAAATATAAAAATATATATTTTTTTAATTCAAATAATTGTTTTCTTGTATTAAACGAAAGTGTACCAACTCCGTCAGCTGCACCTAATTCCGTTATTTTAGCTTCAAAAGTATTTTAAAGAAAAAAAACTAGTATTTTAATCAAACTTTTTTATAAATAATAAGATATTAGCTTACTTTCAAAAATGCCACCAGGTTCCAAATTTATTGATATTGAATAGGGCATTGTATTGTTATTGCTCTAAAAGAGGAAAATATAAGTAGTAACGTTCTTTACATTTTTTTTCGTATTTTTTCAGTCCGTAGTAAATAAGAATTCAGTAAGTAATACGAATTCAATCAACGTAGCTAAGAATTATTTTATGTTTTTGACTAAAAGTTGAGGTAGAGTTTCGTTTTTATGTTTAATCAATTTTGTGAATAAAAAACTCTAATTTTGAAAAAAAAAAAAACATAAAATTAACAAGTTTTACAAATTTCTTCTTTTTATAGCGATACCCGTGGGCAACTGGACACCGCCCGACATCGACTATAATGAGCGTTTCACCTGGGAGGGCGCCAGTGACATGGGTGCCAACTATCGCGATGCCCTGCAGCGTGGTCTGCCCTTTCCCATTCTCACGGTGGCCGAATACTTTAGTCTCGGACGTGAGGGTTTCTCGTGGGGCGGTCAATACCGAGCGGCGGGTTACTTTGCCAGCATTTTGTTGTGGGCCTCCTTGGCCTCATGGTTGCTAATGAATCTGTTGCTGATCGCAGTGCCACGTTATGGCGCCTACATGAAGGCGTTGACAGGGGCGCTACTCGTCAGCACCAATGTCGGCTACTATTGCCTGCTGCCGAAGCGGCCGTTGATCATTTACATGGAGGGCGGTCGGCTGGAGTTTCATTTGGGCTGGTGCTACTGGCTGCTGCTGGTGGCGGGTGAGTGTCAAGAAATTTTTTAAATAGAAGAACAAAAATAAATAAAAAATTACAAATTTTTAAATTAGTAAAAAAAAATAAAAAAAATTAAATAAGAAATAAAAATATCTATCGAGTTTGGAAATATAAAAAAAAATTATAAAAAAATTTCCGAATAATAAAAAAATCATTTCCAGGCATTTTGTGCTTCGTAGCCGGCGTCTTGATCTCCATCATCGATCTGGTCTGGCCGCACACTTTCTCCACAGTGCTCGAGGTCTACTACGGCACTCCTTACGATCGGCATGTGATACTCGAGGAGTCCAGCGATGTGCGCTACCGCAAGCGTACCTCACGCGGTGGTCTCGAGGATCCGCCAGGACTTGGTTCACGCATTTTACGTCGTCTCTCGTCAAAGACACGTGATCCAAATAACATGGGACCCTATCGTCCGAGTGGTAGTGCGGCTGCTGCTGGTGGTGCTGGCGCTGGAGGTGGTGCCTATAATGGTGGCAGTGCCGCCGGTGGCATCAGCAGCAGTGCAGTTGCTACTATTAGTGGCAGCGGTGCTGGTGGCGGCGGCGGTGTGGACAACAAAAGTTTTCAGCATGATGTGCCAAAGAGTCCGTGGCGTTATCCCTTTCGCCGGGCACAACATATTGCCGCCCATCCGTTGACCATGCAGCGGACGATGTCACAGGACTCGGGTTCGAGTATTGCTTCGGCTGCCATACAAATATCGCCGTTGCACAAGCACGCGCTCTCGCGTATGTTGCCGTAAGTAAAAAATATATTTAAAATTTATTGCATACTTTTAGGATGAACGGTAAATTACAATAGTAAGAGAGAAAGGTGTTAGTTGCTTAAATTTCTTATTTCTTTATTTCTCTATTTCTTTATTTCTTTATTTCCTTATTTCCTTATTTCCTTATTTCTTTATTTCTTTATTTCTTTATTTCTTTATTTCTTTATTTCTTTATTTCTTTATTTCTTTATTTCTTTATTTCTTTATTTCTTTATTTCTTTATTTCTTTATTTCTTTATTTCTTTATTTCTTTATTTCTTTATTTCTTTATTTCTTTATTTCTTTATTTCTTTATTTCTTTATTTCTTTATTTCTTTATTTCTTTATTTCTTTATTTCTTTATTTCATTATTTCATTATTTCTTTATTTCTTTATTTCTTTATTTCTTTATTTCTTTATTTCTTTATTTCTTTATTTCTTTATTTCTTTATTTCTTTATTTCTTTATTTCTTTATTTCTTTATTTCTTTATTTCTTTATTTCTTTATTTCTTTATTTCTTTATTTCTTTATTTCTTTATTTCTTTATTTCTTTATTTCTTTATTTCTTTATTTCTTTATTTCTTTATTTCTTTATTTCTTTATTTCTTTATTTCTTTATTTCTTTATTTCTTTATTTCTTTATTTCTTTATTTCTTTATTTCTTTATTTCTTTATTTCTTTATTTCTTTATTTCTTTATTTCTTTATTTCTTTATTTCTTTATTTCTTTATTTCTTTATTTCTTTATTTCTTTATTTCTTTATTTCTTTATTTCTTTATTTCTTTATTTCTTTATTTCTTTATTTCTTTATTTCTTTATTTCTTTATTTCTTTATTTCTTTATTTCTTTATTTCTTTATTTCTTTATTTCTTTATTTCTTTATTTCTTTATTTCTTTATTTCTTTATTTCTTTATTTCTTTATTTCTTTATTTCTTTATTTCTTTATTTCTTTATTTCTTTATTTCTTTATTTCTTTATTTCTTTATTTCTTTATTTCTTTATTTCTTTATTTCTTTATTTCTTTATTTCTTTATTTCTTTATTTCTTTATTTCTTTATTTCTTTATTTCTTTATTTCTTTATTTCTTTATTTCTTTATTTCTTTATTTCTTTATTTCTTTATTTCTTTATTTCTTTATTTCTTTATTTCTTTATTTCTTTATTTCTTTATTTCTTTATTTCTTTATTTCTTTATTTCTTTATTTCTTTATTTCTTTATTTCTTTATTTCTTTATTTCTTTATTTCTTTATTTCTTTATTTCTTTATTTCTTTATTTCTTTATTTCTTTATTTCTTTATTTCTTTATTTCTTTATTTCTTTATTTCTTTATTTCTTTATTTCTTTATTTCTTTATTTCTTTATTTCTTTCTTTATTTCTTTATTTCTTTATTTCTTTATTTCTTTATTTCTTTATTTCTTTATTTCTTTATTTCTTTATTTCTTTATTTCTTTATTTCTTTATTTCTTTATTTCTTTATTTATATATTATAATTTTTACATTTTTAAATTTTAGAACATATTTTAAACATTTTATTTATATTTCAATTATTTTTTATTTCTTAGAAATCCTCCTATAAACCGTGTACGTGACCTGGATCACTGGTGATCGACAATAACTAAAATTTAAATAATTTAAAATAATATTTTAACATTTCGAACGTATTTATTTTTTAGACAAAACGAAAATCTTTTCCTTTGCATAATTTTGTGATAAAATAAATAATATAAAATTAATATTAGTTAAAAAAAATGTATGTAATTGACAAAAATTGTATAATTTAATAGTTTTTTGTTTTGTTTCAATTTTGTTTGTTTAAATATTAAGCTATAAAAGATATATTTAAGAAACATTTCTCAATTCTACTGAGGACTAAAAAGCACAAATTGGCTAAATAACTAATTAACGACTATTTATTAGGTAGCAAGCTATTGATAAATATAAAATTTAATTTTAATTTTTAGTTTTAAGAAGTGATGACGTCACTGTGATAATTCTCACATGTTGCTATAAATTGCATAAAATGCTGCTAGGCACAGAATTATTATTTTATTTAATTTTAACAAAATACAAATTGGCTTTTAGTCTATAAGTTATGACAAAAACTAAATATAATAAAAATTAAATTAAGCTTTGATTGAAAATGATAAAATTATAAATCCACTAAATATTAAGACAACAACGAAGAAAATGCAAAGACCATGAGAGAAACAAAATTATTTATTTTATTTTTAATTTTTAGTTATTTATTGTGAAATTGTAAAACTATTTGTGAGGACAAAACCTAGTGAACTAAGTGCGAATTATTGTAAAACTTGATTTATATATAAACGATTGTTGTGCTAAATACAGACAAATTTAAAACAAATTTTACAATATTTTTTTATTCATAAATTTTCTTAAAAATAGAAAGTATGAAAATTAAAAATAAGAAGTAAAGAAATCTAGAATAAAGAAATAATGAAATAAAAAAATAAAGAAATAAAGAAATAAAGAAATAAAGAAATAAAGAAATAAAGAAATAAAGAAATAAAGAAATAAAGAAATAAAGAAATAAAGAAATAAAGAAATAAATAAATAAATAAATAAATAAATAAATAAATAAATAAAGAAATAAATAAATAAATAAAGAAATAAAGAAATAAAGAAATAAAGAAATAAAGAAATAAAGAAATAAAGAAATAAAGAAATAAAGAAATAAAGAAATAAAGAAATAAAGAAATAAAGAAATAAAGAAATAAAGAAATAAAGAAATAAAGAAATAAAGAAATAAAGAAAGAAAGAAATAAAGAAATAAAGAAATAAATAAATAAATAAATAAATAAATAAAGAAATAAAGAAATAAAGAAATAAAGAAATAAAGAAATAAAGAAATAAAGAAATAAAGAAATAAAGAAATAAAGAAATAAAAAAATAAAGAAATAAAGAAATAAAGAAATAAAGAAATAAAGAAATAAAGAAATAAAGAAATAAAGAAATAAAGAAATAAAGAAATAAAGAAATAAAGAAATAAAGAAATAAAGAAATAAAGAAATAAAGAAATAAAGAAATAAAAAAATAAAGAAATAAAGAAATAAAGAAATAAAGAAATAAAGAAATAAAGAAATAAAGAAATAAAAAAAAAAGAAATAAAGAAATAAAGAAATAAATAAAAAAATTAATAAATTAAAAAATTAAAAAAATAAAGAAATAAATAAATAAATAAATAAATAAAAAAATAAAGAAATAAAGAAATAATAAAGAAATAAAGAAATAATGAAATAATGAAATAATGAAATAATGAAATAGTGAAATAATGAAATAATGAAATAATGAAATAATGATATAATGAAATAATGAAGTAATGAAATAATGAAATAATAAAATAATGAAATAATGAAATAATGAAATAATGAAATAATGAAATAATGAAATAATTAAATAATGAAATAATGAAATAATGAAATAATGAAATAATGAAATAATGAAATAATGAAATAATGAAATAATGAAATAATGAAATAATGAAATAATGAAATAATGAAATAATGATATAATGAAATAATGAAATAATGAAATAATGAAATAATGAAATAATGAAATAATGAAATAATGAAATAATGAAATAATGAAATAATGAAATAATGAAATAATGAAATAATGAAATAATGAAATAATGAAATAATGAAATAATGAAATAATGAAATAATGAAATAATGAAATAATGAAATAATGAAATAATGAAATAATGAAATAATGAAATAATGAAATAATGAAATAAGGAAATAAAAATTCAAAGTATCACAAAAAATTCTTTTTTTCATAAAAAATTAATACAAATTTTTCACTAAAAATTCAAATTTTCCCTTAAAATTCAATTTTTCACTAAAATTTCAAATTTTCATTAAAAATAAAAATTTTCGTTAATTTATTTGATTTAAATTTAATATTATTTAAAATTTTTAAAAATTTGTATATTTTTATGAAGCACCCTCTATCCATCAACAAAGTTTTATTGTTTTTTGTTGCTTCAACTACACCCTGTTACCACTTTGTGTTGCATACCTTTAGGCATATGCATTAAATATTTAGAGGCATTCGCACTGACGTCATACGCTCTGTAATGCTGTTACAAACATTTTGTAGCAACATAAATTTCTATTTTCTTCGAGCTACCAAAAATATTTCTATGCAAACGTATAAATCAAATTATTTTTGCATTTCAAATAAAATTTATTTTTTGTGTCGCATATGATTTTAGGGAACAGCAGCAGAGCACGGCAGCGTCAGCTAAAAACAGACGAAACTACTATTTTTAGATGGGGGTTTGGGGAGTAGACAAACAGTAGTTGGGTTAAATTTTCAAGTGTTTCAGGGTGGGTGGTAGAAATCAAGATTTATATCATTTTCATTGTGTGCAATAAAAAGCTGCTACTTGCTACTTGCTGCTGCGACTACTGCATGTTGCTGCTGACAAAAAAGAGCCAACAAATAAAATAAAATATAAAAAAATGAAATAATAAAACACAAATATATTTCATGCAGCACATTTGTGCTGCAAATAATACAGTTATTTATTAATATAAACAAATTGAAGAAAATGCGCGCAATTTTATTTACGACATGCAACGAAGCATTTCGCGAATGCAGAAAATTCAACGTGTTTTTCTTTAGGGGATGCAGTGGATGCTAAATAAAAATAAAAATAAAATACTAAAATTCTACTTTTGGTTTTGTGTTCGACAAAAGTGTTGGCGTGGAATTTCTTCTAAAGAATTTATAATTTATATTTTCTTGATATTTTTTTTGCAATTGTGTGATTTGTGTAATTTAAATAATTGATAATACCATTGCATAGTTTTAGGACGTCAGGTGCGCAGAGTTTGTTTTATGTTACTCATACGTCACACAGTGTGCCCAAACGCTCTTAAATCGGGTGAAATTCAGTATTTTCGGAACCACTCAACCGATTTTAAAAATTTAATAAGTTTTGTACAGAGAGAACTTCAGAGAACTTAAGTTTTAAAATTGGAGTATGTATCTTTAATGGTTATGCAGATAAAAATCAGTAAAGTTGAGATTTTTTTCATGAACATTTTTTCAAAAAAATTTAAAAAATCCAAAAGTTATCCGATTTATAAAATTCTTTTTTTTATGAAAATCTTACATTGAGATCTAAAGACAATGTGCTTACATATCTTGATTAGTTGTAAAGATATAGACCAGAACACGATTTTTTATTTTAATTTTTGAAGACTTTACTTTACATAATTATACATAGATTGTACATTATATCATGAAATCATAATATTTGTATGGAACTTTTATAAACAATTAACACATAAATCATAAACTAAAAACCGTTTTTAAATATCTCAAATGGTTTAGTAAATATAAAATTTTGATTAATTTCCTATTCAAAATACTAAACATGATTCGGCTGGTTTAATTAATTTTGTATTTCGTATGGGAAATTAAGCGAAATTAATATTAAATTTGATTGAACATAATTAACGCTATGATAAATCTATCATCATAAAACTATTACCGAATATATAATAATGTTATTAAATTCAAAATTAATAAAAATAATTTGTAAATAAAGGGTTTTTCAATAAGAGCGCTATTAAAGTTTTTTTTCAAGGGTTTTTCAACAGGGACGCTACAAAAGTAGAACAACAGGGACAGCAAACGACGCCATATTTCTTAGCGCTCTTTTGACATTTCTCTTCAGTAAGGTTTGCCATTTCATGATGGAAAGATATACGAGACAACAACGAGTCGAAATTATTAAAATTTACTACCGAAATTCGAATTCGAATATCTTTCCATCATGAAATGGCTCTACTTTTGTAGCGTCCCTGTTGAAAAACCCTTTATATGCATTAAAAGGGTAGAATAATGGACTTGTAATAAGTTATTTTAAAAATGTTATCTTTTCTGAAATAATGTTGTCCTGCTTATATAGTTCAACGGGAAAAAAATAAGTTAGGTTAAAAAATGTTAAGAACTAATTAGTCTTTCAAATTGCATACTTAAATTTTTACGTTGGGCTTTGAAAACTTTACTGCGGGTGTGCAAAATCAAAATAAAATTAAAAAATACGAATTATGTTAATTAAACATTATGTTAATTAATATGTCATTTTGCGCACATATGTAAAGTAAATATATAAGTGTTTGGTATCATTATAAGAAGAGATTTCAAGGAATCTATGCGGCAAATATAAAGATAATCTGTACAAAGTTTCTGAATACTTTTTTTTTAAATAAAGAAAAATAAAAAAAAAATAAAATTATAAAAAAAACTTAAAATTTGACTGAATATATCTAAATAAGTATTAACCTTATCATCATGAAACTGTTACTTAATATACAATAGTTTTATGTACTTATGCTTTATTAAAACATGTTTAGGAATATATATATATTATAATGTGAGATATAACGGTTTTAACCTTAGTCCCATTAAAAAATAAGTATTTTTGGAAAATATACTACCATGCACATACACCGGGCAAAAATTAATAAGGGTCAAAAATACGTAAAAATAGCTCGTCCTTAAAACTGCTTACTTAAATTTGGCTTTCAATATTGAAAACTTTTCTAAAGGGGGTCAAAGTAAAAAAAAATAAAAACTTGAACTTTGACCAGTGTTGCCAGGTTGGTTAAATATATTTTGGATAAGTTTTATCATTTAAAAGATTATCAGTAATGTTATCTATCAAAAAATATAACAAAAGTACATGCTACTGAAGAAAAAAAATACTTGCGTAAAAGTCAATTTTTCCCATTAAAAAATGGAAATTAAAAAAATGTTCGACTTTACAATTTTTATTTACTAAACCACTTGAGATATTTAAAAACGGTTTAGTTTATGATTTATGCGTTAATTGTTTATAAAAGTTCCATACAAATATTTTGATTTCATGATAAAATGTACAATCTATGTATAAATATGTAAAGTAAAGACTTCAAAAATTAAAAAAAAATCAAGTTCTAGTCTATATCTTTAAAACTAATCCAAACATTTTCTCATGTAAGCGCATTTTCTTTAGATCTCAATGTAAGCTTTTCACAAACAAAAGAATTTTAAAAATCGTATAACTTTTGGATTTTTTACAATTTTTGAAAAATTTCTCAACTTTAGTGATTTTTGTCTCCATAACCATTTAAGATATAAACTCCAATTTTAAAACATAATTTATATTAAGTTCTCTCTGCACAACACATTTTAAATTTTTAAAATCGGTTGAGTGGTTCCAAAAATACTGAATTTCGCCCGATTTAAGAGCGTTTGGGGACACTGTGCGTCAGAGTGCATAAATCAATTTTCTAGGTTAATATTTGATGTTATACAGGGTGTTTGGTTCATCGATGTCAGTAATTCATGGGGATATTCTATGACTCAAAAAAATAAGAAAATGTTTAATAAAAAATATCCAATTCTACACCCAGTTTAATATACAGGGTGTTTAAAAGATGCATATTACTGACATAATCTACTCCAGAAAATTGGTTATAAAGTATAATCTGTTTATAAATGAATATCAGTTTTTGACTAATATTTTAGACGATTAACCCCATGATTTTTTCCGTTTTTAAAATGTACGTTAAGTTGAAATTTCAAAAAATAAAAATACAAATTTTGACTTTGTCATTGATTATCTCAAAATTTCGTTACGGATTACTACTATTTTTATAATTTATTAATATAGCCCAATTCGTTCCCAGTCACAGTGCTGGATCTTGAGATTTAATGGATAAAAAAATCGAAATAATTGAGAAATAGGTTTGAACATTTATTATAATTGTAATTCTTATCTTATTACTTTACATAACATATTACTTCTTAACATATTTTCTCACAGACAGTTACGGACAAAATAATAGAGTCACCAACTTCTTCCACATATTTTGAATTTTTTTACCAATTTTTGTTTACGAATGTGTCGATCAGTTGTAATAAATTATTATCAATATGTCTTATTTCAAAAAAGATTGATTGCGAACACCTTAAAAATAGGCTTAGTTTGGTACAACCCTTTATACACAAAAGTCAGTATTGAAAGATCACATTAAAAATAATTTTAAGTTTATATATTTTTAAAAAAATATAATATGAATGTAATAATTTTATAATCTCCGTAAATATATTAAAATTCATTTTGTAAAAAAATAAATTACTTTAGAAATATGGGTCCGGTAAAGCATTGCTCCGATATCAAAGGTTCCCCTATTAAAATGTTAAAAAAAGTAAAGTCAAAGCTATCGCAAATCAACCAAATCTATTGGGAGGTCACGTTATGCATTTCTGGCTCCAAAACTATATTTTAAAAAGGTATACCATAGATAACTGTCATGAAGATGGATAATCACATAAAGTTATTATTAAGTTGGGAAAAGTACTGAGAATGAATTGGTTTTAGTAAACTCGAGAATATTGCATTGTAATCTATGTTTACAATGTCTAGCTCATCGGGAAATAAATTTAAATTTTATAGCGAACAGACAGAAAGCTAAAAAAAAATGTCAATATTATAGTCAACATTTAAATTTTTACTTTTGTTTTTTAAAATATACGCTAATTTTTAAAAACAAAAAGTCATGTGTTTCAAAGACGTAATACACCATTGGAAAGGTAACTTAATTATCTAAAACATGGGTACAAAATTGATATACATTCCTTGACTAGTTTATGTCAGTAATATGCATTAATTAAATACCCTGTATCGTAAACTGAGCACAAAATTAGACATACAATTATTAAAGCTCTCCTTGATTGATGCTCTTTTGCTCGCACATGTTCATGTTCATCATCAGAAGCTTAATAAGTAAACATTTAATAACTTCAAGTTTTTTGTTGTTATTTTTTAGTATCTAAGTGGTGAAATTTATAAACAAATTTTTTGATGTCCCCATGAACCCTCAAATATCCAACAGTCAACTCAAAATGGCGTTGGAAGGCGTCAGCTCAAGATTCAGACATAAAGTGTTTTTCAACAGGGACTCTACAAAAGTAGAGTGACAGGGACAGCAAACGACGCCATATTTCTTGCCGCTCTTTTGACATTTCTCTTCAGTAAGGTTTGCCATTTCATGATGGAAAGATATACGAATTCGAATTTCGGTAGTAAATTTTAATAATTTCGACTCGTTGTTGGCTCGTATATCTTTCCATCATGAAATGGCAAACCTTACTGAAGAGAATCTTAGAAGAGCGGCAAGAAATATGGCGTCTTTTGCTGTCCCTGTCGCTCTAGTTCTGTAGCGTCCCTGTTGAAAAACCTTAAAAAAAAACTTTTGTAGCGCTCTTATTGAAAAACCCTTTATAACACAGCACAACAAAAAATTATTTCCAATCTTAGTATGTGAAACTAATGGACTAATAGGACCACATGCACAGCTATTATATATTGGATAAAAATTTTGGGTTATTACATAGAATAAAAATTTGGAATTTCTCATATTTTTCTATATATTTTGGACTTTATCTTTTTAGCAATTTGAATTATCTGTCTGATTTCTATTGTATTTCATTGAGAATACTTTATTTAATATTTTTAATTTAATACAATGGAATTGTGATGTACTTACTCAGCCAAAGTTATCAACAGCCAAACGTAAAAATTATATTTTTTAAGGCTGGACCCATGCACGACTCGTGTCATGATTTTGTGAATGCATGTGATTTTATTAATATATGGAACATTTTTATTATTATATCTTCCCCGTAGAATGCTTTCCCGTTGAATTCTTCCCCGTAGAATTTTTTCCAATAGAAGTTTTAGTGTCATGAATTTTAGTGTGGTGAGTTTAAGTGTGGTGAGTTTTAGTGTGGTGAATTTTGGTGTGATGAGTTTTAGTGTGGTGAGTTTTAGTGTGGTGAATTTTAGTGAGGTTAGTTTTAGTGTGGTGAATTTTGGTATGGTGAGTTTCGTTGTGGTGAATTTCGATGTGATGAATTTCGGTGTGGTGAGAATTTGGGATGGTTGGTATAACCTGGTGTGAAATATCTTGAGATCACTATAATAACTGTTGACCATCTGGAAAATGTACCTTCAATGGAGGGTGCTACGTCCAGAGGTCGAATCCCGCCCACATTCCGGGAGACCGTTGAGAATGGTTAAATATAACGCTGACCAATCCTAATTGCTGTTATAATGTGTTTTTAATTTTTGGGTTATATGTGAGGTGCCACGCCCAGTCCACCAAACTTACCGAGATATAGCCTATACTCTGCCCGGAATTTTAGGCAACTGATCGAGACTATTTTTGCATTGACCATTTTTTATTAATATTTTTCGGACCACTATTTCCAGAGATACAGTCGAATGTTAAAATAAAATGATCAAAGATCACCATTAAGGTTTCGTTTAAAACTAATAGGATAATCTTTTAAAAATTTAAGTTTTTTTATCATGAACATGTGGACAATGGTCATGAACATCAAATTTTTTAGTCCTTAAAAATAAAATTTAAATTCTAATAAATATTCGAGTCAAATTGCAAGATGGTATTTTGAAGCCATGATATTTAAAAATCCCCGACGGATCCTAGAGTAGCTAAAAATTAGAATTCGTAACGAAGATTCGGATTTTCTCTAAGACTATACTCAGAATTGCGGTGTCTATGTTACAAATATGTTATTTTTATTAATACATTCATCTTCGTATTTTATTTTATTGTTTTCTTACTAATATATTTAAATACTTTTGTTACTTGGCAGTTTTTTCGTCATTTGCTATAATTTTTCGGCAAAAAATGATTTCACCATACTAAATATCGACATTTTTAGTTTTCGATATTTTTTATTTAATATTTTAGAATTTGTTTTCTATATTTATACCCTACACTACGAGTGAAAGGGTATATTCTTATTTGGTACGCCATTTGTAAAACTCAGAAGGAAGCATCTCCGGTATGAAAAATATACTTGATCAGCATGACCTCCTGAGTCGATTTAGCGATGTCCGTCTGTCTGTCTGTTAAAATCTTTATTATAGAAAAACTAAAGGAGCTAAACATATAAAACTCCTAATTTAGATTATTTATACACAGTCTGTCAGTGAAAATGGGCATTATCAGTCCATTGTGACCTGTGATCCGACCACTTATGTTCAAATACCTCATATAAAACATTTTACTGTATATGTGCGTTGGTAAACTTTTTTGGTCATATATATATATTGAGTTCATGCTCGAATACATGAAAATAATGTTTTCCCTCGAAACGACTTGTGGTTAAAAAAAAATCGAAATTCGGTACACCTAAATATGGGTATCAAATGAGTGGAAATTCTTCAGCGATTAAAATTTTGTAGTTATTTTCAGGATTCGTTTACCCTGGTGACCTATATACCAATTTGAATGGTAACCACACATATATGTAGGGTATTATTTTAGGGTATATATTTTGATAATCCTAATTATCATAATAAGTAGCCGCGATAGCTCAGTGGTTAGTGCCTTGGACTTCGTACCGAAAGGTCTCCTGTTGAAGCCAGGACTGGGGCTAACAACATCTTTTCATAGAAACATTTTTCTATACCGCGCTACCTCTCGGCAGTTAATGACAAACCTACGAGAGTAAAACATTGCCTATGAAAAGCTCTCACCCGCCGTTCGGATTTGGCAATAAACTGTAGGTCCCACCACTTTGAGTACAAAAATAACACGCACAGCTCAAAATGGTTTGAGAGCTAAGTTCTTATAGGACTGTAGTGCCCAACTATTATTATTAATATTTGGGCACCTACTATAAAAAGTCCTTACTTTAATCTAACCTTCCCAACTGGTTTTGTTTTAGGTTTCGCGATTTTTAATTTCTTCATTTTTTCTTCGGTACTTTTAATTTCGAATTATCGTTCCAGATTCGCTAGAAACTGCGTTGAGATCTCATAGTTCCTGAGGTCTCCTTTTTTGTATGAGATATTTAAATATGAAAAGTGATGTTTTTTGCATTTTTTGTAATTTTTAACCACTGTATCTCTTTAATTTATGAAAAGCTCATTATAACTGAATATATTAAGGGACAACTAATTTAGATTTATTCTACTACAATACCAGTTTCTTTATCTCAACCCCAGACAATATTTTTGCCAGATTCAAGGAGTTGAGAAATATTTGTTTGCTATATTTGGAACAGAATATCCCAAAGTTTTTTAAATGTTTCAAAAGTATGCCGGGACACAGACTAAAACAAATTTCACAAAATTTGATAAATTCCCGAGACAAATTTCTGACATATTTTAGGAATAGGAATATTTAATAGTAGCCGCGGTAGCTCAGTGGTTAGTGCGTTGGACTGCGAGCCAAAAGGTCCCTGGTTCAAGCCTGGACTGGGGCTAACAACATCTTTTCATAGAAACATTTTTCTATACCGCTCTACCTCACGTCAGTAAATGGCAAACCTACGAGAGTAAAACCATTGCCTATGAAAAAGCTCTCACCCGCCGTTCGGATTCGGCAATAAACTGTAGGTCCCACCACTTTGAGTACAAATATAACACGCACAGCTCAAAATGGTGAGAGAGCTCGGCCGAAGTTCTATACAGAACTGTAGCGTCAAACTATTATTATTATATTATTTAATATTTCCGGTCAACACATAGATAAATGAAAAACGAGTTGGGAAAGTTTGGTCACATGGGTAAGTTCGGTCACATTGGACGGACTTTATAGTCGGTCGGGCCCGACTATGGAATACCCTACACCTTTGGTGGGGATATTTAATTGTATACCTTAATTTAAGTTATTAATTACGCTCAACCCACCACATTGGTATATTATTCACATATCAGAAATTGACTTCTTATATCTCCCTAATTTAAACCAGTTGGGAAGGTTAGATCACATGGGAAATTTTAAAGTAAGTGTAATTATGATAGTTAGGATTATCAAAATTATAGTCGGTCTAAGCCGACTATAAATACCCTACACATATGTGTGTTTACCATTCAAAGTGATATATAGGTCACCAGGGTATACGAATCCTGAAAATAACTACAAACATTCAATCGCTGAAGAATTTCCATTCATTTGATACCCATATTTACAAATTGGTAGGTGTACCGAATTTCGATTTTTTTTTGTGAACCACAAGTCTTTTCTCCGGAAAACTTTATTATCATGTATTTGAGCATGATGTCAATATATATTTGACCAAAAAAGTTTACCTAAGCACGTATACATAAAAATTGATCTTTATATGTACATTTTATATGAGGTATTTGAACATAAGTGGTCGGATCATAGGTCACAATAGACCGATCTCGCCAATACAGCGCACATACAGCGTAGGTATATTAGTAATCTAAGTTATAAGTTTCATTTATCTAGCTCTTCAATTTTAAAAGTAGTAGGGATTTCAACAGACAGACAGACGGACAGACAGACGGACAGACAGACGGACAGACGGACATCGCTAAATCGACTCAGGAGGTCATGCTGATCAAGAATATATATACTTTTCCATACCGGAGATGCTTCCTTCTGGGTGTTACAAACGGCGTACCAAACTGAATATACCCTTTCACTCTTAGTGTAGGGTATAAAAATTGATATAAAAGTATAAAAAATACTAATAAAAAGAATAATAAAAATAAAAGTGGGCGAACCACGCCTACATATAAGTTTTTTTAGGCTAATATTTCATAGATTTGATTTTAATAATTCACGGCTAAAATTTCCACTATGAAAACCCGGAAAATAATTAAAAAAAAACGTGGGCGGATCACGCCCATTTTGGGACCACATATTTTTATGTAAATTCTAACAATACGTTTTAAAGTTTATAACTATATCTTGAATACTTTTCGAGTTATTAGTTCCTAAAGACTTATATGAAAGTGACTTGTATGGGAGGTGGGCGTGGCCGTTGACGGATTTCGCTCATTTCCGAAGTCAGTTCCTACTTTTGGCTAAAACATGTTGAAACGAAATTTCATCGCATTCTGAGACGTATTTCTCAAGTTACTACGTTTTCGGACAGACAGACGGACATGACTAAACACACTCTGGTAGTGATGCTAATCAAGATATACTTTTTCATACCGGCCACGCCTCCTAAGACGCGTTACAATATATGCACAAACTTAATATACCCTGAACCTCATATGTGTAGGGTATAATTAAGGAAGACATGGCAGTTTATAAAAGTTTATGGAAGATTTATAGAATTTTCACGGAATATTTTGCAAAAGGGCACAAACAGACAGTTTTTGATACGAATTATGTTGCTAAACAGCTTTAAGCATCCCGTTATACTTCCTTTTTTTTGTTTGTTTGACTTTAATATGCCCGAAATATTCCAGAAATTTTATTTCGTGGGTTTTAAAATTTTGTGTGATTTCAAAAGCAGTTATTTTGGATTGTGTATAAAATATACTGCTTTTGATACACCGCTTTTGTCTGCTTAAAAACTGGCAATAATTTTTTTCTTGCTCATACGGTAAATGCGGTATTTTTCCAATCGAAATATTAAACAATCTGTTTTCTAAAAATTAGCTATAAAATAAGCTGACATATGAATTACAGTTTAATAAAAAAGTTACATAAAAAATATTATGTATGGGGTATCCTTTGAAAAATCTTAAAACACAATGTAATAAACACTTTTACCAACACTTTTAATGATGCTCATTGTCACATAAAATAATTTTTGTATAGATATCTAAAACTTATTAGTGTCTTCCACTTGGTATATTTTCCATTATATTTGAGTTATTTGTTCATGTCATACTTTTCAATATCAAGCTCTACAGAATACATTTGGAAAAAGCCAATTTCGTTAGGTGTGCTGCTGTAAAATGGGGTTTTCTGCGAATTTTCCTTAATAATTAAGAATGTCTGTGTAATTAAAAAATTACAAATTCCACTGTTTTACCTTTTCGGGTATAAAAATAATCTCTTGAAAATAAAAATACCTTCTTCGAAATTATAAATTAAATTTTTCAGAAAGATGGTAATAAAATATCATAAAAAACCTCATATTATAATATTTAATATAATTTCGGATAAGGACAAAGTAATTCAGCATTTTTTCTAGCAATAGCAGTAAATAGTGTTGCTCTCCAGATAACAACGAAATGGCGTCGCATGTGCAGCAGTGCGCATAAAATTTACAACATCAAAAGTGTCCTGACAGGAAGTTGTCGAGTCCTTCATCCACTGCATCACTTATTACAGCAATTGTACCTGTACTCTAGCAACAGCAGCAGTTGCTGGCAACAAAATTTAAAACAAATACAATGTTGCTACAACGGCATTATTGGCCAACGTTGAGTGAGTTAAATTCTACCGCTCCACCCACCACTTGACCAACGGCAGCAACAACATTGGCAAGAATTGCTGCAACGACTTGTAAAAGAAAAAATATTAAATTTTCTTCAAGAATCTCTGGTGGCTTCAGAAGTTGACGTGAATCTGTAGAAAATGTCGACAAAGACTTCTTGCTTTAGTAGCAAAGTCCGGCTATATTATTTCTGGCATTGCTGAAACTGCAGCTGCTGCTGTTACAATTGTCGCTGCTGCTATTACTGCTGCCTCTGTTGCTACCTCTGCAGCTCTGACTCTGTTGCTGCTGGTAATAAAAATTTCAAACGCATCCGCTTGCTTTCAATTTTTTATTTATCGCACTCACATGTAAAGCATCCTCGAAGGAGTGCCGAAGGATGCGACGTTGTTGTCGCTCACATTACTTCGTCCGTTGCCAGCAAAAACAGACCAAAAGGAAATGTATTTATTAAATTATTATTTATAATTAAATGTAACAAGAATTTAAATTCAACACATTGTAATTAATTATTTGTACTATAAATTAAAACTTTCACTAAAAAATAAAATGTATACTAAAAATTAAAATTTTCACTAAAAATTAAAATTTTTTATTTAACATTTAAATTTGTACTACAAAATCCAATTTGTACTAAAAATTTTATTTTGTACTTAACATTTCAAATTTCCACTAAAATTAAAAAAAAAGTTTAACTATAAAATCTAATATTCACTAGAATTTGAAATTGCATTAAAATATTAATTTTGTACTAAGCATTTAATTTAAAAATTTAAATTCTAAATAAATCTTAAAATTGATGACATCTTCAAATTCCTATTGGGTCTGCCATATACATATAAGTATTATAAGCATGGGAACATTACCTGATGTTGCTGACACATCATGCAAGTTGCTGTAATTCCACGTTTCAATTTATATGCTTTGGCGCAGTGTTGCCAAATTTGTCTGCGCTGTTTTATGTTGTAGGTAGAAGAAATTGGCGTGCAGCAGCAGTTGCTGCTGCAGACAGACACATGATCGTAACGTGATTTTGTATCATTTTATTTAGTGTTAGTTTTTTTTTTTTGCATTTATGTTGTGTTTTCTTAAGTTGTTCGTATTGAATTGTCATATATTGTGTTGACAACAGCTGCGAAAATACGAGTTGTAAAAATGCAAAAACGGCTTGAAGAAACACGAAATAAAAATAATGCATTTTATGTATTGAAATGTAATTCAATTAATTCAAATATAAAAGAATTAAAAGTACTAAAAGTATTAAAAGTATTAAAAGTATTAAAAGTATTAAAAGTATTAAAAGTATTAAAAGTATTAAAAGTATTAAAAGTATTAAAGTATTAAAAGTATTAAAGTATTAAAAGTATTAAAAGTATTAAAAGTATTAAAAGTATTAAAAGTATTAAAAGTATTAAAAGTATTAAAAGTATTAAAAGTATTAAAAGTATTAAAGTATTAAAAGTATTAAAAGTATTAAAAGTATTAAAAGTATTAAAAGTATTAAAAGTATTAAAAGTATTAAAAGTATTAAAAGTATTAAAAGTATTAAAAGTATTAAAAGTATTAAAAGTATTAAAAGTATTAAAAGTATTAAAGTATTAAAAGTATTAAAAGTATTAAAAGTATTAAAAGTATTAAAAGTATTAAAAGTATTAAAAGTATTAAAAGTATTAAAAGTATTAAAGTATTAAAAGTATTAAAAGTATTAAAAGTATTAAAAGTATTAAAAGTATTAAAAGTATTAAAAGTATTAAAAGTATTAAAAGTATTAAAAGTATTAAAAGTATTAAAAGTATTAAAAGTATTAAAAGTATTAAAAGTATTAAAAGTATTAAAAGTATTAAAAGTATTAAAAGTATTAAAAGTATTAAAAGTATTAAAAGTATTAAAAGTATTAAAAGTATTAAAAGTATTAAAGTATTAAAAGTATTAAAAGTATTAAAAGTATTAAAGTATTAAAAGTATTAAAAGTATTAAAAGTATTAAAAGTATTAAAAGTATTAAAGTATTAAAAGTATTAAAAGTATTAAAAGTATTAAAAGTATTAAAAGTATTAAAAGTATTAAAAGTATTAAAAGTATTAAAAGTATTAAAAGTATTAAAAGTATTAAAGTATTAAAAGTATTAAAAGTATTAAAAGTATTAAAAGTATTAAAAGTATTAAAAGTATTAAAAGTATTAAAAGTATTAAAAGTATTAAAAGTATTAAAAGTATTAAAAGTATTAAAAGTATTAAAAGTATTAAAAGTATTAAAAGTATTAAAAGTATTAAAAGTATTAAAAGTATTAAAAGTATTAAAAGTATTAAAGTATTAAAAGTATTAAAAGTATTAAAAGTATTAAAAGTATTAAAAGTATTAAAAGTATTAAAAGTATTAAAAGTATTAAAAGTATTAAAAGTATTAAAAGTATTAAAAGTATTAAAAGTATTAAAAGTATTAAAAGTATTAAAAGTATTAAAAGTATTAAAAGTATTAAAAGTATTAAAAGTATTAAAAGTATTAAAAGTATTAAAAGTATTAAAAGTATTAAAAGTATTAAAAGTATTAAAAGTATTAAAAGTATTAAAAGTATTAAAAGTATTAAAAGTATTAAAAGTATTAAAAGTATTAAAAGTATTAAAAGTATTAAAAGTATTAAAAGTATTAAAGTATTAAAAGTATTAAAAGTATTAAAAGTATTAAAAGTATTAAAAGTATTAAAAGTATTAAAAGTATTAAAAGTATTAAAAGTATTAAAAGTATTAAAAGTATTAAAAGTATTAAAAGTATTAAAAGTATTAAAAGTATTAAAAGTATTAAAAGTATTAAAAGTATTAAAAGTATTAAAAGTATTAAAAGTATTAAAAGTATTAAAAGTATTAAAAGTATTAAAAGTATTAAAAGTATTAAAAGTATTAAAAGTATTAAAAGTATTAAAAGTATTAAAAGTATTAAAAGTATTAAAAGTATTAAAAGTATTAAAAGTATTAAAAGTATTAAAAGTATTAAAAGTATTAAAAGTATTAAAAGTATTAAAAGTATTAAAAGTATTAAAAGTATTAAAAGTATTAAAGTATTAAAAGTATTAAAAGTATTAAAAGTATTAAAAGTATTAAAAGTATTAAAAGTATTAAAAGTATTAAAAGTATTAAAAGTATTAAAAGTATTAAAAGTATTAAAAGTATTAAAAGTATTAAAAGTATTAAAAGTATTAAAAGTATTAAAAGTATTAAAAGTATTAAAAGTATTAAAAGTATTAAAAGTATTAAAAGTATTAAAAGTATTAAAAGTATTAAAAGTATTAAAAGTATTAAAAGTATTAAAAGTATTAAAAGTATTAAAAGTATTAAAAGTATTAAAAGTATTAAAAGTATTAAAAGTATTAAAAGTATTAAAAGTATTAAAAGTATTAAAAGTATTAAAGTATTAAAAGTATTAAAAGTATTAAAAGTATTAAAAGTATTAAAAGTATTAAAAGTATTAAAAGTATTAAAAGTATTAAAAGTATTAAAAGTATTAAAAGTATTAAAAGTATTAAAAGTATTAAAAGTATTTAAAGTATTTAAAGTATTTAAAGTATTTAAAGTATTTAAAGTATTTAAGTATTAAAAGTATTAAAAGTATTAAAAGTATTAAAAGTATTAAAAGTATTAAAAGTATTAAAAGTATTAAAAGTATTAAAGTATTAAAAGTATTAAAAGTATTAAAAGTATTAAAAGTATTAAAAGTATTAAAAGTATTAAAAGTATTAAAAGTATTAAAAGTATTAAAGTATTAAAAGAATTAAAAGTATTAAAAGTATTAAAAGTATTAAAAGTATTAAAAGTATTAAAAGTATTAAAAGTATTAAAAGTATTAAAAGTATTAAAAGTATTAAAAGTATTAAAAGTATTAAAAGTATTAAAAGTATTAAAAGTATTAAAAGTATTAAAAGTATTAAAAGTATTAAAAGTATTAAAAGTATTAAAAGTATTAAAAGTATTAAAAGTATTAAAAGTATTAAAAGTATTAAAAGTATTAAAAGTATTAAAAGTATTAAAAGTATTAAAAGTATTAAAAGTATTAAAAGTATTAAAAGTATTAAAAGTATTAAAAGTATTAAAAGTATTAAAAGTATTAAAAGTATTAAAAGTATTAAAAGTATTAAAAGTATTAAAAGTATTAAAAGTATTAAAGTATTAAAAGTATTAAAAGTATTAAAAGTATTAAAAGTATTAAAAGTATTAAAAGTATTAAAAGTATTAAAAGTATTAAAAGTATTAAAAGTATTAAAAGTATTAAAAGTATTAAAAGTATTAAAAGTATTAAAAGTATTAAAAGTATTAAAAGTATTAAAAGTATTAAAAGTATTAAAAGTATTAAAAGTATTAAAAGTATTAAAATTATTAAAAGTATTAAAAGTATTCAAAGTATTAAAAGTATTAAAAGTATTAAAAGTATTGAAAGTATTAAAAGTATTAAAAGTATTAAAAGTATTAAAGTATTAAAAGTATTAAAAGTATTAAAAGTATTAAAAGTATTAAAAGTATTAAAAGTATTAAAAGTATTTAAAGTATTAAAGTATTTAAAGTATTTAAAGTATTTAAAGTATTTAAAGTATTAAAAGTATTAAAAGTATTAAAAGTATTAAAAGTATTAAAAGTATTAAAAGTATTAAAAGTATTAAAAGTATTAAAGTATTAAAAGTATTAAAAGTATTAAAAGTATTAAAGTATTAAAAGTATTAAAAGTATTAAAAGTATTAAAAGTATTAAAAGTATTAAAAGTATTAAAAGTATTAAAAGTATTAAAAGAATTAAAAGTATTAAAAGTATTAAAAGTATTAAAAGTATTAAAAGTATTAAAAGTATTAAAAGTATTAAAAGTATTAAAAGTATTAAAAGTATTAAACAGTATTAAAAGTATTAAAAGTATTAAAAGTATTAAAAGTATTAAAAGTATTAAAAGTATTAAAAGTATTAAAAGTATTAAAAGTATTAAAAGTATTAAAAGTATTAAAAGTATTAAAAGTATTAAAAGTATTAAAAGTATTAAAAGTATTAAAAGTATTAAAAGTATTAAAAGTATTAAAAGTATTAAAAGTATTAAAAGTATTAAAAGTATTAAAAGTATTAAAAGTATTAAAAGTATTAAAAGTATTGAAAGTATTAAAAGTATTAAAAGTATTAAAAGTATTAAAAGTATTAAAAGTATTAAAAGTATTAAAAGTATTAAAAGTATTAAAAGTATTTAAAGTATTTAAAGTATTTAAAGTATTTAAAGTATTTAAAGTATTTAAAGTATTAAAAGTATTAAAAGTATTAAAAGTATTAAAAGTATTAAAAGTATTAAAAGTATTAAAAGTATTAAAAGTATTAAAAGTATTAAAAGTATTAAAAGTATTAAAAGTATTAAAAGTATTAAAAGTATTAAAAGTATTAAAAGTATTAAAAGTATTAAAAGTATTAAAAGTATTAAAAGTATTAAAGTATTAAAAGTATTAAAAGTATTAAAAGTATTAAAAGTATTAAAGTATTAAAAGTATTAAAAGTATTAAAAGTATTAAAAGTATTAAAAGTATTAAAAGTATTAAAAGTATTAAAAGTATTAAAAGTATTAAAAGTATTAAAAGTATTAAAAGTATTAAAAGTATTAAAAGTATTAAAAGTATTAAAAGTATTAAAAGTATTAAAAGTATTAAAAGTATTAAAAGTATTAAAAGTATTAAAAGTATTAAAAGTATTAAAAGTATTAAAAGTATTAAAAGTATTAAAAGTATTAAAAGTATTAAAAGTATTAAAAGTATTAAAAGTATTAAAAGTATTAAAAGTATTAAAAGTATTAAAAGTATTAAAAGTATTAAAAGTATTGAAAGTATTAAAAGTATTAAAAGTATTAAAAGTATTAAAAGTATTAAAAGTATTAAAAGTATTAAAAGTATTAAAAGTATTAAAAGTATTTAAAGTATTTAAAGTATTTAAAGTATTTAAAGTATTTAAAGTATTTAAAGTATTAAATGTATTAAAAGTATTAAAAGTATTAAAAGTATTAAAAGTATTAAAGTATTAAAAGTATTAAAAGTATTAAAAGTATTAAAAGTATTAAAAGTATTAAAAGTATTAAAAGTATTAAAAGTATTAAAAGTATTAAAAGTATTAAAAGTATTAAAAGTATTAAAAGTATTAAAAGTATTAAAAGTATTAAAAGTATTAAAAGTATTAAAAGTATTAAAAGTATTAAAAGTATTAAAAGTATTAAAAGTATTAAAAGTATTAAAAGTATTAAAAGTATTAAAAGTATTAAAAGTATTAAAAGTATTAAAAGTATTAAAAGTATTAAAAGTATTAAAAGTATTAAAAGTATTAAAAGTATTAAAAGTATTAAAAGTATTAAAAGTATTAAAAGTATTAAAAGTATTAAAGTATTAAAAGTATTAAAAGTATTAAAAGTATTAAAAGTATTAAAAGTATTAAAAGTATTAAAAGTATTAAAAGTATTAAAAGTATTAAAAGTATTAAAAGTATTAAAAGTATTAAAAGTATTAAAAGTATTAAAAGTATTAAAAGTATTAAAAGTATTAAAAGTATTAAAAGTATTAAAAGTATTAAAAGTATTAAAAGTATTAAAAGTATTAAAAGTATTAAAAGTATTAAAAGTATTAAAAGTATTAAAAGTATTAAAAGTATTAAAAGTATTAAAAGTATTAAAAGTATTAAAAGTATTAAAAGTATTAAAGTATTATAAAAGTATTAAAAGTATTAAAAGTATTAAAAGTATTAAAAGTATTAAAAGTATTAAAAGTATTAAAAGTATTAAAAGTATTAAAAGTATTAAAAGTATTAAAAGTATTAAAAGTATTAAAAGTATTAAAAGTATTAAAGTATTAAAAGTATTAAAAGTATTAAAAGTATTAAAAGTATTAAAAGTATTAAAAGTATTAAAAGTATTAAAAGTATTAAAAGTATTTAAAGTATTTAAAGTATTTAAAGTATTTAAAGTATTTAAAGTATTAAAAGTATTAAAAGTATTAAAAGTATTAAAGTATTAAAAGTATTAAAAGTATTAAAAGTATTAAAAGTATTAAAAGTATTAAAAGTATTAAAAGTATTAAAAGTATTAAAAGTATTAAAAGTATTAAAAGTATTAAAAGTATTAAAAGTATTAAAAGTATTAAAAGTATTAAAAGTATTAAAAGTATTAAAAGTATTAAAAGTATTAAAAGTATTAAAAGTATTAAAAGTATTAAAAGTATTAAAAGTATTAAAAGTATTAAAAGTATTAAAAGTATTAAAAGTATTAAAAGTATTAAAAGTATTAAAAGTATTAAAAGTATTAAAAGTATTAAAAGTATTAAAAGTATTAAAAGTATTAAAAGTATTAAAAGTATTAAAAGTATTAAAAGTATTAAAAGTATTAAAAGTATTAAAAGTATTAAAAGTATTAAAAGTATTCAAAGTATTAAAAGTATTAAAAGTATTAAAAGTATTAAAAGTATTAAAAGTATTAAAAGTATTAAAAGTATTAAAAGTATTAAAAGTATTAAAAGTATTAAAAGTATTAAAAGTATTAAAAGTATTAAAAGTATTAAAAGTATTAAAAGTATTAAAAGTATTAAAAGTATTAAAAGTATTAAAAGTATTAAAAGTATTAAAAGTATTAAAAGTATTAAAAGTATTAAAAGTATTAAAAGTATTAAAAGTATTAAAAGTATTAAAAGTATTAAAGTATTAAAAGTATTAAAAGTATTAAAAGTATTAAAAGTATTAAAAGTATTAAAAGTATTAAAAGTATTAAAAGTATTAAAAGTATTAAAAGTATTAAAAGTATTAAAAGTATTAAAAGTATTAAAAGTATTAAAAGTATTAAAAGTATTAAAAGTATTAAAAGTATTAAAAGTATTAAAAGTATTAAAAGTATTAAAAGTATTAAAAGTATTAAAAGTATTAAAAGTATTTAAAGTATTTAAAGTATTTAAAGTATTTAAAGTATTTAAAGTATTTAAAGTATTAAAAGTATTAAAAGTATTAAAAGTATTAAAAGTATTAAAAGTATTAAAAGTATTAAAAGTATTAAAAGTATTAAAAGTATTAAAAGTATTAAAAGTATTAAAAGTATTAAAAGTATTAAAAGTATTAAAAGTATTAAAAGTATTAAAAGTATTAAAAGTATTAAAAGTATTAAAAGTATTAAAAGTATTAAAAGTATTAAAAGTATTAAAAGTATTAAAAGTATTAAAAGTATTAAAAGTATTAAAAGTATTAAAAGTATTAAAAGTATTAAAAGTATTAAAAGTATTAAAAGTATTAAAAGTATTAAAAGTATTAAAAGTATTAAAAGTATTAAAAGTATTAAAAGTATTAAAAGTATTAAAAGTATTAAAAGTATTAAAAGTATTAAAAGTATTAAAAGTATTAAAATTATTAAAGGTATTAAAAGTATTAAAAGTATTAAAAGTATTAAAAGTATTAAAAGTATTAAAAGTATTAAAAGTATTAAAAGTATTAATAGTATTAAAAGTATTAAAAGTATTAAAAGTATTAAAAGTATTAAAATTATTAAAGGTATTAAAGATATTAAATAAGGTAAGAATGATTAAATATAATTAATATTGTTTTTTGTTTAATTATCGTAAAACACTTCGATATAGTAGCACATTTCATTGTTCTGCTTGAATGCCGCCTTCCGGTCTCAACTGATTTCCATATCATTTAATCCTTCTGTTACTGTAGAGTACATATTTTTGGTTGCAATTTTATTACTGTCACTGTTGTTCTGGCGCATTTTGTGTGCCATCAATTTGCATCGATCACAATCAAAGATTTCAGTTTAATAGCAATAGTAATAGTAGTTGTAGCAACAACAGACGCAGAGCAGCAGTAGCAGCAACAGCAATAAACAACAACAGCAAAACAAATAAACGAAAATGGATGAGTTTCTGTCCGTTTTTGTATTTTTATTGTCAATACACTCTCATCGACTAGAACAATAATAAAAGACAAATACTACAAAAATAATAAAAAAAAAATGTTAAAAAAGAAATAAAAAATAACGAATAATGTAGTCCATTTATTTTGTTGTAGTATATATTTTATAGTTCCTTCAAAAATTGCCAGAGTTTAATTTAGAAACTTTAAAATGAAATTATAAAAGAAAAACTAATTTTACCAGTAAGTTCAAAGTGCTGATCGAAATCGTACTTACTCAAATTTCAATTCTATCAAATTTATTTAGAATTATTTTTTGTTATTCTTGGTTTTATATTATATATGAGACATACCCACTGTAAGAGATAAATCACTTTTATTTTTGGGGGAATCAAAAAATAGTATGATAATTATGCTTATTTACCTTAAGAGTTAAAAGTTTTCTGGATTTACCAATATTCATTATTGCACATTGATTTGTTGAGGCAACCAACTAAATTGCCCTACTCAATTATTCGGTTGCAGCAATACAATAAAAACAACCTCCTCATTCGATTGTGGCAACTTCCTCATTCGATTGTGGCAACCTGCTCATTCGATTGTGGCAACCTCCTCATTCGATTGTGGCAACCTCCTAGTTTGTGAGTATGATGTTGTTGCTACTCTCTAGTCGGTATATAAAACTTTATTAATGAATTTCCATTGTGTTCGACGTCTGTACATTTTTGTTTCTTTATTCCTGTATCCACAGTAGTTAGTAAGATTCTGGCAACCGAACTGCTAATAGACAAGAGCTTGCCATTTGTCATTTATTTTGTTCATGCAACAACGTAGGTACGCAATTGCCAGAACAAATGCACGAAGGTCAATTTTGGCATAATGAAAATGCAATCATGAGGTTACGACAACCGAATGTGCAGTTGCGAGGACTAACATTACGGTTATAGTTCAATAAGGTTCTTTCATTTCAATGACATGAGGTTACAAAAAATATCAATTCCGGTTGCATCAATGAAATGTTGGTTCGAATAACCACATGCCAAAAGAGGATTTTTCTATTTTTTCACTTCAATATAAAACAAAAAAATTAAAAACTAATTTTTAAATTTTGTTCATTCTTTATAATATCAAAATGCTTTTTTTTTGGTGTAAATTTGATTTTGATTTATTTTCAAATACATTTTTTTGTTTCTTTTTTCTTTGCAATCGCAACGTCTTTTGCGCACAATGACATGCTTAAGCATCACAAGAATTGAATTAACTGCAGGAAGCTAGCTGCATGTGGATCCTTGTTAGTACTGAAAAATGTCACAAGATATAAATTTCAACAAATTCGTCTTTGTTTGTGCAACTTTTGATTTGTTTTTGTTTTATGTTGTTATTATTTTTTTTATTTTCTATTTGTTTTTGCATTATTTTCATTGTTATTTAGTTGCCATTTGCAATGCTTTGACAAAGCATTTGACAAAGATAAAAAAATAAATAAAATAAACTTTATATGGCAACATTTTGTGTTTATTGACAACTGCTGCGCTCAGCGCACTTGTCCGAATTCAAAGAATATTTCCAACGTAAAGATTGAGTGGCAGCATAGCAAAACAAGCGGAATTTTTCTGCTCGTTTATATTGCAAAAGTTGTTGATATTTTTGTTATACATTAAAAATAAAAGTACAAAAAAAAACCAAACTAGCAAAAACTTAATGCAATAAATTTTCTTTGAAATTTTAAAGTTGGCCAAAAAGTCAACGCATTCATCAAGGCTCAAAAAACTTAAAAAAATACAATAAATAATTTAGTTTTTTTAAGAGTTTTTTTGTACTAAACGTGACCAACGCACAGCCACGTTCAATGATAGAAATCAGGTGTTGGCAACATTATTCTTTGGAGCCATTTTGCATTTCATTGTGCGCCACTTTTTCTTTTGCGTTGGCAACACTTTTGACTCGTTGGAAAAATGCATTCTTTGTATTTGTAGCTATTCTGTGCGTGCTTCTAGGTGTTTTTTTTATTGTGTATTTTTTTTGCATTTAATGGTTTTTCTTATAAATGACCACTGGACGCGGTAACAATAGGTGTTTCGAATATTTTTGTATAAAACTTGTAGACGTTTTATTTCCGAATTCATGTTTGTTTAATTTTTTATATCCATTTATTCATGAACATTTTTCCCGGACATTTCTTTAATTTTTTCTCTAAATTCTTTTCTGAGGTAATTCTACTCCTTTTTATATTCCCCGCACATTTCTATTCCGAGACAATACTTAACCTAAATTAATAATACAAAATCCAAAATATTAAATACCAAATACAATACACAAAATACAAAATACAGAATACAAAATACAAAATGCAAAATACAAAATATAAAATTCAAAATACAAAATGCAAAATATAAAAGACAAAATTCAAAATACAAAGTACAAACTACAAAATATATAATACAAAATACAAATAAAATACAAAAATAAAAAAAAAAACAAAATACAAAGTACAAATTATAAAATACAGAATAAAGTACAAAAAATAAAATACAAAATGCAAAATATAAAAACAAAATACCAAATCCAAAATACAAACTACAAAATACAAAATGCAATATTTAAAAGACAAAATACTAAATAAAAAATACAAACTACAAAATACCAAATACCAAATATAAAAAACATCATACTACATACATCATAACCCAATACAAAATAAAAAATATAAAATTTAAAATACAAAATACAAACTACCAATTACAAAATACAAAATGCAAAATACAAAATACCAAATACAAAATAAAAAATTCAAAATGCAAAATACAAAATAAAATATACCAAACACAAAATACAAACTCCAAAATATTAAATACCAAATACAATATACAAAATACGAAATATGAAATGCAAAATGCAAAATGCAAAATACAAAATACAAAATACAAAATATAAAATACAAAATACAAAATACAAAATACAAAATACAAAATACAAAATACAAAATATAAAATACAAATTACAAAATATAAAATACTAAATACTAAATAATAAATACTAAATACTAAATACTAAATACTAAATACTAAATACTAAATAATAAATACTAAATACTAAATACTAAATACTAAATACTAAATACTACATACTAAATACTAAATACTAAATACTAAATACTAAATACTAAATACTAAATACTAAATACTAAATACTAAATACTAAATACTAAATACTAAATACTAAATACTAAATACTAAATACTAAATACTAAATACTAAATACTAAATACTAAATACTAAATACTAAAAACTAAATACGAAATACAAAATTCAAAATACAAAATACAAAATACAAAATATAAAATACAAAATACAAAAAACAAAATATAAAATACTAAATACTAAATACTAAATACTAAATACTACATACTAAATACTAAATACTAAATACTAAATACTAAATACTAAATACTAAATACTAACTACTAAATACTAACTACTAACTACTAAATACTAAATACTAAATACTACATACTAAATACTAAACACTAAATACTAAATACTAAATACTAAATACTAAATACTAAATACTAAATACTAAATACTAAATACTAAATACTAAATACTAAATACTAAATACTAAATACTAAATACTAAATACTAAATACTAAATACTAAATACTAAATACTAAATACTAAATACTAAATACTAAATACTAAATACTAAATACTAAATACTAAATACTAAATACTAAATACTAAATACTAAATACTAAATACTAAATACTAAATACTAAATACTAAATACTAAATACTAAATACTAAATACTAAATACTAAATACTAAATACTAAATACTAAATACTAAATACTAAATACTAAATACTAAATACTCAATACTATATGCTAAATACTAAATACTAAATACTAAATACTAAATACTAAATACTAAATACTAAATACTAAATACTAAATAGTAAATACTAAATACTAAATACTAAATACTAAATACTAAATACTAAATACTAAATACTAAATACTAAATACTAAATACTAAATACTAAATACTAAATACTAAATACTAAATACTAAATACTAAATACTAAATACTAAATACTAAATACTAAATACTAAATACTAAATACTAAATACTAAATACTAAATACTAAATACTAAATACTAAATACTAAATACTAAATACTAAATACTAAATACTAAATACTAAATACTAAATACTAAATACTAAATACTAAATACTAAATACTAAATACTAAATACTAAATACTAAATACTAAATACTAAATACTAAATACTAAATACTAAATACTAAATACTAAATACTAAATACTAAATACTAAATACTAAATACTAAATACTAAATACTAAATACTAAATACTAAATACTAAATACTAAATACAAAATACCAAATACAAAATACAAAATAAAAAATACAAAATAAAAATATAAAATACAAAATACAAACTACAAAATACAAAATACAAAATACAAAATACAAAATACAAAATACAAAATACAAAATACAAAATACAAAATACAAAATACAAAATACAAAATACAAAATACCAAATACCAAATACAAAATACAAAATACAAAATTTAAAATACAAAATACAAAACATAAAATACAAAATACAACATACAACATACATCATACAACAATACATAATACAAAATATTAAATTTAAAATACAAAATACAAACGACAAAATAAAAAATTCGAAATACAAACTACAAATTAAAAAATAAAAAATTCAAAATACAATATTCAAAATACAAAATATAAGTTTTTGGTACTTTGAAAATTATTTAGTACATTTTCTAAAAATTAAAAACTGACAAAATATAACTATATAAAAAAATATCAAATGTAAATGAAAAATTGTATACTAATTTTATATAAAAATATAAAATAAAGTAAAAAATTGTGCATTTGACAAAAAATAAAATAACAACCAACAATCAATACAAATGAACTACAACAACAACCTGCGGCAACAAAAATAAAACAACAGCTATAAAAACAACAACAAGCAGAGGAACCGAAATAATTGAAGTCAAAAATAACGCAATATTGAAATTCGTGCTGCATGACGACCATAGTATTGTGCAATATTCAATGCACTGATTGCGCATTTTTTTATATTTTTTTCTGTTAGTGCTTCTACAATGCATATTTTTGTTGTGCGTATAATATTGTTGTAATTGTTGTTGTTGTTGTCAGAGACACATATACAGTTTATGGTACATGCGATGCCAAATTCGAGTAAATTGACAATTTTTATGCATTTTAACAATTTTAACCTTCGTTGACAGCACGAAATTGCGTATGACAATAAAAAATTACGTGCAGTCAAACACACACACACATATTCGAAGAGACAGACAGACAGACAGACAGACAGACAGACAGACAGACAGACAGACAGACAGACAGACAGACAGACAGACAGACAGACATACTCACACACACACGTGTGCATATTTTATACAGTCACTCACTCATACAAACTCTCGCACGCGCATCCTTATTTTGTTTAATGTCAAACATCAATGAGGTCAGCAAGCGCGCGCTCGTTTCGTTCTCTTCAATTTGTAGCCTTGTGTCCTTTTTAAGTACCCTTCGATCGACGCCACTCCCCTTTGTTGGACTTCAACTGCAACTGAAACACCTCAACCTTCATCTCAACTCTTGAGCCTTCTCCAGCTTTTGTTATGTTGTCATAATGTCCCTTTAGTAGCTCTTCTGCCTGCTACACAATAAAAAAATGGATTTATAAAATAAAACTATTAGAGCCAATTTGTTAAAACAGCAAAATTTATTGTTATTGCAAAATATTTGTTTCAATACTTTTTTATTTATATTAAAAATGATCTTTGTGTGTCTCTTTTATCTATAATTTATTTTTATTTAATATAAAAAAAAAATAATTACATATATACCACATACTGTGTAGTTGAGACAACTTTTTTTGTTGAAAAACAATTTGTTGTGGTGTGACGATCACATTTGGCGGCAAATGTAACCGCACAATATCGGTGCACAATATCGGCGAGAACGACACTATTCGACGGCGCTAGCAACGCCGTCCGAAACAACGAGGCGCAGAGGAGCAAAAGCTCACCAACAAAGCTACAACGTATGTCGTTTACACACACACACACGGTGGTGAGCGAACGAGAGAAATCACCACTGTGTGCCTCACCACTATACAAGCGCTAGTGAGCGAAGCGACATGGAGATCGCTAACACATGCGCAGTGGTGAGCGAGCTTTGGCACACCAACATGCCAAAGCTACACAATAGTTGGGCAACAAAGCACCAACGACGTGGTACAATGCACCAACGCTTCACCAAGTCCTCGCCTATAAAGGGCGAAGCACAAGTGAAAATCGGTCTCTCTTCGATAGATCTTCGACCTGGACGACAGTGACTAGTGGCAGTATATCCTCGGCTTCTACAGGATATACTGTGGACTAGCATGTGGCCCCGGATTCTACGGGACCACACGAAAAATCACTAACGACTGACCCAGTTTCCCGCCCTGGTCATGGGTACCGACAGTTAGAGCAATACCAGAAGTACAACACCATGCAGGACTAGCAGCATACCGGAAATACAACCCCAGCAAGGAGTAAGTTTGGTTGAAAGACATCCTACTTAATTACCAAAAAGCAGCCACATGCGGCTAGCAGAAAGTGCCACATGCGGCCATATTCAAAACGCATGAATTAAGCTGCAGACGCAGCCTATAACCAGACATCCTACTTAATTACTCAAAAGCAGCCACATGCGGCCACCGCATAATTGAAACCCAGAAGAAAACGGCCACATGCGGCCAGCAGAATACTGAAATCTACAAGAAAGTGCCACATGCGGCCATATTCAAAACGCATGAATTAAGCTGCAGAGGCAGCCTATAACCATAATTATATAATAAGGAATTATTTGAATAAAGAACTACTATCTATTATTAAAATCTCGGTGTACGGCGTATTTATTTGAAAAGGGGTCTTGAGGGGTTCCCTGTCACTATAATTTTGTAACTAAAATTTTGTAACGTACGGACCACTGGAGCCCGCTAAGCTATCCCAGCTCTGAACCCGGAAACCGGCTCGTTACAGTGGCTGAATAGCTTTAATAAAAAAAGTTTATTAAATGTATAAAATACTCAAATTAACTAAAGGAATTATCTTTCTTATACTACTCTATTTATGTTGATACTGCTAAAATTTTTATAATATTTGTTAATTACATTAATATTTTATATAATTACTTCAATTATGCAAGCATATATTTGGTTGATACCAATTTGACTTTAATTTTAAATATGTTGTAATTTTGTGAATCTTTCTTATTAGTGTAAACATTGTTTACTCAACAAAACATTTTAGTTTCCTCCGAAAAATTGTTGTTTATATAACAAACTATTTTGTTTATACTACAAACTATTTTGTATATATAACTAACTATTTTATATATAAAACAAACTTTTTTGTATAGCAAACTTTTTTATTTATATAAGAAACTATGTTGTTTATATAACAAATAACTTTGTTTATATAACAAATAACTTTGTTTATATAACAAATAACTTAGTTTATATAACAAATAACTTTGTTTATATAACAATTAACTTTGTTTATATAACAAATAATTTTGTTTATATAACAAATAACTTTGTTTATATAACAAATAACTTTGTTTATATAACAAATAACTTTGTTTATACAGGGTGTTCGATGTCAATAATTCAATGGGTCATTCTATGATTCACAAAAATAAGAAAATGTAAAACAAAACTATGTCCTATTTTGCACCCTGTTTGAGATACATGGTGTATAGTAAATGCATATTACTGATATAACCTAGTCTAGAAAATTGGCTATAAAGTATAATGTGTTGATAACTGAATAACAATGTTTAGCTCATGTTTTAGAAAATTAAATTATCATTCAAATGGTATATCACATTTTTGAACCGCATAATTTCTTCCTATTTTAAAATGTAAGTAAAATAGAAATTTTAAAAAATAAAAATTCAAATTTTTTCTTTTCTATTGAATTTCTAAAAATTTCGTTACTGATCACCCCATTTTTTTCTAAATTACCTGTTTATTCCCAATACTTTCTAACCAATTACAGTGACTTTAAACTTGTATGTTATGCTACAGAAATAATTACACAGTGGCTTGAAATAAAAATAATAAAAACGATATAATTGAGAAATTATTTTAAAAATTTATTAAAATTATAATCATTATCAGATTACCTCACAGAACATATTTTTTATTATGTTTTCAAACATTTTTTTTTTAATTTCAACCACCAAATCACAAGATTCACCATTGTTTAATTATTTCTGCAGCATTTCTTATCAAGTTAAAATCACTGCAAATACTTATCTATAATTATAAATTAAAACAAAATGGGGTGATCTGATCGATAACGAAATTTGGGAGAAATTCAATGGCAAAGTAAAAATTTGAATTTCTATTTTACGTACGTTTTAAAATAGTTTAAAAACAAAGATTTTATTTTTATTTTATTTTCAGGATTTCTTTCCAAAAATATTTAAATATGTTTCTATGCAAACATACTATTTTTTGGAACTGAAACAACTGATATGTTTCACTGGAAACATATTTATATTCAGGTCGTTCAAAATCATGTTGTATTTTGAACATATTTATGTTTCGGTTCAAATATTTATTTTATTTGGGTGTTGTAATTATTATGTTTCCATTAGAACATACTCCATTTTAAGGGGCAACATCAAAATGTTTTCGTGATATTATAATGTAAATCAGAGCTCATTAGAACACTGTTCAAGTCGCAAGACAAATGATTTATCAGGCAATTATATATTATGTTTCAAATTCAAAACATACATGTTAATGCCTGCAAATTTATGTTTGGGAGAGCCCTTTTTTTGCAGCGTGTATATTTGTGTATATCGTCGTTATAGAACAAAAAGTCACCAAATACATTTGAATAAAAAACCTAAATTTCGAGTTTGTTGATTACTATTATAAAAAGTAATTGATGTATTTTTAAAGTTGAATTATCAATTGATAGATTTACATTTTCTTATCATGTCAAAAATCATCGATTAAAAATTGACAGATATATAAAGATTTTAGTAAATGAACATTTGTCATTTTGAAAATGTATTTTGTGACTTTTCGTTCTACAATGACGATATAACAAATTTCTTTGTTGGTGCAACAAAAACTTTGGCTAATTTGATTAGTTAAACAGAAATATTTAAATTTCACAATTTGTTAAACTTAATGTATTAAAAATTTGGGTGTTCTATTTTACTAATTCTGCCATGAAAGCTATGTCTCTAGTAAATCTACTTCCGGACATTTTTTTCAGAAATAAATCTGTTAATGGCAATTCTTCCTCTTGCCAGTTCTGCTACCAAACAATTAATCCTCGGACAATTATTCCTCTTTAGAATTCATATTCGAGTTAAGTCTTCCCCAAGAATTTATTTTCAATACAATTATCCTCCCGATAATTTTTACTTGAGAAAATTATTCTCCGAGACAATACATCCCTATGCAATATTTGTTCGAAACAATACATTTCCGAGAAAATTCGTCGGCAGAACATTGTTTTTCGAGACAATTTATCTCCAGTTAATTCTTCCCAAGTCTCATATCCATTAATTATAATATCGAATTTACCAACGAATAATTGTCATAATAAAAACTTTTCGGGGAAGAATTCTCCGAGGATAAATGGTATCAGAAAATAAATGGCTGGGTAAGAATTAATACGAGAAAGAATTCTCGGGACATAATTGTCATAAGGAAGACTTATAGGGGAAGAATAGGAAACGATAGTTATTTCTTTTGCTGAATTTATGATAAAATCATTGCTATAAAACAAAATGTTTGTCGATACAACGAAAAGTTTAGCTAACAGTGCAAATTGTTGCAGTGAATTGGATTTTTAAGTTTATTATTTTAATTTTAGTCTAAAAAATATAAATTTAAGCAAAATGTTAAAGTTTTTAAGTTTTTTTTTAATAACATACAGATTTGTTAAATTTGTTAAAGAAAACTCTGAAATAATTTAAAAATTTCAAATTATCATTTTAAATTTAATAAAATTTGATATATATTTTGTTTCAAGGAATTTTCTTGTAAAAGTTTTTAAAAGCCAATCGTTTGGAAATGAGTAAGAATTATAATGTATTGTATAAAATTGTTTTTTTATATATAGAAAATTTTCTTAGTGTATGATTTATTTAGTTCTTTTTTTTGTTCACCACCTACTGTTGTCTGCTGTCTCATTTCATCACTTGTACCACCTCAGGCCGTTTGTCGTTTACCTACAGCCGTGTCCTGCAACATGTCCTGCAGCAGTTTTACCTTCCAATTACAACAAATTGAATTTACCTACGCTTGTAATTGTCATCGTTGGCCAACTGACATGTTGGCCCATCATGCATTGCATGTGTTTGTTTGTGTTGCCATGTCGTTGAGGTCCTTTTAAATATTTCGTTGAATAAAATCGTTGCAAAAAAATAATATAAAAAAATATATATATATATAAAATACATCAACCATTTCCAAATGCCAACAAAAAAATAAAATAATTTATTCTGCAAATATAAACAATTTTCTTGTGCCAACATTAAATGCGACGACAACAGCAACGCAAAATGCACAATTTTCTGCATTTACGATGCTTTATACAATTTACGACTATTACGGGTATTTAAAGCATTTTTTTTTCAAAGACTTAAATACCTATATAATTCAATGCCTAATTAGTTCTTTATTTTATGCAAAGATAAAATATAAAATTTGGTGAACATATTTAATTTTAGTAAAATTTTAGTTATTTAATTTAATTATTAGTAAAAAATCTAATTTTTTAGTGAAAAATTAAAATTTTAGTGAGAAATTGAATTTTTAGTGAAAAATTAAATTTATTGTGAAAAATTTAATTTTTAGTTAAAATTGAATTTAGAGTGAAAAATTGAATTTTTGATTAAAATTTAATTTTTTAGTGAACAATTTAATTTTTAGTGAAAATTTGAATTTTAAGTGAAAAATTTAATTTTGAGTGAAAAATTTAATTTTTAGTGTAAAATTTTTGTTTAGTGAAAAAATAAATTTTTAGTAAAAATTGAATTTTTAGTGATAAATTGAATTTATGTGAAAAATTTAATTTTTAGTGAAAAATTGAACTTTTAGTGAAAAATTTAATTTTTAGTGAAAAATTGAATTTTTAGTGAAAAATTGAATTTTTAGTGAAAAATTGTATTTAAGGTGAAAATTGATTTTTTAGTGAAAAATTGAAATTTTAGTGAAAAATTGAATTTCTAGTGAAAAATTGAATTTCTAGTGAAAAATTGAATTTTTAGTGAAAATTATATTTTTAGTGAAAAATTGAATTTTTAGTAAAAAATTGAATTTTTAGTGAAAAATTGAATTTTTAGTGAAAAATTGAATTTTTAGTGAAAAATTGAATTTTTAGTGAAAAATTGAATTTTTAGTGAAAAATTGAATTTTTAGTGAAAAATTGAATTTTTAGTGAAAAATTGATTTTTAGTGAAAAATTGAATTTTTAGTGAAAAATTGAATTTTAAGTAAAAAATTGAATTTTTAGTGAAAAATTGAATTTTTAGTGAAAATTTAATTTTTAGTGAAAAATTGAATTTTTAGTGAAAAATTAAATTTTTAGTGAAAAATTGAATTTTTAGTGAAAAATTAAATTTTTAGTGAAAAATTGAATTTTTAGTAAAAAATTGAATTTTTAGTAAAAAATTGAATTTTTAGTGAAAAATTGAATTTTTAGTAAAAAATTGAATTTTTAGTGAAAAATTGAATTTTTAGTGAAAAATTGAATTTTTAGTGAAAAATTGAATTTTTAGTGAAAAGTTGAATTTTTAGTGAAAAATTGAATTTTTAGTGAAAAATTGAATTTTTGGTGAAAATTGAATTTTTAGTGAAAAATTGAATTTTTAGTGAAAAATTGAATTTTAAGTAAAAAATTGAATTTTTAGTGAAAAATTGAATTTTTAGTGAAAAATTGAATTTTTAGTGAAAATTTAATTTTTAGTTAAAAATTAAATTTAGAGTGAAAAATTGAATTTTGAGGGAAAAATTGAATTTTTAGTGAAACATTTAATTTTTAGTGAAAAATTTAATTTTTAGTGAATAATTTTTAATTTCTGATAGTTTCTACTACAAAATTGAATTTTAAAAATGTCGAAAGAAAAAATTACTAAAACCAATATTTCGACAAGTTAGTTGTTAACTCTTTAATAATTAAAACGATTTCGCGTACTCCAGACATATTTTATTAATTGTCTTCTGCGAGATACAGATACCTTTTTACTTTTTTTATAACGCAAAATATATCTTTAAATAAAACAAAAGAAAAATTAATAAAAGTTAAAAAAAAACAAATAAATAAAATATAATATTTTCTGCAGCAATGAAATGAATAAGAACGAGTCGCGAAAAAGACAAAAATGAAATAATAAACACAAAAGTAAAACGTAGCTACATAAAGTAGCCTTTAGCAATATTTTTAATATTTGCGTTCGACAGTAAAACAATTCTTTATCTTTTGCACAGATTTTATTATTTGCTGTCATCTGCGTTTTCGCTCGAATCGAAGAATGTTTCGGTACTTTTTTTTTAATAGTCGAAAACGCCTGGCGGGCTGTCCGTTGGCAAAAGTGAGGGCAGCCCTGTAAACAAGACCCGTCCGAGTAGAGCAACAACGGTTGCTGTTGGCGTTGGTGGTAATGCTGATAATGATGTTGTCGTCGATGTCCGTGTCGATGAGGATGATGATGATGAGGAGCACGACGATGTTGTTTTCATTGCTGTTGTGCATGTTCAGTCATGCACAATGCAGCGTTGCTAACCGAGGGTCACATGTCCGAGGCGTATTGAAAAAGGTCCTTAAATTATTATGTGTCCCCTGCGTGTGGATGTCAGCGAAATTATTGTTGGTACTTTGTTGTTTGTGACGCTGATTGTGCTGGCATTGCTGTTGCCAGTGCTGGTGCTTGTGCTGACAACTTTATGATGCTCCACGTTGCCGAAGGATATTTATTTATAATATTATTTTTTTATACTTTTGTATATTTTAATTTTTATGATTTTATATTTTTATATTTTTATATTTTTATATTTTTATATTTTTATATTTTTATATTTTTATATTTTTATATTTTTATATTTTTATACTTTTATATTTTTTATTTTTATATTTTTATATTTTTATATTTTTATATTTTTATATTTTTATATTTTTATATTTTTATATTTTTATATTTTTATATTTTTATATTTTTATATTTTTATATTTTTATATTTTTATATTTTTATATTTTTATATTTTTATATTTTTATATTTTTTTATATTTTTATATATTTATATTTTTATATTTTTATATTTTTATATTTTTATATTTTTATATTTTTATATTTTTATATTTTTATATTTTTATATTTTTATATTTTTATATTTTTATATTTTTATATTTTTATATTTTTATATTTTTATATTTTTATATTTTTATATTTTTATATTTTTATATTTTTATATTTTTATATTTTTATATTTTTATATTTTTATATTTTTATATTTTTATATTTTTATATTTTTATATTTTTATATTTTTATGTTTTTATATTTTTATATTTTACACTCAATATTACTGTTAATATTAGTGTCAATATTACTGTCAATATAACTGTCAATATACTGTCAACATTACCGTTAATTACACTGACAGTAATACTGTCAATATTACTGACAGTATTACTGTCAATATTACTGGCAACATTACTGACAGTATTAATGTCAATATGACTGACAGTATTACTGTCAATATTACTGACATTATGGCTGACAGTAATACTGTCAATATAAGTTTAGTTTATTACTTTCGAAAATACTAAACAATATTCAAAATAACTCTTTTAAAAAATGTATTTATCAATATTATTATGTTTATCAATATGATTGTCAATATTACTGCCAATAATATTGCTGTAATATGTTTGACACTTGCATAATTTCAAAGTATGAACCCCACATGCGTATTGTGTTTATTGCATGTTCTTCAAAATACTTTGCCCCATAGCACTGTGGCCGGCCACTTGTCACTAAACGTGCTCAAAATGCCGCCATTAAAAGCAATTTTGAAAATTCAATTAGGTACTACCAATTTTGTGAATTCATATAGTAGATGTAGGTACTATACTTTGTTGTTTTTGGCGTACGTTGCATGTGCGAAATCTGTTCGAATCGCGCACTCGAAATCGTGCGGCTAAAAGCAGACTTTTGAAGAGTTGCCGTTCGAAAAGGCTGGCCGGCTACAACACTCTGCTCTGCGTATGGTGGGTCTTTAATTCTATGATGGTTTTTTTCAAAGGTCATTTTTATGATTTCGTTAGTTTGCTACCAGCACTGAACGAACAAACGAACGGCTCATAATGATAGGTTTTGAGTGTGGACGAAATTGATGTTAGCAACACGATGGCGTTATTTAAACTTCCGGTATAAACCAACACACAGTACACAGATTAAATGCATGAACGAAAAAATCATTTAAGTATTTTTTTTTTTAATTTTATACTCTGTCAAAATTAAATTTAATTTTGTGATTTTTTATTTATTTTTAAATTACATTTTCATTGAATTATATATTATAAATTAGTAATTATATTTTTAAATATTTTGCATATTTTAAATTTTTTAAAAATAGTTTTTCTAAGTTAAAATTAAAAATGCATTAAATATTCTGTTTATTTCAGTTCATTACGCTAATTTTTTACTTACTACATTTTGGTCTGCATTTTTTTTAGTATGTCCTGCCAGTCAGTCATGACGTACGCATATTAAGTCAGCTTAGAGCAAAATTGAAAAAAAGCGCCAACAGCAGAAAAACATCACAAAAACGAAGCGTATAAATTATGCAAAAATTGCGCCATTATTATTGACTTCTGACACATCTCAACACCATGAGGTTTTGAGCCTTTTTTTGTGTAGTAATGCCCGTGGGCGTATATTTGCGCAACACATTATGAAAAATGGTATGAGTCAAAAAGTTGAAAACAAAAATTATACAGGGTAGTAAATAGTGACCACAAAGGCAAACATTTTTCGATGCATGTGGTTAAATGTGGCTGGTTTTGTTGCGAGTTATGTTAGAATTAAATTTGGTTGAGTTCATGTATTATAAACATCACAGGGTAATACGATAAAAAATTTATAATTCGTTCAATACTCTAGAGTACCGACAAATAAAAACAATTGCGTCAATTTACTAAAATATTTCATTAAAAAAACTCGCTTTAAAATTGTCGCGCATTTCATTGAATTAAACTTGGGTTATTGATTTGTAAATAATACTTTTTTTATAATGATTTTTAATTCTGTAGCATATGTGTACCTTTTACCATACCTTTGCCACAGGTGTTGCAAACTGGTAATGTTTAGTGCCAAAGTGGTGGCCAAGAAAATGTGTGGAACATACGAAATAATATGTCACAATGCCGTTTTATACATGTTAAACATTCTGATAATGGAACATATAGAATAATGTTGCTAATAGGTGGCAAAATAGTGGCAAACTATAAAATGTATTATGTTTCATATAAGTTGCAAGTATATAATGAAGAACCTTATAGCAACTTGTTTATTAATAATATAGCTAATTAACTATGAAATGGAATAAATGTATATTATTATAAACCAAATCACTTTAATGGCACTGTTTAGGATCTTTGTTAATTTTATTTTTAGTCGAACTAAATAAGACAATTCAAATTACTGTTCGAGTTCCAAATAAGTGAACCGATACTTAAATAGATCCATATATATGGCAACTAAGCCTCGCCCGGGGCTTTTTGGCTTCCTTAAGTATATTTCGCATGATTTGTAACAAACCCTTTAATGGCAATTGTGTGGCTACCACTTGAGTGGTCACTAAATTGTTACTTGGGAACTTTTAATTCAATACAATACTTCAACTTAATATTGCGTAGTAAGTACAGACATATTTCATGAAAAACGTCACCTACAAAAGAATTTCAAATAAAAGCAAATTTCAATTTGTCAATGTATCTTTGTTGCATAGCTCATGCTTGTTGTTGTTAATAATAATTTTTATGACAAACTAAAATCCACTACTTTAGGCATCCATCTATACAATATATGCTGTATGCATCCTTTGGAACGACGTGCATTTGACTGGTATTCCGAAACAGCCCTGATGACGTTTTTCACGTTCGCCAAAAACTGGAAGGACGTTGTATTCGAAAGACGCCGTTTGGCGTGTGGAGTGCTTAAAAATTAATTTAGATTTTTTTTTTGGTGTTGTAGCAAGAAATAAGCGCGGCATGTTCATTTCTAAAAGCAATTTTTGGCAAATTTTTTGTACTTTTCTTTTGCTTTAGTTTACTTGATTTTTACTTTTTTTATTTTGTTTTTCTTTTGCGTTATTGCGAATGACTCAGTGAATGATTTTATAAAGGACGCGTTAAGCTGTGAAAATTACAAAATTTCTATGCAGCAAATACAAAAGTGAAGTGAGCGCAACGAAAAAAGATGAACATTTTGCCAAAGTGAAATAAATGACTAGCAAACGCGCGATTTTATGAGATTTTCAGAAAGCAGCAATTTTCGTCATTACCTGAAGCAATATTATTTTTTTTATACTTTGCAAAGTAACTAAAAATTCTGCGAATAATATGGCAAATTAAAGCAATTATAAGTAGCAAAAAAACTAAAAAAAATATAAAAATATAAAAATATAAAAATATAAAAATATAAAAATATAAAAATATAAAAATATAAAAATATAAAAATATAAAAATATAAAAATATAAAAATATAAAAATATAAAAATATAAAAATATAAAAATATAAAAATATAAAAATATAAAAATATAAAAATATAAAAATATAAAAATATAAAAATATAAAAATATAAAAATATAAAAATATAAAAATATAAAAATATAAAAATATAAAAATATAAAAATATAAAAATATAAAAATATAAAAATATAAAAATATAAAAATATAAAAATATAAAAATATAAAAATATAAAAATATAAAAATATAAAAATATAAAAATATAAAAATATAAAAATATAAAAATATAAAAATATAAAAATATAAAAAAAATAAAAATATAAAAATATAAAAATATAAAAATATAAAAATATAAAAATATAAAAATATAAAAATATAAAAATATAAAAATATAAAAATATAAAAATATAAAAATATAAAAATATAAAAATATAAAAATATAAAAATATAAAAATATAAAAATATAAAAATATAAAAATATAAAAATATAAAAATATAAAAATATAAAAATATAAAAATATAAAAATATAAAAATATAAAAATATAAAAATATAAAAATATAAAAATATAAAAATATAAAAATATAAAAATATAAAAATATAAAAATATAAAAATATAAAAATATAAAAATATAAAAATATAAAAATATAAAAATATAAAAATATAAAAGTATAAAAATATAAAAATATAAAAATATAAAAATATAAAAATATAAAAATATAAAAATATAAAAATATAAAAATATAAAAATATAAAAATATAAAAATATAAAAATATAAAAATATAAAAATATAAAAATATAAAAATATAAAAATATAAAAATATAAAAATATAAAAATATAAAAATATAAAAATATAAAAATATAAAAATATAAAAATATAAAAATATAAAAATATAAAAATATAAAAATATAAAAATATAAAAATATAAAAATATAAAAATATAAAAATATAAAAATATAAAAATATAAAAATATAAAAATATAAAAATATATAAATATAAAAATATAAAAATATAAAAATATAAAAATATAAAAATATAAAAATATAAAAATATAAAAATATAAAAATATAAAAATATAAAAATATAAAAATATAAAAATATAAAAATATAAAAATATAAAAATATAAAAATATAAAAATATAAAAATATAAAAATATAAAAATATAAAAATATAAAAATATAAAAATATAAAAATATAAAAATATAAAAATATAAAAATATAAAAATATAAAAATATAAAAATATAAAAATATAAAAATATAAAAATATAAAAATATAAAAATATATAAATATAAAAATATAAAAATATAAAAATATAAAAAATCATAAAAATTTATTTCCCCCATATTTTTGCAATATTTAATCATTTTCCGTACTTATCAGAAGTTATGCGCTTATTAATAATCGCTGCACCAACTGTTGCCGTTGGCCATAAACAACATCCGCATATTACAGCCTCATCATAACTTTGGTTAACATCTTTGTTTAACCTTTAGCGTTTATTTTGTTGGCAAGAATATTTTTGGTCTGTTACATCTTCAGTAGAAAAACTTCAGTGAAAGCAACGCCTTATGACTGACATAACTTTTTATTTAAAAACTTTCGCCAATATGACGATGATGGCCAATAACGGTTGGCCATGATGTTGTTTGCCACAAATAGGCTCGTTATTAATAATGCAATTAATATGGCGCAATAAAGAAAATGATAAAATATTTAATAAGCAAATAATTAAATGCTGTTGAATGTGAAAAACTTTTTATATGTATATATTTTTTTTGGTAAGAACATTTTGTAATATTATTACTTAATTATAGAAAGTTATGACTTAGCATTTTTATTATTGCATTTTGTTATCGAATTATTAACTATTCCTTAACTATTCAAAGCTATTTTTTTTATTACTTTAATGCATTTCAATGTTGCTACTATTTATTAAAATCGTACATTCAAAATTAATATTTATTTATTATTAATAGCAAGTATACTATCATCTCTAACAATCACAAACCTATTTATATCATATTTGTACAAAAACACATATCACAGCTCTGAACTAAATATTATACAAAAATGAATTTTAAATCTAATTATGAAATATATATCACTATACATAATTTTCCAATCAATAAATTCTAACATTACTACTATAATTACTACCATAATTTATATCATTGAATGTTATCAATATATTGATTAAAAAATTTATTTTAAATATCACTACTACATTAATTGCAAAATATATCACAACTTTAGAAAAATATACATATAAAATAATTCATCGTATAACAATTTTTTATCACTACAATGAACTAAACCTATTTGGCATTTCTACTTTGAAATAATCTTTGAAACATCTCTTATTTTATTGCTACTGCCTTTCCAATCAATAATTTATTTTATTACTACTTATATCACTACCAAAATTTATATCACTGATCATTACCAATGCATTGTTTAATATTTTTTTTTATATATTACACCAAGATTTTTTTTATGTAGCATAGAAACATTATTAATTTAAAAATATAACACAAGTTTGGAAAAATTTCATCGCATATTCAATTTTTATTACAAGGAAATTCTTTTTTTTTGATATTTCAATTCAAAAGCAATTTATAAAGCATCACAGTAATTAATTTTATTACTACTATCATTATTTCAATTACAAAATTCAAAATTAACTCCATATTTATCGCTAGTATTCAGTTTTTAAATAATTAAATGCAAATCAATTAATATCACATTTCCCAAATAATTAAATATATATCACAGCACTAAACTGTTTTATAAATTAAAAAAAAAAATATGCGGAAATACATTTTAAGCTCAATAATACTACATATCACTGCTACGAATTTCGTTATTTCATTAAATAGTTTATATGAGTACTACGAATAATATTATATTTAATAAAGTGCTTTTCATTTCACTACAAGATATTTTATCACGGTTACTCTTAATTAGTAGTATTAAATTGTGTTATATAACCTTATTTGCTAACAAAACAAAAATCAATTTCTATCACAAATATATTTTATAAAGAACACCACTCTATACTGTTTCATCGAATAACAAATTTAAAATGAACAAATTTTTAACTCAATAATACTGTTTGTCACTGTTACGAATTTAATAATTCAATAAATTGTTTATATCACTACGATTAATATTATTCATATATTTTATAATATTTTTTTTATGTAACTACTCAAAAATTTAATCACATCAATGAAAAATTATCTTCTAATTTATAAATATAAAAAATATATATCACTATTATTAAAATATATATTTATATTTGATTTATTTCTTTTCAATATTCAGTTACATCACACAAATAATTACATGTAATTATCACTATAATATACTTTAACTTATTATCTAAATATCACAGTTAGGCAAATTAAAATCTTAGGCATAACAATTACTTCTTATGTTGCTACTACTATTATTTCATACATGTTAAATCAAGATCTCATTTATTACTTATGACATACACTTATTTATAAAAATATTTTTATAAATTTATTTCTTAAGTCTATATTAACTCTGTATCACAGCTATTAACGAATAACGAATATAAAATATACATGAAATAATTTTCAATACATATATCAATGTAACTAACACCATAATTCCAATCAATAGTTTATATCACTACTTCAAATTGTATAAATATAATTTATTAATTCTATTAAAAAATGCTAGTAGTAAACATTCTTTTATAGAATTTAAAATTTTCACAAAAACATAACAACATCTATGTAAAAAAAAAATATTAAAAATGTATCACAGCTATGAACCGTTTCACCCAATACGGAAAAAAAGAAAATTTTCAAAACGATCTTCAATAAAAAAAAAAGAAAAGGTATATTAATTTTAAATCCAATAATGTTACGGTTCCTAACGCTACAATTTGACTCATTAATTTATATCACTACTACAATATTCATCACAACTAGAAATTTTTATCGAAATTAAAATTCTCATCAAAATATCATTATTAATATAAAATCTTTCACTATTTTGAAAACATCAATATCTTTAAACCTAAAAATATTATTAAATATATATCACAGCTATGAAATGTCTTATCCAATAACGAATAAAAAAAGAATACAAAAATTCATTTTAAATCCATTCATATCCATTTTAAATCCATTAATACTATATAATTCTAATTTACAAATATATATATTTATATATCACTGTCATCTGCCATCTTATTGTTTCAATTACAAAATTGCTAGAGAAACATCACAAATCTTCAATTAAATCAAAACTTTTAATTTTTGTTTCAAAGATATCCGTTACATATCCAATTAAAACTAACAATTATTTTCATATATTTATCACTAAAATGAATGTATAATTTCAAATTTAAACCAATATTAAAAACTTATCACAGCCATAAAAATTATTATTTTAAGATTTTTTTTAATGCTACAATTATTACTTTCAATATTACTTTCAAAAAAATGCATTGTTTAATAAAAATTAGAACTCTAAATCAATGTATACTACATATCACAGCTATGCATATTATTATTATTCCATTTTCATTATAAATAAATAGAACATGTTATCACTTTCACTTCAATCAAAATGCTACACTTAGATTTATTGCTAAATTCAAAAATGTTATATTTTTTATCATCACACCTACAATTGTCAATATTACCAAACATCACTAACCACATTGCTCCATCACCAACAAGAAATACAACACGTAGTACGAGCATCATATTTATCACAGCCAACCACTACATCCATTTGGTTACTACAATCATATTAATCATTACAATCGTTGCCATCACCACAATTACTGTCATAACTTTTATCACAAGTCGTGCTATTTTTGTTTTCAGCACACACATATACACACTCAGTTGTCATGACTATATCTTGCTAGTAAAACTTATATCATTTTATAACGCTTGTTGTTTACCTTATTCTGTGAGAAGATATTTTATGTTTTAGATGTGAATGACGAAAGCTGGTGATGAAAGTTATCACAGAGTGTAACATAAATACAAAATGTCAACTTAAATTACTTCGTTTGCAACTATCTGATGAAAATATCACAGACATTATTTGTTTGTTTTTATTTTATATTTATATTTAGAATATTGCGACAGCAAATCATGAAATGTTGTGATGCCAACCATCGTGTTTTGCCTTTGATTATAGTTAATCTTAAGTTTTGCTGGTGATAACTATTCGTATTGACGTAAAAAATTTGTATTAAAATGATGACTAAAAATTATATTATTTTTCAATGTAATTAAAATGTTCACTAAAAATTCAATTTATCACTAAAAATTCAAATTCACACTAAAAATTTAATTTTTTACTAAAAATTCAATTTTTCACTAAAAATTCAAATTTTCACTGAAAATTCAATTTTTCACTGAAAATTCAATTTGTCACTAAAAATTCAATTTTTAACTAAACATTCAATTTTTCACTAAATATTTTTCACTAAAAATTCAATTTTTCACTAAAAATTCACTTTTTCACTAAAAATTAAATTTTTCATTAAAAATTAAATTTTTCACTAAAAATTAAATTTTTCACTAAAAATTAAATTTTTCACTAAAAATTCAATTTTTCACTAAAAATTCAATTTTTCACTAAAAATTCAATTTTTTACTAAAAATTAAATTTTTCACTAAAAATTCAATTTTTCACTAAAAATTTAATTTTTCACTAAAAATTCAAATTTTCACTAAAAATTCAAATTTTCACTAAAAATTCAATTTTTCACTAAAAATTCAATTTTTCACTAAAAATTCAATTTTTCACTGAAAATTCAATTTGTCACTAAAAATTCAATTTTTAACTAAACATTCAATTTTTCACTAAATATTTTTCACTAAAAATTCAATTTTTCACTAAAAATTCACTTTTTCACTAAAAATTCAATTTTTCATTAAAAATTAAATTTTTCACTAAAAATTAAATTTTTCACTAAAAATTAAATTTTTCACTAAAAATTCAATTTTTCACTACAAATTCAATTTTTCACTAAAAATTCAATTTTTCACTAAAAATTCAATTTTTCACAGAAAATTCAATTTTTCACAAAAAATTCAATTTTTCACTAAAAAATCCATTTTTCACTGAAAATTCAATTTGTCACTAAAAATTCAATTTTTCACTAAAAATTCAATTTTTCACTAAAAATTCAATTTTTCACTAAAAATTCAATTTTTCACTAAAAATTCAATTTTTCACTAAAAATTCAATTTTTCACTAAAAATTCAATTTTTAACTAAAAAATTCAATTTTTCTCTAAAAATTCAATTATTCACTAAAAATTAAATTTTTCACTGAAAATTCAATTTGTCACTAAAAATTCAATTTTTCACTAAAAATTCAATTTTTAACTAAAAAAAATCAATTTTTCTCTGAAAATTCAATTATTCACTAAAAATTCAATTTATCACTAAAAATTCAATTTTTCACTAAAAAATTCATTTTATCACTAAAAATTCAATTTTTCACTAAAAATTCAATTTTTCATTAAAAATTAAATTTTTCACTAAAAATTTAAATTTTCATTAAAAATTCAAATTTTCATTAAATTTTAAATTTTCACTAAAAATTAAATTTTTCACTAAAAATTCATTTACACTAAAAATTCAATTTTTCACTAAAAAATTCATTTTTTCACAAAAAATTCATTTTTCACTAAAAATTAAATTTTTCACTAAAAATTCAATTTTTCACTAAAAATTCATTTTTTCACAAAAAATTCAATTTAAAAAAAAAAAAAATTACTAAAAATATCAATTTTTTACTAAAAATTTAATTTATCACTATAAATTCAATTTTTCACGAAAAGATAAATTGCTCACTAAAAATCAAATTTCCATTCAAATTCAAATGTCTATGGAAAAAAAACGCTTTCTATAAATAAAAAATTCATTGAAAATTAAATTATTAAAAAAAAGAAAAAATGTACCTAATAATTAAAATTACTTATATAAGTTTTAAGCATTTTTAAATTTGTTTAATATATAAAATTTAAAGAATATTTTTTGGATTATAGTATAAAATAAAATAACACAAAAATCTTTAAGGCAATGCATTAAGTAAACTTAGAGGCAGAGCTCCTTGTAATATGTACTGAAGTGTGAATCTACAAACTCATGCAACTAAAAAAAAAAAACGAGAAAAACAAACAACAACTCGAGATACAAAAATACACCCAGAGATACAATTACACATTCGCATGCTCATCAAATCCAATTCATTGAGTTTTACTTTATATTTATGTCCAAAATCAGAAACAAATTGTGTGGCGCAATTTAATCTCGAGGAAACAGTTCATCATATCGTCGTATAGGAGACCAGCATCCGCAGCAGTGTTGTTGGGGGCGGACGATATGACATGCTGCCGATATTGGGTGGTGGCAGTGGTACCTATGATACCGTCCCATTTAAAAACCGAGATACATAGTTAGGTGAGCATTCAATGCACTCGTACAACGTATAAATAATCTTGTTGTTAGAATTGTGATGATTTAAACATTTGTAAATACAAATGAAACTCTATGGATGCCAAATAGAAACTTTTCAAACCCCTTGAAGATTTACGACAAGTACACGAAGCGAAAAGAATTCATTACATTTTGAAAGTTTCATTTGTAGATTTAAAAAGACAGTTTTATGACGAAAAATACGAACAAAATTTATATAATTCAATATTAAATATTTAAAATGAAATCTTATATCAAAAAATGTAGTATGTAGTCTTGATTAGAATTTTATAGTCTATCAGAAGTTGGAAAATTCCACAACTCAATAAAACGAGAAAACATTTTTGCCATCTCGGACATCTTATACATCAATTCTTTATAATTCATTATTGCGGTTTTAACTGCATACTCAGTTTTTTTCTATTGCGTAATGTTTTTAAGAAAATGGCTCTCGAAATTTCAGGCCTTTTTCAGCCACATTTTAGAATTTAAAAAATACAGACCCTTACACAATCTGTTTTGCAAAAAACTGTAAACGCAATTTTTCTTTCAATTCTCAGGACTAATTACAATATACCGATAAAAACTATTATTCCGATAGTTTTTTAAGATATTTAAATCTTAACTCGAAAAAAAATGATTTTTCTACACTATTTTTGTATGATTTTTTAGCATTATGAATCTAATTATAAATAAAAAGATATTATATGATTATGCGGAGCATAGTTCAAACTAACGACAAAAATTAGTAATTTTTTTGTATCAGTTCTCTTTTTTAAAATATACTCTATCAACGTATCATATATGGATCTTATTCATTATAGGAATATGACAGATGTTTTTGAGAAAATGTATTAAATTTAAAATCGAAAAGTTTTTAATTGAAGCGTTTATTATACGTAATACTTATTATATATTTTTTGACAATGTAGCTACAATTTGCGGTAACCAGGTTGAAGCTGTGCCAGTGAGTGAGCTAACGGAGGGCTTTTAGTATGTTGAATATGTATCTCGAACGTGGCACAGCAAATGTTTGCACTCATGCGAAAATGAATGCTAGACAAGCAAAAATTAGACCATCTATTCAAAATATTTTTAGTCAGTCCATTAAGCAGTTGTCATTACGTCGGGTAAGGAGTGATGTGGGAAAAATGTTATAGGTATTGTTGGTTGGATGCTGGTTGTATGGATGGTTGGTCCGTTGGTTGGTTGGTTGGTCGGTTGCCTAAGTGCGATGGATTGTCAGAAAGTGATCTGTGTCTGTGTAAATACAACGTTGTACAATGTGAATGACGTTGCTCCTCAGTTCGTCCTTCCAACGGACCGACCGACTTGTTAAAGCAATGAATGTCAGTAGTCAGTACGACGAGTTCGAGAGTGTATTTCACATATAAAATCAAGTCAGCAAAATGTATCCGCAAAGCACCAAAAATGTATCTGCAGCAAAAAGCATCAATTGCTGATGCTGTCACATACAGTTGAGGCTGTCAACTGAATTATTACCAAATGGTTGTTGCTGCTATTTTTATTATTGTTGCTGATTACAATTGCTGTTGCTATGATATATTGATGAGTAGATATTTCGGCATGCCAATGTCTAAGTCATACATGGCATCCTTTGCATTGCAACCTCACATCATCATAGATATGAATACATCTCGTTAATTATTATTTTTAGCATCGAGTAGAAATTCCTGTGTACATCTTTTTGGCATTTAATCGACTTAAATCGGAAAAGCACATAATTTGGCAAAGCTATTAGAGCAATGAATTTATGATATGGCATAAATGTTTTAAATTGCAATGCATTTGATTTTGAGCAGATAAAACTAATAAGCTGTTCAAGGATACTTCGAATGAAAATTCAAAATATTTACTAAAATTAAGATTTTAATTAAAATATTTTTTTTTATTTTACTTAAAATTCAATTATTCATTAAAAATTAAATTTTTCATTAAAAATTCAATTTCTCACTAAAAATTCAATTTTTCACTAAAAATTCAATTTTTTCACTAAAAATTCAATTTTTCACTAAACATTCAATTTTTCACTAAAAATTCAATTTTTCACTAAAAATTCAATTTTTCACTAAAAATTCAACTTTTCACTTAAAATTATTTTTTTTCAATAAAATTTTTTTTTTTCACTAAAAAATCAATTTATCAATAAAAATTCAATTTTTTGCTAAAAATTCAATTATTGACTAAAAAATCAAATTTTCAATAAAAATTTAAATTATCATTAAAAATTAAATTTTTCACTAAAAATTTAATTTTTCACTAAAAATTTATTAATTTATCACTTAAAATTCGATTTTTCTCAAAAAATTCAATTTTTCACTAAAAATTCAATTTATCACTAAAAATTCAATTTTTTACTAAAAATTAAATGTTTCACTAAAAATTCAATATTTCATTAAAAAAAAATTCAATTTTTCATTAAAAATTAAAATTTTCACTAAAAATTCAAATTTTCACTAAAAATTCAATTTTTTGCTAAAAATTCAATTTTTCGCTAAAAATTCAATTTTTCACTACAAATTTAATTTTTCAATAAAAATTAAATTTTTCACTAAAAATTCAATTATTCATTAAAAATTAAAATTTTCACAAAAAATTAAAATTTTCACTAAAAATTAAAATTTTCACTAAAAATTAAAATTTTCACTAAAAATTCAATTTTTCACTAAAAATTAAATTTTTCCCTAAAAATTCAATTTTTCAATAAAAATTAAATTTTTCACTAAAAATTCAATTATTCATTAAAAATTAAAATTTTCACTAAAAATTAAAATTTTCACTAAAAATTAAAATTTTCACTAAAAATTCAATTTTCACTAAAAATTCAATTTTTCACTAAAAATTCAATTTTTCACTAAAAATTCAATTTTTCACTAAAAATTCAATTTTTCTCTAAAAATTCCATTTTTCAATAAAAATTCAATTTTTCACTAAAAATTCAATATTTCACTAAAAATTTAATTTTTCAGTAAAATTAAATTTGTATAAAAATTTAATTATTCAAATTTTCACTAAAAATTCAATTTTTCTCTAAAATTAAAATTTTCACTAAAAATTAAATTTTTTCAAAAATTAAATTTTTGATTAAAAAATCAAATTTTCATTAAAAAGTCTATTTTTCACTTTAAATTTTAAAATTCAATTTGTCACTAAAATATAAATTGTTTACTAAAACTTAAATTTTTCACAATAAATTCAATTTTTCACTAAAAATTAAATTTTTCACTAAAAATTAAATTTTTCACTAAATTTTAAATTTTTTACTAAAAGTTCAATTATTCGTTAAAAATTAAATTTTTCATTAAAAATTCAATTTTTCACTAAAAATTAAAATTTTCTCTAAAAATTTAATTTTTCACTAAACATTCAATTTTTAACTAAAAATTCAATTTTTCAAAAAAAAAACAAAAATAGTCATAATAATAAAATAAATTTATTTTTCACTAAATAATAAATTTTTCACTAAAAAAATTTCCAATTTCCACTTAAAATTCAATTTTTCATAAAAATTTAAGTTTTCACTCAAAATTGCATTGTTCACTAAAAATTTAATTGTTCATAAAAAATTAAATTAATCACTAAAAATCCGGTTTTCCGTAAATACAGCAAAACCTCAATTAAAATTTTTAATTTCTATTCCAATTTGTAACGCAAATTAGACAAGAGCAAAAAAAAAACATATAATTTGAAATTTATGACCGCCATATGTCACCACTTGCAATTGCCTGCTGTCACATTTAGCTGCCTCCCTTCTCTTTTTCGCTCGCAGTCACTGAAATTCTTTGGCGTCGCTCTCTCCTTACTGCGACTTAATTTTAATTGTTTGTGTTGCTCATGAAAAATTCGTTTCCTTTTCCTTGTGCAATGTTTGTTAGTTTATTGCATTTATATTATTTCGTATATTGCGCATCCGTACGAATGTGCGACGATGACAATGACAAAAAGTTCGAAAAAAACAAACTATAAAAAGAGTAGCAAAAAAGTAGTGAAAAAAAAGTACCAAAAATAGTGGAGAATAAAGAAGCACTAAAAGTGCACAAACGCGTTGAATGAAATTAAAAATTTCTCATGCGCACACTGCTGCTCCTGCAATGTGCCGTCATTTCCGTTTCCTGTTTGTTGGGGTTCCAAAAAGAAACCAACAAAAAAAAAAATAGTTTTGCAGAAAAATATTTTATATTTTATTATTAGTTGTTTTTAATACTATTTTTATATATTTTATATACATTTTTGTGTTTCATTAAGACAAATTTATTTTATATGCACACAGAAAACTAATATTTTGAGATGTGCTTTAAAGGAACGAAAGTTTGTTCTAATAGTTAAATTGAAGTTGTCAGAAATGATATTTGTTTGAAATATTTTAACATTGTAACAATTTATTTATTATCTATTCAGGTTATTCAAAATCCGTTTGAAGATGTAAGTACTCATAATGCGTATTATTTAAATATTTTTTATAACTATCAGCGACCCGTGTTTCGCTTCGCAGTAAAAATAATGCAGTTATAAATGTATTAAAAATAAAAAATAGTCTCTCCCAAAAAAGCGTTTCTCAAATACCATCCCCGGACAAAGACAATTCCCGATTTTTCATTGTTGACTGATATTCCAGTCAAGTCATTTGAACATCCCTGCGGGAAAACGGTGTCAATGGCTCTAAAATAACCTATCACGTGACTGGTGAAATGAGAACTTGTCACTGTTCTAGTCCAAAGGTATGCAGGATGAGACTGTTCGTAATCATTATACATGATCTGTGACCGGTACCATTGGTCTGGAGGACTGGATCTTGATGACCAGTTCTGTGATAGGTCTAAAGGTCTGCATGATGTGTTAATTCATCCCTTCCTAGGACAATGCCGTGTTAAGTTGCCGGTTGATTTCATATAAAAATTAATTACCTCCGAGATAATTAACCGTCAGGTGCCCAGTCTATTACCAGTTCGTTTCCTTGGAGGGCAGTGTGAATTACCCATAAACAACGTGACTGGTGAATAGATATCTGTCAATGAACTGGTTGAAAGGTGTACATCCAATGTCAACCAGTGCGAATTTTTAAAGTGCATTATTCATATTCTGTTTATGCAAACAAGTAAAATAACGATTTATATCTAAGCTAACGAGTAAATTTCTAAAAATTTGAATGCAAATCACAATTATTTTATTAGTACACAAGTAATCTATCTTATAGCCGCGGTAGCTCAGTGGTTATTGCGTTGGACTGCGAGTCGAAAGGTCCCCGGTTCAAGCCTGGACTGGGGCTAACAACATCTTTTCATAGAAACATTTTTTTATACCGCGCTACCTCTCGGCAGTAAATGGCAAACCTACGTGAGTAAAACATTGCCTATGAAAAGCTCTCACCCGCCGTTCGGATTCGGCAATAAACTGTAGGTCCCACCACTTTGAGTACAAATATAACACGCACAGCTCAAAATGGTGAGAGAGCTCGGCCTAAGTTGTTATAGGACTTGTAGTGCCAAACTATTATTATAATCTATCTTATGGGTTTCACTGGTCTATCTCTTCTGAATTTCCTGTAATCGCATTTTCTATAGATGTTGTCCATTTGTGTGGGCCATTTCTTATGAGGTAATGCAAATCAAAAATATATATTCAAATTATTTACGAAAAGGAGCCGATGTACAGTACCAGTTGTGTCAAGTAGCAGTTCTTCAAAACAAAATACCTTGAGTTGATTTCGTAGATTTTTTAGTTTTTTAACGTATTGACAGTTTTGTACTAGTGATGCTGAATTTAAGACATTTAGGTACTCGATATGCAAACTGAATTTGATTATTGCATTAAACCATAATGCATTTTGCGTATTTACAGTTCTTCGTATTTTTTTTTTAATCGACATAGTAAATCTTCCAACTTGTTTAATTTTAATAAATTGATATGAGCTATTGAATTATAAATATATAATAAAAATAATTATATTATGTGTTGGAAATACACTTAGTGCCAAACTAAAATTTTAATACAGGACAGTACGGTGACTGGTCCTTTAAGGGCAGTACGATGACTGGTCCTCTAAGGACAGTACGGTGACTGGTACTCTAAGGACAGTACGAAGACCGGTCCTATGGTATCTATGAGGTGTCAATTGGTCACCTCCAATGACAAAGCCATGTAAAAGTTACCGGTACGTTTCATACGATTGGGTCAGAACTAGAACCAGTCACCATCACCATTTCGCCAGTCACGTGATCTGTCACGTACCGGTTCGTACAGGATATTTAGATGAAACTTTTCCAATTTATCCTAAAAATGTCCAATGATTCGTTTTAATGATTCGATTTAATCCTAATGATTCGATTTAATCCTAATGGAACAAAAAATAAATCGGCCATTCCACGACGTATACGAAACATACATACGTATGTATGGATGTATATATGTTCCGAAAAGGCGTCAAAACGACTAAAGCCATATAATCCAAAAATTAAAAACACGTTATATCAGCAATTGGGATATCAAATTTAATGAAATTTTGATCAGCCTGATATTTATCCATTTTAAATAGTCACGCCGAATGTGGGAGGTATTGGACCCTGGGCATGGCACCCCCCCATAGAAGGTGCATTTTCATGATGGTGTATGTCGATATTTAGTACATTGATATTCACAACATGGTATACCAACCACCACAAATTCTTTAAACTCACCACACTGAAACGCACCACACCGAAATTCACCACACCGAAATTCAACACACCGCAATTCACCACACAAAAACTCACCACATTTAAACTTCTACTGGAAAAACTGGGGAAGAATTTCACGGGAAAAAAAGTCCGTGTTTTGGCGGAGAATTATTTTGGTTTTGGTTACTACATTTTTAATAATAATAATATAATAATAGTTTGGCACTACAGTCCTGTTTAGAAATTCGGCCGAGCTCTCTCACCATTTTGAGCTGTGCGTGTTATATTTGTTCTCAAATTGGTAGGACCTACAGTTTATTGCCGAATCCGAACGGCGGGTGAGAGCTTTTCATAGGCAATGTTTTACTCTCGTAGGTTTGCCATTTACTGCCGAGAGGTAGCGCGGTATAGAAAAATGTTTATATGAAAAGATGTTGTTAGCCCCAGTCCAGGCTTGAACCGGGGACCTTTCGGCTCGCAGTCCAACGCACTAACCATTGAGCTACCGCGGCTACTTTTATTTTATTAATATATTTTAATTTTATTGAATTATTTGATATTAATTGATTTTATTTTATTTAATTTAATTTGATTCTATTTGTTTTTATTTGAATTCATTAGTGTAATTAAATTATAATCGAAATTGAATTTATTTTTGCTCACGTGTAAACATTATTATATTTATTGTCCAGCAGAATCTGTCAAATTTACCATAAATATGTTAAATACCAACGTAAAATTTTAATTGCATTTGAATAAACTATTTCTTGGCAATTTACTTGTTTCAATATGTTTCGAAACACAGAAAATGCTAATCAATTCTAAATACAACGTATGTTCTCCACGCTCGTCTTAATTCGATAATTTATCGACTGACGAAGTTGGCAACGTTGCGCAGCATTTTCTAACTACGCCATCTTTTGCCATCGTTTGAACATATTGATGTTTAAAAACAAACAAAAGAGAAATTGGATTTAAATAAGTGAATTCTTGCAACATTCTTCTTGTATACGAAGCTGGCACTCGTTGAGCAGAATTTTCTACCTACGTCTCTTTTGTCGTTATTTGAAGTATGTCATTTTAAACATACTGATGTTTGAAAACAAACAAAAAATTAATTCTTGTATATAAAGTTGACATTCGTTGATCGGCATTTTCTGCGTACGTGTCTTTTGTTGTTCGTTGAGAAAACGTGTTCGCGTCGGTAATAATTTTGTTATTTGAGGCGCTCAGCGCCAAAACGGCCTAACCCACATTGCTAAATATATTGAGCTGAGTATGCAGTTCGATTCGCAATTATTAAATCTATAAGTCTATAAGAGCTGCTAAGTTTTACAAGCTTTGGTTGTACTCTGGTAAGCGATAGTTTTTTTGTCATTTCATAATATTAAAAAAAAATGTGAATGCCAAAATGGCCTAAGTCACTTAGAAAAATGTTTTTCTAAGAAAAGATTTAGTAGTCCCAACACAGATTTGAACCTGTGTTATGAGACCTTTCGACTCACGGTTAAGCGCACTAACCTCTGAGCTACCGATCTGCATAGTACACATCAAAGTTGAACAAAAAGTTTGCTGATGTTCTATCAATTTCTTTATATGCTTACATGAGCATAAAATGCGAAACATATAAAGCAAAATTAGAAGACAATTCGGCTTGAAGGAACTCCTTACAACTGAAAGAGATGTACATAAGTATATGGCTGAATCTGTTAGATCTGGAATGCAGGTCCAAAAGGAGTAACGATGAATATGCTGCTTTTACTTTTAATATATGGAAGACTTTGTCAACTCCGATCTTATCTACTGTTCAAACTTAAAAATTAATATAACATGATTTAAAAAATCTCAAAATGTATTACCAATATAAAAACATTATCGGACAAAAATCAAAAATAGAATGGATAAATATTCAATGGCTTCGATTTGAAAACGAAAATCCATATATTATAAAATTTAAGTATTCCAATAAGGAAGAAAACTTGTTAAAAGAATTGGATATTTCAAAAAAAAAGTCATCTAAATTGACTTGGATTCACTGTACCCAAACGGAAGACATATTGATGAAAATAAATATTAAGATCTGCAAGAATTAAAAAATTATATACCATTAATTAAATAATTAATTGAAAAGAAATTCTCAGGCTAAGATGATGCTGGATCAATGATTATCTAAGCTATATAAACTAATACATAATAAAAAAAAACTTACATTTCCAGACATAATTGGTCTAACACGCAGTTGGAAACATTTTTTTTTTAATTTTATTGAATGCCAAAGTGGCCTAAGCCACATTAACTTTTTTTAGTATGTATTTTAAGGTTTCTTTTTTAAATAAAAGTGTACTATTATTAGTATAAAAATATACCGAAATCTAAATTTTCTAAAATACAACGAACTAAAGCGTTTTAAAATATGACCATTTACATTTTTCTGTTTTCTGAAGTTCTAAAATTTTATGGGTTAGGCCGTTTTGGCACTGAACACCTCATTTGTAAGTTCAATAAATATATAAATTGTGTAATATAGTAACAGAGTATAATATAGTGCAGTATATAATTTCTGAAACATATAAAAATCAGTGTTACGATTTTCAAACATAATTTGGCATGTTTTTTTACAAAAGCCTCCGTGAATTCCTTGCCTACGCTATGTGCTGTACTGAGACCAACTGTAACTGTACCAAATATAAAGCGAGCCTGGATCGTCTGGTTTAGCGTCTGCTGGTGCAATTGTGCATTCATTGATGCTGTCACTTGTACTTTCTGTTTTAAACCAATTATTTATTTATGCATTTAAAAATTTGTATATGAATTCTATTATTAAAATTTTCTAATGTGCATGTGTAAAGATTTTTAATAAAAATAAATAAAAAAAAACACGTTTTATTTTTATTTTATTTTCAGGATTTTTTTCCAAAAATATTTAAATATGTTTCTATGCAAATATACTACTTTTTGTACTGCTACAACTGAGAACTGACATATTTATATTCAGGTCGTTCAAAATCATGTTTTATTTTAAACGTATTTATGTTTCGGTTCAAATATTCATTTTATTTGGATGTAGTAATTATTATGTTTCCATTAGAACATACTCCATTTCAAGGGGCAACATTAAAATGTTTCCGGGATATTATAATGTAAGTCAGAGCTTATTATAACACTGTTCAAGTCTCAAAATAACCCTGTTTACAAATGATTTATCAGTCAATTATATATTATGTTTACATAAAATTCCAAACATACATGTTATGTACATACATACAATGCCTGCAAATTTATGTTTGGGAGAGTCGTTTTTTTTATAGCGTGTGTCATTTACTTTATTTTATTTAATTTGATTTTGTAAAATATTATTTTATTTGATTTAATTTAAAAATATTTGTTTTGATTTTATGGTTCTTTGTTAGCCATTTTTTTTTGTTTTGTTATATATTATGTAGCCGCGGTAGCTCAGCGTTTGGTGCGTAGGACTGCGAGCCGAAAGGTCCCCGGTTCAAGCCTGGACTGGGGCTAACAACATCTTTTCATAGAAACATTTTTCTATACCGCGCTACCTCTCGTCAGTAAATGGCAAACCTACGAGAGTAAAACATTGCCTATGAAAAGCTCTCACCCGCCGTTCGGATTCGGCAATAAACTGTAGGTCCCACCACTTTGAGTACAAAAACAACACGCACAGCTCAAAATGGTGAGAGAGCTCGGCCGAAGTTCTATACAGGACTGTAGCGCCAAACTATAATTATTATATTTTATTAGAGTTTTTAAATATTTATATATTTTTTTCTTTTTTTTTTCTTTTGTATTAAATTATTTTATTTTGTCTTTTTTTTTATTAAATTTTTTAAAGTTTTGTTTCCACTTTAAGCCTCTTCTTATTAATAATAAATTTAAATATCTTAAAGTTTTATTTTATTTTTGGTGACTTATTTGTCAGTCATTCTGATTGGGTGGTGGTGGTGCTGCTGCTGATAATGGTGCGGATGGTCCTACATTTTTGTATATTGTTACTTTTTCGCAAAATGTCGTAGCATAGTTATTTTGTATTTGGTGAGTGTTGCACGCTCTAGTTAACAAAATTCTTTTCAAGTTTAATTTATTTTTTTTTCTTCTTATTTATTATATTAATTTCGTTATATTTGTATTGTTGAAGATATCTGAAAAGTCCACTATGGAATTGTTATTGTTCTCTAATTAATTTATTTAATATTTTTGGTTTAATTTAAAAAAAACCTTAAATAATTCATAACAAAAACAGCGTTGAACGTAATACTGTCTTCAAATAACTCGGGTACTATGTTTTTATTCTCTTAAGGTTTTCTAAACACCTTTGTGGAAATACCGTTCTGTGAAAATTTTTGTTCATTGAAGTACCGAAACTTTGTAAGTAGCATTTATTTGTTAATATTAAAAGGACAACATGAAATGTCGGAGACGATAATTTATGTCAATAATGTCATTTATTATTCTTAAAAGCTTCTATAAAAAATTAGTTTATTTTAAAATAAACAATTTTTGTTTAAACTTTCCGATGATTGTCAATATCATCAAAAGAATAACTCAACTAACCCCAGAAAATGTTTGTACAGTACTTAAGGAAATGCATTCATTTCGAATTCTTTTTTAGATTCGTAACATTTATTTGCTATCATCATACCTGCACTATTTCTGCTGAAAAGTTATTGTTTAAATACTCAGACAACTTTTTTAATTTTTTTACATTTTGTATTATTTTTTTGTTTCTTGTATTTTTGTATATTAATATTTATTTTTCTGTTTATATATTTATTTATTTTTTGTTTTATAAATTCAAAGACTGTTTTTTTCTAATTTTTATAAAATCTTTCTTTGTTAGCTTTCAATTTTTCTTACACTATCTTCTTATGGCAAGTAGACTTTTAAAAATATGTGACATCATCTATAGTAGCATCTCCATCATCATCATCCGATTCTCATCGTCGTCTTTTGAAGATGATCTTGCTTAACGTAAACCCGGTTTTTATTCACACAAAGTGTGCATAAGTAACAGTTAGTGTTTTTATTTGATACCTAATGCTGAAACTAAAATATATTTAAGTGAATTTTCCAAAGACGACGATGCAAAAACAGTGGGACAAAAAAGAAAATAAATTGAAATCAAATTAAAGAGTAAAGAAAAAAAAAGAAAAACTAATGAAAAATGTTTGATTAATAGCAAAGGATAATAATTGTGTTCTAGTTAATTTGTACAATAAATTAACGCTACTATCCTTAAGAACTTGGGTCGTATTGTATAAAATAACCAGATTATTAAACAGATGAATTTTTGGTTAGCCCTCCAGTAAAGTAATCTCGGGAAGAATTATCTCATTTGAGCAACTTTTTCCAGGGAAAGAATTGTCTCAGGAAAGTATAGTCTTGGACAGAATCGTCTTGGTGAAATATTATCTTGGGAAATTTCTTTTATGAATGAATTGTTCGCTGAAGATTTGTCTTTGAAAATATTTATTAATGGTTCGTGAATGATTCTTCGAAAAGGTCTTTTTCGGCCAAGAATTTGTCTTATCTCGATGAAAAACTTCCTGGAGGTATATATAGTTCGGCAAGATTTCTTTCGGGAAAGAATTGTTTTGGATCAGAGTTGTCTTGATCAATATTTTTCTCTGGGAAAAAGAATCTCAGCATATGTCTGGGGAAATATTCCCTAAAAATAGATTTGTCTCGAAAAAGAATTGTCATCAGTATTGAATTATCTAATAAAAGTATTATCTAAGAAAGATTTGTTAAGAAAGAATTGTCCAGAGAAGAATTGTCTGTTGGAAAAGAGAAATGTGGAGAATTTAGGTAATATTTGACTCACGGAAGAATTATCTTAAGAAATATTTATCTAAGGACTGCGTCGAATAAAATTGTCCGCTACAAAAATGAAAAAAATCTAGAAATCTAGTAATCGAATTTTTATAGAAAAAACAAGAAATTATTATTTTTTAATAAAAAGTTTTAATTTTTCCGAAACCCCTTCCATTAATGTTGTAATGGTAGTGTCCGACACCCTCGCAGCTGCTGAAGACCACTTTATTTTAAAGTCTTGAAGGTCTTTGTTGTCTTCATCTCCCTTTTTACTAAAGCCCAGTATCTCCCAATCGGCCTGAGTTCTGGACATTTTGGTGGATTGGCTTCTCTAGGCACCAAAATCACTGCATTTTGTTGGATCCACTCTAAGGCCGTTTTGCTGTAGTGACATGAAGAGAGGTCAGGCCAAAAAAATGTGGACACTTCATGTTGGCGTAAAAATGGAAGCAATCTCTTTTGCAAGCATTCCTTCACATATATTTCGCTATTAATTGTACCCGATGTCACGAATGAGCTGCTCCTTTTTCCACAACTGCAAATTGCCTGCCAAACAAGGAATTTCGCTGGGATATAATAATTTTTTTTGATTTGAATTTTTCAGCGACATTTCCTCGAGAATCGGCTGTATAAAATTCCTGCCCAGGTAGCTGAGAAAAGTCCGCTAAAACATAAGTTTTGTCGTACATTATGCTGCAAATGAATTTTTTAAAAAAATCTTGGTTCAGCTTTTTAGCTCGTTGTTTTGCGGTTTCATTCTTGACGGCATTTCTATCCGGAACTTTTTGGACCTTGTACGTCTTCAGCCCAGCTTCTTTCTTAGTCCTGCGCACGAAAGATTCTGAGCAAACCGCCTTTCTCGCCAATTTCCTTCCGGATATGCTTGGATCTTTCTTTAAAATATTCACAACCTTCTTCGACTTTTCACGATCATGTGGGCCTTTTTTTTTACCAGAACCTTTCTTTCGATCAATACTCAGATCTTCCTTAAAGCGGTTGATAATGCGAGAAATGGTCTTAGGGTTAGCCCCTACCTCCTTGGCAATTTTTTTAAAAGACCAACTAGTTTGTTTTTGAAACTTTTAATTATATTTTCTCGCACTTCCACTTCTATAACTGACACAAATTATTTTCTGCCATTTAATTCAGAGCTACTATGATAAAATCTTTTTAATTTGAATCTTGCAATAGCACATTATGGGAAGATATGTAACGGACAATTTTATTCGACGCAGTGCTTAGTAGATGGAGATGAAGGTAGATTTATCTCATGGTAAAATTGTCTCGAGAAATAATTTTTATGGCTAAGAATTGTACAGAGAAGAATTGTTTCATTGAAAAATTGTCTCTGTTTAGAATTGCCTCGGAGAAATGTTCTCATTTAAAGAATTGTCCGGAGAATTTCCACACACAGAAAACTGATTTGTTGCGGCAACCAACTAAATTGCCCTACCGAATTATTCGGTTGTGGAAACTTGCTGATTAGGAGGTTGTATCAAGCTCCTAGTCAGCACGAATGTGTTTGTGCTAACCTCCTAGTCAGTAAGCATGAGGTTGTGTCAACCTCCGGTTTCGGCATGTCAGCAAGCATGCCGAAACCTCCAATTGAAATTTTATACCTCCAATTGAAATTTTATATAAGTTTTATATTTTTTTATATATAAAACTTATTTATATAATGTTTTCTATATGCATTTTTTATGCGTTAATATCACAACACAATTTCAAAAAATATTTCTATTAATGCCTGTTTTCTGAAAAATAAAACAGTATGAAGACACATTTGTTATTTTATTTCATCATTATTAAACAAAATAAAAAAAATATTTATAATGCCACTTATGATCACATTTTTTATTTATATTTTACTAGCTAAATAGCAATTTTTATTTAATTCATTCATTATTTTATTAATATTCATATATTTATTTCGCATTGCCACTTGTGAAAATTTTTGACGTTTATTTATTTCTGCATGTATTCATAATTTTTGGCAAGAAACTGGCTACCGAACTGCGGATAGACAAGAGGTTGCCGTTTGTCATTTATTTTGTTGATACAATAACGTACTCAGTTGCCGTAACAAATGCACAAACGTCAAATTTTGGCAGAATGAAAAATGCAATAATGAGGTTACGACAACCGAACGTACAGTTGCGCGGACTAACATTTCGGTTAGAGTAAGAAATGTTACGTTCATTCTAATGACATGGGGTTACAACAAATGTATTTCGGTTGCAACACTGAAACCTCATGCCAAAAGTGGATTTTTCTGTGTGCAGTGAATGAATTTTTTCGAGAACGTAATATCTTGGTTAATAATAGACTTGAGTAAGAATTAGCCTAGGATCAAATGTCTTATTGAAAATATGGAAAGAAATGTCTCGGATATGAATAGTCTTGGGAAAGAATTGTATAAGCGAGTAATCTGGGAAAATTTAACTTGACGAGATATTGTCTGAGGAAATAACTATAACGAGAAAGAATGTTACGAATTGGTTAAGTATTTTTTAGAGTAGAATAATTCGGGAAATAAATGTCTTTTTTGGAGTAGAATTATTCGGGAAACAAAAGTATTCGCGAAGAAATGTCGTTGAAAATAAATGTTTATGGTAGAAAAAGTCTTGGGGAAGAATTGTATCGGGAAATAATGGTTTCAGTGAATATTTGTCTCGGGCTAAAATTGTCTGTGAATAATTGCCTTGGGGAAAGCATATATTACGTTGAAAAGAATTGTCTCAAAAATAATTGTATTGGGTAGAACTGCCACGTAGAAGAATTATCTAGGTAAATAATAGTTGCAGAAATCAATAGCCAATAAAAAGATTTATATCGAAATGCACACACAGAAAATTCTTCTTTGTCACTAGGTTGGAAGAACGTAAAAGTAAGTTGTAACAACCAACGTAATTCGGCTAAAACGAATTTTCTACAATTTGATACTGCCATATTCGGCTTGAAATATTACCCAATACACACTCCATATTGTTATAAAATTGTTGTAAAATGGAACCGACTTAGCGGTTGAGAGTACCGAATAAGTGAGTTGGTCAAGGGTTGGCGCAACAAATATCTATTTTGTGTATAATTGTCTTGGGCAAAATATAGTATGGGGCTAAAATTTTGTAAAATCACATTTTCTAACAAATTATACACCGATATCTTGACTTCATTATCTTTAATTTTCAATTTTTATAAAACACAGTTTTGTATAATTACTATAAAAATGTAAAATTAAATGCACACAGAAAAATTCTCTTTTGGCATGAGGTTAAAAGAACGAAAAAGTTGGTTGTATACATCATCTTCATTCGGTTAAATCGAATTTTCTACAAAGTTGTTGACGGAACTGCTATATTAGCGTATACACCTGAAATATTAGTCTATACACAATCCCAATGGTTCTAAATTTGTACTAAATTCAGTTAAAACAGTTCGAAATTAAATGCATTATAAACTACAACTGCTTTAGTTTTGACAACAACTTTAGTTTTGATAACAACCGACTAAGCGGTTGAGAGAACCGAATAAGTTGGTTGAGCAAAGAGTTGGTTGGAGCAACAGAAGTCTACTCTGTGTGTACATTTCTAAAAAGTTAAAATATTAGATGACAAACTTTTGTCATATAGCAAAATTTAAGACAATGATTAGTAAAGTGGTTGCTATAATTTTTTTTAACTACAAATAAGAGTACTTCAAAATTTAAAACTTCAATAAAAACATTTGTTAACAGAAAAATAAGATTAATGGAAAATTATCTAAAATCTATAAATAAAAAAGATATATTATAGAAAAATATGAAATATATAACAGAAAATTGGACTTTTGGCTTACCAAAATTTTCCACATTTAGTTGTAACAAATAACTTTTGTTGGCTACAACAAAAATGCTACCAATAGTTTGATGGAATCGCTAGATAAAACTTGAAATTATTTATTATAAATATACGAAGTTTTTATAAAAATGACAAAATTGATTCGATACCAAACTACAAAGCTATCAGAAACGACTTAGTAGTTGAGAGAACATAGTAAGTTTTTTAAACAATGATTTGGTTGCCGCAATAACATGTGTTGGTTGTATGTAACAAAACTGTTTGTATTTCAATTTCAACTACTGTTCGCAATGACTGTGTGATAATTTTGATGGAGCACAACGTGTCTAAGAATCATTTATTTCCTGTTTCCACACATTTTACTCGACGGCAACACTGCAAGCCGCGGCGTCGTTGCCGTCATCGTCATTGTGCACGTTGTAGCATTGCGTTGTATTGTTGTATATTTCGTGCTGTCGCAAGTACTATATGTTTGCAGCAATAGCATCGGTAGTAAATGCAGCGCAGCATTACTTAACTATAAGCGACTGAAATCTAAAGCAGTATGAAGCAAAGGTGGCAAAAAGGAGCTTACAATGGTTGAAGTTGAATGAGTGAAGTTAGATCATGAGACATAGATGGTTGGAGTAGAATGTTTGGGGGATGTAAACTGTCACAGGATGTGGGCAGGCGAGGCGGGCGGACGGGCATGGTTGCCACTCAAGTGCTAACAAAGTATGCGAAGTACAAAGTCATCGCCGAGTGCTTTATTATGTGGTTTCCTTTTCCTGCTTGACACACATACCAGTTTACATGCATTTACACATACATTCATGAATATATTTCATGCTGCACAGTAGCTGTTACTGTTTGGCAGAAGATTATTTGTACACTAAAAAAATAATAATAAATTTTTACTAAAAATTCTAATTTTTTACTAAAAATTCAAAATTGAATTTGAAAATTTTCACTAAAAAACATAAAAAATTTAATTTTCAGTAAAATTTTACACAAATATTTAATTTTTCTTTAAACATTCAATTTTTCACTAAAAATTTAATTTTTCACTAAAAATTCAAAATTTGAAATTTAAATTTTCACTAAAAAAACATAAAAAAAAAATTAATTTTCAGTAAAATTGTACACACAAAATTCAATTTTTCACTAAAAATTCAATTTTTCACTAAAAATTCAATTTTTCACTAAAAATTAAATTTTTCACTAAAAATTCAAATTTTCACTAAAAATTCAATTTTTCACTGAAAATGCAATTTTTCACTAAAAATTCAATTTTTCACTGAAAATGCAATTTTTCACTAAAAATTCAATTCTTTACTAAAAATTCAAATTTTCACTAAAAATTCATTTTTTCATCAAAAACTCAAAATTCAAATTTTTAATAAAAGTTAAATTTTTCATCAAAAACTCAATTTTTCACTAAAAACTGAAATTTTCTCTAAAAATTAAATTTGTCATATTTTCACCAAAAATTCATATTTTCACTAAAAATTAAAATGTTCTCTAAAAAATTAAATTTTTCACTAAAAATTTTATTTGTTCTAAAAATTATATTTTTCACTAAAATTTAAATTTTTATTAAAAATAAAACACATTTTGTTTGAGTGTACATGTAGGCGTTCGTACGTCGTTGTAATAATGCGGTAGCCACTTCCTCTTCCTGTACTCGAATGTCTGTCTGTCTGTGTGTGTGTGTGTGTTGATGGCCAATGTACCAAATAACAGCAGCCATCAGTGCGACGATGCATTTGCCGGAGTGGAGCGCACAATGAGACTGCAATTTCTATGATAAGCAACTAAATAAATTGTTGGCGATACATAATTTCATGAATGCGTAGTGGCAACAACGACAAAAACAACATTCTGACGAACCACAACATGCTGACGAGCAACAACATCACTGGTAGGAGCAACAACATCACAGGCAGCAGCAGCAACAATATCACGATGAGCAACAACATCACAAGCAGCAACAATATAAGTGATGACTGCACATCGTAGGGTTGAGAAAAGCATTAAGAAAGGAATTTGCGCAAAGGTTTCAGAAATATATTGAGGCGTGGTATTTCCTGGTGAAGAACCGAAAAAGATCTTTAAGTATCGCATAATTATTTTGTCATTGTATGTGTGGCAAGAACGAAGACGACGTTGCAGCTGTCGCACTTTATGCAGTATCATCCTCATCATGCTCATCACCATTTCGAGCACGAGTACCTTCTGATGTGCCGCAGAAAACCGCGTAATGAAATCAATTTTGTAACCGTATAACGCAGCTAAATAGAGCTCCAAGTGGCGGCTGTTGTTCGAGCTCATTTCGGAAAGACAAGCAGTTGTTGGTTGTACTACGAAATATTTTGTAAAATTCTAATGGGGCTAAGGAGTTTGAGATGATATTTTATAGAGATATATTGCAGTATGAAACTAATGGAAAATTTGATATATTGCTAAATTTCTTGCGAAAACTGTGTATTAGTTTTCATAGAAAGAGATTTGATATAGAGTTTTAAATTAGGATCTAATGATAAAAATGTAAAAAATTAAAATCTTTTTCATTGTCAAAATATTTTTCATTTTAAAGATATTACTTTACAAGAAAAAACAGAGTATTCAGTCAAAATGAGCATCAGCGAATTATATATGATGTATTTGATGTCCAGAGGAAAAATCATCTCAAGTAGTGAATTTATTCTACTAAGATATTCTGTTTAAAAAAATATCATTGAAGTTATGAATTATCACTGAAATAACAAGTTGTATTCAGACAACTAATTTTTCATTAGAAAGGAGTTTCAAAAGTATTCAAATATTCATCTAATGCAGAGGACAATTGCAGGAACACTGATCAGAATAGAATCTTCAAATAGCATCACGTTCTGAATATGGCACTGTGGTGCACTATTGTGACAGCCTAATCATACAAATATTTCTTGACCAAAACGCAAATATTTTTGTTTTTTTTGCCATAAATTTTCATGGGTACAAAATCAAATAGTAATGTAAAGGCGTTAATTTTTTGTTTATAACGCACCTATCAATTGACATCATTATTTAATTTCCAAAAAACTTTTCTTACAAATAACAAAAACTCAATAAAAAATATTTTGAAATAATTATGTGCATTAAAAACAAACAATGAATACCTTTAGCCGCGGTAGCTCAGTGGTTAGTGCGTTGGACTGCGAGTCGAAAGGTCCCCGGTTCAAGCCTGGACTGGGGCTAACAACATCTTTTCATAGAAACATTTTTCTATACCGCGCTACCTCTCGTCAGTAAATGGCAAACCTACGAGAGTAAAAAATTGCCTATGAAAAGCTCTCACCCGCCGTTCGGATTCGGCAATAAACTGTAGGTCCCACCACTTTGAGTACAAATATAACACGCACAGCTCAAAATGGTGAGAGAGCTCGGCCGAAGTTCTGTACAGGACTGTAGCGCCAAACTATTATTATTATAATGAATACCTTTACAAAACTTTTTCATCTTGGAGTTATCGCTTGTAAATAGCAAAATTCGAAATATTGAAAATCTTGTCGTGACAAAAGGGCGAATGGTTCAAAATAATATAGTGGTGTAAAGGCATGAATTGTTTGTTGACATCATTATTTAAAAATAATTTGCCAACATTTTTCTTGAAAATAACGAAAATTCGAAAAAAATATTTTTAAATAATGATACTAATCGATAGGTGTTTTAAAAACAAACAATTCATACCTTCATACAACTATGTTATCTTGTACCAGTAAATAGTTATAGCAAAAAAATGAAAAGATTCGCCCTTTTGGCATGACAAGATTTTCAATTTTTCATATTCGCCCTTTTGGTTTTGTCTTTTGTGGCTGGAAATACCTATCAAAACCACACACGATTATGGCACAATATACTTGACGAAAAACTACATTCATAATTGAAAAAAATTATATTAAACTTTACAGTAGATATATATTTTTAAAATTTTAATCAAAGATGTAAATCTTAAGAACACACTATTCTATAATTCTTTGGTTGAGTTCTTTTATTATTTTTTAAGTTTAATTTAACATTCTAAACATCCAATATGAATAAATAATATAAATTACAAAATATGAAATATTCAAAGATGATTATAAAAACAGTATTTTATGGAAATAAGATAAATTGGAAAATTAAAAATGGAAAAATCTAAAACTTGAAAGTGTAAAAATATTAAAATAAATTAATCCGGTTTAAAAATATCTTTTTGTTGCAGGCTAAATTGTAAATTTGAAATATAATTCAATAATTATATTTCAAAATAAAAAGCTAAAGCCGTTTGAATTTTGAAATACGTTATAAAATTTAGAGAGCCCATGAACAATGCTTAAAAAACCTTAAAATTCCATTCTGCCATTAGTTTGCGCTCACCTGTTACTGCATACTCAACGAGTATTAACAACAACAACGCATTAAATACGCACTCCAACTTCCAATTGCACTCTCACTCCCACTCTCTTTCCAGGCTTTGAATTTCTGCTACTTCCACGATCAGTTCAGTGCGCGTCTTCATCTCGTTCGGTTGTGTAAAGACATTAATTATTTCTCTTTGCAAATTGCATGTGTTTCAGAATTGATTTAGAAGTGTCAGCAAAACTATTAGAACTTCAATAAATACCCAAAAAAAGTGCAAATAACTATGATAATGTTAACAAGAGTAAATTCTGAAAAATTATTATTAAATAAAACAATACAAAAGTGAATTGGAATATATTGAGTTCATGTTTTAGTGAAGTGCATGTTTATGCAAGTCAAGCAGTTGATACATAAATCAACAACAAATGTGCATGTTTAATTTTATGGAATATAAAATATGTTTTCAACAGCAGCAAATAATAAAAAGTGAGTTTAAGTTTTTTTATAGTTGCGAAATCAGTAATATTTCAATTTATACGCTTAAAAAGTAAAACAATTCAATTTTATTATATTTTTAATTTGTGTTTATTTTTCGAATTAAAATTTTCTCTATCCCAAATCAGTGAATGGCAATTAGAATTTTTTTAATTTATCAAAAAATTTAAATACATACAAAAAATAACGAAAATAATGAAATGAAAAAATTAAAAATAAATCGATTTTTTTTTAAACCTCGATCATAGTACCTATTGTATTATGATGGACTCTGAGATTCTAATCATAAATCTAACACAGATCTTCGCATTTCATAAATATTTTGAGTTTTTATGTAAACAAACAATTACAAATCTTTTTTTTTCTATATATATTTTTTTCCCATTTGAGTTTTTCGTTTCTTCTTTTTACATTTGCATTTCTCAGTACCACTAGAATTTTATTGGGTTTAGTTTAAAATATTGGTTCAAGTATTACCATCTAAATAAAGAATATAAAATCTAAAATAAAGGATGTAAACAAAATGATTTTTACATTTTCTTTTATTCATAACATAAAAACTTAACATGGTAAAAGAAAAAAATATATCACAAATGAAGAACAATACTCCATAGTTTTTAAAAATAGTTAAAGATTTATATTTCTGAATATCTTATGGATATACCATATCTTCTAACTTTTTTGATAACGCTAATCCAACTAGATCTTATTTTATTTCAGTTTCAATATTTTTCGAATAATTGATTTTATATAATCCGAAAACTTAAAATCTGGACATAAAATCAAGGCTATTTGGAGGGTTACATCCTTTTAAATAAATTGTATCACATTGTTCGATACGGGTTTTAACAGTCCCTAGCTCGTCCATTCCTTCGATTTTATTTGGAACTTGAAATAATATCAATTTAAATCTCATCTTAACTTTTTGAAAATGTGGAATATATTAAATTTATTTGCCACATCTCTTATTGATTGTTGAGCATTATGCTAATACTTTACTTTCGCCGCAAATTTACATAAATCCTGATTTTCGACCTATTTCACGTTTACTATTTAAGAAGATGGTCGCTCGAAACCGAATTGTCATATTTCTAAGAGTTTCTCGGGAACATATGCAATACTTGCAATAATTGCATGCAAGGTAAAACTGTTAGCTGATAAAATTGTCCATAATTTTTTTTCCCACTTCTTCGAATTTTTTTTGTTGATAACATTATCAATCAATTCCCTACGGGAAAATAATATGAATCGGTTATAGTTCTGTCCTTTTATATGAAACCAACATTCCTGGAGTTCCGTACGGAACATTCGGAACTTCATTATCTCGAAAGGAAATAAATGAATTTACTTGTTTAAAATAGGACTTAATATCTGAAAACAATTGGAGAATTCTATACGGTAGATCAAAAGATATAATTTAAATAGTTGTCATTCCGGACGGGACAAAAACGGAAGTAAAAGTCGTGGTTCATATGGAAATTCGACACACAGTTCATTTGTATACAAATTATTTTGGAATAATTTTGAAAAATAGCTGAAAGCATGTGCTATATATTTACACATTGTTTCCAAAATTTATAGTTTTTTTATAATAAATCACAGAAAATTTCCGGACGGAACAAAAAGTTCCATCTAGAAATTATCACTACGATTACTTTCCTAAAAATACTTTTGGCGTATAATATATTGTCTTGAATTATCTTAGATCAAAACTGAGACAATTTACTTTATTTTTGTATATGTACACTTTTTTCCTAAAGTTTATAGTTATTTGGTAATAAATCACAGAATAATTCCGGACATTCTGTATGAAAATTTGCACTTCGAATTTTTGCTAAAAATTATTTTATATCTGAAAATATTGATGATCATTATTACGAAAAAAATAGTGATGTAAGATTCGAATTCTAGATGTTTTTAAAGGTTTTTTTCATTCTTTGTGAAAACAAGAAATTATATTATTTGACACTATATTATGACATTATATTATTTGAAATCGTTGTTTAATTTTTTTAAATGCAGAGGCAATTCTCTTTAAAAACAGAGAATTCAAATTTTTAATAAATGGTGTTAGTTTAATATGATAATATATGTATATTTTTGGTTACGTACGTGACAATAGGACATCTTTATATAAAAATCAAAATGTTGTTCATAATTTTAATTTTATACTTTTTTAAAGCTTTAAAAATATTTACTAAGGTTATCTGAAAAAACACAAAAAATATTCTGTATCTGTATTTATTTCAAATTATTTAATTTGGTTGGTTGGTTATAGTACATGAAAAATTGGTATATTTATAAGTTGTAAAGTGTCGAAACTTTATGAGTATTTTTATACCATGCACCTATTGGGTACAGGGTTTTGTAACGCCCCTTGGGAGGCGTGACCGGTATGGAAAAGAATATATATTCTTGATCAGCATCACCACCCGAGTCCGGTTAGTTATGTCCGTCTGTCCGTTTGTCTTGCTGTCCGTATACACGATAACTTGAGAAATAGTGCACAGAATCACATTTATTTTTCTACATTTTTTGATTATTTTTTTTTTACTTTTTCTCCATTTTTTTTTGTTATGGGGATATACGACCTAAATTTCTGGTATGTATGGTGAAGGTGTTTAGCATAATTAAGAACTTTAAAAGGTAGGTATACAATAAACTTTCCCCCATTAATATATCCACCAAGGTGTTCCATGGACGGGCCGGAGCGACTTTAAGTTCCGCCCATGTGACCTAACTTTTCCAACTCGTTTCATACGTTATCATTAACGGATTAGAATTTACTTTTCAGATATTTAGACTTACATATTTTAAATTCCAAATCCACCGTTATTTCAAAGATTTGAACATTTTGAATTTTTCGGTTGTTGTTGACGTTTTTCTGGAAATATATGAGCATTTCCAGAAAAACATCAACGTTCCAATTATAAAAATTGGAACTTAACTGTGGTACACGAAATTTTTTTTATCTTTGTAATTTTTATATTTTTTGAATATTTCATTCTTTTGTTATATATTTTTTTAGTATATTAAGTTTTTTAACTCTCAGTAATTTTTATATATTGTTATTTTCATTTCTTATATAATTGTTGTGCATTTTTCTTTTTTTTTACACTTTTTACGTTTTCAATCTTCTAATTTTTACCATCTTTTCAAAATGTTTCAACTTTTAAATTTTAGTTGTTTAAATATTTTAGTTTATCTAATTTTAGTTTTTCAAAATATTTGATATTTTTATTTTGTTGTAGAATACTCAAAATTTCATTTGTTATTTCCAAAATTTCAACAATTTAAATTGTTTTTTCCTTTGTTGAAAATTTACCAATTTTATCATACATTTCAATCTTTTCTCTTAACTGAAATTGAAATAAATTTCATTGAATTTCCACTGATTTGTGCGCCCAATAAAATGCTGCCGTTACTGAGATGCCGTTGATGCTGTTACTGATGCTGCTGCCGCATCCATTACTTACTGCCAATCACTTAAAATTCGCGCCAAACCAAAACTGAGTCTCATTGTTCGTTGTCGGGAATAAATATAAATTTCCGCGCCATTAACGCAGACAACGATCTAGTAAAGCGAAAAGCAGTGCAAGAAATTACCAGATATTTGCTACACTATATCGCATCGAGTGCATTAGTCGCGTATCAAATTTACACAAAATTTGAGAAGAAAACTTAAAAGCATTTGAAAATTTTAAATACTTAAGAATTGTAACAAATATGACAAAATTTGATTTTATAGAAATAATTGACCAAATTTTAAATTCTAAAAAAACTTTAATAAATATGACAAAATTTTAAACTTGTTCAGAATGTTAAAAATTCATCATATTTGAGATGCAGCATTATTTATTTCTTTTTGTTGAAAAGATAGATTTGCACCGAGGTGCAATGCTATTTGCATAGATTTCAGTTGAAATGGATTTTTGAGCAGCAGACTGAAAGGTTGTGGTTCAAATATTTTTTCTTTTCTGTGACCCTGTTAAAACATGTTTTATTCATTGTTGCGGAGAAAGCGTAGCAACTCGAAAAGAAAAATCCCAAAAAAAAAAAAACAGTTTTCATCAAACATGGCAGCATGCACCCTTGTAGATTATTTTGTTTTTTGTGACAAAAATTCAAGCACAAAAAGCAAAACCATGTCCTTTTGGTCCTTGTTATTTACACACACACATACACAGATTTTGAGACGGATATTGCGAGACGATTACAAATGCATTTGCTATGCGTTGACAGTTCATGCAAATGATTTGCTGCATCCTGTTTATAATCCTATGTGAATCGTACTCATTCAGTCACTCACCAAAACAAAATCCTCACAAACCGGCAATCTGTGCGCAAACCATTGCTCAAACTAACGCACGAATAATTTAATTAACTACTGGCAACCGAAACCCAGCAACATATGAGTCGCATATCAATGGTCGTCGTTGTGCGAGATGTCCTTTGCAAGGACAACCTCATGACAATGTTGTTCTCGTGCCAAGTGCCTAATGGACTGGATGCGAAATCTCGTGTTCCATTCGAAATTGCAACAAAAAACGAAAAACTAAATCGAAAAACTACATAAAAAACTATTGAAAATTGCAAAAAATACCAAAAATGTGATAAAAAAATGAACAAAATTGCAAAAAAATCACATGAAAAATTTCAGAAAATTCTAAAAAGCACCGGCATTGAGAGTGAAAGTCTACGGACTACGGTTACGTATAAAACTATTGTTAGTGCGTAAACCTGGGTGATTGCATGGATTTTGGTATGTTTTTTGAATTTTTCTGCTAGTTGAGAAAAGCACTGTCTGACTGAACATATTGAGGAGAAAATATGATTGTGGCAATTAAATCATCTTCATTGAAATCCAAATTAAGTTATAAACATGTTTTTCACATAGTTTGTAGTATTTATAAAATGGTTTTGATGCAATTTTTATGACAAAATTGTATTTATATTATAATATACAACATATTTCTCTTTAAAACAGTGCACTCAGAAAAAATACCATTAAATCAATAGTTTTGTGCGATTAAATTTAGTCAATAGGATAAATTAGTATTTTAATATTTTAATACCATTATAATACCAGAAAAATACCATTAAATTAATAGTTTTGTACGATTAAATATAAATAAGATAAATTATTATTTTAATAGCTTAATACCATTAAATAATACAAAATACTATTAAATTATTTTTGATTTTATATGAAAATATTGATATTTTTATACTATTTATACAACACTTGCTCTAGTGTCCAATTTTAAAAGGAGTTTATGGGATTTTTTTTAGTATGGCAACGTATCTTTTATAACTAGCGCATTCCTTACACATTTGAATTTATTATTTTTACACAGTTGGGTTTATTATTCTTAAAAATGAATAATAAAACTTTATGAAACGTTAAGTCATATGTGTAATTTTGGAAGTAGGACATTTTAATAGTAGGTGTAACTTAAAGAATTTTGAAATTTATATTCGGTCCCTTCACGTAATTAATAGTGTGTAAAGCAAACACAAATTAAAGGCTGTTGCCATTTAAAGTTGTTCAGAGGTCACCCGCCTTTACGAATCCTGAAAATAACTGCAAACTGGTAATCGTTATTTAATTGCTTTTTATTTGAACTGAGTTTATTTATTGCTTATTTGTAGGTATATCGAATTTTGTGTTTTTTTTTTGTATACCACAAATTATTTTTGTATATTTGACCATAAAGTTATAGGTGTTACTTGGTCATCGGCTAAATGAAATTCGGTACACTTTCTAATGAAAGGTAATTCTTTCTAGACAGCAATTTTGCAGATATTTTTAGCATTCGTAAACCTTGGATCCTCAATTTAAAGGGTACGCAATAGAGATGGCAATCCCGGGATTTGAGCTAAATACGTCCCGATCAACGGTAAATCACAGAATTTTAGGGATTACAAAAATTTATAGTAGATCTATTTTTAATTTGATATTCAAAAGTTTTTATACACATTTCAAGAAAAAGTACTTCTTTACTTGTAATAGGACTTTCCCATTACATCGCATGATGGGTTACGGCCGCAGAAATTATTTCGTGCCGCTCATTTCTGCACGGGCATGCCGATAGGTGACACGCACGAGTACGAGCTCGACGACTATATTTATAGGCACGCACGAGATGCACGAAAAACAAGAAAAAGCACGGAATCACATGAAAAACTAGGCAAAACTTGAAAAATAATATTATAAATATGGACTAAAACCCTTTAGAATATCGGTTCCAGTTCCAAGATTATTAAAATGGGTTCCGATTCCGGTTCCACACAATTTTAACCAGTTGAGAAGGTTAGATCACATGGGAAATTTTAAAGTAGGTGTTATTATGATAGTTGGGATTATCAAAATTATAGTCGGTCAAAGCTGACTATAAATACCCTACACATATATGTTGTTACCACTCAAATCCTGAAAATAACAACAAACTTTCAATCGCTGAAGAATTTACATTCATTTGATACCCATATTTACAAATGGGTAGGTGTACCAAATTTCGATTTCATGTATTTAAGCATAATGTCAATATATATTTGACCAAAAAAGTTTACCTAAGCGCGTATAAAGTAAAATTGATCTGTATATGTAAATTTTATATGAGATATTTGAATATCTCGCCATGAGCCGATTTTCGCACATACAGCGTAGGTATTATATAAGTAATCTAAGTTATCAGTTTCCTTTATCTATCTCTTCAATTTTTTAAGTTGTAGGGATTTCAACAGACAGACGGACAGACAGACAGACGGACATACGGACATCGTTAAATCAACTCTGGAGGTCATGCTGATCAAAAATATAAATACTTTTCCTTACCGGAGATGCTTCCTTCTGGGTGTTACAAACGGCGTACCAAACTGAATATACCCTTTCACTTTTAGTGTAGGGTATAATGACGGTTCCGATTACGGTTACACAAATTGAAACGGTCCCGATTACAATTTCGGTTCTTTACAGTCCCAGAGAGGGAATAAAACCCTTGGAATATCGGTGTCGGTTTTCGTTCCAAGATTTACAAATCGCGGTTCTGGTTTCAAGCAAGAAAAAAAATATATGGGTTTCGATTCCGGTTCCACACATTTTTTTTAAATCGGTTCTGGTTTTAACGGCTCCTTATTATATATAATTCAAAAATTAACTTTGGGGCTGTTTTATTCCCAGAATCTGAATCTCTCCGGAATCTGATCGTGTCAAATGGACTAAAACCCTTGAAAACCCAGTTCCAAGATTTTTAAAATGGGTTCCGATTCCGGTTTCATAAATTTTTAATGACGGTTCCGATAACGGTTACAAAAGTCGAAACGGTCCCGATTACAATTTCGGTTCTTTACGGTCCCAGAGAGGGAATAAAAACCTTGGAATATCGGTGTCGGTTTTCGTTCCAAGATTTAAAAATCGCAGTTCTGGTTTCAAGCAAGAAAAAAATATATGGGTTTCGATTCCGGTTCGACACATTTTTTTTAAATCGGTTCTGGTTTTAACGGCCCCTTATTATAAATAATTCAAAAATTCTCTGAATCGGAATCTCTCCGGAAGCTGATGCTGTCGGCGAACGGAGATAATAGGACTCGGAACCGTTATTAAAAAATGTGTGGAACCGACACCGATATTCCAAAGTGTGTTTGTCCATTGTTAAAATACCACGAATTTTTTTATATTTTTTGGTGCTGAAGTAAAGGGTTTTTAAATTGGAGTAGAAACTAAAAAAAATCTTTAATATGCGCGTTAATACGCGCATGGTCACGACGTCAACTAGCACGCATGGAGATTTGCACGCACGAACTCAAATTTTCGGGCGTGGCACGAAAAAAGCACGCGCACTGGCACTATTTTTGCACTTCAAGATTTGTCAGGTGGTCTTGCACTTGGTCGCTTCAATAGAGATTTAGACGTCCTATCCTACGTTGATCACCACTTTGTACAGAATTAAACACTTTTTTTTTGTTGGAGCGCTTTTATCCATACGCTCGACATGTCCAACCCAGCGTAGGCGCTGAATCTTAATGCGACTGACTATGTCAATGTCAGATGTCAACGTAGAGCTCATACTGCTTATTCCACCTGATTCTATACTCGTTTCAACGCATATCGAGCCATAGAATAAGAATGTTTCTCTAGACAACTCCTAATGCTCGCTCTAAAGCGCCATAGAGGAGGACTGGCATGATTAGTGACTCATAGAGCGTAATTTTTGTCCATCGATAAAGGGCTCTTCTCCTCATTTGACTACTGAGCCCAAAGTAGCACTTGTTGCCAAGAGTTATTCTTTTGCTAATATGGAGACTAACGTTGTTGTTTTTAGTTATGTTGGTACCTAAGTAGACGAAGTTTTTCACGGCTTCGAATTTCTGGTTATCAATAGTGACGTACTGTCCAAGACGTAGGGACACTTGTTCGGTGACACCAGTTACTCGTCTTGTTCTCGTTCACCATAAGACCCATTCGAAGCGATTCGTTCTCTAATCTGGAATTCGGAAAAACGAGGATTTTAGAAAAGTGTTGGGACGACGGTCATTGATTAAAAACAAAATACGCCTGTTTTCGACAATAAAACTACTCAATACACAATATTTGTATCTTCTGAAATTTAAATATATTTTATGTACTCTCTTTGAAGAGACCAATTTTTCATATTTGCTGAAAATTGAGAGGTGATGAACGGACTTCAGATTTGAGATCAGCGATCCCATATTACACTAAAATCGTTATCAATTCGGAAAATGTAAAAACAAGTTGCACATTTACTGCACAGTGATATGAATTATAAATATTACTACATATTACTATTATTCATATTACTATATTCATAATACTATATTACTTCATATTCATATTACTTCATATTATTATTTGAAAAATTAATTTTTCGAAATTATGAATTTCAAACGCAATTTTTTTTAACACATTTGTTTATAGCTGTTTTCCTGACTTAATATCTGGTACAATCAAACGTAAATATAATTTTGATTATTTTATAAGTTTGAAAAACGTTTTAGTTTTACGGAATTATTGGAGCAGATTTGATACAGACTCTGTGATTTCTTTTTTGCTATTGCGATCTGCGTGACATTTGCACCTGTCAACTTATTTTACAATGTGCAGGATTTGTTTCTCTGTTTTGTATAATTTTTTATATTTTTTATTTTATTTTTTTGTTACAACCAAACACAAGTTGTCAAATTTCAATTTGAAATTCTAGCTGAAAACGTTGCAGACATTTATACCGGAACTGCAAACAACGGGAAGAGGTAACAATATCCTTAATTTTTATTTGTATGCTTCGTATTTTTCGAATATTGTCAAAAATGTTTTTCGCCAGCAGCGAAATATTAGAAAATGTCGATAGTGAAATTGCAATAAAATTGGAAAAAAGAAGATAAAGCCAAAAACTGTGAAAAGAAATACAATTCAGGCACAAAATAAATAATAAAATGTTTGAAGGACAATACAGGCAGCAGCTGCCCAGCAGAATATTGCATTGAAAAATACAAAAAAAAAATAGTAGGAGCTGCGCTGTTTTATTTTTTTGTTTAGAGGTTGACTCAGTCATAAGGTTGCCGAATTGTTGTAGAAGTTATACCGGCATTGCATGAAATTCGATTGGAAACGTTTAATATGCTTTTGATTTCGAAATGTTTCTGTTGCAACATGTGCCACTCGGACGACACATTCTCGATGTGATTTTGCCCCAAAGAGAAAATAAGATACAGATAACCATGTAAGTGAGAGTGCATGTGAAAAAGTTCGCTTGAGGCGTAGTATTGAATTTATTGAAGTGTCAATGTTGTACCACTTGAATATTTTGCTAATTTTTGTATTTCGCAACGAACGTTGAAACAAAAATTTGGCCTTTAAATTTCGTCCCACAAATTTGATTTCATGTTACTTGACTTTTAAAACTTTCAAATTTATTTAAAGTTATTTCGAAACTATTATAATAGTCTTTCGTTTCGAAATACAGAAAGAGGCAGTTCATTTATACAAATTTATACAATATTTCACAACAAAAATCCAATTACATTCCTGTCACAAAATTTGAATGTGTTGAATTCTAATAAAAATAAGTTCATTTAATATAATTTCTTCTGGAATTTGGAACATGTAACGTCGTTCGTATGGATAGTGCGTTGGACTTCGAGCCGAAAGATAACTGATTCGAATTATCACACCTCTTCTTCTGGGATCCGTACGAAATGTCGAAAAAAAATGTCGAAACCTTAAAATGTCGAAATTATAAAAGCCTTAGAACGCCGAAACAATATTTGGCCGAATCACAAAATGTCGAAAAATATTTTAAAGCTAGAATGTCGTAGCGGCCCCCTTTGAAAATTAGAATAATTGTATTTAACTTTTCGTGGAGATTAAGGTTGTTGCTCTAGATATCTCAAAAGACCTTGTTCGACTGTGGCATGAATCCGTCAATACTAATTGGGTATGATCTTGATAATTTTTTTTACTCGATGTATATCGAGTTATCTCCAGGATCATTCAATACGAGTAACAATGGATGATATTTTCTCAGTACAACATTCCCTTAATTCTGAAGTTCCGCAGCGTTCCGTTCTATCACCGTCCCTATTTTAGCATCTGCCATTAACTTAGAACCCAATCCATTTCTTTGCAGATGGAAGTAGCATTTGTCAAACGTTTGCGTTCAACAAACTCTTTGGAGATTGAGAGTAAAAGACGTACTAAGAATGTCGTGTAGATAGTTCGATTGGTTGGTGCGTTGGACTATCAGCTAAAAAGTCGCTGGTTCTTTTGACTACGAGCCAAAAAAGTTCCGGGTTCGATTCCAGCTATTGTCAACATCGTTTTCATAAAGAACAATTTTCTATACGACGCACAGTGGTTGTTAGATATTACTTTATTTAAAATCACGCCTTAAAATATCTCGCCATTCAGTGAACATCGCAAATTCTGCTGCCTGCAGATACATCGCTTGTGTAAGATGAAGAAAAATTACAATTTAAGGAGTAATCCTCTATCAACTAACCAGGATGCACCACAGAGAGCAGAAAGCGAAGAGGAATATTTAGACACGTCTTTTGAAGTTCATTCCACTCAGGATATGGAAGTTTCTGACCAACTAGCTGCATTGCTGTCTGGAATTAATGCTCTAATGAAATCTGTTGCAGAAAGCCGCAAAGATATCGAGAACTTGAGAACTCGAATGGATATCCAGCCTCAGCAAACTTCATCAGATCATCCCAGTCTATGTCAAGAAACATCTTCATTGCCAAATGAATCCAGTGCCGAATATCAACCTATATCGATCAACGCACTTACATCCCAGAGCAATAATTTAAATTTGCGCACTGTTTCGCCATTACCTTACGATGGTTCTCCAGTTACGGAAAGCTGAACACATAAACTGTACGATTTGCCTTCGTTTTCAGGAAACGCTGAAGAGTGGCCTCTATTTCTTACAAATTTTAAGGATAGTACAGATGTATTTAAGTATTCGTAAGGACAAAACCTCATGCGTCTGCATAAATGCCTTGTCGGACCTGCAAAAGAAGCTGTTGCCTCCCTACTTATCTACCCGTACGATGTACCAATGGTTCTGGAGGAGTTGGAGTTTCGTTTCGGTAGACCTGATCTTTAAGTTCGGTGACAACTCAACAAAGTGCTAATGTTTCCCACTATTACTCAACAAAAGCTAAATCAAATAATTCCATTTTCAACACGAGTGAGAAACGTAGTTGCATTTTTAACTTCAGCAAAATGCGAGCAACATCTCATAAACTCATCGCTATTAGACGAGCTGGTTTCCAAATTGCCCTTGGACAAACAATTCGATTGGGCGAAAACTACAGTCACGATCAAGCCGTTTCCAAGTGTTAAAGATTTTTCCATTTGGCTTAGCGAGTTAGCGAAAGTTGTAACCCTTATGCCAAACTTAGGCCCCTCAACTTCTCAAAGTAGCAGTAATATCCAGTCCCGTCATGTGATGCTAATTGGTGACAGCTCTAGCAAGGACATCTCTAATTGTACATTTCGTCATTTCAGTCATCTAAAGTACTAACCGTTGACGAAGTTATGAATGCTGAAAAACAAATTTGCAGGATAGTCAAAAATATATTTTTTCCTGATGACATACGTCAGTTGCAGAACTCGCTTCCTATATCAAAAAAGAGTTTCCTTCACTCACTTGTACCCTATCTAGATGAAGATGGTGTATTGCGTATCCAAGGACGTCTTGATGAAGCCGTTAATTTGCCTTTTACTGCCAGACGCCCAATTCTGTTGCCACAAAAACATATTGTTTCGGAACTAATCACCAAAACTGGGCACTTACAATCAACGATATGCGCCAAAAATTTTGGATTCCTCGTTCAAAATCTCTTTTAAAGACAGTTCAACGCAAATGTTTCGTGTGCAAAATAGACAAACCGGAACCAAAAACACCTTTAATGGGACAGTTACCTCTAGATCGAATAACACCATATGTTCGTCTATTCACATATACAGGTGTGGATCTTTTTGGACCATTTAACATTTCCAATGGGCGTCACAAAGAGAAAAGATGGGCGGTTACACTTGCCTAACGATACGAGCAGCACATATTGAGTTAGCGGAAAATTTGTCCACGGACGCATTTTTTATTTGCTTGCGAAATTTTGTAAATCGTCGAGGAACGCCGATAAGAATCCGGAAGAAACTTTATTGGGGCTCAGAAGGTATTAATGAAGTCGGAACAATTGTTGGATTTTGATCGAATTTTAAATGAATCGACGAATAAAAATATTGAATGAATATTTAATTGCCCCGCCAATCCAGCATCTGGTGGTTGCTGGGAACGACTCATCAGAATTGCAAAACAATTGCTGCTAAAGTCATAAAGGGAAGTAGCTCCAAGACTGGAAACATTGAGAAGTGTACTAATAGAAGCGGAAAATATCATAAATTCCCGGCCGCTAACAGAAATTCCCATAGCATCGGAGGATGAAGACCCCTTAACTCGAAATCATTTCCTACTTGGATGCCCAAATTCGACGCAAACTCCACACTCTCCGGAAAATAATATATGCCTTCGAAAACAGTGGAAGATCGCACAAAATTTAAAAGATAGACTTTGGAAACGTTGGGCTATTGAATATTTACCACAACTACTACATCGACCGAAATGGAATTAGAATTTGAAACATAGAAAGCCATTAATAAAATTTTTCATTTTTTTTCAATTTTATTCAAAATAAAAATTGTTATTAACAAAAATCAGAATAAAAACACAAGTCTTTATTTGCCTGAATAGTGGTTTATTTTTGGAAAAAATACCCTTTTTGATATATATGGTTTTCAAAATCTAAACAAACTATTGTGTAGCAAAAACTCCAAATATTATTTATCCGTTCGCTGTTTAAAAATATAACGTTTTCATTTTTTTTTATAAAATCGCCAAAGTTGCATAAAATTTGTGTTGTAAAAATTGATGAAAAATTATAAAAAATGAATAATATTTTTTTGGAACACCTTCATCTTTTTAAAATATTTTTTTTCGTAAATGATAAAAGTGACACTTGTACGTCGCGACGTAACCTCTCCGCAGTCAATGACAAACCTACGAGAGTAAAACATTGCCGATGAAAATCTCTCACACCGCCGTTCGGATTGGAATTATACTGTAAATCCCACTACATTGAATACAAATATAACACGCACAGCTCAAATGGTGAGTGAACTCGGTCTAAGATCTTCAGGACTGAGCGCCCCACTATCATTGTTATTAAGAATGACAAACATAATAACGATGTTAATTGAGTTGATTTTAATTCGACCAAGATCCAATATAGTATGTTATATTACAAACGCATGGATTAAACCCTACCTTCTATAAATATAAGCGCTGGTGAATTTTGGAGTCAGCAGTTATTGATGTTTGGTAATTCAATGTGACCTCCGATGCAAAAAAAAGCGGCAAAGTGCCTCGATTTTATAAAACAGTGTAAAACATAATGAACTCGTGCTGACTTACGCACTGACAACACCTCCTACATTCGGCATAAGATCAAATACAAATCAATTATTTGGGAAGGGGCTCCAAAACCCCTTTTAGAGCTCCTGGATCGAATACAACAATGTGCGATATATTTATTAGGAATGAAAATATTTGATCCTCTATTGTTTTTCTTGAGCACTGAAAAAATATGGTCTGAGGATTCGAACCAAGACCATTCCTTCGTAGTTCACTAGGCTCTCAACCGGACCATGCATTACAAAGAAAATTTGTTCTTCAATCGCTCGATATGTTTGTGGAAAAATCTAACAGCGTTTGACAGTTTAGATATTGGCGACGATCAACAAAGTGAATGGCTTGGATAGGATAGGGGGAATCCTTTGAGTATTGCTTAAGACAATCCTCATTTTCCCATCCGGGTTTTCTTAATATGACCGCCTTGAGTTGTGGAAAGAGGCACGAATCCTAACCGAACCCTGGTAGGAGTCAGTAATTCAATCCTGAACTGAGTCGGTTTTTCGAGATGGGAAGTCATACGCCAGGCTGCATAGCGACTGCTCCAGAAGCTGGGATTATTACCCCAACCCGTGTTCCTGAAGAATCGGTATCTTGTTGTTTTTGCTAACTTATTTTAGGTATATTACGATACCTTTAGTTGAAGTGTTTGAAGATCCTCTGGACGGACCCACAAGGCTCAGATGTCTAAAAGTGTTTAGAGACTCCACGGTCGGAAGAAAAGTCCGCATCACAGGTAACAGACGCCTACCTGGCCGTCACCAGATGGAGTTGAAGGATGTATTCGTCGAAGTCTCGTAAATCGCCCAAGGACCTGTTTCGGTTACCTGTCAGTGTGCCCCTTGGAGACGACGTGGTTCTTTAATACGACACCTCTGAAATGAGACAACTCCTAAATAAATCACTTTTTTTTCCGTAACTTTTAAATCCGTAGTTTGTTAAATTTTAATTTATATCATTTTAATCTTCGACCATTTCCAAATTCTTTAATATAATTTTTATAACAAATTTGACTCAATTATGTTATGGCTAATTTAAATAATGTCTCACACTATTAAAGTTTGCAACAAAAAATCGTCAAAAATCCTTGCATTTCCAATTCTCCCCGCCACTCCAAATGCGATACCGACAAAACAATCATCCTGCATTTAGTGTCCAATTCAAAGTGACAACCATTTGATTGCCAATTTAATGCTGCCATAATTGTCGAATGCGATTTAACTTCAATAACACACAAAATAAAGAAGACCAAAAAAAAAAAGTTCAAATAGAAGCCAGGAGACCAAAATCATGACCGAAATTGTCTGCCGAAATGGCACACAGATTATAGCCAATTATAGAGAAATTTATCATTACGAAAAAGAAGACAAAATAAAAAACTAACCAACACCACTGAACATGCTCTTTACCAAACACCAACAACAATAGGATACTTTTATGTCCAGGCTTTCAATTGAACCGCCTACCATAATCGTCACGAACATGAACTAAACCCCTCGTTATAGCTACTTTTTTTCGAATTCCCATTCTGTGAAAAAAAAACCTATAGCAGCCACAGTTATAGTCTACATTTTACGTTTAATGTTTTCTCCCACTATACAACATAATCTCAAAATCATTGTTTAAATATTAAACATTAAAAAAAATCCCTCCGACAAATTCTTCAAATCACGATTTAAACATAAAAAATATAACCAGCGGCACTAATCATTATTATGTGTTTTTTTTTTGTTTTTCATTTGTATTGAACATCAAAACATTGACGAGTCTTTAAAGTTCTGTTATGCTACTTATTCTGTATTTTATAAAACCACCCCTCTAGTAAATATTAGAAGGCCTTTCGCGAAAAAAAAACAGATTTGGACGCACAGTTCGTGTGGTAAACGAAATGTGATAAGGCCCCTGTGGGCTTTCAATTGACTTCCTACTGCATGAAGTTCGAATAATCGCGACGGACTCGGCCTATTTCCCTATAGTATTTTTTTTGTTTGGATTTGTCTCTGGCCTGCGGGTTCATTTAAAGACCTTTAGCTAACATTCAAAGCAAGGCAAACTATATTAATATAAAAAGGGAGAAAAATAATACAATATAATGCAAAAAATGGAATATTCGGGGAAAAATAAAATAAAATAAAACCAGTTGGGAAGGTTAGATCACATGGGAAATTTTAAAGTAGGTGTAATTATGATAGTTAGGATTATCAAAATTATAGTCGGTCTAAGCCGACTATAAATACCCTACACATATGTGTGGTTACCATTCAAAGTGATATATAGGTCACCAGGGTATACATTCAATCGCTGATGAATTTCCATTCATTTGATACCCATATTTACAAATGGGTAGGTGTACCGAATTTCGATTTTTTTTTTTGTGAACCACAAGTCTTTTCGCCGGAAAACATTATTATCATGTATTTGAGCATGATATCAATATATATTTGACCAAAAAAGTTTACCTAAGCACGTATACGTAAGAATTGATCATTTTATGTACATTTTATATGAGGTATTTGAACATAAGTGGTCGGATCATAGGTCACAATGGACCGATCTCGCCAATTTTTTCGCACATACAGCGTAGGTATATTAGTAATTTAAGTTATAAGTTTCATTTATCTAGCTCTTCAATTTTAAAAGTCTTAGGGATTTCAACAGACAGACAGACAGACGGACAGACAGACAGACGGACAGACAGACGGACAGACGGACATCGCTAAATCGACTCAGGAGGTCATGCTGATCAAGAATATATATACTTTTCCATACCGGAGATGCTTCCTTCTGGGTGTTACAAACGGCGTACCAAACTGAATATACCCTTTCACTCTTAGTGTAGGGTATAAAAACGTGTAAACATTATAGACTTTGTTGCTGTGTAGCCTTTTGTTTTGTCGTTTTGATTTTGTTGTTGCAGTAATTTAAGGCTAATCTTTATAGATTATGTTACAAAACAAATAGTAAAATTACAGGGCTGTTTACATTTGAAAAAATATTTTTAGAAACAGGGCAACATTATTAATCACATTACCAAATTTAAAAATATTTTTATATTGCAAACATTTAATATAATTGAATTTGAATCATGCATTTTATAAATTTAAACTTCCCAGTCTTCTCAATCTCGATGATCTTCGATTTTCCGAAACATTCTCAAACAAGCATCGATAAAACAGTTCGAGATAGTAGCTATATCAGTTTAAATTTTTTAAATTTAGCGTGCATTGAAATTGAATGTAACGTAACAGTCTACGTTTTGGTTCATAACCATAGTGCTACTCCTTAAGAAAATACGACATTATAATTATGGTGCGATGTTGCGAATAACAGTTGAAAAAATTAAAATACCCTGAATATTATTTCCGACAAGTTTTATCAAAATCGATCACAGAATCAGAGGTCTGTCTTTAATTAGTTAAACAGCAATTTATACTTTTTTCGAAAAAAATTGGAACTATTTTGTTTAATGTTGTTATACATATCACGATTGCTCAACGGTCTCAACTTTGTGCGATAAATCTCAAATAGTGATTTTTACGCGATGTGTAATATGCGATTTTGAGACTCTCATGAGATATTTATGTGAATTGTGTGATTTTTATGAGACTTTTCACACCGTGTGATTTTCTCACTCTGGTTTGCTTCATACGCCATTTTTGGGTAAATGGAGTTGGCAATCAAATTTATATGATTTATGTATAGTTTTATTGAGTTAATGATGATTTTGTTGTGAGATATTTGTGTGAATTCGTGATTGTGTGATTTTTGTGAGATTTTTTACACCGTGCGATATTGTGTGATTTTCTCACTCTGGTTTGCTCCATACGCCATTTTTGGGTAAATGGTATTGGCAATCAAATTTATATGATTTATGTATAGTTTTATTGAGTTAATGATGATTTTGAGATTGTTGTGAGATATTTTTGTGAATTCGTGATTGTGTGATTTTTGTGAGATTTTTTACACCGTGTGATATTGTGTGATTTACTCACTCTGGTTTGCTCCATACGCCATTTTTGGTTAAATGGAGTTTGCAATTGATTTTATATGATTTATATAAAGATTTATGCAGTTTATGGTAACTTTCTTTATCATTTTCCGCGAAAACGTGTGTATGGGGCAAACCAATTCTAAGGAAGAAAGTTTTAATTAAATTACTTCCTTATTAATATAAATAGGAAAAATGAAGAAACCTATTTGATAATAAAAAAATTATTACGTTTCATGAAAATTATAATGAATTTTTTATGCTTTTTATTTCTAGTTGTTGTTTGTGATTTTCATGTGATTTATCATATGAAAGTGTTTTTATACCCTACACTAAGAGTGAAAGGGTATATTCAGTTTGGTACGCCGCTTGTAACACCCAGAAGGAAGCATCTCCGGTATGGAAAAGTATATATATTCTTGATCAGCATGACCTCCTGAGTCGATTTAGCGATGTCCGTCTGTCTGTCCGTCTGTCTGTCTGTCTGTCTGTCCGTCCGTCTGTCTGTCTGTCTGTCTGTTGAAATCCCTAAGACTTTTAAAATTGAAGAGCTAGATAAATGAAACTTATAACTTAGATTACTAATATACCTACGCTGTATGTGCGAAAAAATTGGCGAGATCGGTCCATTGTGACCTATGATCCGACCACTTATGTTCAAATACCTCATATAAAATTTACATATACAGATCAATTTTACTGTATACGTGCTTAGGTAAACTTTTTTGGTCAAATATGTATTGACATCATGCTCAAATACATGATAATAATGTTTTCCGGCGAAAAGACTTGTGGTTCACCAAAAAAGAAATCGATATTCGGTACACCTACCCATATGTAAATATGGGTATCAAATGAATGGAAATTCTTCAGCGATTGAATGTGTGTAGTTATTTTCAGGATTCGTATACCCTGGTGACCTATATATCACTTTGAATGGTAACCACACATATGTGTAGGGTATTTATAGTCGGCTTAGACCGACTATAATTTTGATAATCCGAACTATCATAATTACACCTACTTTAAAATTTCCCATGTGATCTAACCTTCCCAACTGGTTTTTTGTTATTTTTATTACGATTAACCATAATCTTTGAAAAATCATTGGCAACTTTTTATTTGTTAACACTTACATAATTTATATTAATTTCCATGCCTTTTATAACCAAATGCTATACAATTTTTGTTTTTCCGAATATCAATCAATTAAAAAAATTGTATAATCATGATCAGGAAATTGATCGCTGTATTTTTAAATGAAATGGTTGTTTTACTCCTCTAATCTTTGATCTTTGACCATTTGCAGCATTTTTGAAATTATTAAATCATCTTAAAATACTTTAAAAAAGTAAAAATTGCTCAATTTATAATTCTTGAATGTTTATTTATATGTTTGATGATTAAAACAGAACTTGAATTTTTAACTTTATGTTTTCTTTAAAGATTTAAAAGTAAAATATTTTTCAAGCCCTTTAAAAAATTGCGACCATGTACAGTTGCCAGCCATCGAATGTTCTGTTAAATAAATCCAATCCTATTGCAATAACGTCAAAATCCACAAAGACAACGATGACGACGACCAGATGAAAAAATTGTAATAAAATCAAAATAGCGTAAAATTATTGTTACACTCATCCCCGCCGCAATAATAGGCTGTAGGCAGCATTTTTCTCAAAGGACTTCATGCTCTTTGTATCGCCCTCAAAAGACTTCGTTCCCTTTGAAGGCCTACAAATCCCCTGGACCAAAACCATTTCAATGTCAAAGCTATAACTGACGACCAGCGACATAATGCCAACAACAACAACATCAACATAAAAATAATAAAAAATAAATCAGGCCGCGAGCGAATTGAAACAAATTCGCTCGAGGGAATTATTTGGCTTGTGCGCATATTAAGCCATTGAATACAGTTTGTTGTTGTTGTTTTTTTTTGTGGTACATATAAAATTTTGGCTGACTTCAAACAAGAGATAAATATTCAAGTGTCTTAGCGACTTTGCTGACATTTGCCATAAGCTGCCTTTATTACAAGATCCTGCCTTTCGTTGGAAGGCCTTTGGTTTTTTATCTGGTTGTGTACAACTGACCTAAAGCTCAACAAATTCCACAGAAACTACGAGTGTACTAGAAAAAAAATTATAATACAATCAAATAACAAAAAAAAAAAAATATGTTTGAATTTTCAAAAAAATAATAAATTTTTTTTTAATGAAAATTAAAATTTTTCGTGAAACTTAGAATTTTTAAAGAAAAATAGAATTTTTAATGAATAATAGAATTTTTAATGAAAAATAGAATTTTTAATGAAATAATTGAATTTTTAGTAAAAGTTTAATTTTTGTGAAAAATCGAATTTTCAATGAAAAATTTAACTTGGAGGTAAAAATTTAATTTTTAGTGAAAATTGAATTTTCAAAATGTGGGTTTTAGTGACAAATTGAATTTTGACTATTATTTTTTTAGTGAAAAATTTAGATAACAAATAAATTTTAGGAAAAAAAATTGGTTTTTAGTGAACATTTTATTTTTTAGTGAAAAAATCAATTTTTGGTGGGAGTTGAATTTGAACATTTGCATTTTTAGTAAAAATTTAAATTTTTAATGAAAATTTGAATTTTTAGTTAATTTTTAGTTGTGTTGTTGAAAATTTGAATTTTTAGTTAAAATTTCAATTCTTAGTTTTGTTGTTGAAAATTAAAATTTTTGTGAATATTTTAATTTTTAGTGAAAAATGGAGTTTTTTAATGAAAAATAGAGTTTTTAGTGAAAATTTGAATTTTTAGTGAAAATTTGAATTTTTAGTGAAAATTTGAATTTTTAGTGAAAGTTTGAATTTTTAGTGAAAATTTGAATTTTTATTGAAAATTTGAATTTTTAGTGAAAATTTGAATTTTTAGTGAAAATTTGAATTTTTAGTGAAAATTTGAATTTTTAGTGAAAATTTGAATTTTTAGTGAAAATTTGAATTTTTAGTGAAAATTTGAATTTTTAGTGAAAATTTGAATTTTTAGTGAAAATTTGAATTTTTAGTGAAAATTTGAATTTTTAGTGAAAATTTGAATTTTTAGTGAAAATTTGAATTTTTAGTGAAAATTTGAATTTTTAGTGAAAATTTGAATTTTTAGTGAAAATTTGAATTTTTAGTGAAAATTTGAATTTTTAGTGAAAATTTGAATTTTTAGTGAAAATTTGAATTTTTAGTGAAAATTTGAATTTTAAGTGAAAATTAGTTTTTAGTGGAAAATTTACTTTTTTTAATAAAAAATTTAATTTTTAGAGAAAAATTTAATTTTTAGTGATCATTAATATCTTAAAGGGAGTAGTACCCAACAATTAAGTAATTTTAAAAATAAATTGTAGACTGAGCCTAGGTATAGATATCGTGATTGCGTTTTCTTGGACGGAGACAGGAAGGATAGGACTATTAAAGCATAATTTGGATGGCATATCCAATCTTGACTTTATGGTGTAATTAGTGGGTCAGTAATAATCTAATCAATCAGAAGCCGATCTCAGCAGTCCAGAGATATGCCGGACTTTTATCAAATAAAAAGAATACCAAATAAATATTATCTGTCATAATCGAATGAGTGAATCGGAGGTCAGTCTTAAATGGTTTAAAAATATATACCTTTTAAATCCCTGTAGAATGCCTTATTTCATGTGTTTTGTATCATCATCCTTGTTACTCATTTGGTTAAATTTCATTTTATCTCCACGCGGAAATACGCACTGGCAACATTTTCTCATTTATAATCAGCTTCCGGTGCGTGCGTGATCTACACAAATGAAAATTGTTCTCATTTTCCATGTTTCCGCGACGCGTGGCATGTATGTCGTTGTCTCTAGATGCCACCGCAGGATATGCACTGCTTTGTAATAATTTGTTTCTGTTCTTGTTTTTGTTTCTTTGTTAGTCGCAACATCCTGTTTGTCGTTGTCCTTTTAATACACGTGGCCCTGCTGTAGCCAAAAACACACAGCAGCTGCCGCAGGCGAAAAGTCACAGCATTCTTGGCGGCACAGGGTCTTTTTTTTGGTGCCCTCTTCGTGCACCGTGTTGGTTATTCTCAAATGTGATCTTGTTTAAAATGCTTAACACACCGCACATCATCATAAAAGCGCCACACGAGGCAAAATCTTATCGGAATTTTGATTTGGGCTGTGTCGTGGTTCGTTGATTTATCGCATTTAGTTATGATTTATTTATATTAGGTATGGTTTTAATTTTCCTAACCGAAGGTGTTGGGCATACCAAATAATAAGAATAAGATAATAAAAATATATATGGAATTAACAGACAATTTTGTTTTGTTGTTAAATCTATTGATTTATAGCTGAGATTTATGAATTTCTATTTCGAAAAAGAAAAAAATTCAAATTCACTCATGACATCAACCAAGAATTAAAAACCTATGTAAATTATTTAAGTTCTATTAGTTTCAAATACATTTTTTGAATATATTAGATATTTTGGAATTTTTCTTTTATAATATTATTTATTGTAAAAATACTAATAAATCAACTCAAGTGTCCCAAAAAATCTTACAAATATTCTTGCATCTAAATAGCTTCAAATTTGAAGAATTTATTTCCACAATATTAATATCTACATATTTTTCAAATTCCTTGAATTAATAACAAATAATGATTAGTAAGTAATTAAAATATGCCTACTGCACAAACACGAAATTTATGTGAAATTTCAATTGCGCACAATAAACACGAAACAAGATTCACACCCTCCGCATGTCTGAATAAATGAATCCTTGATTCTACGTATCCTTGAGTGCATGAAATTCTCGGCAGACTGAAAATTGTGATTAAAACCCGTGCGCTGTGTAAATAGTGCGTGAAACAAACAAAAAACAAAAATTGCTACAACAAGAATTGCTAGCTACGTAAAATACAAAATCAACAGCAACATCGGAAGACAAAAAAGTCTGGTGTCACACAGAGTCGTGTCTAAAGTTTGCAGTAATATTCGTTCATTCGTAACTCTTCCATCTATTGTTTTGGATAAAATTTAAAATGAATAAATATTTAGTGTTTAGATAAATTTATTCATCATTCACCATTTTTAGAACAATTTTATAATTTTTCATTCATCATAATTCATAAATCATAATTCATAGTTTATAATTCATAATACATCATTCATAATCCATAATTCATAATTCATAATACGTAATTCATAATTCATAATTCATAATTCGTAATTCATAATTCATAATTCATAATTCATAATTCATAATTCATAATTCATAATTCATAATTCATAATTCATAATTCATAATTCATAATTCATAATTCATAATTCATAATTCATAATTCATAATTCATAATTTATAATTCAAAATTCATCATTCATAATTCATAATTCATAATTTATAATTCATAATTCATAATTCATAATTCATAATTCATAATTCATAATTCATAATTCATAATTCATAATTCATAATTCATAATTCATAATTCATAATTCATAATTCATAATTCATAATTAATAATTCATAATTCATAATTCATAATTCATAATTCATAATTCATAATTCATAATTAATAATTCAAAATTCATAATTCATCATTCATCATTCATAATTCATAATTCATAATTCATAATTCATAATTCATAATTCATAATTCATAATTCATAATTTATAATTCAAAATTCATCATTCATCATTCATAATTCATAATTCATAATTCATAATTTATAATTCATAATTCATAATTCATAATTCATAATTCATAATTCATAATTCATAATTCATAATTCATAATTCATAATTCATAATTCATAATTCATAATTCATAATTCATAATTCATAATTCGTAATTCATAATTCGTAATTCATAATTATTATTTTTTATACTTACGATATGAGCACCGTTTCTTCCCCCTTCTTCCCAGAAAGATACAAATTATGAACCAATTTGTGGCAGCCCCACAAACCCTCGACACAGCAGGGCACAAGCTGCTCTAAAAAGTCGACTACTTTGTTTAGTGCGAAACAAAAACAACTTGAAGATCCAGCTAAGAAACTGTGCGCGTTTTCTTTTGCCAGCAGTCGGCAGTCGGAGTTTTAATGAGTTTTGACGTGTTTCATTAATTAATGTCAAACAAACAAGCAACCGAAAACAAGCAAACCAAACAACAAACAGGAAACAAACAAATAACCAAAAACAGCAGGGCGCAACACGCACAATTAATGTGGCAACTACTAAAATTACAACAACACGAGAAGCATTAACTACAAATACAAGATTTACAACAAATTTAACAGCTTCTACATAATGCGAAGGGTGTTAAAAAAGATTTGTTAGAATTGGTCACTTGAGGCGGACGCCTCTGAAGGGCCGTTAATTGTTTGGCAGTGAAAATATGTCTTGCAAATTTAACTGAAAGAATATTGAAATATGCATGATTTTGAATTTAATTAATCTATTATCATATGTATATTTGCTATCATTCAATTTAGTTAAATTTAGTTTGCTAGGAAATTTGCTAAATTTAAAATTACCGACACAATTTAGTTTTGGCAGCGATATAGACGAACTCTCACACACCCATAATTATGTTTGGGGTTTTAATTTATCAATTCTTTTTAAATAACAACTATTTTAAACCGGAACTGAATCGCAACTCAGATGCGGCGCCCTTGTATTGTACATAGATGAATTCTAGAAGTATCCATAAACTTCTGCACTTAACTGTATACATCTCAATCTGTTTTACGTGCAGCGCAATGCTAGTGGTTCTACACACTTCTGCTTTTAATGAAAATCCGTATTGCTCTCTTTTTAACATATTCCTTTAGTACGCTTACTTATCTTGTGTCTCATTCACTCTTAATTATTACTTTCACGATGGAGAAAATTACATCATATCGTAAGCAATATAGAATAGGAAGTGAAATTGAGATTAATTGTTTAATTTTCTGTCAATGTTGTCCTCATAAATTTGAAACCGTCGAATTGAAAATAATTTTTGTAAACCTATTATTGAAACTTTTCAAATGTAGTTTATGACTTTAACGGGTCTGGTACAATAAGTCGAAATTTAAAATATCGAAACTAGAAATACCGAAGACAAAAATGTAGAAAATAAAAATGCCGAAACCTGAAAATGTCGAAAACAAAAATGTCGAAAAAAAAATTTTGAAAACTAAAATGTTGAAAAACAAAATGTCGAAAACTAAAAATGTCGAAATTTAATATGACGAAATAATTTTTGCCGAAAAAATGATGGAAAATGTCGAAAAAACTCGAAGATAAAGATATTAAAAAAGAACGAATTCTGATTTTTAGATACTCTAGGATTCATGCGGAGATTTCTAAATATGCTGACTTCAAAATACCATCTTGGAATTTAGCTTCAACACTTATAAAAAATCAACAAAAATTTCGATTTTTTTTTTAAATACTTTTTTTAAGGACATGCAATTCGAAGTTCATGTTAAGAAGAATTTTCCAAAAGATTGTTTTATTAGTTTTAAAACGAAACCTTATCAAAGTTTCTAGCATCAAAGATAGGAACCACCATACAAAAGTTATCATTGACAATTTTTTAACTATGGACTATATCTCTGGAAAAAGTGATATCTTTGGAAATAGTGGTCGGAAAAAAATTTTGAAATAATTTTGAAATTTTGAATATCATTGAAATCGATGAGAGTGAGTTGCAAATCCTACGAGATTTGGTGTGGACTTGCTCATATTGGATTTGAAATTTGTATTTCAATATTTTGATATTTCGGCATTTTAATTTTCGAAATTTTTTGAATGTTTTTGAATGCTTAAAAAATTTGTCGACATTTTCTAGCTTTAAAATATTTTTCGACATTTTGTGATTTGGCCAAATATTGTTTCGACGTTTTAAGGCTTTTATAATTTCGACATTTTAAGGTTTCGACATTTTTTGTTTCGATATTTCGTACGGATCCCATTTTATAATATATAATTTTAAATATTTTGTAACTTCAGTTTATTCAAAAGTTTTTTTAATTAACTTTTTTTACAACATTACTTTTACAAAGTTATATTTTCACTTTTTTTTATTGTTATTCTTTACAACATTTATTTTAAATTTTAAAATTTTCAAATATTATACAAACGACAAAAAAGGACTCGTTTTATACTAGTTATTAGCTTGTACTCAAACCTAACCTAACCGTAACCTATGCCAATATGTAAATTGTGAACGTAAGTTGGCTGCTTAAATAATAATACGAAATAAAAGCAACTTTGCATTTGCATTTGTTTGCTAAATATATAGTGAGAGAAATATTATATCTGAACTATAGTGATGAAGGCTAATTAAATAGAAAATTTATGTGTTTTATTTAAAAACGTAAAATATTCACTGCTTTAAAAGAGTCTGAGAGCTAAGGAGTACCTAATCGTAACATGCTTTTACTCTTAAAAATAACTTAATCTTACGTCATTCTCTGTACGATATACGGTATGCAATTATGTGAAGAAGTATGTTAAAATTTACGATATTTTTGCTGATATGTTAATCGTAAACTTATTAAGCAACATAAAACTTGTGCTATAATTTCTGCGATATGTAAAAATATACAGGCTTCCTTAAAGATTCAAATTTGCCCTAAATATTCACCGAAAAAATACTGTATTAAAAGTAACTAAAAATGTCTTTAAAACAAATACATATGTATTTGATTTACGTCCAAAAGCATATGTATTTATTTTTACTAAACTGATGTAGTTGTTTTTATATGGAAAATTACTACATAATTTAACAGCTTTTCTATATAAAATTTCAATACATATGTATTAAAAAACCTACATTTTGTCTTTATTTATACGTCCAGAAATATGTAGAGAAATTAATACATATGCGTTTAATTTTACAATAATATGTAGTTATTTTATTTTGTTGTGATAATTTATTAAATAACATATTTATTTTTATTAATTCGTAAAATGATATGAATGAATATTAATATAATTTTTTTAATACCAAAAAAATATATGCAAGAATTATAAATCTGAAAACTATTTAGTTTTATAGTACAAATACAACTAAAGATTGTTACCCACAACCACAAAAAAATCTACACATAAATAAATAAATAAATAAATAAATAAATAAATAAATAAATAAATAAATAATTAAATAAATAAAGAAATAAATAAATAAATAAAAATATATAAATAAATAAATAAATAAATAAATAAATATTTATTTATAAATAAATAAAAATATAAATAAATAAATAAATAAATAAATAAATAAATAAATAAATAAATAAATAAATATATAAATAAAAATATAAATAAAAAAAAAAAATATGCAGCGGTAAAATTAGGTGGCAGATCTATAGTCATCTCTCATTAAGTCGGTTCGGTCAGATACTACGGAAAGATTTGGTTTATTTATATACCTCTTTCGCAGTCATCCGTCGTGTGCAAAAAAAAAAACAACAACAGCAAAACCAGTTTCTGCAGTATGATACCAAGTACGAGGGACGACCTTTCGTAATTCGTTCGTCAGTGATCCCACACGAATTCAAATGAAAGCAAAAAGCAAAACATCAATACAGTTCGTGCAATATGTAGAGAGCGAATTTTAAATACATGGTGTAGTAAAAATCAGACAAATAAAGGCAAATGTATTTAGAAACCAACAAAATGTAGTAGAAATAATTTTTTTTCAAAACAAAGTCATAAAATGTATATAATTTGCTACAGCAATTTTTTCGGTGTACAGCTTTAACAAATTGGTGGCTTTTTGACAAGTCTTCCATATACATTCGAATATTTATTTTATTGGAAATTATTTTTTATTATTGGTAACGCTAAACATTTGGTTTTAAAAATATAAACAAAACTTAGTTATTTTTGAAAGTAAATTATTTTTTATATTTAGAGACATTTTAATAGTAACAGCACTATTTTTTAGGTTTTAGGATTTTATATAATAATTTCAATTTTAACTAAGTTTTTATAAAAACAATTAAATTTAAGTGATACATATTTTTGTATACAGGGGAATTAACAGTAAATTTATAGAATATAATTTATAGAAGAATTTATAATATTATGTAAATAATTTATAATTTGATATTAAACTATAATACACAAAATAATTGCATAATACATTTTATTTATTATGTAGTACACGTGATTCAAAAATAAAAACTACAGAAAACAAATACATACTACATATTCTGCAATATATAGAAAACGAATGTATTATATTCTACACGATGTATTATAACATTGTGTAGTAAAATCCAGACAATTAATACAAATGTATTAAAACATGATAAAAATGTAGTAGGACTACATTTTTTCAAAACAAGAACATAAATGTAGTATAATTTACTACCGTAATTTTTTCGGTGTTAAAATGTTTATACATTTTTTTTAGTTTATACTGAAAATTCAATTTTTTCACTTAAAATTCAATTTTCAATTAAAATTAAAATGTTCACTATAAAATCCATTTTTCACCACAAATTCAAATTTTTACCATAAATTCAATTACTCACTAGAAATTAAATTGTTCACTAAATTTTTCATTAAAAATTCAATTTTTCACTATAAATAAAATTTTGACTAAAAATTAAATTTTTCACTATAAATTCAATTAAATTAAATTTTTTACTGAATTTAAGTTTTTCATTAAAACTTCAATTTTTCACTAAAAATAAATTGTTTACAAAAAACTTCAATAAAAAATTTAATTTTTCTTTAAAAATTCAACTTTTAACAAAAAATAAAATGTTTATTAAAAACTCAATTTTCACTACAAATTTATTTTTTTTTTCTAAAAATTCAATTTTTCACTTTGAATTGCATTTTTCACAAAAAATTATAATTTTTACTAAATAATTTTTCATAAAAATTCAATTTTTCATAAAAATTCAATTTTTCATAAAAATTCAATTTTTCATAAAAATTAAATTTTTCATTAAAAATTCAATTTTTCCTTTAAAATTAATGTTTTATAAAATTTTCAAAATTAAAATAAAAAGTCAAATTTTTACTAATACTTTTCACTAAAAATTAATTTTTCACTAAAAAAATAAAATTTCTTTCTATTCAAATTTTTATTTAACATTAAAATTTTTACTAAATACGTTAAAACACCAAATATTCTCTTAAATTATTCGTTTCTCAAAACGTAATTAGCAAAATTACGTTATTTTCAAACGATTTAGTATTTAGTGCAAACAGCTCTTTTAAAGCTTTTAAAAAACTGTTTGTGCTCTTTATAAATAACGGTTCAGTCTCTCACTCAGATGTCAGCAGAGAGCAAACAAAGTTTTGTAGTTTTGTTTATTTTTGTATTTTTTGTTTTTCGCTCTCTCTGTTTCTCTTGTTTTTGGTCTGAGACTTCGTTGCGTGCTCGTTTGGCATTCGGCTGTTGTTGTTATGATGCCGACATGGGTTCAGTAATTCGATGTAATTTAACGTAATGTTCCCAAATTAATGTAAAATTTGTAAACTCGTTTTCGTATAAATAAAATTGGTAAAACAACTTAAAGTAAAAGAGTAACGTATAATTAGCAAAACAACGTTAAAAATTTGAAACAACGTAACGTAATAAATGTTGAAGTTTATATGAGCATAACGTAATACGTTAAACGACTATGTTGTGAGTAATTGTGTCATAGACAAAACGAAGTAAACGCGGTCTCACTTTGTCTTCGAGAGAGCGCATAACAATGCGAGAGCGCGCATACCTTATAGAGATTGTGAGAGCGCGCTACTGAGTGAGTGCGAGAAAGCTTTGCGGCATTCAGCGCACGCTGCAGACGACGCATCCTTGTTATCCTTTGGCGACAACAAAACTTTTTAACAAATTTCAGTTTTAGCTCATCCATTGGAGTGTTATGTTAAATTTGTGACGGGCGCTACGCAAAAGGCTTACGTTAAAAATTTACAAAACAAAAAAAGAAAAGAAAAATTGTACAAAAAAAAAACAAAAGCATGCAATGAAAAGCAAACGGGGTGGCCACGTAATCGAAAACGCAGTCGTCGTAATGCGTGACGTGTGAAAAGAATAGTGTGAAAAATTAAAAATAATTTTGCCTAAAGTTGAAGAATTAAGCAAGGTATTGAAAAAATCTTAAAAATTTAAAAACTAAAAAATTTATTAAAAAACAAAAATATTTAAAAAATTTAAAATAAATTAAAATTTAAATTAAAAAAGAATTTTCCAAAATAAAAGTTTTCCTCAAAAATGTATCCTCTATATTAATGCCACCGAAAAACATCAAAATTATCGTCGTCTTCGTTGTCGTTTAAATCCGAGCTGCTGTGCTCGAAATAAAATAAAGCAAATTTTAGTGTTTCGTTTCTGCGCCGCGGTCAGTCAGTCGTATTTGTGCGGTGCCTGTCATCGTGTGTTAATCGGTTTTTAAAGCGTTCAATTTGTTACTTCGTAACGCGTGTTCGTTCGACGCGACCCTCGAGTCGTCGGCGGTTCCTTCGCGTCGCCCTCGCGTTGTCATCATTCGGTGGCGTCGTCATTCAGTCGTCCGTCGACATTCAGTCAGCCAGCCGCTGGATATCAAAAGAACGAACGCGTGTTCGTCAATGATTTCGGGCTGCTAACAGGATATGCGACAAATGCGAAAAACAGGTGATTTACGAGCGAATGCAAGTGGGTGGATGTGTGTCGTCGTTTATCGTCTTTTTGTTTTACCGGTCTGTTAGACGACAAGTGTGCCAACGTGACACTCAAAAAGTCTCAAAAATGTGTCTCTAATATGTGTCTCAAATATATGTCTCAAATATCTGTTTATTTGTTAATCTATTTCGGTCAGAAATAATATATCCTAAAAATAGAATTTGTACTAATTAAGAAAGCAACTAAAACCAGTGTAAGGAAAATAAAGTCTAACTCACTATGAATTGTGGTAAATCTAAAAAAACTAGAAAATGATACAAATAATGCTGATTTAAAATTTTAAATATTCCATTTATTTAAACTACCGACTTGAGTTAACATTGATGATAAATATTATTGTGTAACATATATAATTTTATAATTCAATTTATTTCCATATTCTATATATTAGTTTTTCCGTTTGGTTTAAAAAAAAATGTTAATTTATAGAAAACATTTTAAATTTTTAGTGTAATATTCAGAAATTTCAAGAATAAGTATTAAAACGAATTTTCTATATCCAAATAGATTAATTTATGAGAATACAATTTTATTTCAGTTAAATATTTTGTTCGGTAGAACAAATTTTTCGAAAATTTCATTTTATTCACGATTTTTCTGATTATGTTTCTTGTAAATTCCAGAATTTATGTAGTACATAAATTAAATTTATAGAAAAATTTTCAAATTTTGTATACAACTTTTCGTCGTTGTAAAACAGTAAAATTTTAGAATTTTATGAACATTTTAATTTTGCATAAAATATGACTTTTTAGTAAATTGGATTTTTTAGGAAAAATTAAATTTTTAGTGAAAAGTTATTTTTTTTTTAATGAAAAATTGAATTTTATAGTGAAAATTTGAATTTATGATGAAAATTGAATTTTTATTGAAAAATTGAATTTTTAGTGAAAAATTGAATTTTTAGTGAAAAATTGAATTTTATAGTGAAAATTTGATTTTATAATGAAAATTAAATTTTTGGTGAAAAATTGAATTTTTAGTGAAAAATTGAATTTTTAGTGAAAATTTGAATTTTTAGGGAAAATTTGAATTTTTAGTGAAAATTTGAATTTTTAGTGAAAATTTGAATTTTTAGTGAAAATTTGAATTTTTAGTGAAAATTTGAATTTTTAGTGAAAAATTGAATTTTTAGTGAAAAATTGAATTTTTAGTGAAAAATTGAATTTTTAGTGAAAATTTGAATTTTTAGTGAAAAATTGAATTTTTAGTGAAAAATTGAATTTTTAGTGAAAAATTTAATTTTTAGTGAAAAATTTAATTTTTAGTGAAAAATTTAATTTTTAGTGAAAAATTTAATTTTTAGTGAAAATTTGAATTTATGATGAAAATTGAATTTTTAGTGATAAAATGAATTTTTAGTATATGTAGTGAAAATTTGAATTTTTAGTGAAAATTTGAATTTTTAGTGAAAATTTGAATTTTTAGTGAAAATTTGAATTTTTAGTGAAAAATTGAATTTGTAGTGAAAATTTGAATTTTTAGTGAAAATTTGAATTTTTAGTGAAAATTTGAATTTTTAGTGAAAATTTGAATTTTTAGTGAAAATTTGAATTTTTAGTGAAAATTTGAATTTTTAGTGAAAAATTGAAATTTTAGTGAAAATTTTAATTTTTAGTGAAAAATTGAATTTTTAGTGAAAATAGAATTTTTAGTGAACATTTGAAATTTTAGTGAAAAATTGAATTTTTAGTGAAAAATTGAATTTTTAGTGAAATTTGAATTTTTAGTGAATATTTGAAATTTTAGTGAAAAATTGATATTTCAGTGAAACATTGAATTTTAAGTGAAAATTGGAAATTTTAGTGAAAAATTGAATTTTTGTGAAAAATTAATTTTTTAGTGAAAAATTGAATTCTTTGTGAAAAATTGAATTTGTAGTGAAAAATTGAATTATTAGTTAAAAATTTAATTTTTATTTTTTAATTTAATTTTAGTTTAATTGTTTTTCTTTTTTTTTTGAAAATTTAAATGTTTGTGAAAATTTGAATTTTTTGTGAAAACTTAAATTTTTTTTGTAAAAACATAGTGAATATTTGATTTAAGTGAACTTTTGAATTTTTAGTGAGTATTGGAATTTTTATTAATCTTGGAAATGTTAATGAAAATTTTAAATTTATGTGAAAATTTTACTTTGTTTACTGAAAATTTGAATATATATAGAATATTTGAATTTTCAGTGAAAAATTGAATTCCTGTTGAAAAATTGAATTTTTTTATTGAACATAGATTTTTAACGAACATTTGTGTTTGAGTGAAAATTCGAACTTATAGTAAGCATTTCAATTCTACTTTCCAAGTGGTTTTGTGCCGTGGACATCGTATACATAAATTCTATAAAATTTGCTGATGCTATTTTTAACTGCACAGAAGAAAAACAATCAACGTAAATCTAGCAATCGATATTAATTACATTCATTAATCAATCCAGCAATTAAATTCACAAATTTAATGAAAACATTTGCTATGCTTCGTTATATAAGGAATTGCGTCCGCTAATTTGAAAATTTGTACGTCAATGCAGCAAATAATTTAATCGGCGCAGTTTTAGCAAATATAATTGCTGTAACTGCGGCGAATAAATAATTTGCTGCATTGCAACAAACTAGAGAATTCTATACGGTAGTTCAAAAGATATAACTTAAATAGTGGTCGTTCCGGACGGGACAATAACGAAAGTGTATGTTGAGGTTCATATGGAAATGCCAAAAAGTCTGCAAATTTTTCATACAAATAATTTTTTTGAATTATTTTGAAAATAGCTAATTTCATGTGCTTTCTTTTTATATTTACATTTTGTTACTAAAATTTATAGTTTTTAAAATAAATCACACAGCAGTACGATTTTTATTATAAAAATATTTTTTGCGTACAATGTATATTTTTTTGAATTATCTGAAAACATAGCTGAGAAAATTTATTTTATTTTTGTTTATGTATACTTTGTTGCTAAAGCTTACGGTTATTTTGTAATAAATCGCAGAATAATTCCGGACGTTCCGTATGGAAATTTGCACTACGATGCCCATATGGCAATTTTTTTGTAATTTGAACGATTCACGGCGTATTGCATAAGACCAGAAAATTGAAAGTTCTTGATAAGAACTAGGTAATTTTTGATACTAACCACGCGATTGTCTGCTTAAAATCTTCCTATCAATAGTTTTCAAATATTCTCGAAATTTTTAAATTTTGTAGAATTTGAATGGCATTTTTTGGAAATGAGCATGAAATGAACAGCTTTTGATACAAATTAGTCATTATCTACTTTAAATCTTTCGAACATTTGTTTATTTAAACTGCCACGGATCTCCCAAATATGTTGGCTCGGAAGGATATCAAATTCGTTCCAATTTGTAGGGCAAATTCACAGCATATTTTATTGAGGGTACAAACTCCGCCACTATCTTTCAATTTAATGTCTTCCAACTTTCTCGAGTCTGCCAAAACTTCTCTGTATGGAGATATTTCCTTATTAACTCTGCTTTTGTCTGTATTTTTCATAATATTCATTAGTATATTACAGCAGAAATACAGATATATGGAAGATTGCGAGAAATTATTGCAGATTATTAAAGCTTGATGTATAAAATGAACTGATTTTAATACAAACATCGTCATTGTCTACTCAAAATCATTCGAAAAAAAAACTTTTTAGCTGCCGCAGCCCTCCAAAAAATGTTTGTTCGGAAGGATCTCAAATTGTTTGTAATTTTAAAGGCAGTTTCACAAAATACTTTTAGGGAGGCTCAGAATTTTTGTTTGGTATATTACGGCAGACATACAGACAAATGAAAGATTGTGGGAAATAACGACAGATTATCAAATTTTGTCGAAATTTAAAGGCAGTTTTTCGATACAGTTTTTTTACATTCTCCGCCACTGTCTTTCAATTAAATGTCTTCAAACATCCTCGAGTCTGCCAAAAATTCAGTTCAGCTATGTTTCTTAACTGACTTGAAAAGTGTATAGAGGGTTGATATGGGTTCTTCTGAGAGAACCAATATTGAAAGGACAGTTATGGTATGTTCTCAGAAAACGAATATAATTTTTAGTGTTCTTCTTCGGAAGATTCAACATTCTGCTTGGAAAGACAAATAGGAATACTGGGTATATAATAAGTCTTTCACTGGGAAATTACTAATGAAGTTCGGCCAAAAAAAATGTATTTTGTAAAATAATTTAACTTCGAAAATCATTGAATCGAAACGAGAGAGAAAAACTTTGAATGGAAACTGTTATTATAGTAGCGGTTTTAAGAGTATGGTAGGAAATACAATACTAGACTATATCGTCACTATCATGCCAAAGGGGCGAATGTTAAATTTTTGACATTTGCATTTTTTTACATTTTGGAATGTAGTTTTTCCTCAAGTATACTGTGCCAAAATCGTGAGTGATTTTGTTGGATATTTCTAGCTACAAAACACAAAAGGGCGAATTCGAAAAATTGCAAATGTTGTTATGCCAAAAGGGCATAACAACATTTCGTTTTTTTGAAATAACTTTTGATTGGTATAAGATCAAATTGTGGTGTAAAGGCATAAATTGTTTATTTTTAAAGCACATATCGACCATCATCATTATTTTATAATAATTTTTTGAATTTTTATCATTTGCCAGAAAAATGTTTGTCAAAATATTTCTAAATAAGGTATCATTCGATAGGTGCTTTGAAAACACACAATAAATGCCTTTACATCACTATTTTATATTGCACCAATATAGAGTAATAACAAAAAAACTAAAAGAATCGCCCTTTTGGCATGACAAGATTTTCCATTTTTCAAATTTTTTGATTTTTTTGCTATAATTTTTTATTGGTACAAGATAAAATAGTAATGTAGAGGTATTAATTGATTGTTTTTAAATCACCTATCGATCTGCATCATTATTTCAAAATATGTGGCCAAACATTTTTTCCTGCAAATAACAAATGGCAAATTAATGTTTGGCAAAATATTTTTAAATAATGATGCAGATCGATAGGTGCTTTAAAAGTAAACAATAAATGCCTTTACACCACTATTTTATCTCGTATCAATAAAAAGTTATTGCGAAAAAGAAAAGATTCGCCCTTTTGGCATGACAAAAAAAAATGCAAATGTCAAAAATTTTCAATTTTTCAAATTCGCCTTTTTGTTTTGACTTTTGTGGCTAGAAATATCCTACAAAACGACACGCGATTTTAGCACAGTATACTAGAGGAAAAACTACATTCAAAAATGTAAAAAAATGCAAATGTCAAAAATTGCATATTCGCCCCTTTGGCATGATACTGACGATATGACAAATTAATATTTGGAAAATTATTTTTAAATAATGTTGCTAATAGATGGGTGCTATTTTAGCATGCGCAAATAAAGAGTTATAGCATAAAAAACAAAAATATTTGCATTTTGGTCAGGATATGGCCTCACAAAATCCATATTTCTAAATCAGTAAGTTGTCCAAATCCAAAGATATATTATAAACGTTGTAATAATTGATCAATAAACCAAAATAAATTGAAAAAAAAATTTACTAATTCTTATAGCACTTTAAAATTTGATTTCTCAATATTTTTAAAAATGCACATTCGTCCTTTTAGCATGACAGTGACTATATGTATTTATGCTCCGTGGCAGACCTTTGCCTGATATTTTCTTGCACCCTATTCTGTGCCTTGATCTGCTTATGCCTACCATTTTGCTTTCACCCGTTTTCCCTACCATTACCTACCTTTGACTGCCATTTCTCTGCCAATTTTACTTTGAAAATTCAGACAACAAACTTTCTAAAAATTTGGATTTCATTACTTAAAAATTATTGTTTGCCTGCTAGTTTCCTGCCGACAATTTTGGTTTAGGAAAGGACCATTACCGTTTTGAAAATCAGTTCTATCAATAGTTTTACGTCGAGATTTTTACATTTAAATATTGTAGTGTCTACATTTTAATTTAAAATTCTCATTACTTATAATAATATTTTTTTGTTGTTGGTATTTATATTGCTGTTGTTGTTGCTACAAGTGTTGCTGCTGTTGCATATGTTGCTACTAATGGCATACGATGCCATATAATGACTCCAACTTTTGGCTGGTGTCTGATGTGTGCGGTGCAAATGAGTTTTGAAAATTTCTCGCATAATAATTGTGCAAATGAAAAAAGTTTGTAACTGGTAACAGCAATAACGGCAACAGAAGTAGTAGGCAACAACAGTAGCAGCAACATGCAGCATAGTCAAGAACAACAACAAAATAAGTGCGCAGCAGGAACAGCAAACAGAGGCCAAAATAAACAGACAGTTAAATGCATGTACAGACAGAAGGACAGATAGACAGACAGACAGAAGGACAGACAGACAAACATACAGAATATACAGACAGAAGGACAGACAGAGATAAACACTAAGATAAATATGTAGACTGGTGTTTAATGTACAACGCAATGTTGTTGTTATTGCTCCTGTTCTTGCTGTTGCTGTTGCTCCTGTTTTTGTTGTTGCTGTTGCTATTAGTATGAAGTGTCGAGTATGCTGCATAAAAATGCAACATCGCAAAATATTCAACATTTTCGTTTCACATATGATTTTCTGTTGCTGCCAACTACTTGAATATGCATGAGTGTTAAATATAAAAAAAAACATACGGAAAAAATTAAAAAAAAAGCAAAAAATAATAATATATATTTTTGCATAGTATATAATGGAGATTATCACGTGCATATGTTGCCAACACCTTCGCGCTCTAAATGGCAGTGCTTTGCGCGAGTGTGCCAAACATTATGCGTGGTTTTTTGATACTTTTTATTTTTGAAATTTAATATAATTTTTTATTGCATTTGGTAGCATTAATTATATTATATATTGTTTAAAAAATTTAAAAATATTAAGTTAAGTAAATTTACCATCTCCTTCATGTGAATTCCGTTATTTTCGGTTTTTTGTAAAAGAAGTCTTAAAAGATTACTAACTTTCAATAAATAATTGCACAATGATTCATTGCCCTTTAACAAAAATAACTATAAAATTTGATTTTTCTTTTTTTTTTTGGGTTCAAAGTTAAAGTTTCCTTAGGATGACTAGTTACAATTACATTGAATATTTATTTATTATTAGACAGTTTAAAAGAAAAATCGTATTAATTTAAATATAATTATTACACATTTAAAATTATATTTCATAACAAATCATATCGTCACTGACATGCCAAAAAAGGGGCGAATGTAATGTGCATTTTTAAAAAAGTTGGAAAATCAAATTATAATGTTTGAATTGCTTCAAAAATAATGAAAAGTTTTGGTTTATTCGTCAATTAGTATAACGTATATAAAATATCTTTTGATTTGGACCACTTAATGAATTATAAATACGGATTTGTAAGGCTATATTCTGAAAAAAACCCAAATATTTTGTTTTTTTTTGCCATAACTTTTCATTGGTACAAAATAAAATAGTGATATAAATGCATTAATTGTTTATTTTTAATGCATCTAGTAGCACCATTATTTAAAAATATTTTTACAAAAACTTTTCTTAAAAAACCAAAAATGAAAAAAAAAAATATTATTATAATGATGCTAATCGATATGTGCATTAAAAACAAACAAATAATGCCTTTACATTACTATTTTAAATTGTAGCAATATCGCTTGCAAATAGAATAGATTCGAAAAATTGAAAATTTTGGTCAAGTCAAAAGGGCGAATCTTATCATTTTTTTGCCATAACTTTTTATTAGTACAAGATAAAATAGTGATTTAAAGGCATTAATTGTTTATTTTTAATGCATCTATCGAGTAGCATCATTATTTAAAAATATTTTTCCAAAAACTTTTCTTAAAAAACCAAAAATGACAAAAAAATTATTATAATAACGATGCTAATCGATATGTGCATTAAAAACAAACAATTAATGCCTTTAAATTACTATTTTAAATTGTAGCAATATCGCTTGCAAATAGAATAGATTCGAAAAATTGAAAATTTGGTCATGTCAAAAGGGCGAATCTTATCATTTTTTTGCCATTACTTTTTATTGGTACAAGATAAAATAGTATAATGAAGTTTGTTTTCTAAGCACCTATTGCTTGGCTGTATTATTTAAAAATAATTTATCAAACCTTTTTTTCTTGCAAATAACAAAAAATCGAAATATTATTTTAAAATAATGATGCCAATCGATAGGTGGTTATTATTATTATTATATTTGAGGAAGAACTACATTTAAAAATGTAAATAACGCAAATGTTAAAAATTACAGATTTTTCCTCTTTGCGTGATAGTGACGATATCGTCACTATCATGCCAAAGGGGCGAATGTGCAATTATTGACATTTGCTTTTTTTTACATTTTTTAATGTAGTTTTTCCTCAAGTAAACTGTGCTAAAATCGCCATTTTGTTGAATATATCTAGCCACAAAAGTGAAAACCAAAAGCGCGAATTTGAAAAATTGAAAATCTTGTCATGCCAAAAAGAGCGAATCTTTTCTTTTTCGCCATAACTATTTATTGGTACGAGATAAAATAGTAGAGTGAAGGCATTTATTGTTTGTTTTTAAAGCACCTATCTATCTGCATCATTAATTAAAAATAGTTTGTCAAACATTAATATGCCATTTGTTATTTGCAGGAAAAATGTTTGGCAAAATATTTTTAAATAATGATACAGTTCGATAGGTGCTTTAAAAGCATACAATAAATGCCTTCACAATACTATTTTATCTCGTACCAATAAATAGTTATGGCGAAAAAGGAAAGATTCGCCCTTTTTGGCATGACACGATTTTCAATTTTTCCAATTTCTTTGTTTTTTTGCTATAACTTTTTATTCGTGCAAGATAAAATAGTAGTTCAAAGGTATTAATTGTCTGTTTTTAAGGCACCTATCGATTGGCATCATTATTTAAATTTGCCAAAAAATTTTCCTTCAAATAACAAATGACAAATTAATGTTTGGCAAAATATTTTTAAATAATGATGCCAATAGATAGGTGCTTTAAAAACAATCAATTAATCCCTCTACATCACTATTTTGTTTTGAGCTAATAAAAAGTTATTGCATAAAAAACATAAATATTTGCGTTTTGGTCAGGATATAGCCTCACGAAATTCGTATTTATAATCCAGAAAATTGTCCAAAACCAAAGATATTTTATATACGTTATAAGAATTCATGAATAAACCAAAATAACAGAAAAAATTTAAAAAAAACTAAATTTTTCTAATTTTTAAAGCACTTCAAACTTTAAAATTTGATTTCCCAACATTTTTAATAATGCACATTCGCCCCTTTGGCTTGGCAGTGACGATATCATTTTAAAATATACGAATAACAAAATGTTGCTCATACGTCAAGTGTTCGTATTTTGAACACAACCTTTTTATATAATTTTCTAAATTATTTTTAACACAGCATAGTTAATTTTCAAAAATATTGACTGGTATAAAATTTGTTGCCATTTTAAAATAACACTACCCAAAACGATTTTTGCCATGGATATCCGACACATCAATTCTATCTGATTCGTGCAGATTTTGACTGCAGTTTTTTCCATAACATCATTTTTTTTGGGTAAATTTCAATCGCATTTTAAGCTTTTCTCACCCACTACTTAGAATATCAAAATATAGTACTGCTAAAAAATGGTGTTACAAAATACCTTAAACGTAGTTTTTCTTCTAATTGTCAAGACAAATTTGAATATTCTAATGAATGCTATTATTCGAATGCGTTTTTAAGATAATTGGTTATAAACTTGAAAAATGTTAATTTTTAAACAATTTGTTATATGTTTTTTTAGCATTTAGGATCTAGTGTTAAACAAAAAATTGTATAGTTCTCCAGAGCATAGACCACACTAACTAACAGAATTACAGTTTTTTTTCTTATTGATTTATTTTTTAAATTATGCCCCCTGAACTTAATTTCTTTTTTCTCTTTTATAAAATCAATTTTGAATAAAAATACATATGCCACTAAACTGAAAATATTATTACTTTATATCTGAAGTAGGCTTATTCTGATTGCGTACTCAGTTTTTTGCTACTACGTAGGGTTTTTGAGAAAATATCAATCGTAATTTTAAGACGTTCTTACCCACTACTTAGAAGTAATAAATTTAGTGGTTTACAAAAAAAACTTAAACGCAATTTTTCTGTTAATTGTCTAGACTTATTTTAATTTACTACTGATTGCTAATATTTCAATAATTTTTAAGATAATTGGATCTTAAACTGGAAAATTTAAATCTATTGGGACAATTTTTTATATGTTTTTGCCATTTATGATTTAATGATAGACCTAAAAATGTTTTTCAGTTATCTAGAGCATTGATCACACTATTTATAAAAATTACCATTTTTTTTAATTGATCTATTTATGCCTATAATCAGAAAATATCTTGACTTCATGTTTTACGTATGGCTTTTCCTATTGCATACACAGTTTTTTCCTATTACGTAGAATTTTTGAGAAAAGTTTAGGTAATACTGCTATTTTTTAGTATTTATATGTAAAATATTCAAGCATTTTAAACTTTTACAAATGTCCATGATCATTTGTGCATGACCATAAAATAATTTTCTTATTTAAAATAGATCCAAAATGCTAAGAAAAATGAAAAAAGACTCTAAAAAATGCTAAAAAAAATGAAAAAATAGTCTAAAAAAAATACAATATTTGCGAGTTTAGATTGAAGTATCTTAAGTAGAATTTGTTTATATATTACACCGTGCTACAAAAACCAAAAAAAAAAAAAATTTCACACTTGAAAACATCGATATGTACGTAGAACTAGAGACCAATCCAAGGATATGTACGTTCACCGTTTTTCTGGATCAATTCGTTTGCGGTTTTAAATTGCATTTAAAATGCAAGTTTGTACCATAATTTGAAATAGTTTAAAAAAAAATATATTTTTTGTGTCACTTTCAAAAACAATTGAATGCATCTTGTAGCAGAAACCCAATTGATCGTGAATTCGAAGACCGCTGCGCGATATCAATTCGCATCCGGCTTTTACTTGCATTTGAAGTGCAAGTGCATATCACTTTTTAATATTCAGAAAAATTTATATTTTTTTTTCCTCACTTTTAAAAACCATGGATGGGATCTTGTAGCAGTAACCTCAAAGATGATGAATTCGAAAACCGCTTTGCGATATCAATTCCTATACGGGTTTTACCTGCATTTGAAACTCAATTGCATATCACTTTTTAATATTTAGAAAATTAAATATTTTTTTACTTCACTTTTAAAAACCATCGATGGGATCTTGTAGCAGAAACCTCAAAGATGATGAATTCGAAAAACGATTCGAGATTACGATTCGCGGAATTGCGTATGCAATAAATACAATTGATGTTATATTGATGTTATATATTAAAATCTAATGTTATTCACAAAGAGCATTTTATGATTTTTTAAATACAAGTACAACCCGTATACGAATTGATATCGCGAATCGGTTTTCGAATTCATCATCTGTGAGGTTTCTGCTACAAAATCCCATCTATGGTTTTTAAAAGTGACGCAAATAAAAAAAAAAAAAAATTTCTAAATATTAAAAAGTGATATTCATTTCAAATGCATGTAAAACCCGTATGGGAATTGATATCGCAAAGCGGTTTTCGACTTCATAATCTGTAAGCTTTCTAACGAGATCTCGATCATGGTTTTAAAAGTGACGCAAAAAAATATAAATTTTTCTGAATATTAAAAAGTGATATCGCGAAGCGGTCTTCGAATCACAAGCTGTTTTTGAAAGTGACACAAAAAATATATATCCCATCCATTGTTTTAAAAGTGACGCAAAAAAATATAAAATATTCTAAATAGTAAAAAGTGATATGCAATTGCATTTCAAATGCATATAAAACCCGCACAGGAATTGATAAGGCAAAGCGATTTTCGAATTCAACATCTGTGATGTTTCTGCTATAAATCCCATACATGGTTTTTAAAAGTGACGCAAAAAAATATAAATTTTTTAAAATATTAAAAAGTAATATTCACTTGCACTCTCTAGTTTCACGTAAGGACTGCGTCGAATAAAATTGTCCGCTACAAAAATGAAAAAATCTAGAAATCTAGTAATCGAATTTTTATAGAATAAAATATTTTATTTTGCAAAATATTTTTAGATTTAAAAAAAAAATATAAAAAACCAGAAATTAATATTTTTTAATAAAAAGTTTTAATTTTTCCGGAACCCCTTCCATTAATGTTGTAATGGGTGTCGGACACACCCTCACGGCTGCTGAAGACCACTTTCTTTTAAAGTCTTGAAGGTCTTTGGCCACTTTTTTTGTTGTCTTCATCTCCCTTTTTACTAAAGCCCAGTATCTCTCAATCGGCCTGCGTTCTGGACAGTTTGGTGGATTGGCTTCTCTAGGCACCAAAATCACTGCATTTTGTTGGATCCACTCTAAGGCCGTTTTGCCGTAGTGACATGAAGTGAGGTCAGGCCAAAAAAATGTGGACACTTCATGTTGGCGTAAAAATGGAAGCAATCTCTTTTGCAAGCATTCCTTCACATATATTTCGCTATTAATTGTACCCGATGTCACGAATGAGCTGCTCCTTTTTCCACAACTGCAAATTGCCTGCCAAACAAGGAATTTCTCTGGGAATTTAATCATTTTTTTTATTTGAATTTTTCAGCGACATTTCCTCGAGAATCGGCTGTATAAAATTCCTGCCCAGGTAGCTGAGAAAAGTCCGCTAAAACATAAGTTTCGTCGTCCATTATGCAGCAATCGAATTTTTTTAAAAATCTTCGTTAAGCTTTTTAGCTCGTTGTTTTGCGGTTTTATTCTTGACGGCATTTCTATCCGGAATTTTTGGACCTTGTACGTCTTCAGCCCAGCTTCTTTCTTAGTCCTGCGCACGAAAGATTCTGAACAATCCGCCTTTCTCGCCAATTTCCTTCCGGATATGCTTGGATCTTTCTTTAAAATATTCACAACCTTCTTCGACTTTTCACGATCATGTGGCCCTTTTTTTTACCAGAACCTTTCTTCCGATCAATACTCAGGTCTTCCTTAAAGCGGTTGTCTTAGGGTTAGCCCCTACCTCCTTGGCAATTTTTTTAAAAGACCAACTAGGTTGTTTTTGAAACTTTTAATTATATTTTCTCGCACTTCCACTTCGTTTGCCATTTTCGCGTTAAATAAATTTTTTTATTGACTATAACTGACACAAATTATTTTCTGCCATTTAATTCAGAGCTACTATGATTAATTTTTTTTAAATTTGAATCTTGCAATAGCACATTATGGGAAGATATGTAACGGACAATTTTATTCGACGCAGTCCTTACATGTGGTTTTTTTTCCAGTGTGCAAAGTACTGTCGCACGGTGTTATAATTAGTAATGACAATTGAGAGAAAAATTGCATCTACAGTTTTTTTGGAAAACTAGTAGGATAAAGGTCCGCATTTTCTTATTCCAAAAAGCGGCTGCGACGGACTTAACATGTAGATAGCAATTTTCTAAAAATTTTACATAATAGAAAAAAACAGAATTTGCAGTAAAAATAATCAACCGCAAATTATATATAAATGAAGTATGAAATGATAAATAGTGTTCACGTATTGTTGTGTAGTGTAATTCATTAATTCAATGTTGCTCATACGTAAAGTGGGCCCTTTTTAAACAAAATTTAATAATTAATTAAATTTCATAGAAAGCAAATTTATAGAAAATAATGACAATTTAAAAATATATTTTAATTAACTAATTAAAAATCATTGCATTTTAAAATATTCCACCAATTAAATGCCGCACATAATTCAAGTGATCGCATTTATAAAACTACTTCAAAAGTTTGAATGAATTATTATTTCTAAAAGAGTAAAAAATATTAATAATCAAGATTTTTATTGTTATTCAAATAAACTAAAACGCAATAACAATATAAATAAATAAAATAAATTTATTTTAGCAAAAAAATGCCACTCATTTTAGACAATTTTAATATTTTATTACAAACATTTAGAACGTGGCAACATTTACAATAATTTAATTTCGTGAAAAAATAATGCAAAGAATATAAAATAAAACCACATACGTTGGTTAGTACTAGATAATAAAAAATAAATATTAAAAAAAAACACAAATTTTATGAGCCCGCAGTTGAAAATTATTTAAAAGTGCGGCGTATATAAAACAAAAATGTATACAAAAAACAATTTGCTTTAAACAAACGAAATACAATAATTGCACAAAAAAAAATTAAACAACAAAAAAATAGTAGAAAAACCGTGCAATAGTTAAAAATCGCTATAAATTCACGTTGTGTGTGTTTTGTTTTTTTGATATTTGGAATGTTGCCAGACCGACGGCTTGGCAACCATTACCGCAAGCTGTTTTTGTTATATTGTAGTAATTTTTTGTTTTTTTTTGTTTTCTATTTAGCCTTTTTTGTATTGTTGTTATTATGCTTGTTGACTGTTCATTATTGTTGCCTGAAATACAAATGGCTTAAATATGCGAATCCATGCGATTCGCCGGCACAGATAACGACTTTAATGATGATAACACATGCAATTTTGTTGTTGTTGTTTTTATAGTTGGTGTTAATTTTTATATTCTCTCTACTGCATATGTTTATTTTGTCAAATTGCTGGCGCTGCCGCCTCAAGTACTCTGCGATTTCCATGTTAAATGGCGTCAAGTGTTGCCACACATGTTGTAGTAGTTGTTGTGCGATTTCAGTTAACCAATTATTTTTTTTTTCCACTACCAAATCCCTTTTTTTGTCACTTTATGATTAACGTTTTAACTGCTGCAGGCTTTGGTTTTATGCCACACAATTGCAGTTTGATATCTTTATTAGAAGACAGACACACACACACAAAATTACTGAATATACCATTGTGGCCAACACACATATTTTATGCCCTGCATGCTAAGCATTTATATTACAACCATTTGGTGGTCGTAAAGTGCGCTGCTTACTGTATGCTTTGTTATAACGAAATGCATTATTATGGCAATTAAAAACATAATTAGACATTATAATGCAATCTTTATTTTGGCGATTTATTTTAGCAAAAATTAATGCTTTATTAACAAAACTTTTAGTGTTTCTTAAAGACTAATGTGTTATGTTTAAAAAAAGTCTAATTAAAAAAACTTTGATTTGGTTGTAATGTATTTTTTTGTGGTTGTTCTGAAGTCACTTCATTAGAATTCAACCAATTTACATTTTTAACTTTAACGATTTTTCGCAGTTTCTTTTTAAAAATAATTTGCCATTTATTTTAGTGTTTTTATTAGCTTATTTTATTGTGTTTTATTTGTAAATAGCGAACAAAATTATAGACATATCGTTGACCAGACATTGCGCTTTTATGTAGTGTTTAAAAAATGTTACTTATACGTCGTGTATACTAAAAATTCGTTTGATGATCTAAAAGTAGTTGCTAATTCATTTTTTAAATATTTATCATATAGTTTCATAAATAATATATATTTTTATGCACAATTTATATTTATATGAGTAAAAAAACATGTTTTTATAAAAACAAAATGATTGTTATGAGAAAAAAAAAACATTTATAATGCTTACGTTATTTTGGCGTTTTAATTTTGCAAAACTGTCTTCCGTATTATACCCAACTTTTACTGTTTCTTGAAGTTCATAATATTACTTTAAGAAATGATTCATTTTTAAAATAATGCCTTTGTTGTAATATGCTTTCTCGCTTGTTTTTTGAGGAAATTGGTTACAAATCAACAAATATGAAATTTTTAATTTAACAATTTTTTGTAGCTATTTGTTTAAAATTATTTATACATTTTTCTGTTGTTTTTATTAGCTTATTATATTGTGTTTCATTTGTAAAGAGCCTTTAAATTATAAAGATATTGCAGGCCACACTCTGCGCTTTGATGCAGTTCCTTCAAAATATAAATCATACGCAGTGTGTACCCAAAAAGTTATATGATATCTCAAAATGGGTTTCTACTGTTTTTTATCAAATATTTTAAATATTTTAAAACAAATATCTGTATTTTAATCTTATTATGAGCACTTTATATTTTTATGTGAAAAATTAAAAAAAAATTTAAAGATATTTATTTCTTTATAATGCATATATTATTCTGATGATTTATTTTAACAAAAAATCATCTGTATTGTACTCAATTTTTATTTTTTATTAAAGTTAATCTTAAAGAAACGACAAATTTAAAATTTTCAGATTTTGTTGTAATATGCTTTCTCGCTACGTATTTTAAGTAACTTCGTTATGAATCAACATATTTGCATTTTTAACTTTAACGATTTTTTGTTGCTATTTATATAAAAATTTACAAATTTTGTATTTTGATTTTATTAGATTTTTGCATTGTTTTTCATTTGTAAATATACTATAAATTAGTTTTATTTTAGATTTTTATGAAAAAATTAGATTTTTGTGAAAACACATGAAAGGAATAAAAATTTTAAGAAATTAATATTTTTAACAGACAAAGAAAGCGGTTTAACGGATTGGAAAATATTAAATTTCTATAAAAAATTAAAAACAGTTCTTTAACACATACAATTTTTAAATTACTCATAAATGATTTTTTTTAACTATAAATCTACAAAAATTATGAAAAATGTGAATGTAAAAAAACTACAATTCAAATTCTGTGTGTTGGACAGCTCAAAAATATGCCGCATCTGTAAATGTCTGACTTAAAAAACTGCTTTATAGCTTGCTTTAAAATTCTCTGATGCGCTGCGAATCTCTTGAAAACTGCACCCCATACGCTGGAGCTGCAACCACTTTTCATTCTGCCCATACTCGAGGCTAGAAAAAATAAACATTTTTCATTTATATATCTATTTTTCCTGCTTTCTTTTAAATTTTTGTTTTTATTTTTTTTTGTAACGAAAGTGGAAATGAGTGCTGAGCGCAGACTTTCTTCTATTCGGTTGTGTTCTGCTTTGTGCAAAAACATTTAAGTGAAACAGCCCTGTCGTGAGACATTTCCGGCAATTCTTTGCTGTGCTGCGAGCTCTGCGCTCTTGGCCCGAAGCTGTTGCTTTGTTTTAATGCTTAATTTTTTATTTTTTTTTTGTTGATTAATGTTCGCATGTTGTTGCACTCAAACATTTTGATATCAGTGTCAGCTATATGACGCAGTAAATTTATATTTTTTTTTTAAATTTAGGTTTTTACAAAAAATGTATTTTTTTTTCTAAATTTATGAATTTACAGAAAGTGATTTTTTACTAAAATTTTATATTATTTTTTTTTTATATTTGTTATTAAAACATGTTATCGCTTCTTTTAATATATTCGAATTTAAGAATCGATATTTTTTTTAAATCGTTAGTGTTTGTAAAAATGTATTCAGAATGAATGAAAGATTTATTTATATCATTTTTGTAAGATTTAAGATTTGGTATAAGGAGTTTATTTTTTAACAATAATCATTAAAATCGGTTGTTTTCGACAGTTTTGGTATCAATATTTTTAAAATCAAAAATTAAAAAAAAAAATCGATATTTTAAAAAATCTATATTCCAAAAAAACCATTTTTTTTAAAATCAATATTTTAATAAATCGATAATATGTCTTAAAATCTATTTTTTTATCGATAGTTTTTTTTATTTTTTTTTTTTTAAATCGATATTTTTTCTCAGAATCGATAATTTTTATAAATAGCTTTAATATGTATAAAAATTGAAATTTTTCTAAAAACAGATATTTTTTCAAAAGATCGATATTTTTTTTTTAATTATAATTATTCTTAAAATTTATAATTTGTCTTAAAGTCCATAATTTGTATAAAAATCAACAATTTTCTAAAATTTGATAATATTTAAAAAATTTGATAATTTTTCATAAGATCGATATATATTCTAAAAATCGAAAAGTTTTCCAAAAATCGATAATTTTTTGTAAAGATCAATAAATTTTCTAAAAATCGATATTATTTTGAAAAACCAAAAATCTAAATTTTTCTTAAAATCTAATTTTTTTCTAAAAATCTAGTTTTTTTCTAAAAATCTAATTTTTTTCTAAAAATATTTTTTTTTTTATAAATTTCCTATATATTTTCTAAAAAACTTTGGTAAATCAATATTTTTCTAAAAATTGATAATATTTTTAAATATATTTAGTTTCCTAAAAACCTATAATTTTCTTTAATCAAAATTTTACTAAAAATCTATTTTTTTAAATTGATAGTTTTTAAAAATAGATATTTTTTTTATAAAAATCGTAATTTTAATAAAAATCGATATGTTTTTTCCGAAAATCGATATTTTTTATAAAAGCTGTAAAGGGTTTTTCAACGCTACAAAAGTAGAGCGACAGGGACAGCAAACGACACCATATTTCTTGCCGCACTTTTGACATTTCTCTTCAGTAAGGTTTGCCATTTCATGATGGAAAGATATACGAATTCGAATTTCGGTAGTAAATTTAAATAATTTCGACTCCGTATATCTTTCCATCATGAAATGACAAACCTTATTGAAGAAAAATGTCAAAAGAAATATGGCGTCGTTTGCTGTCCCTGTCGCTCTACTTTTGTAGCGTCCCTGTTGAAAAACTCTTGAAAAAAACTTTTGTAGCGCTCTTATTCTTATTGAAAAACCCTTTATAATTTAAAAAAATTATAATTCTTCTAAAAATCGATATTTTTTCGTATCATAATTTTTTTTTAAATGATAATTTGTTTAAAAGTCTATAATTTGTATAAAAATAAACAATTTTCTTAAATTTGATAATATTTCAAAAGTTTGATAATTTTTCCCAAAATCGATATATTTTTTTAAAAATCGATAAGTTTTCTAAAAATCTATCATTTCTTCTGAAGATCGATGAATTTTCTAAAGATCGATAAGTTTTTCTAAAAATCAATATTTTTTCTTTTGTAGCGCTCTTATTGAAAGACCCTTTATAATTTAAAAAAATTATCATTCTTCTAAAAATCGATTATTTTCATATCATAATTTTTTTTTAAATAATAATTTATTTAAAAGTCCATAATTTGTATAAAAATAAAAAAATTTCTTAAATTTGATAATATTTCTAAAGTTTGATAATTTTTCACAAAATCGATATTTTTTTTTTAAATCGATAAGTTTTATAAAAATTGATCATTTCTTCAAAATATCGATAAATTCTCTAAATATCGTAAAGTTTTTCTAAAAATCAAAATTTTTCTAAAAAACGATAATTTTTTTTAAATCGATAATGTTTTTAAAAACACAATTTTTTTCTAAAAATATATATTTTTTTTATAAAATTCCTATATGTTTTTCTATAAAATTGTTCGATCAATTAATATTTTTCTAAAACTCGATAATTATCCTAAAAATCTAAATCCTAAAATTTCTAAAAATTGATAATGTTTCTAAAAATATTTAGTTTTCTAGAAATCTATAATTTCTTTTAATCAATAAATTTCTCTAAAAATTGTTTTTTCTTCTAAAATATATGAAAAAAAAAAATTAAAAGAAGAAAATTAATATTTTCTATAAAATAAAAAAAAAACTATATATTTTGTTAAAATTTTTACTTCTTTATATTTTTTATTTCTAGTAATTTATTAAATATTAATAATTTGTTTTTTTTTTAATTTAAAAAAAAAATTTAATATATATTAAAATATATAAAACCTTCTTTTAAAATAATGAAGAATTATGAAACAAAATGTTTGCTGACGTGCCGTTGATTTGCGCGCTTTTTAGTGCATCACAAATTATTATGATGAAGGCTACAAGACATGTTGCAAAAAACATAAATTTGCGTGCTGTCGGAAGTGTATTTTATTGTCTGCAGCACGAACAAAATACTGGCAAATACTAATACAATAAATGGAATAAAAAAAAGAATATGAAGTAACAAGAAACTTTCGCAAAACTTCGAGCGTCCTTTTTGGGGCAACGTATGAAACATTTTGTTTAGCATACATTTAGGCAAAATAGCTGCTGTGTTTTATTATACACTGGATGTGAGTACAAATTGTGCACATATAAAAAGAAACCACAAAATATAACAAAAAAAAAGTAAATAATTTGGTAACAACATAAAAATCATAAAAATATTCAGCAAAAAAAAATATGAGACCGCAGTGCGGAGTTGTTCAAAATTTTTTTGAGTTGTGCCTTTGTTGTGGTTTTTAGTTTTTGTTAGCTGGCTACACTAATTAAGGGTCACACTTGTTGGTGTTTTAAATTATATACAAAAATAATAAATTTAAATTTATACATAAAAGAAGTTTTTATTAAATAGTAGATCAAAATGGTCTGTTATTTAAGTTTATATTGATGTAAATTCAAATTTACGTTAAAATAATAGTTCAATCAAAGAGATAAATACAAAATATAATTTGCTATTTTTTTTTTTTGTAAAAATCAATAATTTTGGTAAAATCGAGTGAATACTTTTTTTGAAATAATGAAAAGTTTGCTAATAAAAGTAAAGAATATATTTTTTTTTATTAATAAAATATATATTTTTTATTAAAAAATTAAAATTATCATTTAAAACGATAATATGTATTAAAGTTCCTTAATTTTGTAAAAATCTTTTATTTTTGTCTTAATCGATTATTTTGTTTAAATCGATTATTTTATTAAAATCGATTATTTTGTAGAAATCGTAAAAATTGTAGAAATCGATTTTTTTTGGAAAAAATTGATAATTTTAGTAAAAATCAAAAGTTTTTGTAAAAATCGTTAATTTTTTGTAATAGTCGAATTTGTAAAAATCGATAATTTTGTTAAAATCGATAATTTTGTTAAAATCTATAATTTTGTTAAAATCGATAATTTTGTTAAAATCGATAATTTTGCTAAAATCGATATTTTTATTAAAATCGATAATTTTGTTAAAATCGATAATTTTGTAAAAATCGATAATTTTGTTAAAATCGATAATTTTGTAAAAATCGATAATTTTGTTAAAATGGATAATTTTGTTAAAATCGATAATTTTGTTAAAATTGATAATTTTGTTAAAATCGATAATTTTGTTTAATCGATAATTTTGTTAAAATCGTTAATTTTGTTATAATCGATATTTTTATTAAAATCGATTATTTTTATTAATCGATTATTTTGTAGAAATCGTTGAAACTCTAAAAATTGATAAAATTTCTAAAAATTGATTATTTGTTATTATTTTTGTAAAAATTGATTATTTTTGTAAAAATTTGTAAAAATTGATAATTTTTGTAAAAATTGATAATTCTTTTAAAAATTGATAATTTTTGTAAAAATTGATAATTTTTGTAAAAATTGATAATTTTTGTAAAAATTGATAATTTTTGTAAAAATTGATAATTTTTGTAAAAATTGATAATTTTTGTAAAAATTGATAATTTTTGTAAAAATTGATAATTTTTGTAAAAATTGATAATTTTTGTAAAAATTGATAATTTTTGTAAAAATTGATAATTTTTGTAAATATTGATAATTTTCAATATAAAAAATACTCATTAAAAATCAATGATTAGTGTAAAAATCGATAATTTTTGTAAAAATCGATAATTTTTGTAAAAATCGATAATTTTTGTAAAAATCGATAATTTTTGTAAAAATCGATAATTTTTGTAAAAATCGATAATTTTTGTAAAAATCGATAATTTTTGTAAAAATCGATAATTTTTGTAAAAATCGATAATTTTTGTAAAAATCGATAATTTTTGTGAAAATTGATAAAAAAAATCAACTTATTGCACATACATTTGGCATTTTCATTATGTATTAAATGCCACTACCGTTTCCTGTGCCTCATACCATTTGTTGGCTACGTACTCTAGCTGTCTATCAACATCTACTCCATGTTGGTGATGTTACTGTTCTTGATGGCGGCTTTATTAGCAGCAAATAGAGCATCATTTGGCAAACATTTGGTATTTTTTTGTTATTTCTATTTCTATAATACTCATTAAAAATCGGTAATTTTTGTAAAAATCGGTAATTTTTGTAAAAATCGATATTTTTTTGTAAAAATCGATAATTTTTGTAAAAATCGTTTTTTTTTTTGTAAAAATCGATATTTGTAAATTCATAATATTTGTAAAAATCGATAATTTTTATAAATATCGATAATTTTTGTAATTATTTTTGTTGTGATTTTAATATACATGATTTTCCTTTTTTAATAATTAAAATGTTTCATACAAATATATGATACTTTTCCTATTATAAAATGTGTTTGCTACAAATATGCTAACATTTTTGTAGTTTACAATTTTTCTGTAGTACTTTTAAAATTTTTAAACATAGTTTAATATTTCTTGCACAAACATATTTAGTTACACAATAAATTTCTATTATTTTATTACAATGCTTTTCTTAATAGATATTTAATCTACACTTCACATATTTAAGACAATTAATATAAATGTTTAATATCAACTATATAGTTTTTTTATTATTATTTTTATTATTATAAAATTACGAAATATAAATACAAAAATAAATATTATTATGTACACAAATACATTTCATGATTATTATAATTAAATTATGTATTTGCTACAAAAATTATTAATTTCTTACAATAACAAAATATGGTTTTTACAAACATTAAATATATTGTATAATATTTTTATTAAATTTAGAAATTTTTTTCACCTGTGCAAATAGTATAAACAAATAAATTCCAACCCATAAAAATTTAGAGGCATTTCCAGGAGTTTTTGTTTATTACGTTTTTGCAATTGTGTTCAACACACTTTGCCGGGATCACCATCATTCAGCAACATGCCATGACTTATTGCACATAAATTTGGCATTTTCATTATGTATTAAATGCCATTCTTTGGGCTGCCACTACCGTTTCCAGTGCCTCATACCATTTGTTGTACTCTAGCTGTCTATCAACATCTACTCCATGTTGGTGTTGTTACTGTTCTTGATGGCGGCTTTATTAGCAGCAAATAAAGCATCATTTGGCAAACATTTCGTTTTTTTTTTATGTATATATTTTTTTTGTATTTGGTAACTACTTTCTTTAGCACTAACATCCTTTTGTTGCTTCAACTTTATTGTTTCAAATGAAATTCTTCTTTTTTTTTTGTTTGTTTTTGCTGCAGTTCTTATCTTTGTGATGAATTTTTATCCTTTGCCAGCAACTCATTTATTTATTTATTTTTCTGTTTGTTTTATTTTATTTTTTTTTTCGTATTTCATTTATTTTGTTTTTATTATTTTCAAGGTTTTCTTTTGTACACTTTGATTACGCGTATATTTTATTCCGCATTTTTATTGCTGTTTTTTATAGTTCTCGCTTCGCTTCTTTTTTTTTGTATTCCTCATCTTATTTTCATGAATTTATAAATATAAATGAAACATTTAGAGCTGCTATATTGGCTCTCTAGAGTGTTTGTATTTAGACTATACTTTGTTTTCTTTTAATATTTCTGTTGTTTCTGTTTCATCATTATCCAGATGCTTATGCTGAGTAAACATGCTTAAATGAGAACTTAATTTTTTGAATTTATTTTTTCATTTATTATAAACATTTTAAATAATAAAAAAAATATTATTGCTCATTTTAAAAATCTACAAAATAAAATAAAATCTATAAATTTTCTAAAAAATAAAAAATTCTCTTTTATGAAGAAAATTTGCTCTAAGTTCTGTTTTGTTTACTTAGAGGTTTAAATTTCATACTGCGTTTATAGATTTCTTTATAATCTTTATTAATTGATTGCTGAAATTATTTGGAGTTTGTAAAATTTCTGTAATAACCCTAATTTATACACATTTATTAGAGTTGAAAAAAAAAAATTATTGTTGAACTATATAAAATTATCGATAATATGTATTTTATGAAAATTAATATTATGATTTGTATATTGTATAATCGAGCAAATGATCGAATCAATGATATTAAATAAAATCAATCCTTTTTGTAGAAATATTTTGTAATTACCTATTATTTTAAATAAATTGATAATTTATGCAAAATCGATAACATTTTTCGATAAATACATATTTTTAAAAACATTTAATGATTTTTAGAAAATTCATAATTTTAGAATTTTTTTGTAAATTAAATTTTATAGTAATCTTAACTAAAATAAACTGGTTTATATTATAAAACATAATTGTTAAATTCTTTATAAAATTCATTAAAAATTAATAACATTTTTATTTGAATTTGTATTCGATATATTATTTTTCTTTTTTGTGATCACTTAACCAATTTTTAATAATGAAATAAATTTTTAATTATCGATTTTTTAAAAATCGATATTTTAAAATCGATATTTTAAAAATCGATATTTTAAATAATCGATAACTTTTCATATTCGATATTTTTAATAATAGGTAATTAAAAATTGATTTTTTTTAAGTTAGAAGTTTTTTTTAAATCAATATTTTTAAAATCGATAGTAGTAGAATAATCGATGTTTTTAGAAAATAACTATATTTAATAATTTAATAATTGAAAATTTATTCACAATGTTTGGATTAATCGTTATTTTAATTTTAATAAATTCTAAATATATTTTAAAATATTTTTTCTAAATCGATATTTTTTAATAATCGGTATTTTTTTATTTACACAAAAAAATGCATATTTGTTGAAAATTGACTCAAATCTTAATTTTTATAAGCTATATTTGAACAGTAAGTCAAAAACCATGAATATTAAAAAAAAAATATTTTTTATGTTAAGACAATTTTCGAAAAATAAGTAGGTCGATGTATTTTTTGAATTGAGAAATCTATAACTAACCAATTTTTCCTAAATTAAAAACATAAATTGACAATACTCGAGTTTTTCAAAATAAGTAAAAAAAAAAAATGTTTTTAGTTTAAATAGAAATTTGTTTTATGTTTAACACAAATTATTAATTTTAATGAAATTCCAAATTACTTCAAAGCACGTGAAATATTTTAAGGGATATTGCAAATAATGCCAAATATGATTTAAAATATTTAAGGTTTATATCTTTATCATGTACAAAATTGAGAGTAAATTTAGAAAACTTCAATCATCAAAAAATTAAAAGGATGAAAGCTAAACTAATAATAAATATCCGTAGAATTATAAATGATGTAAATGGCAGTAGAAGAAAAAACAAAAAAAGAACTCGAGAAAAAACCTTTATAAATAATGAAAATGATAATGATTTGTAAACATTGAAAATGACGGTGAAGGAAAATGAAAAAAAAATGCCAATAAAGGACAAAACTAACAAACAATGGTTAAAAAAATCATTGAAAAATCTAAAGGGGATAAAAGAAAAAAACAGCGAAAAACCCAATGTCAGAAAAAGAGAGAACATTGATATAAAAATATGAAAATACAACAACGAAAAAAAATATATCACAAAAAATGGGATTAAGTAAAATAACAGACAAGTAGGATGCTGTGAAAAAGTCAAAAACAAATAGGACAAAATCAATTTAAGGCAAACGCCAGCATTTTATAAATCGAGCAGAACAGAGACAAACACTTGAAGGACGAATATCAAAAATATGGAAAAAACCCAAATGAAGATAATGAAGATAATGATTTATAAAGAAAATTATGCTTGTATATAATGTTTATGATTGCAACACAAACGAATGACGTTTAAGATAAGAAAGTTCATTCCCATTTTTATTTTAGTTACGGCTTCGGTATAACTAAATAGTGTTTGTATGTTTTACAGGTTCCAAAATACAGTTTTATTTATATCGGTTTTTGTATCATTTAAATTTGTTACTAATTGCAATAATTAAATTAAAAATTTAAATATGTTATTTAATATTTAGTTTTAAATTCGGGTTTTTACCATGTTTCAGTCTTGAAAGTTTAACATTTTCATATTTTAAATATCTGATCAAAACTGTATAATTAATTAAATACAGTATAGAATTTCATTAACTAAATTTGATATCAATAAATTACTGCCAATACAGATGTATATGAAAATAGAGTATAAAAATGCTTGATGCAAATAATATCTGTTGATGTATGATGATAATGATGCATGTTGATGGATGTATGAGTATAATGTGAATGTTGATATATCTGACAATAATATATGTTATTTATGATGTTTAATGTAAATTATATATATTTGGAGGTATGATAATTGATGTATGAGAATGAGAATAGTGATGATGTAAATATTGATGTATATATGAATAATATCTAATGATAAAATATAATGTTAAATGCAACTAATTTATGTTGATGTATGATGAATGATGATAAATTGAATACTAATGTACATAATATATGTTGATATATGATGATAATGATGCATGGTGCTTTCAATAAGAGAATACAAAAATATGTTATTGTAAATAATATATGTTGATGTATGATGATTAAGATGCATAATGCTGGTTGTAAGAAAATACAATATGATAATGTGAATATTGGTATATCTGAAAATAATGAATGAAGGATGTAAATAATATGGATTGAGTTATGAAGATTAATGTATGAAGATTGATGTATAAAGATTGATGTATGAGAATGATTTGTGAGAATAATATATTTACGAATAATGTATAATAATTATTAGACTGCGAGCCGAAAGGTCCCCTGGACTGGGGCTAACAACATCTATACCGCGCTACCTCTCGTCAGTAAATGGCAAACCTACGAGAGTAAAACCATTGCCTATGAAAAAGCTCTCACCCGCCGTTCGGATTCGGTAATAAACTGTAGGTTCCACCACTTTGAGTACAAATATAACACGCACAGCTCAAAATGGTGAGAGATACAGGTCTGTAGCGCCAAACTATTATTATTATTATAATTATTATGTTTGATGCAGCTAATTTATGTCGATGTATGATGACTGATGTATATGAAAATAATAATGATATTATGAATATTGATGTACATAATATATGTTGACGTATGATGATAATGGTGCATGATGCTTTCAATAATATAATACATAAATATGTTATTGTGAATATTGATGTACATAATAATATTTAGTAATGATGCTTAATGTAAATAATATATGTTGATATATGATGACTATGATGCATGATGATGGTTGTATGATAATACAAGAATGTGAATATTGATATATCTGACAATGTTGTTTAAATGATGTATATAATATATATTGAGTTATGATGATTGATGTATGAGAATGATTTGTGAGAATAATATAAATATTGATATATTTATGAATAATGTATAATAATTATTATGTTTAATGCAGCTAATTTATGTCGATGTATGATGACTGATGTATATAAAAATAATAATTATATTGTGAATATTGATGTACATAATATATGTTGATGTATGATGTTTATGATGCATGATGATGGTTGTATGATAATACAAGAATGTGAATATTGATATATCTGACAATGTTGTTTAAATGATGTATATAATATATATTGAGTTATGATGATTGATGTATGAGAATGATTTGTGAGAATAATATAAATATTGATATATTTATGAATAATGTATAATAATTATTATGTTTAATGCAGCTAATTTATGTCGATGTATGATGACTGATGTATATAAAAATAATAATTATATTGTGAATATTGATGTACATAATATATGTTGATGTATGATGACTATGATGCATGATGATGGCTTTATGATAATACAAGAATGTGAATATTGATATATCTGACAAAATTTTATAAATGATGTAAATAATATATATTGAGTTATGGTGATTGATGTATGAGAATGATTTGTGAGAATAATGTAAATATTGATATATTTATGAATAATGAATAATAATTATGATGTTTGATGCAGATAATTTATGCCGATGTATAATGACTGATGTATATGAATATAATAATGATATTGTGAATGAATATTGATTTACATAATAAATGTAGATGTTTGATGATTATGATGCATGCTGATTCCTATATGAAAATACATAAATATGTTATTGTGAATATTGATGTAGGACATAATAAGATTTAATTATGATGCTTAATGCAAATAATATATATTGATGTATGATGATTAATGCATGATGAATTTACGTGTATTTCAGAATAATGTATAATAATAAAAATGTGTATAATATCAATAATTAATATATCATAAAAATGCAATAATATAGGTTACGGAGCTTATGTTAATTATCGGAACAACAAAGTCTTTAAGTTGCAGTTGATAGTGCGAAGAATAATGTTGATGATAATAATGATTTCTATGCATTTAAGTCTGATGTTTGTGTAGTTAGTAACTGCCGACGATGACTATAATGATAAATTTATATAACTACATAGAGTAGATACGATTGTTTTGGTCACACACACAAAAACGAAGCTACCATAAATAGGTTGGGATAAAATAAAAACCTAGGCAAGACTATAACAGTTTTGTCTATTTTTATGTTTTACCATGATGCGCCATGGGAAGACCATTCAACGAACTGAATAAATGACTGGCACACCGAGTGACTAAATGACTGACAGTTCATTGCAGAGAGTAACTGATGAAATAGCTGATGGCGTTATTTTTACATCAGTCAGTCATTGAGTCAGTTTGTCTGTATATCGCTGAGTTGACTGACTGCCTTATACGATACTGAGTGCCTATTGGCCTTAAACCGTAAATAAAATGACTGACGTATTTTAACGTTGTTGCCATTTAAGGCTGTTCTTTTTTGTGTTGTTTTTATTATTATTTTTATTTTTTTTTGTTTTTCTGTTTTTTATTTAATTTATTTTTTTCGTTTTCGTTTTTATTTTTATTTTTTCTGTTTTATTTCCGTTCGTCACTTTCGCGGCAGTCGTTGAGAGCACTTGTTGGTGTTTTTTTTCTTCTGTAGTATTAGCTGAAGTCGCTTTTATTGTATTTTTTTTTGTAAGTTTATTTTATATTTTACTACTGTGGTCATTGAGGCAATCGTTGAAGTAAGTGGACCTTGGTTGCCGCCTCTGATTCAGAGCTGCAGTTGCTGTGAACCATTTAAAAAAATATATAAATCATTTAAATGTAAATATTTTTTAAATATGTGAATAAGGATAACAAAACTTACAATTTTAATAAATTACTAATTAGACGTAAATTTTCCATAAATCATAATATATATTTTTTAAATTATTTGAAACGCTCAAGTATCGATTAGACTCGAATTCAAATTTCAACATGATTAAATTTCTTATTTTATTGTTTCAGTATTCACTGTTTCAATATAATTCAATTCGGATTATATCGAATTAAATTTATTTCAGTTCTGTAATAATAAAATCATTACGGTTTTGGTTTTAAAATATTTGTATTTCTTTAGACAGTAAATAAAAAAAAAAAATCGGCATATACAATAAAAAGAAACTATAGTGTTTTTTATTAAAAAATTTATTTAATAAATAAATATTTTTATTTAATAAGAAAAAACACGATTATTTTAAAAAACATGTTATTTATATAGCTACAAAACGATTAAAGAATTATCATTATTTTCAAAAAGATCGATTGATGTATTAAACATTTGTTTTGTAGATTTTTATGAAATAAAGTAGTAGATTTTAAATGAAATGAACATTTTTTTAATTTAATAATAATTTAATAATTTTAAAAAGTAATCGATTTTTAATAAAAATATAGATTTTTAAATTAATTATCGATTTTAAATAAAATTGAAGAAATTGATTTCTAATAAAAATATTGATTTCTAATAAAAATATCTATTTTAGTATACTAAAAAATTTTAATTTTTTTTTCCAAATAATGGATTCTTTATCAAATAATCGCTTCTCAATAAAATCATCGATTTTTAATGCTAATCGATAATCATAATTCACTTTTAATAATAAATAATCAATATATAATAAGAAAACGATTTTTAATGTTAACTAATTGTTAATGTTAATTAAAATATTAATAATCGATTTTTAATTTAAATAATCGATTTTTAAATAAATAATCGATTCTTAATAAAAAAAAATTCTTAAAAAAAAATAAATAAAAAAATATTGATTTTTAATAAAAATAATCGATTTTTTATTTAAAATAATCGATTTTTAATTAAAATAATCAATTTTTAATTAAAATAATCAATTTTTAATTAAAATAATCAATTTTTAATTAAAATAATCGATTTTTAATTATAATAATCGATTTTTAATTAAAATAACCGATTTTAAAATATTATAATCGATTTTTAATTAAAATAATCGATTTTTAATTAAAATAATAGATTTTTATTTAAACTACCCGATTTTTAATTAAAATAATCGGTTTTAATTAAAATAATCGATTTTTAATTAAAATAATCGATTTTTAATTAATTGATTTTTATTTAAAATAATCGATTTTTAATTTAAATAGTCAATTAAAAAAAATATTCGATTTAAAATAAAAATAACCAATTTTTAGTTAAAAATAGTGGATTTAAAAAATATAATCGAATTTTAATTAAGAAAAAACTAATAATTTATAAAAAATGAACTTTTTATAAAAAATAATCAACTATTATTTAAAATAGTCGATTTATATAAAAAATAAACCATTTTTATTTAAATAAAGATTTTTAATTCAATTTTAAATAAAATATAATCGATTTAAAAAATTATCGATTTAAAAATACAATTGAATTTGAATTAAGACAAAATTAACAATTAATAAAAATAATAACTTTTAATAAAAAATAATCGACTTTTATTAAAATTAATCGATTCATATTAAAAAATAATAAATTTTTCAAAATCATCGAATTTTAATTAGGTAAATGGTTTTATAATAATAAAAAATGGATTTGTAATTTTAATAAAAATTAAATTTAATAAAATTATATAAATAAAATAAAATTATATATAATAAAAATACTGCAAAAGATCGCTGATGAAACAGCTGGCAGATCGTACAGCTGTTTCATGCATTTTGCCAATTGTTTTTTGTTTTATTTGTTGGTACAATACACCCAAATTGACCTTGAGCACGTTAATACAATATCTTAATATAATCAAAAGAGGTCGTAAAACAAAAATAATTAATACTGCATATATTCAATAGATTAGTTTTTAAAACAGATTATTTTATCAATAGTTTTTTTTTGAAAAATTGACTACTTATAAAAAATTGATTAATTTGGTATATTTAAATCGATTACTTTGAAAAAAACGATTATTTAAATTTATTTTTTATGTTGTCATTTTCAAATATTATATATCGATATTTTAAATAAAGTTGAATTAGTTTTTTTAAAAAAACGAATATTTTTTTTTTTTTTTTTTGAAAAATAAAACTATTCTATTAAAATTGATTAATTTATTAATATTTTTTTAATAGATAACACAGCACAACAACAATATATATATATATATATATATATATATATATATATACATATATATATATATATATATATATATATATATCTATATATATATATATATATATATATATATATATATATATATATATATATATATATATATATATATATTTAGATTGATTAAAGTTTTTGAGTTATTACGTAAAACAATTTTTTTATAATTCTCTGATTTTTATTAATATAAATTATTTTAATGAAAATAATCGATTTATAAATAAATAATCTATTTTTAACAAAATATTCGAATTTTAATAAAATATCCGATTTTTAAATAACTTTTTATAAAATAAAAGTTTTTTTTTTATAAAATAATCAACTTTTATTAAAATAATCGATTTTCAATAAAATAATCGATTTTTAATAAAAAAATCGATTTCAATCAAATAACCGATTTTTAGTAAAATAATAGATATATTTAAAAAAAAATAATAAAACAATCGACTTATAATAAAATAATCGATTTTTAATAAAATAATCGATTTTTAATTAAATAGTCGATTTTTAATAAAATAATCGATTTTTAATAAAATAATCGATTTTTAATAAAATAATTGATTTTTAATAAAATATGACCTCAAACTATTTTTTTTAATTGATTAAAGTTTTTGAGTTATTACGTAAAACCAATTTTTTATAATTCTCCTGTTTTTCTACATATTTGAATTTTAACGGATTTGAGTTTTCAATCTGATTTCTTTTGGATTCCATTAATAAAACTTCAACTAATATGCAGATTTAAATCCAAAGAAATTCGAATGGATTCGACCAATGTTACAACTACACTCAAAATAAGTCTGTAACAGTAGCAAAAAAGTTTTTCAATATAGCAAAAATGTTTGCTGAAAAGAGGAAAGCTCCAGATTTAGCTGAAACGACATGACAGTTTGCTATGCTATGAGAGCAGACATTTTTATTTGTTTTTACTAATATTATTGCTGTTGATTCCAATTCATAAAAAAAATAAAAAAAATATTTTTTTTTTGTTTTTAATATTTTTTTTTCTTTTACTTTTTTAAATTTTTATTATATTTATTTTATTATATCTATTTAAATTTTTATTTTGCCTTTATTTCAATACTTCTCTCTTGCATGCGTGCATTATTATTACGTAGAAGATATATCTGTTTTAAATAAACATGTTGTCGAATAAGAGCCTACGAATTAGGTGCAGCGTCTCGTGACTATGGCGACATCTAGCAGCAGAACTAAGATTCCCAGCAAACAGTTAGCTATTGCAAATAAAAGTATGCTTTAAATGCAACTTAAAGTTTGCTAAAATTTAGCATTCAGAGTTTGCTCTTAATAGCAGACTTTTTATTTTGAGTATAGTCATACGCAAAAAATGTACATTTTAAGGTACAACATATTCCAGAAAATGCCAGAAATGATAAAAGATTTACAATTTTTATTATCTTCTATATAACTTAAATATTTTTTAACTTATTTTTTTAATTAATTCAACATTATTTTTCATTACAGAACAATGAAGACTTCCATTCCAGCAAATAGAAACTCGTCTCCATAATCAATACTATGAATCTAACTAAATTCTTCCAAAATAAAGAATATAGAGAATATTTTAAGACATTTTAAAGAAAAGAAAAAAAAAAAAAATACCAATAAACTGCTGACTTAAACGGGCATCTTACGCTAAAGAGCAGCTAATTTGTGACGCATTAAAACCAACAACCAAAAATATTAAGAAAAAGGCGCCAAAATTATATGTGTGAGTGCAGTGATCATAACGTAATCATAACATAATCATAATAATAAAAATAATAATAATACGAACGTGGCGTAAAAAAAGAAGAGAAGAAGTTGTAGTCAAAATGAAGTGCGATAAAAATCAAATCGTCCTGTTAACAATGTGGAAAATTTTTATGACGACGATTTTCGTGGTGCCAACAACAACGACATTCGCGCGTCTTCATACATCCTCCAGCGGTGGAGGCGGCGCCGGCATTGGTTCGTTGGCCAACAAGGATGCGCATGGTAAGCAAGAGTTGCATAAAGTTTTTCATCCTTTTTGGATGTAGGTATTTTTTTTTGTGTTTTCTTGCGGATTTTGTTGCGCTTTAGGTTATTTTGTGCTGGTGATGTCCTTGTGCAGTTGCTTAAAGAAAACTTGATGCGACTTGCAGCAGGATTAAATACAGTAGATGCAGCTCCTACTGATGCTGCTGTTTGCAAGGATAACAGCAGAATCAACAGCAGCAGCATCGTTGCTCAGAATTATTGCCAACATTTTTCGGACAATTACAAGGATGTGAATTCTTAATCTTTTGTTTTAAATTTTGTAAGGATATCCGCCAAAGTTGCTTTGAAATTTATAGCAACTGTTTGCGGAACAAAACTAAAATTTTCTTTTCAACTTTTTGCATTTAAAAATTTTATAAACTTAAATGATAATAAAAAAATTATAAATAAATAAAAATATCATAAATTATAATAAAATTTATAAGAAATGTAAAAATTATAAAATGTTGTAAAATTATAAAAGAATAATAATCTCTTTTCATTAAAATAATCGATTAAAAAAAAATATTTTTAAATAAAGTAATCGATTTGTAATAAAAATAATCGATTTTTTAATTAAATAATCGATTTTTAATAAAAAATATATTTTTTTAAAATAAATTAATCGATTTTTAATAAAATAACCGATTCTTAAAAATTAATTGATTTTTATTAATATAAATTATTTTAATAAAAATAATCGATTTATAAAGAAATAATCGATTTTTAACAAAACATTCGAATTTTAATAAAATATTCGATTTTTAAAATTAATAACTTTTTATAAAATAAAAGTTTTTTTTTAATAAAATAATCAGTTTTTATTAAAATAATCGATTTTAAATAAAATAATCGATTTTTAATAAAATAATCGATTTTTAATAAAATAATCGATTTTTAATAAAATATTCGATTTTTAATAAAATAATAGATATATTAAAAAAAAATTAATAAAATAATCTATTTATAATAAAATAATCGATTTTTAATAAAATAATCGAGTTTTAATAAAATAATTGATTTTTAATAAAATAATTGATTTTTAGTAAAAAATTCAATTTTTAATAAAAAAAAATCGATTTTTAATAAAAAAAAAAATAATCGATTTTTTATAAAAAAAAATAATCGATTTTTAATAAAAAAAAAATCGATTTTTAATAAAAAACATAATTGGTTATTTTTTTTTATTTTTAAATAAAATAATCGTTTTTTTAAAAAGTAAATGAAAAAAATAGATTTAATTAAAATAATAAATTTTTAATAAAATAATAGATTTTTAGTAAAATAATAGATTTATAAAAAATTGAATAAATTAAATAATAGAATATTAATAAAATAATCGATTTTCAGTAAAATTCTAAATAAAAAAATAAAAAATATATTATAATAAAAATTATGAAAGATAATAAAAATCATATAAGTTTATATTGTTTTCATTATATTATAAAAAAAATAAAATTGTTAAATAAATAAAAACATCTGCTACCTTTCTACAGCTATTAAATCGTGCTGCCTTTTAAAACATCACAGCTGCTGCTACCCAAACATTAATCATTCTCACCACAATCAACCACTTAACCCCACGAAACGTTACCTCTTTTCCGCGCCTCATAAATTCTCAATGTTTAACCTCCACTCCCCAACAAACTATTACGACATTTGCATCTTTTGCTGCCTCAACCTAACAAAAAATGTTTGCAACACATTATCTGCCGCGTAATATATTTGCGTAAAAGTACCTAAACGTGAATCCCTTACGTTATGCGTAGGAAAACTTTTGACAAAAGTCGCACGAAAAGTGTGTGAAAAAGTTTTTGCGTCACTCGAACTTGTTTTGTCATCACTTTCTTTGCGTAACCCTGTCGACACATTGAAGAAATAAAAAAAAAGAAAAAATTTGAAACATAAAACAAAAATAAAAACAGAAACACACTAAAAAAATTGCTCTAAATAATGAAAGTCATCAGGGATTTGTTTCACGGTACGCAGCTTTCTCCTTGAAGACGGCACATTTTAAATTCTAGAGATATTGGTTCAACTTTGCGCTGGTTTCATTTTATCTAACAGTTTTCTCTGTTTTGTATCTTATTTCGCATTTGCTTTTAAAGGCAGCACCTCTTTCTTCTTTTTCATTTGGCGCCTTTTTTTACATTTTTTTTTCACTTTTTTACCCTGCGTGGTTTTTAGAGTAAAAACCTTTTTCATATTTCTGTTTTATTTTTAATGTCATTCTTAGCAAAAGTTTTAGCTTATTGTGTGTTTTATCAACGATAAACTTTCAGCACAAAAAAAATATATTTTTGCTGCTTTTCTTTTGTTATCTGTCATTTATACTTTTGTTTTTTCATATTTTGTTTTTACTTTTCTTAATTAGTGTACCTTAATTAATGTTTTCTAATTAATTATTTGATTCTTATATTCTATATCTTTCAAAACAATGTTAGATTTAAAACAAGTCTTTTAATGCTGTAAATATATAATAAACGTATTGTTTTTGTGACAAAAAAATCATAAACGATAATAATTTTACTACAAATTACATTAATTTAGGGGTAATTTCAATTATCATACAAAATATGAAATTTGTAACGAAACAATATCAAATATTTGACTATTCAAATATTCTTTAAAAATATAAAAACAGAAAAAAAAAATCACAAAAATTGTAAAAAAAAACTTAAAACCCATGCAATCACGGAACAAACTTTGCGGCATATGTCTAATTATTAAGTTACCTCTGACACCAGAGTTGCAAACCAGTGTTCTGCAGTTCCATAGTGGTTACTAAGAACATGTGTGGAACGTACGCAGTAATAAGTTACAATGCTGTGATAGGTGGAAAAATAGTGCCAAATTATTAAATGTAATATGTTCCATATCAGTTCCATATCATTTAAGGCGAATGTTGAATTTGAAAGTGCTCCTGTATTTATGATTCTAGGGGCACATTCCAGTGACATACCTTAGAATCATTGCCATTACAATATGTTGAAAGATAAAAAAATAAAATCAACCATTTCTCAAAAGCCGCTCCTCACACGTTCGATAATAGGTGCAAAATTGTAATTTATTGGATTTTCAGCGCAAATATCGTGGAAAAGATTCTGTTATATTATAAATTATGATCAGAAATAATTTTTTTTGATCAAATATAATATAATGTATTAAATACACTTCAATTTGATCAAATTGAAATGATATCTTAAAACTTATTTTGAGGAAATGCTGATTATTTGTACAATTAAGCTTAAGATTCACATTTAAAGTGCTTCTGTATTTTTAATATTAGGGGCACATTCACACCAGATACCTTAAAATATTTTCTTTTGTATTATTAGCTCATTTAATATTTCAAATTAGTGATTTTTAGAATGCCGCGCTTGACACAGTCGATAATATGTCAGAAAACATGGTTCTACCATTTGTTGAAATTTTTATTCTCAATAAGAAATGTTTGATTTATAATATGAATAATATGTATTTTTAAATTAACTCGTAGCATAAATTTTCGATCACACAAATGTTTAGCCAAATTCAGATGGAATTGTAGATGTGCCTTAGAAAAAGTGTTTTTTTCGGGTCAACAACGTTTTTTTTTTTCGAAAGTTCCAGCGTGTCATTATTTGTTAGTATGAAGGGCACATTCACAAGTCATATATTAAAATCTTTATATTTACCTGTTGTATTAAACATATATACAAAATGATACATTAGATACAAGCCGTGGCTCACACGTTGAAAAGAAGACAAAATTTAAGTTTTCGTTCCAAAAGTGTTCTCATACATCCACCTCAGTCCAAATTTCGTTTGAGATATGGTACACTTATGCGACATGAACTTTTTGTTGAATTCGGATATTAGCTAGCTATTGTATTAAAATTGTAGCGATATCATGCAAGCCCTAGCAATAGTGATGATTAGAACGACACAAAACGTGCGCATATCATCGATATTTTTGATGTTTTTCTTACTTTGGCCACATGTAGCAAATCGACAGAGCAACTTACGAACTCAAAAAAGATTGGGATTTATTTATTCAAGTATTCTAAACAATATTCTAAACAATATTCAATTAAAATGTAAAATATTAAAAACAACAAATTATTTTTATTCATTGCTTTATGTCAATATCATGAAGTTTAAAAGTTTTCTTCATTTTCTCATATACACACAGGGAAATGTTATGTTTTGCAGCAAACATATTATGTTACACGTTACATACATTAATTTCGAAGATTTTTAAATACATATTTTGATACCAAATTTTAAAAATAATTCCTGAAATGAATACCAAAATAATTTGAAATTTAAAGTAAAATCCAGTTAAAGACATCAAATTTACTATTGTAAATACATATATAATTTTTGCTGCAAACAAAATTTTTCTCTTCGTGTATATAAAAATATTGTAAATTATATCAGCTATTTTCTAGCATAATTTTTAAAAAATATTTGTATACAAAATTTGTTGACTTTTTGGAATTTCTATATGAACCTCAACTTCCGTTTTCTGTACCCTCCGATTCGAGCACTAGTTAATTTATAACATTTGATAGAGCGTACTGAATTTAAAGGTGTTTAGTTCAATTTCAATACTAATTGCATAACAAATCAGTAAATTCAAAAATTTGTCTTTGAAATATTACGAATTTCCTAGCCGCAAGACCACACTCAGAAAAAATACCATAAAACTAATAGTTTTTTTTTACTATTAAAATTAGTCAATAGGATAAACTATTATTTTATCGGTTAATGGTATTAAGGGTGTGTGCGAATTCGACTAAATAGCTGACTAAACTAAATTTTGTTGGTAATGCAGTGTTCGACTTTTCAATTTAGCAAATTTTTGAGCAGACTAAATAGAACTAAATTGGATGACAGCAAACAGACAATTGATAATCGATCGATTATGGACTTTAACAATTACCGGTTACCGAATGGCGATCGAATGAAAAGCCCTTCAATTTAGTTTAGTCAGCAATTTAGTCGAATTCGCACACACCCGAAATACTAAAAAATACTATAAAATTAATTTTGAGTTTATATTTATTTTTTGTATACTATTAAATAAATAATAGTTATTGATTTAATTTAACAGTTACTGTCCTATTGACAAATATTCATGGGATTTTATGAGATTTTTTCTGAGTGCAGGAAATGCCCATTTTTAAAATTTTATCTAATTTTCTAATACAATTACAAAATTATCTTAATGAATAGGCCCTAACAGCTTTAGTCTTCAGCCAGCATTTTCATTTTATATTAATTTCGTACCTTATTTTTGTTTTCAGTACTTTGACATTTTTATTTTTTTTTTCATATTTCCCATTTTTCGATTTTAATAACTATGCGTTTTAATAATTTTGTTGAAAAGTATTTGATCCCATGTTATACTCACATTCAAAGTGCGTGACAGTCGTGACACCTATTACTTAAGGTGATTTTAACGCTTTTAATTAGGGTTTACTTTAAGCCCTCCATGACATTACTACAGTGCATAATTAATTTCGTAATATAAAATAAAAATAAATAAAATATTTACATCTGTTGTTGTACACACTTTAAAACCTTTTTAAATATTTTTTTTTTACATTGTGTCGACACCTAATGTGTTGGTGACACTCGTGATACTTGTTACTTTAGGCAATTTTTGCACTTTTGTATTAATGAATGCTCATTAAACATATCAGTATTTTGACGTAGATTTTAAAATATTAATTTAAAGTTTTTTTAAAATAAAGTAAAATCTTTTTGAACTAAAAAACCTAAATGTTTTTGTATTTTATATAATTTTCAATTTGTAAATAATTAAATATTTATCATAAGGTCTCTAAGAGTAACTTTCTATTACATTTTTTATACATTTTTTATACATTTTAAAATATTGTACCTCTTAGTAAATAACAAATTAGAGTCGCAACTATTTAATGTGCACATTCCTGCAGCATAGTTTTGCAAATTTGTGCTGCCAGCACATTTTACAGCGAACTTAAAATTCTCAACTTTCTTCTTGATTCACGGCACCCTCTTCTACACATTGCAAGCAACATAGAGTGCATTTAATTTAGCAGCCCACAAAAACACGCCTCTAAAAGTGCAGCAGCAGTTGCCGCCGCCGTCGTCTCTTTAAATGAAAATCATTTTCATTGTTCACAAAGCATTTTTCAGCGCTTTGTTCAGTGGGTAAATTTTTCGCTTTTGTCAACTCACTCACTCAACTCACACAGCACAACACACTACACTATACTACAGAGCCCCCAACATAAAGAATTCTCACCACCAGAGCAGCAAGCAGCGTTCCACCATGGCACAACGGCGACGCAAAAGTCCTTGAGCTCGATTTGATAAGACAAAAGACGTTTTGTATGACATTATACCCAGTTAAAAGCATACAAAGCCAAATACAAACACATGCACATTGCTATAGATTCTGAACACATACTACATAGAGGATACTATGGTTGTATAGATACTTTTGTCTCAAAAATACTTTTGACTTTGAGCAACTCTTGCCTTCCAAGTAGTCTTGCTTCCAAATTACTTTTGATTATGCGAAAGTATTCTCCCATTAATTAGCTTTTACTATTCATTTCTTTTATTGCTCTAGCATCTAATTTGCTCTTGCCTCAAATTTGCTCTTTGCTCTTGCCTCAAATTTGTTCTTTGCTCTTGCTCTGATTTCATTAAATCTCCCTTGAAATTATACAAATTCTGCTTTTTCAGATACACTTACCATTAATAAACTCTTGCATCTCGAAGATGATCTCTGTTTCTTATTTTTCTCATTGACGATTTATGCCTGTTTCTTTTGATTCATAAAAATACATTTAACTCTCGGTAACTTTTACCTTTTAAATATGTTCATCCATTAATCAGGTTTTACCATTATTTTATTTTATTTTATTTTATTTTATTTTATTTTATTTTATTGCTCTTGCCTTTAAATTTTTCTTTTCTCCAAGAAAATATTCTGAAAAATAATTTTAGTTACATATATACCCTAAACACTTTCTTGTAAAATACGCTTTATCTATCATACCATTATTTTATTGATACTTCCTCCCAGTTACCTTCCTCCCAGTTACTCTTAGATGCTAGATGCTTCTACATAAAGCAAAATGTTGCCTCCCAGATTCTGATATATCTCCGTGATTTTTATTTAAACCATTCCTCATAAGATATACGTTATCCCATTGCATTAAAAACACCTTTGAATTATGCAAACTCTGTTCTTCCAGATACTCTTGCCTTTAATAAACTCTTGCCGCCCATACTTTTTTTGATGTTTATGTAAATTAGCATTTTTCTCATTATTGAATGATGCATGCTAAGAGATACAGTTAACTCTAAGAGATACAATTAAATCTCGGTAAATGTTACCTTCAAAATACTCTTGCTCCCAAATACTGTTAATTATGCCAATGTATTATCTTCCGTTAATTATCTTTTACGATTCATTCTTTATCATTGCTCTTGCCTCTAATATACTCTGAAATGCTCGTTCTAGATATATTTTGGTTATAGCCCTTAACATATATCCCTTAACAACTTATAGAATTGCTTCCAAAATACTCTTTATGTACCATTCCATTTTCTGTATGATACTTCATTCTAATTACTCTGAGATGCAAGATGTTTCTTCATGAAGCCCTTTTTTACCTCCCAAATACTTTAATCACTCCGTGATTTTTTCAAAACCACTTCATCTAAGATATACCTAATCCTTTTTCATTAAATAACTCTTTATATTATAGAAACTCTAGTCATTCAGTTAATCATATAATATTGTATAATTAATATAATATTGTCTATCAGATGTTCTTTGTTTGATTTATTTCTAGATTATTTTGTTTACCATTCTTATTATTGACGATTAATGCCTCAAAGATACATTGAACTCTCGGTAACTTTTTCCTCTTGCTCCGAAAATACTTTTGATTCTGAGTTAGTATCTCATTACGTTGATTTAGTTTTTCTGATTTATTTCTTTACACTTGCCCTTGTCACTAAGTTTCCAATTTCTCCAAAATAATATTTCACAAAAATAAAACGATTCAAAAAAACTCTCGTTACTCTTGGCTCCATTTATAGTCACAAATGCTCCCTTATGCTCTTTTATCATTTGCTCTTCTTATATTTGTGATAATCAGAAATCAGAAAAACTAAATCAACGTACCATATTTCTTTACACTTGCTCTTATCACAAAAATAAAACGATATATAAAAACTCTCGTTACTCTTGGCTCCAAAATACTCTGCTCTCCAAGCTGCATTTGCCATACTTAATGCTTATGTCTCAATAATACTCCCAGTTGCGTTTATAGTCACAAATGCTCCCTTATGCTCTTTTATCATTAGCTCTTCTTATATTTGTGATAATCAGAAATCATAAAAATTAAATCAACGTACCATATTTCTTTACACTTGCTCTTATCACAAACATAAAACGATATATAAGAACTTTCGTTACTCTTGGCTCCAAAATACTCTGCTCTCCAAGCTGCATTTGCAATACTTAATGCTTATATCTCAATAATACTCCTAGATGCGTTAATAGTCACAAATGCTTCCTGATGCTCTTTTATTATTTGCTCTTCTTATATTTATGGTAATCAGAAATCAGAAAAACTAAATCAACGTACCATTTTTCTTTACACTGGCTCTTATCAGAAACATAAAACGATATATAAGAACTCTCGTTACTCTTGGCTCCAAAATACTCTGCTCTCCAAGCTGCATTTGCCATACTTAATGCTTATATCTCAATAATACTCCTAGATGCGTTAATAGTCACAAATGCTTCCTGATGCTCTTTTATTATTTGCTCTTCATATATTTGTGATAATCAGAAATCAGAAAAACTAAATCAATGTACTAAGATACTAACTCGAGAGTCAAAAGTATTTTCGGAGCAAGAGTATTTTGATGGAAAAAATTCACTGTATCTCTGAGTCAGTGAACTACATCAATGAGAAGAATGGCAAATAATGTTAAATCTTATCAGCTAATTGATTTTTATTTCTAAAATTCATTTGCCTCACAAATACTCTTGACTCCCAGATACTCTTAATACACAGTTTCAATTTACTTTTTCATAGTTCTACAGCATAAATACTCCTGGCATTTGCATATTTTGCAGCATATTTTTGTTGCGTGGAATTTTCTTTAAAATTTCGTTGCTCTTTAGATGTTTTAGTTTTGGTGTTACTTTCTCAAAATAGTTTTATTTTTTCTCATACTTTTATATCTACGCTATTCATTTGGTTGCTGCTTTGTTTTCATTTTAAAAGACGTTTCAAATTGCTTCGTTGCATCTACACACACACACATATCCACTCATACAAACATACACAGAGATACACATGAACATATATAAATACAACTACAATGCAGCGAGTCATACCAATAAAGTTTACTTTTGTTACCCTTTAGGTTAAAGAAGCATTTAAATGATTTAGGTCTTGAAATTTTATTGGATCTTTTAGACCTTATTGAAGGCCACTGATTTTCTGACATGAAATTGTAATTTATGTATATCATTTCATGTTTTCATAAAATCGAAATTGAAAATTTAAACAGATTTAGATTAAATTTAAAATGGAACTCTAAATTCCATTTTAGTATCTGTTGTATTTCAAGTGGAATTTTTTAATTACATTTAAAATATTTTGAATTTTTTGTCGAATTTTTAAATTTTGATTGATCTTTTCTCAAATGAAATTTTTAAAATTCAATGAATATTTTCAGAATTTCATTTGGAAATGGTCTGATGCACGTTTCACTTTTCATAGTTTGAATTTATAAATGATGTAGTTTTGATATTGTTAAAATATCGTTCGGTTAGCTGAGATTTTATTATAGTTTTGATATTTGTTGTTACATCACGTACTATATTCTCTACTGGTACTTAATACCCCATGGTACCGTAGAATATTTACATGTGTTTGGAATTTAGTGTCTGGTCTCTTTGAAATTGGAGACAGAAAATTACGCGACATGTACGGCGTATTTTCCACTTGTTATCCTTTTAAAACTTTTTTTCGTAAGTCATTATACAGGGTGTTTGGTTTATTGAACATTCTGGGGATCATTCTATGAGTCAAAAAATTAGAAAATGTAAAATAAAAATTTGTCCTATTCAGCACCCTGTACAGGGTGTTTAGTGAATGCATATTACTGACATAACCTAGTCAATAGAATTGACAATAAAGCATAATATGGTGATAAATGAATAACAATTTCTTAATGATATTTTAGAAAATTAAATTACCTTTTCAATGGTATATGACATTTTTGAATCCCATGACTTCTTTCAATTTTAAAACGTACATAAAGTATAAATTTACAAAAATAAAAATTTAAATTTTTACTTTGCCATTGAATTTTTCAAAATTTCGTTATCGATCACCCAATTTTTTCTAATTTATGATGAGAGACCTATTCATTCTCAATACTTTATAACAATTACAGTGATTTTAAACCGGTAAGTTATGCTGCAGAAATAATTATACAGTGGCTGGTCTTGTATTTTGGTGCTTGAAATTAAAAACTTTACTTTCTATCCAATTTGTCTTAACTTGGTTATGTCATTATTATGCATTTACTAAACACCCTGTTTCTTAAACAGGGTGAAAAATAGAACATATTTTTATTTTACATTTTCTTAATTTTTTGAGTCATAGAATGACCCCATGAATTATTGACATCGATGAACCAAACACCCTGTATAAATAAAAAAATAGAAATATTCCCCAAAAATAGGGCAATACCTTAAAAGAAATAAAATAATGCCCAAATTAAAAACTACCCGGAAATTGTTGGAGAAATATGAAATAAACCCAAATTTATCAACCAAAATAAATTAAATAATACCCAAAATCAATGAAATAATCCCTAAAATAATTTAATGAAATAACCCACCAAAAGAAATTAAATAATCCCCAAAATCAATGAAATAACCCACAAAATACAAAAAATAAATAGTACTTAATGTTAAAAAGTGGAATATAAATATTAAATTAATATTTAAAATATGATTTATGATGTGTATTTTAGAAATATGTGCCCTCTATAGAAAATTTTAAAAAAATAACTTACTGAACATGAAATAAGCCCCAACCAATTTTGTTTGGGTAGTATATTATTGGGATTTTTTGCAATATGAAATAGCACCCAAAAAAAATGAAAAATAAATTTCAAAGTAATACTAAAAATGTAGAGTGTTATTGCATTTTTTTTTGGGGTTTATTATATTTGGGGGTAATTTTGTAGTGTCATATTTTTTTCAACGTGTTTGATCGTTTCATCGGATCTAAAGAACAACATTTTGTAAATGAAATAAACCCCCAAATAATATGAAATAACCCATAATATATTGAAAAAAACCCCAAATTATGAAAATCAAATAATCCCAAACGCATTAAATAACACCCAAAATAAAAATGAAAATTAATAGCCCCCTACAAATTTTTCGTTGTGGATTATTGTATTGGTGCTGATTTTAGTATGAAATAACACCCAACGGGAAAAAAATAAAACGGCACCAGTGATGGCAACTGGAGCGGAATTCCCCAATCTGTGGGGAATTTTAGTCTTGGTTGGTAATCAGGGAATAGTTCACTTTTGGTGGGGAATTTCAAATTTTGTTATTTTACATTTTCTACAATTTTGAAGGATTGGAATATACCATACCAACTTTTGATAGAATTTCATATGAAAATTTTAAATCAAGTTTAATATAATTAATTTGTTTAATGATCCATGATCCATTTTTTTCAGCCACATTATAGACAATATTTCACGTATATTTAAAATTTCATATTAACTAACTAATTTAACTGATTAATATTAACTGACTAATCTACACCCAGAAAAAAATTCCCTGAAATCCCATTAAAATTGGTCAATAGGACAATTATTGATTTAATAGTATACAAAAAATAAATTTTTTCATATAAACTCAATGGCAATGTCATGGTATTTTCAAGTATTTAATGGTATTTTCCGATTAAAATAATAATTTATACTATTGACTATTTTTAATAGTAAAAAACTATTATTTATATAGTATTTTTTTCTGGGTGTATCTGTCGGTAAAGTTTAAAGAAATTCGGACATTTTGATTTAGAACTATAGGGATTTGAAATATTTATTTAAGCTAAGTTTAAACTTTAACTGAAAAACAGGACCTTAATTAATAAATATAGCACCACTTGATAATAACAAATATTTTTTCTAAATTCATAATATCTGTTAAATGTCATTCGAAAATTAGAGAAATCAAGAAATAAATAAAACGTATTAAATGAATAACATATTGCGTAATATTTGTTTTAAGGGTTATTTCGATTTTTATTAAAAACGATTTGGGAAAGTTAGGTCACATGGGTAAGTTCGGTCACATGGGGCGGATTTTTATAGTCGGTCGGGCCCGACTATGGAATACCCTACACCTTTGGTGGGGATATTAACCCTCAGAATATTATTCATATATCAGAAATTTACGTCTAACATCCCCATAAATTAAAAAATTTATATAAAGTATAAAAAACTAAAAAAAAAAATTGAAAAATATAATTGGGCGGACCACGACTATATTTAAAATTTTGAAAGGCTAATATTTCATAGATTTGATTTTAATAATTTTCGGATCAAATTTCCACTATGAAAACCCGGAAAATAATGAAAAATAAAAAGTGGGCGGATCACGCCCATTTTTGGACCATATATTTTTAGGTGAATTATAACAATATGTTTTAAATTTTATAACTATACCTTAAATACTTTTCGTTTTATTAGTTCCGAAAGAGTTATATAAAAGTGACTTGTATGGGAGGTGGACGTGTCCGTTGACCGATTTGGCTCATTTTCAAACTCAGTTCCTACTTTTGGCTAAAATATATTGAGACGAAATTTCATCGCATTCTGATCAGTATTTCTCAAGTTATTCTGTATTCGGACAGCAAGACAGCAAGACAGCAAGACAGCAAGACGGACAGACAGACAGACAGACAGACAGACAGACAGACAGACAGACAGACAGACGGACATGGCTAAACGGACTCGGGTAGTGATGCTGATCAAGAATATATATACTTTTCCATACCGGACACGCCTCCTAAGGGGCGTTACAATATATGCACAAAGTTAATATACCCTGTACCTTATAGGTGTAGGGTATAAATATAGTGAAAACAGAGAATAAATAGTTTCAGTGTATTTAAATAACATTTGTGCGGGGAATTTTATAGTCAATTGGGGAATTTTGCTAAGAAAATCGGGGAAAATGAAAATAATCCCCAATGATTTTGTTTGTTATTTCATTTTGAAAATGTTAGGCTTTATTATACCCTACACCTATTAGGTACAGGGTATATTAACTTTGTGCATATATTGTAACGCCCCTTAGGAGGCGTGTCCGGTATGGAAAAGTATATATATTCTTGATCAGCATCACTACCCGAGTCCGTTTAGCCATGTCCGTCTGTCTGTCTGTCTGTCTGTCTGTCCGTCTTGCTGTCTTGCCGTCTTGCTGTCTTGCTGTCCGAATACAGAATAACTTAAGAAATACTGATCAGAATGCGATGAAATTTCGTCTCAATATATTTTAGCCAAAAGTAGGAACTGAGTTTGAAAATGAGCCAAATCGGTCAACGGACACGCCCACCTCCCATACAAGTCACTTTTATATAACTCTTTCGGAACTAATAGTATTCAAGGTATAGTTATAAAATTTAAAAGTTATTGTTATAATTCACCTATAAATATGTGGTCCAAAAATGGGCGTGATCCGACCACTTTTTTTTTCATTATTTCCCGGGTTTTCATAGTGGAAATTTGTTCCGTAAATTATTAAAATCAAATCTATGAAATATTAGCCTTTCAAAATTTTAAATATAGGCGTGGTCCGCCCAATTATATTTTTTAATTTTATTTTTTAATTGTTTATACTTTTATATAAATTTTTTAATTTATGGGGATAAAGGACGTAAATTTCTGATTTATGAATAATATTCTGAGGGTGGGGAGGTTCAGCATAATTAAAAACTTTAAAATTAAGGTATGCAATTAAATATCCCCACCAAAGGTGTAGGGTATTCCATAGTCGGGCCCGACCGACTATAAAAATCTGCCCCATGTGACTTAACTTTCCCAACTCGTTCCTTTTTATTTTTGTGAGTTATTTCATTTGGGGTTATTTCGTAGTGCACTCAATCTCCCTTTTCTTCTCTTATTTAAGTGCAATTGGAAATTCTGCTACACCCTTTTTCTCTCTATCATTAGTTCTCTCTTTTTCTTTGTTTGCTTTTCATCTTCTTTACATTACTCCTTTTACTTCACATTCCTCCTTATACTTCTAGTCATATTTATGATTTTATTTCTCTTTTCTTGTTCTTTTCTTGTTACTGCAGCGTATTTTTGCTGCTGCAGCAAAATCCTTTATGACACAAAGTGAGCAGCCATAAAGTTCTTCACACACAGACACACACACACACACTCACTCCAACAAGGACTGTGACAACTACATAGACAGAGCCACACATGCGACCGACTGACTTTCATACTCTTTAAAGCACACAAGACGGTTATGTTGCTTCTCTACTTCTACTGCATTCATTGCCGCCCTTTATTGTCACTTTTATGGCTCCAAGAAAGAGTTCGTCGTCGTCGCATCACATGTTGTAGTGTGTGTGTGTGTCGGATGCTGCTGTTTGTTGCTTCGGCAGCATTTTCATGCGTTGTTTATTATTTAAACGAACGAAGTTGACAGCTGCAAAAACAACTAAATGACCTATTGTTGTTGCTGCCAATGCATTGTGTTGCCAGCATAAATTTCAAAATTCAAAAAGCATACAATAACAACAACAATAACAACAACCAAAAAGCATTGTTAACCGTTGTCCTTTGCAGGACACTTCAGCTTAGACTCGTTTTCAGTCTGTGACTCAATGTATAACAGAGTTTATTGTACACTGAGAAAAAAAATTAATAAAAAGAATTTCAAAAAAAAAAAAAAATAAAATAAAAAAAAAAGTAAAAAAAAATGTTTCAAACAAATTTTTTTTGTCATTTTTTATAATTAAAATAAAATTTTCAAAATTTAAAAAACATGATTTACAAAACCAAAAAATTTATTTAAAAAAAAATGCTTAAAAAATTCTTTGCTTTTATTTTATAATAAATATTACAAACTAAAGTTAAATTATTTTTTATTAAATAAAACATTTTGATATTCATGAAATTACAATATATTTATGGCAATTATTTCTGACTAAAAGAAGTTGATAAATTAAAAAGTGAAAAATATGATTATAATATTTGTTACAAAGGATTAAAATATTATATAAATATCAAATTATATTTTAAATGTAATTTTGTATTATGAAACACAATACTATTTGTGGAAAACATTAATATGTTTGTAGCAAATATAATTATGTTTGTAGCAAATATAATTATGTTTGCAGCAAATATAATTATGTTTGCAGCAAATATAATTATGTTTGCAGCAAATATAATTATGTTTGCATCAATAATAATTATGTTTACAGCATATAGAACGAGTTGGAAAAGTTAGGTCACCTGGGTAAGTTCGGTCACATGGGGCGGATTTTTATTGTCGGTCGGGCCCTACTATGGAATACCCTACACCTTTGGTGGGGATATTAACCCTCAGAATATTATTCATATATCAGAAATTTACGTCTTATATCCCCATAATTTAAAAAATTTATATAAAGTATGAAAAACTAAAAAAAAAAAATTGAAAAATATAATTGGGCGGACCACGCCTATATTTAAAATTTTGAAAGGCTAATATTTCATAGATTTGATTTTAGTAATTTACTGATCAAATTTCCATAATGAAAAAAAATTTTTGGATCACATATTAATATACGTTTTAAATTTTATACCTTTATCTTGAATACTTTTCGAGTTATTAGTTCCGAAAGAGTTATATAAAAGTGACTTGTATGGGAGGTGGGCGTGTCCGTTGACCGATTTGGCTCATTTTCAAACTCAGTTTGGCTAAAATATAGTAATACGAAATTTTATCGCATTCTGATCAGTATTTCTCAAGTTATTCTGTATTCGGACAGCAAGACGGACAGTCAGACAGACAAGCATGGCTAAACGGACTCGGGTAGTGATGCTGATCAAGAATATATATACTTTTCCATACCGGACACGCCTCCTAAGGGGCGTTACAATATATGCACAAAGTTAATAGACCCTGTACCTCATAAGTGTAGGGTATAAAAATGTATGCAGCAAATATAATTATATTTGTAGTATATTATTTGTTTGTAGCAAATGTTCTTGGCAATCAAAATTACATTATTGTCAAAACATTTGTTTACTTACATCAACATAAATGTAGTAATTACACTTTTTTTCAAAGCACCTATAAATTAAGTAAAGTAATAAAAGTATAATTTCTACAAGAAGTATAATATTAAAATAGAGTTTTATTTTGCATATTACTTACATTATATTTGGCAAAAAAAAAAACAAAATAAAGAATAAACACAGTAATGAAATAAAAATTAAAAAAAAATGTTTACTTTTAAATTTTATGATAAAAAATTGTTATTATTTACTCTCAGATGTAGTATAATATTTATTCAGACAATTTCCCCAGCAGCAATTTACTTGGCAGATGAAATACTCGTGCGGATTTTAAGAATATATCCTCGCAAGTAAAAATAGAGAAAAACTGGTAGATTATTGATAGGATTTGAAGAGTAAATCCCTACCATGATACAGTCAAGAACTCTCCGGTTACTGATAGGGAATTGAGGAGCAGATCCCTGCCTTTAATACTAGTAAAAAACTGATCTAAAATTGGTCAATAACTGGTGGGGATATGTGAAGTAGATCCCTTTTAGTAAAACAAGTCAATAACTGATCGGTTATTGGTAGAGAAATGCCCAGAAACCTAAGAGTTTTACTGGCTAGTTTCTGGTCGTCAAGTACGTGACATCGCATTCTAGTTACTCGACAAGTAACTAGTAAAACTGGAAGCATACTGGTAGAAATTGTTACTTGGGATCTGATATATTCAGCCTATTTTGTTTTAAATATAAAATATTAATTATTTTAATTATAACTTTCACAGAACGAATAAAAAATGATATCTCTCGGTATTTTTTGGGAAAATTAATTATTTTCTGTGAAATTGTCTTGGTGAAGAATTGTCTTAGCGAATAATTGTGTAAAGAATAATTGTCTCGAGGAAAAATTATGCAGAAAAGAATGTATCTGGAAAGAATACAATTCGTGCTGGACCCGTGCACGACTCGTTCCAAGATTTTGTGAATTCAAAGATATGAAGCAAATTTTATTAATATTAGAAACATTTTTATTATTTATATCAGGGGTCCGTGCATCGCTGTGGAAGTTTTTTGGGTTTTATAAATGTATTAACCAAATAATAATTCTCCGCAAAAACAACTTTTCTCAATGACATTTCTTTCTCAGACTGCGCATCCCCGTAGAATTCATCCCAGTAGAACATTTCGTCGTAGAATTCTTCCAGGTAGAAATATTCGCCGTAAAATCCTTCTCCATAGAACACTTTCCCAGTAGATTTCTTCCCGTAGAGTTCTCTCCGTAGAGTTTTTCCCAGTAGAAGTTTTAGTGTAATGAGTTTAGGTGGCGAATTTTGGTGTGGTGAATTTTAGTGTGGTGAGTTTTAGTGTGGTGAATTTTATTGTAGTGAGTTTTATTGTGGTGCATTTTTATTTAGTGAATTTTATTGTGTGAAATTTTAGTATAGTGAATTTCAGTGTGGTGAGTTTTAGTATGGTGAGTTTTAGTGTCGTGAGTTTTAGTGAGGTGAGTTTTAGTGTGGTGTACTTTAGTGTGGTGAATTTTATTGTGGTGAGTTTTAGTGTAGTGAGTTTTTCCTTTAGTATGGATTTTAATTTTATGTTTAGTTTTATTGCTTTTGTTTTTGTTTTTGTATTTATGCTTTTGTTTTGTGCTTTTGCTTTTGTGTTTTTTTTTTTGTAATTGAGTTTTTTGTTTCATGTTCGTAGGTGGTGAAAATGTCGAGTTATATCGTATTGAAAGTTTAGGTTGTTTGGGAGGTGCCACGCCTCATTGGCCAATCCTGCCCATATATAGCCTATAATTTTTTCCAGACCATATCGCATCTGTTTTAACAATTTCAAGAAAATCGCGTCAGCCGTTTCGACGGAGAAGCGGAACAAACAAACCAAAAGACCAACAAACGGGCTGTTCAGAGAAGATTTGTCTCGAGGAATAATAGTTTGTGGATTGTTCGAGAAAAATTCGAAGCCTAGGGGAGTAATTGCCAAGGTGTAAAATATTGTCTCGTGAAGTAATGGTCACTGTAAGATATGGGAAAATTCTCTGGAAAAGAATTTTCTAGAAAGTATTTTAATGTGGAATAACTGTATCCGTAAAGAATTGTGCGATAATTGTAGGCAGAAGAATTGTTTCTGGAAGGATTTTTCTCGGAGAATAATTGGCTTGGGCAATAATTGTTCCGGCTTGAATTGTTTTGTGGAAAAATAATACGGGGAAATTTTGTTAGGTGAAGTACTGTCAGAGAAATAAATGTCCACGAAGTTATGTCAAGTCGTATACTTGTCTCTGGCAGAAACTATCTGGCGAAGAATTTAATTATTGGTAATTGTCTCGGGAAATAATATTCTCGGGAATGAATTCATCCGGGAAATAAGGTTCTCGGCGATGTACTGTCATATAAATAATTGTTTCTGGGAAATAATTGTCCCGAATATGATTGTCTTGGGAAAAACTATTTCAGCGAAATATAATTCCAGTGATGATTTCGTCAGTTGTTTTGTTGTCATCTGCCAGAGGTAGATTTTTTCATGGCAGATTTGTAGCGGAGAATAATTGTCGCTGACTGAAATTGTATGGAGAAGCATTTATAAAGGGTTTATTTTTCTAGATGCTAACTGTCTCCTGAAAGAATTCTGTTTAATATTAAAATATTTAATTTTTGACTCATTATTTAATCAAAATTTTTTACAGTGTTGAATTTTTGTAGCTATTTTATGACAAGGACGATCACTTGTTTTAAAACTTTGGCTTCAGACAATTCATTGAGGCGCCAGTTGCAAATTCACTTTTTGTTTGCAACGCCTGACAACTACTTATTGTTGTTGTTGTTCTGTATTATTGTATTTTGTACTTGTTGTTGGTATATTATTTTTATTGTTGTTGTTGTTGTTGTCATTTGCTAGGTCCAAAACTGTATGTCAAGCAGAAGCAATTTCGTAGATTTATGTGCTTGAATCTGAAATACTCTATTTTTGTTTTTGGTTTAAAAATAATAACAACAACAAAAATAGAAAATTACAAAAAAAAAATAAAAATTCCAAACTTTTGCTTTCTGCTAACTTTGGTCTTTTGCTGCCAAACAGAGAGACAAACTTTTAATAAACACTCACTACTATAATGAAGTATCGAGTGGATGGCATTTAGCGGTACATCCCAAGGATGTCTTTTGTATGGAATATATTTTGTTAGTGCGCTGATTGATGTCCTGAAGAATGTCCTAAAGGCGCTTATAAGTACTATAAAGGACTTTGAAGTAAAACAGGGAGGAAAACTCGAACAAAGAGTAGTAAAAAAAAAGAACCAAACAGTAGGCAGCACATGCAATGAATAATAGAGCTTCTGTTTTTAAGTTAGACTAAAGAGTAGCATGGTATTGTATGACATTGAATTAAGTAAAAATAAAATGAAAAAACTTAAACTTTAAATTATTTGACGTTGCTGGGACGACGCTGAGAAAGACAAGGTTTTAGTTTGTTATTATGAAACTATTTGAAACATGATAAATAATGAAATGACTAACGAGCAATAAACACGCTAAAATTTCAAACAAAAAGCATTATTTTCACTTTTGGCGAAAATGTTTGCAACTGAAAATTATAATGTTGAAGAAAATTCTATGGAGTCTTATAGAAATTTTAGTTTTAATGACATAAAGTAGTAATTTAGAAAGTTTATATAATGTTTAGATGTGAACTCTTTATTTATTAATGTATTTTAAATAATTGCGTAAGTTTAACATACAAAATTTTTTTTTGTTTTTTTAACAAATTTAATTTTTTTTTAATTAGTTATTATTTTAGTTAATAATTTTTATGCTCTAAACAGTTGAAACATCTTGTCAAAACGAATTTAAAATTTTGAACGTGATATTTACAAATATGCTTTAACACCCTTATTTTGTAAAGTGTTTCCTCCAAAAAAAAAATACCGAAATTTCAGAAAAACAATGTTTTTGTAATAAATGAAATAAATCCGACGATGAAATGAATTTTTGACAAATCACTTTTCGTTTTATAAAATAAATACAGGGGTAGAATTCTGAACAGAAGCAGAATTCTATACGGTTGTATTTCATAAACGGTGCATTTAGGGGGGTCAAAGCTGACATAGTATGGGATTTTTTGAAAAATACAAAATTGTGTTAGAACTCAAAGAAACTAATAGTGAATTTAGAAAAATCTTAAAACGGCTGTATCTCCTAAACGGACCGTTTTAGAGGGGTCAAAGCTGTCATGTTTATGTTTGCTAAAGTGTTGGTTTATGGGATTTTTTTCAAAAATTCAAAATTGTGTTGGAACTCAAAGAAACCAATAGTGAATTTAAAAAAAATCTTTAAACGGGTGTATCTCCTAAAAGCGTTTTAGTGCGGTCAAAGTTGGCATGTTCATTTTTTCTAATGTATAGGATTATGGGATTTTTTAAAAAAATTCAAAATTGTGTTAGAACTCAAAGAAACCAATAGTGAATTTAGAAAAAATCTTGAAACGGAGCGTTTTAAACGGGTCAAAGTTGGCATGTTCTTGTAAATTTGAACCAGGTATACTAAATAACACGTTATAATAAAAAATATTACCAGAGAAGATTGCTCGAGACAATGCTTAATGGAGACAATGCTTCCCCTTGAAAATTGTGCTCCGACATAATTATTTTCCGAGGCAATTCTTTAATTGCCACTGTTCAACGTGTTTGCGGCTCTTAAGTGGAGGTAAAATAATGTGCGTGTTTGCGCCTAGAGCTATGGTGCGTTCTTTCGCCTTCCACATTGCTTTCCCGTGATATATCTTTCTTGAGAGAATTCTTATTATTCCTAAGACAATACTTCTCCGACACCATGAATCTCCGCGTCAAATATTCCCCATGCCATTTCATCCCCGAGACAGTGCTTCCTCGTGATAATTCTTTCTATAGACAATTCTTATTATTCCCCGAGACCATTTTTCTCTAAGACAATTATTCGTCGAGTTAATTATTTCCTGGGAGAATACTTTCCCCTGACAATTATTCTCCTTGACAATTCCTGTTTGAGACAATTCATTCCCGATTCAAATCGTTATTCCCCAAAACAATTCTTCCCCGAGACAATGCTTCCTCAAGACAATGCTTTCTCGAGAAAATTCTTCTTTGAGAAAATGTGATTTATTCTCAAGACGCTTCATTCCCTTAACAATTCTTTTCCGCGAGTATGCGTCTCGGGACTATGCTTTACCATGCAATTTAGTCCCCGAGACAATTATTTTACAATTATTATCCGAGAAATTTATTTTTCTAACAAGTTTTCTTCTAGACAATTTTTCTTCTATAAAATTCTTTTCTGAGATTTCCTTTGAGACATTCTTCTTCGACATTCTCCTTCGAGACATTTATTTCCCTGGAATTTTCTTCCCCCTGATAATTATTTACTAAGACTTCTTCCTTGAGACAATAACTCCCCGAGACAATTATTATCCAAGACAGTTATTCTTCGAGGCAATTATTATCGGAGACAATGTTTCTTCTATATAATTCTTCACAGCGACAATTATTCTTGGAGATAATGTTTCTTCTTTACAATTCTTTCCTGCGACATTTATTACCCGAGACAATTATTTTCCAAGATAATTATTCTTTGAGACAATTCTTTTCTAATACAATTATTCTTCGAAACAATGCTTTCCCATGCCATTTACTTACTTGACAATTCTTTTACGAGATTTTGCATCTTCGAGATTATTCTTCCTTAAAAATATTCTTCCCAGGTACGATACTTCCTCGAGACAATTATTACCCTTTTCAATTCTTTACCGAAATAATGACAATGCTTCCCAATTCTGAGAAGTATTCACCGAGATAAAAATTTATCGTGACAATTACTTTCTTTGACAATTCCTTTTCGAGACAATGTTTCCCCAAGACATTGCTTAATCAAGTCAATTCTTCTTTGAGATAAATGCTTCTTCTTGATATTCTTACTCGAGACAACCCCAATACAATCTCTTATCAATTCATCTCCGAGACTATGCATTTCTCAAGAAAATACTTACCCATAAATGAATATTTTACTTCTTCGGATAGATTCGTCCCCGAAAGAATGTAAATTCTTTACCGAAACAATGACAATCCTTCCACAATTCTAAGACAAGTATTTCCCGAGATAATACTTCAGCGTGACAATTACTTCCTTTGTCAATTCCTTTTCGAGACAATGCTGCATCGAGTCAATTCTTCTTTGAGATAAATGCTTCTTGATAATTCTTACTCGAGACAACCCCAATACAATCTCTTATCAATTCATCTACGAGACTATGCGTTTCCGAGACTATTTTTCGCGTGAAAATATTTCCCGCTGAATATTATTTCCCTTGATAATTCATCTTCGAGAAGATTCTTCCCCGAAAGAATGTCAATTCTTTACCGAAACAATGACAATGCTTCCACAATTCTGAGACAATTATTTTCCGAGATAATACTTCAGCGTGGCAATTACTTCCTTTGATAATTCTCGAGACAATGCTTAATCGAGTCAATTCTTCTTTGAAATAAATGCTTCTCCATACAAATTTTTCCTCGAGACATCCCCAATACATCCTTTTATCAATTCTTCTTCGAGACTATTTTTTCTCCTTGACTATTATTTCCCTTGCTAATTCATCTTCGAGACAATTTTTCCCCGAAAAATGTTCCTTAAGACAATCATTCCTCGAGACAATTATTTTCTAAGACTATTATTCTCCGAGACATGTATTTCCCTTTACATATTATTGCCCGTGTCAATTATGAAACGATATAATTCTTCCCTGAGCAAATTATACTCCTAAACAATGAATTCCCATGACAAATATTCTCCTTGACAATTCTACTCTGATGCATAGTCATCCCCGAGAAAATTATTCCGAAAAACCTGATAAAATAATTCACTGTGCCAATTATTCCCACAAAAATTCCGAAAATTATTTTTAATGTCATGTGAAAATATTATACATTGAGGACTTGCGCTGATATATATTTTTTTACAGAATCTTGTTATAGATTTTTGTCACAATAATTTCTATCATAATGATGAATTATACTATGAACTTTGCAATATTTCACTGATAATCTTTCTGCTCATTGGTCTTTCATTGTACTACATTTGTTTCTCTTCTTCTTATCATCAACAACATCATCTGAATCATCATTTGCCATTTTACCATTATCTTGCTCTTAATTTCTGCTATTCTAACGCCAATCATAAAATACTTTAATTGTCAAAGTCATATAAATAACTAGCAATTATATGGACTTAAGCTGGCATTGTTTGCCATCATTGTTTCTGTCTTTTTATCTGACACGAGCTGCCAATGTTCATGCTTTCACAAATCTACAGAAGTTACAGCTTTATTCGCTTCTCATACTTTTTCCCACTATGCCAACCAATAGAATATACTTGATTTCAACCCAATTAAATCTACTTTTGCTTTACCACTATTTATTCGATGCTGACGATGGTCTGTCTGTATGTTGATTGTAGACAAATACGATTCCGAAAAATGTTATAAAAGTAGAAGGATTAATTGAAATGTATGAGGTGGAGTGTTGGAAATAGGATAATGTGTGGATAAAGTAGGGGTACAGTGAAAGTAAACTCAGGGTAATACGAGTATAAAGTAAGAATAATAAAAAGTGTAGAGATAAGGTTAATGTGGTGGGTAAATTGAAGAACAAAGTGAATAGTAAAATGAAGGGTGAAGTACAGGATATATTGAAGGCTGAGTTGGTTTGTAAAATAAAGACCAAATTGTGTGGTAAAGTAAAGGGTAAAATGAAGGGTAAAAGTAAAGGGTGAAGTAAACGGTTAAATAAAGAAAAAAAAACGTGGATAGAGTGAGAAGTTAATTGAAGTATAGGAATAGAGGGTAAACTGCATAGTTTCATTTGAAGGTAAACTTAAAATTAAAGGTGAGAGTTAGGAGTAATGCATATATAAAGTATAGGCTAAGGAAAATCAGTAGTAGAAAGAAGGAGTAAAGAATAAAAATAAAAGAAGATGTAAATTATAAAATTTAAATTATAAAATAATAAATTAAGTCTTGGACTAGCTAAAGAGTAAAGTAAAGCATTTGAGTTTGATGGAGCAAAAGAGTAAACTAAGGGATTAAGAAACCAAAGAAGAAGGAAGGAGAAAAGAAAAAGTCAATAGTAATGTGAAAAGTAAAAACATTATAATGTCTAAAATAAGAAAAAAAGTATTGTGAAAGGTAGTGAGTAAAGCATAAAATAAAGCATAAAATATTTGAGTTTGCACGAGGTAAGGGGTAAAGGAAGGCATAAAGAAACTATTATAGATCGTAATGAAAAGGGGAAAATACAGAAATTGAAAATGTTAAAATGAAGATGAAATTGTATGATGGGTAAAAATGTAAGGAGTAAGGTAAGGAGTAAAGTAAGGAATAAATAAAATATAGTAGACCGTAATGAAAAAGGTAGAATTATGAAAAAGGAAAATATTAAAATGAAAAAAAAAATTAAAAGAAGGGTAAAATAAAAAATTGTATGAAAAAAATTGTATGATGGGAAAAAATGTAAGGAGTAAGGTAAGGAGTAAAGTGAGGAATAAATAAAATATAGTAGACCGTAATGAAAAAGGTAGAATTAAGAAAAATGAAAATATTAAAATGAAAAAAAAAAATAAAAGAAGGGTAAAATAAAAAATTAAGTCTTGGGTAGGTAAAGAGTAAAGCAATGCATTTAAGGCATTTAAAGAGTAAATAAGAGATTTAGAAACTAAATTAGAGGAAAGTGAATAAAAAAGTAAGAACTAAAGAAAGGAGTTAAAAAAACATAATAAAGTCTAAAATAATAAATAAAGTGTTGACAACGGTAAAGAGTAAAGGTAAAGAATAAATGCAAAGAGTAAAGTTAAAGAGTAAAGGTAAAGAGTAAAGGTAAAGAGTAAAAGTAAAGCATAAAATATTTGAGTTTGCACGAGGTAAGGAGTTGGATATGGCATAATGAAACTATAGCAGAGCGTAATGGAAAAGATAGAATTAAGAAAAATGAAACGGTGAAGAGTAAAGGTAAAGAGTAAAGGTAAAGAATAAATGCAAAGAGTAATGGTAAAGAGTAAAGCATAAAGTATTTCAGTTTGCACGAGGTGAGAAGTAAGGTATGGCATAAAGAAACTATAGTAGAGCGTAATGAAAAAGGTAGAATTAAGAAAAATGAAAAAGAAAAAGATTAAAGGGTAAAGAAAAAGAAAAAAGCGTAAAATAAGAAATAAAGGGTTGGGCAAGTTAAAGAGCATTAGAAAGCATAAAGTATGTACTAAAGCAAACACTAAACAAAGCGCCATAGTAAATCTTAAAGTAAAAGTAATAAAAAAAGTATTAGCTGTCTTAAAAAAGAGGGTATATTTCCCTTAATCTCATGTAGTCGCAAAACTAAACCATAAATTTTCATTAAGAAACATTTAAGTTTTACCAAACTACCGAACTCATTCCTTCAACTCCTTCCTTCTAAAAGTACTACAGACTTGAAGGAATAAAGGACAACAGAACCGTTGAGAAATAAATGCACATCGTACGAAAGAATATAAATGACGAAATGTAGATAACAATTATTATGGTTGAATGTACGCATTGTCATTACGTTAGTGTAGATGCATATCTGAAAATTATATCTTTTTTCTGTATATGTGCATGTACAAAAGATATCTTTTAGATTACATTCGTATGTACAGAATGTATTTGCTGAAAAATCCTTTCATTATACAAGCATGTTTTGTTTTTAGATACAATAAAGCAAGATACATGTACAAAGATAAGTTACATGGAAATCAGAGATTTCATTATGGGATTTTTGTTTTCACTTTCAAAGGAACACATAAAAGTTAATAAGAATTTTGTGAGGCAAATAAAAATTTTCATGGAAACTACAATTTGTACTTATTAGGCAATTTAAAATAAATTTGTTTAAAGATATTTGTATTTCAATCATAAATTAAAAACTCCAGTTAGTTTTTAATTTTCAATTTGAAATTTAAATTTAAATTACACTACTTAACTACTAGAGAGAGAGGCTTTTAGATAGCAGACAAACAACACATGAGATGCCATCTAATTGTACCAAATTCTGTCATGCTAATTAAAGTTCAACTTTAAACCTGTAAAATAGGAAAAGTAAAATTTCATTATTATTTTTGTCAATTGAAAATGACTCACTGTTCAATTTTTTATTGAAATTAAGTAATTTGTGTCCCGTCATATTAGGCAGTTTAAAATTAATTTTTTTTACAGATATTTGTATTTCTGTCATACATTACAAACTCCAGTTAGTTTTTAATACGCAATTTGAAATTTAAATTTAAATTATATTATATAATTCCTAGAGAGAGAGGCTTTTAGATAGCAGAAAAACAATACATGTGATGCCATCTAATTGTACCTAATTTTGTCATCCTAAGTAAAGTTCAACTTTAAACCTGTAAAATAGGAAAAGTAAAATTTCAATATTATTTTTCCCAAATGATAACGAATCGTTATTCTTTTTTTTATTAGTATTTAGTAATTTATATCCAATCAGAGATAAAAAACCCTTAAATGTTGAATTTAGGTTCGGGTGCCACGTACGTTACATATGATTTTTTTCATTTAATTATTTCGATTAGTATTATTAGTATAAATTCAATTTAAAATAGAAATTCATATATAATCTAAATACTAAATACTCATTTACAAAAAATCAGCAATCGAAATCTTCAATTTATAATACTTAATAATCGAATAAAAACCACAAGGCAACGGCTATATCAAGCTATTAATTGAAATCGGAACGCCATGGTTTCATGTCAGACCCGCATTCGTCGATGATGAACGGGCGCCGGTAATTGCTACTGGCCATGCAAATTAGGTTTTCCTTTGATCGTCTGATTTGCATAGTGTTTCGATAAACATGCTTAGGTTCTTTGTGTTGTTTTTTGTTTCTGTTTTTTATTGCCACTTGATTAGAAATCAGCTTGAAACAGATTTTTAATTAATTTCAAATGCACACACATAAAACGCAAACGCATTTAACTAAATATTTTATGGCGAATTTACACACTTTGCTGGTGCCAAAGCGGAATTTGACTGGCGGCATTTGCCTGGTACCACGTCAATTAATTAACATATAAATGGAAAACACGGTTACACGTGAGGGGTGCCTGAGGACAATATTTTCAGTTCTTTTTTTTATAGTTGCTATGTTTCTGTATTAAGTTAAATTTATTTTAAGAATGTGTAAATGGGGGAACATTTGTAGTTGAGCCACCCATACATGGTGGCGACTTTAGGTCTAATCGTTTCATTGGGGTAAAAAGGGGGAAAAGTCTATGGCAGGTCAAATAACTAGCCGGAGAAATAGTATTGGAGTAATACTAATTTAGACAATATCAAAACTGTACAATTTATAGAAAAGTGTTTCATAAAGAAAAATGAGAAAATTAATTGGATAATTATATTTGAATAATCAGTGGCTAGACAGCACCATATTAAAAATCGATTATACAAGTAATTTAGAGATTATTAGCAATAGCAAAATCTATTATATTTTAATTATTTATGTTTCAATTTCTGTGTTCTCGAGGCATAACAACGTAAATCATTTTTTCGTCATTTTAGAAGGCCTCTAGTTTTGTCATTATTTCATGTATTACACCCAGAAAAAAATTGCCTCAAATCCCATTAAAATTGGTCAATGGGACAATTATTGATTTAATAGTATACAATAAATAAATCTTTTCATATAAACTCAATGGCAATGTATTTTCTAGTATTTAATGGTATTTTCCGATTAAAATAATAATTTATCCTATTAACTATTTTGAATAGTAAAAAACTATTATTTATATAGTATTTTTTTCTGGGTGTAAGTGGTGCAAAATAAAGATGTGTTAATTAGGCTTTGGACTAATATCTTATTAACAAAAAAAGATATTGGTACTTAAATACCAAGAACATGTAATAACTGCATAAGTCCAGTTATATTGTTACGCCTTGAGAACATAGATTTATATTTGCATTTACCATGTTTATAAGACTGATGTATACCGACTTAACTTTTACACGAGAAAATTCTTTACCAAAACAATTCTTCCCCTTGAAAATTATTGCCCCAAACAGTTATTCCTAAAAGCAAATATTTACCGAGGCAATTCTTATCCCAGCCAGTGATTACCCATGGACATTATTTCCTTATATTATTCCTCCTCGAAACAATTCATTGCCAAAAAATATTTTCCCACGAACATTTTTTCCCGAGTCAAGTGTTCCCCAAGAAAATCAGTTCCCAAGACAATGCTTTGCCGTGACATTTATTTCTCGATACAATGTATGGTAGCTCTAACCTTATTCTGTCTATAGCAGGATACAGGGTTATTATAAAGTTTATACTGCATATTTTAAAAATTAGAGCCGATGGAATAAAGATTAGTAATTTTCCAATTTAATTTTATTATTTATCATTAGTTACGAAATGCTAAAAATAGTCTGAAAAAAATTTCTGAGTTTAGATTTATTATCTAGAAAGCGTATTAGTGCTATTCATTTATATATTTAAATTAGCCTTGACAATTAAATGAAAAATAACGTTTAAAGTTTTTTAGCGCAATAGTTTTTTAAAGTGCTGTATTTTTTATGATTAGAAGTGTTAAAATTCAAAATTATCAGAGGCCAGAGATAAAGGTTAAGCTTTTCGAAATTACCTTAATAACTTTTACTAAATATTTAGTTTTGAAATAAATCAGATAAAAAGCAAAAATTAAATATAACCAACAAATTGTTTTTTTTTCGTTTATTTTTGAAAATTGTTTCTTTGGGTTTTTTTTGAAAATTTTCGGTTGCGGTTGAAAGCTAGTAATTGTTGAGAAGCTGAAAAGCATTAGAGCACAAGTCTCTTTTTAGATGACTCCCAATATTTTAGAAGCACAGACTGATGTGCTTTTGATTAAAAATGTTTTGATTAAAAATGTTGGTGCATACACAGAAAAAAAAATATACATCATATTGATGAATTCCGTTCTTCAAACCATGATTCATTGTATTGAAGAACCATTGATAATATTAATGACTAACGCCATCAATGTTATGAATGCTATCATAAATATAAAGAGCGCTTGGTAACTGTGGAAAAAGGGTTCTTCATTATGATGAACTGTATGTGAAGAATACGTTTCATCATATTAATGAACCAAAATATAAAATACAACGTATATGTTCATCATATTGAAGAACGCTGTTCATTAGACCAAATTTCTATCAAAATATATGTTTTTCGTTAATTTTTTGCCGTACTTCTCAGTTCTCAAGTAGTTCTTGTATGTTATTTCTAATATAATGTTTGCTCGACATGCATAAATTAGTAAAATGTTTTATAATATATTTATTTATAATTACAACTTTTTATCAATAAAAAGTTATATTTATAAAAAATATTTTTTTTGGATTTTTTTTTTTTTTTTGAAAACAAACAAATTTTTTTTTCGGATAATTTTTTTGTTAAATTTTTTTACTGTTATTTTTTAAATAACATTTTTACAAAACTTTGTTTTCGAATTATTTTTATTTTTTGAAAAAATATTATGAAAAAATACATCAATATGACAATTCAAATTCGTTGTATTGAGTATTTTGTTCATATATATTGTTACGAAAATTCAGTCTACGGAAAACTTGTCTACGAGTTCGTATCGCTGGATTGTGTTTAAAATAAAAACACTCTTATGTTTGGTTTAAATTACAACAATTAACTTTATTAATTCACTTTAATAAACAACTTTACTAATAACAAATTCTAACAACTGCTGCATGTCCACAATTTAACTTGACATTTATCACACGAGATGCACTCGACCACTTTACAATCACTACTGAAGTCCAGTGCCTCAGATGCGCGGCCTAAGATACTGCAGGCATCAGTTTCGACAAGCTTCGACTTGCTTCGAGAACCTTCTACTCGTTTCGTGAATGACGCATGCTATTGGCATCTCATTCACACTCATGTGTTTTAATGCGCTGATCTTCCATCTCTTTCTCGCACATTGCCCAGTACGTTGAATGATCTTCCGTCTCTTTCTAACACATTGCTTAGTGGGCTGAATTGTCTTGCGTCTCATTTATTATTGTTGAATGCTTGCACAGTGGGGCAAATTACCTCTTTTCGTAACAATATAATGAATGCATTCATTAATGTGTCATTTAATGAACGGAGGTTTCAATATGATGAATCTAGTATTTGGTGAAAAATTCATAATGATTTTGAATAAATTCATCATATTGAAGATTTTTTTGTTCTGTGTATGTCTCAGTCTGCCATGTCTCGGAGGCCCTCGATGCCTCGAAAATTTTGTGAACTAAGTTCGATTCAAACTCGTAGCTAAATCGCTTCTTATTTTAAAAATTTCTCGTACATTCAAATTTAAGGACAAATTAGGAAATTTTTAAATTAATCACTATAAATTTTTAAATTTATCGATATAGCAATATTTTTATAGAACGCATCGATACCTACCTACCAATTTGAGGCCTAGAAGGGAAGGAACGAGAATGAGTTCGAATCGTGTGTTTTTTTTTATCTACTCGCATTGAACTCATAACTATACCCAGTCTGCCATGTCTCGAAGATCATCGATGATCGATGTTTTCTCGAACTAAGTTCGATAAAAAAAGTTCGACTCGTTGCTTTATCACTACTAAATCGTTTCAAATAAACTTTATTATCTCGATCCGATATCTGCGTAACCTTAGAACTAATTATAGTACAATATAGATACGAAATGGTAATCGATTGAATTCCTCGATATCTCGATACAGTCTCGAAGCGATACCGAATCAAATGGCAGACTGGGTATCGAACGAATGACATACATATATCATATATCCAAAAAATTGTCAAAAAAAATAGTTTGGTCAACAAAAACAATAATGTTCAAAAAATTTCAGAAAAAATTGACAAAAAATGTTAAACAAACAAAATTGTATTCGACAAAAAAAAGAAAGTTCGAATAATTTTGAAAAAATGTTGTTAAATAAATGTTTAGAGACAAAAACAACGCAATGTTCATATTCCAAAAAAAACAATTCATTCGACAAAAACAACAATTGAAAAAACAACTAAGTATGTAGTTTAAATCAGCACCCAAGTGTTATATGGAATTGATGTGTGGGATGTTCAAAATTTTTTCTCGTTTTGTTGATTACCCCAGACAAAATTGTTGGCAGTTTCAAGGCAGTTTAGAAAGATTTGTTCGACATACTTCATAGAGAATAAGGTGGAGTTTGTATCAGAAGCTGTCTGTTTTCTGCCCTTGCCCAAAATATGCCGTTAATCAGCCATTAAAATTTCATAAATTCATAAATTGCTATACACCTCCAAAAATATTCTATTTATCTGTGTGTTTGCCGGAAATATTCCCGAAATATTCCAGAAAAATGCCAAACATTTTAGCTCGGGTATATACTTCAAAAAATTGTCAGTTGAACTGTGTGCTTGTCGGAAATATGCTCGAAATATTCCTGAAAATTGCCAAAAAGTTGGTTTGGGTACCCCAGACAAAATTCTTGGCAGTGTCGAGACATTTTTTTCGACATATTTCAAACAGACAAAGGCGTAGTCTATATCACAAGCTGTCTGTTTTCGGCCCGTACTTAAAATATGAAGTGAATCTGGCAGTAATATTTCACAAAATTTGACAACCTGCAATACTCTTCCCAAAATCTCCCATTTATCTGTGTGTTTGCTGGAAATATGCACGAAATATCTCAGGTACCCCAGACAAATTTTTCAGTTCAGAAACATTTTTTGACATATTTAAAAAAGACAAATGTGGATTCTGCCCGTTTCTACAATATGCCGTGAATCTGCCAGTAATATTAAACAAATTTTTACAATCTACTATATACCTCCCAAAAATATTCCATTTATCTGTGTGTTTTCGAAATATTCTTGAAGAACGATAAATTTTGTCTTGGATAATTATTTGAAAGTATCTACCTTAACCCAGTTTAAGGAAGTATACATCGATCGCTCATTAAACAGAGTTGTCGACAATTTTTTTTTTTAATTTGGCTTTTATATTTTCAGTATTACAATTAATTGGCCGTGAATTCTTACGCTGTAAAATCATCTACCATCAGAGTCTTTTTATTTTGCGCCAGTATTTTAACCATCGATTCATACTTCCGTCTGTTGGTTATTCCAATAGTTGATGATGAAATTTTAAAAATGCCCGTTTCGGGGTAGATTTATGCAGATATACATAAGCAAATATGAGTTTATGGTTCTACCACACCGTACATTTGCTTCTATTGCATAGTATTTCCATTTTGTCTGCGAATCCTCTGTTGTAGTCATGAAAATATGCAGGTTTTAAGCACATTTCCACCTTTAACTACCTAGAACCTTCCTCAAAATACATATTTTATCTGCCTATTTCTTTTCATTTTCCTTGATTAAACCGAATGTCGACTTAATCGCCAGAGAAAGTAAGTTTTCAATATTTTGCCATGAAGTAAATGAGTAAATTTAAATTATAGTTGATATCGGCCAGTGAAAGCCTTCATTAGTTTGCATTTTTATATGTATTATATGTTCAAATGATTACGCTCATTTTTAATACCGGACATCCTAGGTATATGACACATTTAAGTTCAAAGATTCGTTAGTTTTGCACTTCTGGTTTTACTTTAAACATGATTTAAATAAAGACGGACGAAAGCATTCCTCCTTCAGGAGTGTTATAAACTGATAAAATAGTGTGCAAATTAATTTATTTTTAGTGTAGCGTATAAAAATACTCAAAGTTTAATAAAATATGCTTAATGTTACAGAATGCCAATGTCAATTAAGAATTTATTTTTCACATTATTAACTTCAAAGCTGTTGGGAATTGGCATAAAATGTACTACCTAAAATGCGTTTTTTTTAAACACTTTTTTTTGTAATCTTCATGTACATGTGATAAACTTTTGCAAACTTGAGAGTTTTACATTTTCACATTTTGTCATGTACTCCCTGGGTAGCTTTCAATAAGACGCAGAAACTTTTACGTTGCCAAACAATTTTTAGCCTAATCATCAACGTCATAATCAGCGCAACAATATTAACATTATTTTTAAATAATAAAACATGAGTTTTGTGTAGACATTATTAAAAGAAATAATACGATTTTACCTTATTTTAATAATGATACAAAAAATCATGTTTTCTTATTCAAAAATAATGTTAATGTTAAAAAATGCAACAGCTGATTTAAAAATAACTGCTATATGATTTACCTACTCAGAAAGTTTAATATTAGAGCTGTTTAAAAATACATATTGGGGGGTTTTAAAAGTACTGTTGTATATTATGGCGTCTTTTTAGAAATTCTTAAGACTCATTTTTCATGTCACATACAGATTTTTGTATGGATTTTGTATTTTCTTTTTTATTATTTACAAGCACTGCATGAGTAATTGATTTTTAAACTTTGTGCGCACATGTAATAAGTTCCGACAATGTCGCATTTTAATGGGACACATTTCAGAATCTCAAGGTGTACTTAGATTTTACAAGTAGGTGTGAAGCTTGTTGCATGTGTCATGTTACATATCAAGACAATTTCATTACGCACACACACAAAAACACACACAGACATAGCGCTCACCCTTGGGGGGTTTGAAAATGAAGCTGTGTAGGCTGTTGAAATTTGATACTAATTTCTATGACGCCTATAGGGGTTCTTTAAGCGCTTTTGCTATGACGGAATATAAGGCTGCCGCTTTAAAATATTAGCTTTATTTTTATGCAGATGCTATAAATGTTTTTGAATCTAAAAATATTTTTTTTATTCAAAATTTATAATTTGTGTTCAACCTCATCTTTAATTTCATTTTGCTAATTAATTTCATCAATAAAAAGTACATTTAATATGCTGCATAGTAATTTTACTTTTACCTCATTACTTTAACTCTCTCCAAAAATATTTTGTCACAATTCAGTACTTTTCCACAGCAGTCTCTGATATTTATGTATTTCATTAATTACGGCGTACAAAATTTTCCACATTGTTGTCAGTAAAATTTTCCATTAAATTACCATCAATCAAAGACAGTAAATGGTGGCATCAATAAAATTCAATAATGAACTTATTTATGCACAATATAACTCAGCAGTAGGCAAAGAATAACAAAGCCGACATTTTTGGTTGTTGTTGTCGTTGTGCATGGCACTAAAAGTATATTTTTGTAAAATATGTAAATTATTGTGTAAATCGCAAAATATACAAGAGCCCAAAATTTTCAAATATAACATTTATTCATCCATCCATCTATCTAGCCAGCCGTCCTTTCATTCATCTAAAGATGCACGTTCATTGAAAGCAAGTTGAACCCTTTTAGGCTACATTTACTTCAGCATCCTTAGAGTTATTTAATAACCTATGCCTTCGTTTTGTACCCTTTGCTATTTTGGGTACTTTTTATACTCTTTGCCGTTCTTCCAAACTTTATCAACTACTTTTGCTTTTTAATATATAACATTTGCACAATTTAAATGCAAATTAAATTTAAAATACTTTATGTGTTACGTAAATTATGTTATAGGTTGTACAAAAATATGTGCTGTATATTTGGTATATAGGGATCCATTTTTTTAAATGTTCAATTAAACATAAATAGTATTACTTCTCATTATAGTATTGAATTTTAAAAATGAACTTAGCTTTTATATATACTTTTAAAATAATGAGCTTAAAATTTAAATTATTTTGATTTAGTTACAAATTTAATCTATATTTTGTTCCCTTTCTATTAATTTTTTTAGTTTTAATATCATTAGCATTTATGAAATTTTATTCATAAATATCATGGAATGGAAATTGTCAATGTTTTCAATAAAAGGACAACCACTCATATCAAACCTTTTTCATAGAATACCTAGAAATTTTTAACCGCGTCTTTTGGTTATTACTTTACGGGAAATGTGTCTTTTCGTTGTTTCTCTTCTTTTTCTCAATATTTCCATTGAAATTTTGTAACAGTTTCCTAATAGGTTTCCAATAGTTTTACAACAGTTTCGTAACAGTTTCGTAATAGTTTCATAATAGTTTTGTAACAGTTTCATAACAGTTTCGTTATAGTTTCGTAACAGTTTCGTTACAGTTTCGTTACAGATTTGCAACAGTTTCGTAAAAGTTTAGTAACAGTTTTGTAACAGTTTTGTAACAGTTTTGTAACAGTTTTGTAACAGTTTTGTAACAGTTTTGTAACAGTTTTGTAACAGTTTCGTATTAGTTTCGTATCAGTGTCGATAAAGTTTTGTAATAGTTTCGTAACAGTTTCGTAGCATTTTCGGAACAGTTTCTCAAATGTTTCACACTGACTATACACTTTTTTTCTTGTACATACTGTACTGAGTTCCTTCCGTGTTCTTCAGAGTTATTTTAATAGTTTGCATTGTATTTTTTTTATATATTTTTATTAACAATAATATTCAAGAATATTTTAGTTTTTTGTTATAGTCTTCTCCCCCCAAAAGAAACACCTCTACTTGTGATTTCATATATTTATATCTTACTTTGTTAATTATTAGATTTATTAGAATTTCTTCCGAAATTCACTAAATGTTGTGTTGATATTGTAGAGTTTTTCACAGAGTTTTCTTCTTAATTATCTTTATAGTTTCTTCAGAGTTTCTTCAATTTTCTTCACAGTTTCTTCGTTGTTGTTTCATATTTCTGTATAGTATTTTACTGAGTTATTAAAGTTTCATTACTATACTATTTTTATAGTTTCTTAGATTCGGTACAGTTTATTTACAGCTCACTCACAGGGTCTTCACAGATTCTTTACAGTTTTCTCATAGTATTCCTATTTCGCTATTTCTTCATTGTTCTTTCACAGTTTCTGCACAGTTTTATTACTTTTTCTTCACATGGTTCTCGAAGTAGTAGGTTCTTCACAAAATCCCTACACGTTCCTCATACATTCCTTATATGTTCCGCACAGTTACTTACAGGTTCCTCAAAGGTACCAAACTGGTTCCTCACACGTTTCTCAAATGTTGCTCAAAGGTTCCTCAAAGGGTTCTAATGGATTTCTAACACGATCCTCAGAAGTTTCCCACGGTTTCCTAAAGCTCTTCTTATGAGTTTCTCAGAGGATTCTCACGAGTTCCTCACAGGATCCTCTGAATATTCTCAAAAGATTTCTCATAGGTTTCTCACAGGTTCCTATGGATTTCTCACAGGTTCCTCACACGTTCCTCACAGGTTCCTCACATGTTCCTCACAGTTTCCTCACAGGTTCCTCACAGGTTCATCACAGGTTCCTCACAGGTTCATCACAGGTTCCTCACAGGTTCCTCACAGGTTCCTCACAGGTTCCTCTGAATATTCTCAAAAGATTTCTCATAGGTTTCTCACAGGTTCCTATGGATTTCTCACAGGTTCCTCACACGTTCCTCACAGGTTCCTCACAGGTTCCTCACACGTTCCTCACAGGTTCCTCACATGTTCCTCACAGTTTCCTCACAGGTTCCTCACAGGTTCATCACAGGTTCCTCACAGGTTCCTCTCAGGTTCCTCACAGGTTCCTCACAGGTTCCTCACAGGTTCCTCACTTGTTCCTCACAGGTTCCTCACAGGTTCCTCACAGGATCCTCAGAATATTCTCAAAAGATTCCTCTTAGGTTTCTCACAGGTTCCTATGGATTTCTCACAGGTTCCTCACAGGTTCCTTACAGGTTCCTAAGAGGTTCCTCAGATGTTCCTCAGAGGTTCCTCAGAGGTTCCTCAAAGTTTCCTCACAGATTCCTCACAGATTCCTCACAGGTTCCTCACAAGTTCCTCACAGGTTCCTCACTTAATTCACACAGGCTCCTCACAGGTTCCTCACTTATTTCTCACAGGTTCCTCACTTATTTCTCACAGGTTCCTCACAGGTTCCTCACTGTTTCCTCACATGTTCCTCAGATGTTCCTCACAGGTTCCAAACAGGTTCCTCACAGGTTCCTCACTGGTTTCTCACTGGTTCCTTACAGGTTCCTCAGGGGTTCCTCAGCTGTTCCTCAGAGGTTCCTCACAGATTCCGCACAGGTTACTCATAGATTCCTCACCGGTTTCTTACAGGTTCCTCACAGGTTCTAAAAGATTCCTCACAGGTTCCTCAGAGATTTCTCACAGATTCCTCACAGGTTACTCACAGATTACTCATAGATACCTCACCGGTGCCTCACAGGTACAGGTTTTCTCAAAGGTTTCTTATAGGTTCATAAGCTTCCTCACACGTCTCTCACAGTACCTCGGTTCTTTTCAAATTCGTTGCAATTTCTTTATTTCTGTTACAGTTTCTTTACAGTTTACGCACAGATTAAAAGTCTTCCATGTTTCTTTGCAATAGTATATAGTAGCTTCGCTGTTCTTTAAACAGTTCTATAAAAGTTTCTTGATAGTTTTGTTCTCAATTTGATCTATTTTTTTTAACAATTTTTTTCCATATCTTCCAAATCTTTTCATTTATATGTAATATAAAGTTTGCACAATTTTATGATATTTATGCGTTACTACTTTCTTCTACACGCTAGTTTTATGTGATCTGTCATCCGTGTCCGTCAATTTTCAAAGTATTCTTCATTCTAGCCCTCTTTTTTCTACTTCAAAGCAATGGTTCCTCCATACCCGTACATAGTAATTGTCTCTATTCTGTCCTCTTTCCTATCCCGAAAACTATTTTACGTTAATTTTAAAAACTTCCCACTATGCTTTTCTTATATTTTTAAAAAATCCTTACTTCACTCATTTTGTACTCCAATCCTCTGCAGCAATACGTCTACCATGACCTATTACAACACCTAATGTTATCCCACTTTAGTGCTGCTGTAAAATGGCGTCACCATAAAATGGTTCGGTCCATTTATTTTCCAACGTCCTGCATTTGCCGCATCCCACATTTTCAACACTAATTTCTTCGTCGTTTCTTTTGATATATTCAGTTTTTTTTTCTGTATTCTTTTTTTTAAGTCTTTATTGTATTTTTTCACTCACTTTCTTGATGTTTTTTTTTTAAGTTGCTGTCTGCTAATAATTTGCATGCAACTCGCGTTAAAAATGTTTTAAGTTGACTTTTATTGCATTAAAATGTAGTCCATGTTGCCGGACTTTTATTGGTGAAACAGCATGGGGTGAATTGATGGAATTTGTTGCTGTTAACAGTTTTTACATTTTTATTTTTATTATTGTCACGGGCTAAGCTAAGACGACTACTGTGCTTAAGTAGTGCAAGAAAAGACGGCGGCGCAAATCGTAGAGCAGAGTCTCGTGAAGACGGCAGCAGTCTAGAGAGGCATGAGAGGGAGAGGAGGCAGAAAAGAGCAAAGAACAGATTACAAGAAAGCAATAAATAGCCGTGTGCATCGAGGCGCAAAGTAATTCTGACTCGTGTGACATTAATTTGAGATACTTGAATGCGATTAAAATGTCTTCAATGAATAAAAAAAAGAAAAGAAATGAAATTGCAAATTGTTAATAAAAAAATGGACAGTTTTAGGGAGAGACTCAGGAGAGAGAGAGAGATAGCAAATAGTGAAAATAGAAATGACAGTTTTAAGTAGAGTTATTTTTTTTAATGAAAAAAATGATGGCGATATTCTATTTTTTTGGGAAATGGTACTAAAAATTTAAATTTTTCAATTATAATCAACTTTTTTCACTAAAAATTCAAATTTTCACTAAAAATTCATAAATTCAATTTATCACTAAAATTTAAATTATTCACTAAAAATTCATTTTTTCACTAATAATTCAATTTTTCACTAAAAATTCACTTTTTCACTTAAAATTCAAATTTTCACTTAAAAATAAAATTTTCAATAAAAATTCAAATTTTCACTAAAAATTCAAATTTAAACTAAAAATTCAATTTTTCACTCAAAATTCATTTTTTCAACAAAAACTCAATGTTTAACTAAAAATTCAATTTTGAACTAAAAATTCAATTTTTAACCAAAAAAAAACACTTTTTCACTAAAAATTCAATTTTTCACTCAAAATGAAATTTATTAAAAATTAAATATTACACTTAAAATCATTATATTTTTTATTGCTTAATTTCTTTTAATTTCACCTTTAGTCTTAGCTTCTCAATTAAATGTGTTCTGTCTTGTGCTACTTTCTTGTGTGAAGACAATTAAAGGCTTAGGTAGCGCTGCCTTGTGTCAATTAAATGTCAGCAGTATTTAATGAGATTGAGCTAAGTGCTAAAATTAATTAAAACACTTGAATTAAGTAAATTGGATTTTCGGAATAAAAAAAAAAAATACTTACTAAAATACTAAGCTTTAACCAAAAACTTTAAAACTTTATAAAAAAATATACTACTTTTAAATCAGCTTAACATAAAAATATTACATCTTAATTAAGAATCTAAAACTTAAATTTAACAAAAATTAAATCTGAAAAATAATAATTGAATAAAATTAATAAAGTATTTTAAAAGTTTAATAAAAATAAAATATTCTGTATATTTTATATAATTTTCCATTTAATCTGCCCTTTTACTTTCACTACACGCATGATTTGCAATTAACAGAGTTGCTTTATTTGAACCTCCTGTTAACAGCAACAAACCTATCCTGTCATCGATAATAATGTCTGTCACCTTCGGACCAATTAAGTTTGCTGCATGCGCACACTTGCCGACGGCAACCCTTTAATTAATAAACCGCAACAAAAACATAATGGTATTAATACCATTAAACTTTCGCACACAAATGCACCATGCGTCGCTATCAAGCAACCACTCGGCAATATTTTTGGCATAATTTTAATTTATATTCACATGGAAGCCATTTAGAAAATATTGTCACCCAGGCCAAGGCTATCAACGCAGCACAGCGCGGCTTTTGCGCTGCGACAACATTGAAGCTGTCGCCCAGAGACAGACAGACAGACAGACAGACGTACGGACGGTTAGACAGACATACATTGGGCGCACATAAGCTGCCGCATAAATTACATTAAATAAATCCCTAAATATGTTGCGCTCTACTTTACTCTGTTCGACTCGACTCCAACACAGCAACAGCGCGAAAAGTTGAAAAGCTTAAAATAACCAAATTTAAAAAAAAATGATAACAACCCTAATCAAAAATTTTCCCATACAGCTTTGCACAAACTGTCTGTTTTAGAATATCACAGTTGAAGTTTAGTAATAATTTTACAAAATAAAAAAGGTGTATAAAATACCATTTTGTTTTTAAACAACTACTTTTTTTCGATTGAAACTATATGCTATAACATATTTAAATGAAGAAATTAATTTAGAAATATTTAAATTTAATTTATATAACTAATTATGTTGTGTAGTGTCCATAGACCAGTGCTTAATGCATTGCACTACGAGGCGAAACGTTGAGGGTTCGACTCACCACCACTTCAACATTAATAAAAAATAGATATAGTTTTTTTTTATGCAGATCTACTTCTCGGCATCCAATGAGAACTAAAGTGAAAAAAATATAGCTTAAAAAACAATCTGAACGTGTCGTTCGAATTCGACAATAAACTGTAGGTCCTATCCAGTGATGCATTTATTCATATACGTTTCTAGAACAATCTAGAATCAAACATCCACTAAAAATACTCAATCATTATTTATTCTTTAAACCTATCATCCTACCTTTACTCATTTTAGCTTTTGTTTAACATTTTTTGAGAAATCTATCCAATTTTGAACCACATTTCGTTTCTAATGTCTCCTTTCACAAATATTTCACATACGTAAAATTATTGCATATAAAACCGATTTCAAATGAATTACCCGACTCGAACCTTTACCCAATTTAAAATAATAATAAATAACACACTTTCTCCAATTAAATGTATGTAAAACGCATCACTAGTCACACCATTTGAGTACAAATATACCACGCATAGTGACAGAAGCTCGGCCCTTGGAGATCATAAATAAATTCTTCGAATTCTCAGTAGTAAAATTTGTGTGACAAAAATAAAGTATTTTTATGATGTACGTTTTAATTTTCTGACGGCTAAAAAGTTGATCTTATTATTAAGAAATTCTGTTGATTATTATTAAGAAATATAGTTTCTTAATATTAAGAATTCAAACTCATAATGTCAATATTTCTTAATGTTAAGAAGTATTGTCTCTTAATATTAAGAAATATTGTTTCTTAATATTAAGAAATATTGTTTCTTAATAGTAAGAAATATATTTCATAATAGTAAGAAATATTGTTTCTGAATAGTAAGAAATATTGTTTCTTAATAGTAAGAAATATTGTTTCTTAATATTAAGAAATATTGTTATATAATATATCCATACATTGAATTTTTAGTACAGATTTAGTAGTTTTCTTTAAAATCCCTGAATTTATAAATTCATCTATACTTTAATTAACTCTCGAACAATATTTCTACAGTTGCAGAATTTTTTTATTTTGGTAGACATTTTTGCACCTCTTTGAAACATATCTGAAAATGATAAAATTAAATCAATATTAAATATTTACCAATTTATTAAAATTTGTCAAAATGATTAAATCGAAACAATTTTAACTGTATACCAAACATAACATGTCATGCAACATTTTTCAATTTAATTTTTTGTAGAATACTTACGTTTTTATACCTTTCCAATAATGTCTAGAATTTATTCAATTTAATTCTTTAAATTAAGAGTGCGTGTTACACTGACATTTAGTGATACTTTTAATGCCAACACCTTCAAAGAAATAAACGAACAAGATAACGAATGAGTGCAGAAATAATAAAAAGAAAACAAATACCAGACGATATAAGAAAATTTAATTTTTCAAAACACACCCTAAAATTGTCGGTGTCTCATATGTTTGAATATCTTTTTGTCTATCTGTCTTATGCCACACTGTTTATATTTGTTTTCATATATATTTTATCATCATCCTTCGTCCTTGTATCTGTTGGATGTGGAAATGTTCTCTGGCACTAATGAAATGTTTGTTTTGCTTTTGTTATTCCCTTTTTATTCATTTTATTTCTAATGTTTGCTGGTTTTTTACACTTTTCAGGATTCTTTAATTTCTTTAAATTCTATACATTTTTTAAATTCTATAAATTCTATAAATTCTATAAACTCTATAAATTCTATAAATTCTATAAATTCTATAAATTCTATAAATTCTATAAATTCTATAAATTCTATAAATTCTATAAATTCTATAAATTCTATAAATTTTATAAATTCTATAAATTCTATAAATTCTATAAATTCTATAAATTCTATAAATTCTATAAATTCTATAAATTCTATAAATTCTATAAATTCTATAAATTCTATAAATTCTATAAATTCTATAAATTCTATAAATTCTATAAATTCTATAAATTCTATAAATTCTATAAATTCTATAAATTCTATAAATTCTATAAATTCTATAAATTCTATAAATTCTATAAATTCTATAAATTCTATAAATTCTATAAATTCTATAAATTCTATAAATTCTATAAATTCTATAAATTCTATAAATTCTATAAATTCTATAAATTCTATAAATTCTATAAATTCTATAAATTCTATAAATTCTATAAATTCTATAAATTCTATAAATTCTATAAATTCTATAAATTCTATAAATTCTATAAATTCTATAAATTCTATAAATTCTATAAATTCTATAAATTCTATAAATTCTATAAATTCTATAAATTCTATAAATTCTATAAATTCTATAAATTCTATAAATTCTATAAATTCTATAAATTCTATAAATTCTATAAATTCTATAAATTCTATAAATTCTATAAATTCTATAAATTCTATAAATTCTATAAATTCTATAAATTCTATAAATTCTATAAATTCTATAAATTCTATAAATTCTATAAATTCTATAAATTCTATAAATTCTATAAATTCTATAAATTCTATAAATTCTATAAATTCTATAAATTCTATAAATTCTATAAATTCTATAAATTCTATAAATTCTATAAATTCTATAAATTCTATAAATTCTATAAATTCTATAAATTCTATAAATTCTATAAATTCTATAAATTCTATAAATTCTATAAATTCTATAAATTCTATAAATTCTATAAATTCTATAAATTCTATAAATTCTATAAATTCTATAAATTCTATAAATTCTATAAATTCTATAAATTCTATAAATTCTATAAATTCTATAAATTCTATAAATTCTATAAATTCTATAAATTCTATAAATTCTATAAATTCTATAAATTCTATAAATTCTATAAATTCTATAAATTCTATAAATTCTATAAATTCTATAAATTCTATAAATTCTATAAATTCTATAAATTCTATAAATTCTATAAATTCTATAAATTCTATAAATTCTATAAATTCTATAAATTCTATAAATTCTATAAATTCTATAAATTCTATAAATTCTATAAATTCTATAAATTCTATAAATTCTATAAATTCTATAAATTCTATAAATTCTATAAATTCTATAAATTCTATAAATTCTATAAATTCTATAAATTCTATAAATTCTATAAATTCTATAAATTCTATAAATTCTATAAATTCTATAAATTCTATAAATTCTATAAATTCTATAAATTCTATAAATTCTATAAATTCTATAAATTCTATAAATTCTATAAATTCTATAAATTCTATAAATTCTATAAATTCTATAAATTCTATAAATTCTATAAATTCTATAAATTCTATAAATTCTATAAATTCTATAAATTCTATAAATTCTATAAATTCTATAAATTCTATAAATTCTATAAATTCTATAAATTCTATAAATTCTATAAATTCTATAAATTCTATAAATTCTATAAATTCTATAAATTCTATAAATTCTATAAATTCTATAAATTCTATAAATTCTATAAATTCTATAAATTCTATAAATTCTATAAATTCTATAAATTCTATAAATTCTATAAATTCTATAAATTCTATAAATTCTATAAATTCTATAAATTCTATAAATTCTATAAATTCTATAAATTCTATAAATTCTATAAATTCTATAAATTCTATAAATTCTATAAATTCTATAAATTCTATAAATTCTATAAATTCTATAAATTCTATAAATTCTATAAATTCTATAAATTCTATAAATTCTATAAATTCTACAAGTTCTTAAAATTATACATCAAACAATTCCCCACATTATTTTCATTCTATTAATATCTTTAATTCAAAATACGCTATTTTGGTCTTTACCGTTCTTACAATTTCACCTGTCAATCTATTTTCTCTTTTCGTCACCTCATCACACTGTCAGTTTAACTGTCAGTTGCGTCAACATACATCACATGTAGATACCGTTATACGCACTGGGATGAATTAAATGTTAAAATGAGTGGAAATTTAAAATTCAACCAGACGTAGATACATTTCAAGTATCTGACAAAAGCACATTTATTTTTATAGGTTTATGCAAAACTCAGCAGAGACTGACAACAAAAATGACAATATTGTCGTAAAGTAGTAGTTGTGAGCACACCGAAAAAGCTATACCACAAAATCAGCTGCCAAATCTTTGTAGCCACAAAAAAATTGTCAAAGGTTGAGGTTATTCGACTGCAAAATACCTGGGATTTTCAACAAACAGTTAGAAAGAAATAAAAATGTAAATTTATATTTAAATACATTACTGTCAAGATACCAGTAACTATGCCTACGGTAAAAATCTTTAAATGTTTGGGTACACTGAAAAAAATACAGTGCCTAATAAAGATGAAAATATTCATTCAAATGCAATCAAATCCCGATATATAATATTTAAATACCAATTTAAAAATACTATAAATTATATTCATAATATATTCATAATATTATAAATAATGTAATTTGTTGAATTTAGTTTAATAAATTCATTTATTTTATTTTAACTGTTTACTGCTTCGGCCTACGTTGGTTCTGCAGAAAATATCGTGTAACCTAATCTAAGAATGCTGAAAAATGGCGTTGTACTGTCACGTGAAAATATGCTTAATTTTCGCACAAAATGAGACCTAGTTACAGCCGGCAGAATAGAGCTCCGTGCTGTGTACCGTGTCGTAGCCTACGTGGCTCCTTCGTCTCGAGGCCAATTTGAATATTTAAGCCATTGCCTTGGGTGACTGCCAAAGACCTTGCCAGAACACAGCTAGAGCTACCTTAAGTCAAAGTTGAGGCAATTAAATGCGGACAGACGTGAGAAAGTGATTTCGGTCAAATTGCAAATTGTTCATTTTAAACATAGGCAAATAATAGGTTTTTAGTTTGAGAATGGGGCTGTTATTCAGCACATCAAAGGCCTATTTTAATTGTGCGGAAATATATTTTGCAGTTTGGTGCTGATTTTGTGTAGTACACTTTAACAATTGTACTGATTAAAATGTGCGATTTAAAGTTGGAGAACACCATTCATTAATTGCCAACAGTTTGTTATAAGAAATATATATGAAAAATAAGAAAATAAGAAATGAAAGTTGATGAAAATAGATGAGTTAAGAAAAAAAATAATATTAATACACAGAAATTCGTAATACGTCAGGTTTCAATTTTCGGCTGAATTTGTATTTTAAATTTTAATTTGAACTAATTTCTTATTTGATGTTCTAATATTTCGAATTTTCAATACAAATTGAAAGTGCTTCAGTCGATCTGCTTTCGTTTAAGTTCTGTATAACGAATTCAATTTCATTTTTGTGGTCAAATGTTTGAAATTCTTGTGCATGTAAATTCACAGCAAATACCAGAAATATTTAATTAAACTCAACCGATTTCCAGATCTTTAAAATCTTTTAAATTTCGATATTTTAAAATCTATTGATACTAGAAAATTATTACCTTGAACCATTTTTTATAGATATCAAAAATGAGAAAAAAGTGATAAAATATCTGATCAAAAAAATACAAAATTTATTTGAATTATGTATTCATTATTAGAAAAAATCTACTGCAAACTGTCTGAATGGAATGCCTCAAGCATTTTTTTTTTGACAATCTACATTTGTTCTGTTCAGGGACCGGAACGAACCGAAATCCACATCGGTACGGGTACCTTTTCGATTTTCGAGACCGGCATCGGAACCGTTTTGAAAACTAGATTCGGAATCGCAATTTTTAAAATCTTGAAAACAGAACCGAAACCGATATTTTAGTCCTTGGATCACAAAGAACCGGAATCGGTAATGAAACCATTTTGAGTTTTGGAACCGGAATTGAAACCGTTTTTAAAAATGTGTGGAACCGGAATCCACACATTTTATTTTTTTGGTTGGAACAGGAACCGCTATTTTATAAATCTTGAAGCCAGAATCAGTTCTAGTCCCTGGTTCTGTTGTCCAATTTTTTTAAGTTTCTAAAAACAGCTCGAAATTTGAGTTACAATATACTTGAGAAAAAGGAAGTATGCAATCGATATAGAAATAATGTATGTGATGTTCATGTTGAGTAGCAGAGTTACGGAGAAATATTTCCTGGCTTATGAGGAGCTCATTTACAAAACGTGAAATGTACTTAAAAAAAATACTTCTAAATAGTAATTTATTTTTTACCTAACTTGTATGTTTCACTTAGCATGTTTTGGAATTGGCCTCCTCAATTCATCCCGGACAAATTTCCTCCGAAACAATTCTTTCCGGAATAATTTTTCCGTAACAATTATTTTTGAGGAAGAATTGTTTGCGAAAGAATTGTCTCGTGGAAGAATTGTTTTGAGAAAGAATTGTCTAGGGAACGAATTGTACCATAGGAAAGATTTGTCTGGGATAAAATTGTATGTCTTGAGGAAGAATTGTCGGCAAAAAAAATTTGTTGTCTCGTGAAAGAAAGTTGTCTCGGTAAGAATTGTCTCGGATAAGAATTTCCGGTAAAGATTTTGTCTGGCTCCCAAATAGTAAATCAAGAAATGCTGATTGTTTAAAACACTTTTCTGATTTGGATATGTTGATAATAAAATGAAAACATTTTCTGAAAATTGAATCTTTAATATATTTTTAAATCGCAGCAAACAAAACGATATCAAAAATATTTAAATTATCACAATTAACTTTATTAATTCACTTTAATAAACAACTTTACTAATAACAAATTATAACTATTGCTCCATGTCCACTATTTAACATGACATTGTTCTTACACGAGATGAACTCGACCACTTTCCTATCACTACTGAAGTGCCGTGCCTCAGATGAGGCGCCCGTATACACTGCAAGCATCAGTTCGACACGATTCGACAAGCTTCAACATATTTCGAGAACATTCTACTCGTTTCGTGAATGACGCATGCTAGTGGCATCTCATTCCCACTTATGTGTTTTTAATGCGCTGATCTTCTATTTTTTACTCGCACATTGCCTCAGTGCGCTGAATGATCTTCCGTCTCTTTTTAAAACATTTCTTAGTGCTCTGAATTGCCTTTTATCTAATTTACTCTTGCACAGTGGATCAAATTACATCTTTTCGTAACAATATAGTTTTTATTTCAAAAAAATTCTGTAGAACAAATTCAATTTTAAGATATTGGACCTTCTTCGAATGCTGATTCTATCGAATTCCGAACGAATTTCATATGAAATTTAATATATATTAACAAAAGTTTTTGAATTCGAACTCTCAGTACATAAATTTATTTCACAAATTAACTCAAACAATTTTCCTTGATTTGAACAAACGAATTAGTTTAGAAAACAAACTTTTGTATTGTGACCATGAATTCAAAACCGATTGTTATGAAATTTTATATAAAATTCGTTCGGAAATACGAAATTGTACGAAATTATGAAAATTATATGAAATATGTATATTAACTTGTTTGCAGGGAAATTAGTTTTTAAACAGAGAAATTATATTTGTGTTCTAAGAAGTGGCTAAAATTAGTTGAAAATGAGGATATCAATTCACTAAATATGTAGTCAAAATTGTGACTAACATCCGAATGAAGACTAACATCCGAATACAATTTTCTCAGTTCCCTAAATATTTTTGGAAAAATGTTAAAATTAATAATAACATATAGCAGATAATGAAAAAAAAGGATTTTTTATAATACAAATATTAAACATGTTATACTTTTAATTAGTATATTAATGGTATATGTTGTATGCATTCAAATAATTTAGCATTTATTCAAATATAACCTTTTTTTTTAATCTGACTTTATTTGTAATAAACTTACAGAACATTTTTTTTTTCGCTTTTAAAAATCTCATCATTTCAATCTATATTCACTTTATGTCTCGCTAGTGTTGTATATATTTTGGGGGAAATAAAAAAAAAACAACCTTTTTAATCCCTTTGGTGCCTTTTGACTCTTCGGAGTCTGTTGCCCCTTTTATCGTTTTGAACCCTTTTTGCCGCATTGGTCTCGTTGGCATAATTTCAAAACTCAGCCAAAAGCTGATAATAATCTCCAGTGACTTGTTGGCTAACATTTCATTTCATATCATTTAATTCAATACACAAAATACTTTTTTTTGATGTTTTATTAGCACCAACATATATTTTTGGCAAAACAGCAGTGTTGGTTTAATTCTGTCTTATACAATATTTTATACTTTTTTTTTGTATTTAAAAAAAAAAAAAACAATTCTTGCTGCTTCTGTGCTCTTTACTTATTTTCTTATATATATGATGACAATTTTATTTTTCATAGTTCTTAAAATTTGACTTTAATGTTTCAGTTCAATTTTGCAATTCCATATTCTGTTTCATTTATTTGCCTTTACCTAAATATAGTTCTATGACATACTATTAATTGTCTGGTTGTCTAAGATTTTCTATTTCTGTGTTGTTTCCACTTTAACTTAACATTACTTATTTAAATAGAATCCCTATAAATAAACCAAAAGATTCGCTTACAAAAACTTTATATTTTCAATGTCTGTGTTTGTTAATTGATTTTCTAGGTTATTTTTATTAAATTTTTTATTTTGTAGTTTGTACATTTCTTTGTCTTATAGTCTATGTTGCTTCCTGTTTGTCTCTTAACTACATTGACCTTTTTTTAGTCTATACATCTAACTGCTTTATTTTCAATAGTTAATCTGACATACGGACTTTCAGTCTGTTACCTTCCACTATCTACTGTTTTAATGCAATCAAATTCATCATCATCATCATCATCATCATCAAAAACTTCGTCATCGTTGTCATTATACACATCAGTTTGCAGCACATTGATTGAGGGAACTGCGCAGAAAATCATTAAATCATTCGCTTAAGTGCTTTTAAATATGTCTGAGTTGTGTATTAATTATGTACATTTATGTAGCTATCTTTAACAAAGTGTGTATTTTGTACAGTTGCATTTCAATTCAGTTTTAATGTTTTTAACAAAATATTTTAAACGGATAAATAGTCTTTGAATTTATAACAAAATGCTTTAGTAAATACAGCAAACTTTTTGCTGATTTAACAAACTTTTAGTTAATACAACAAACTTTTAGTTTATACAACATACTTTTAGTTAATACAGCAAACTTTTGATTAATACAACAAACTTTTAGTGTTTACAACAAACTTTTAGTTAGTACTTCAAACTTTTAGTTGTTACATATAACTTTTTAGTTAAAACTGAAAATTCTAGTAAATACAGCGAACATATACTAAATAAAAGAAATTTTCAAAATTCTATTATAAATACAGCAATTTATTTTTAAATCCCGTTTCTACAGCTTATTGTTTAAAATTATAGTCAAATTTTAATCAAATCTTTAGTTAGAAAATACAAATTACAATAAATATACGAAATGTTTAATCAACATAACGAACTTTCATTTAGTTCATTTTTTTTTTTAAGTACAACTAAATTTTGAGTTCATTTTTATAAGGACAGCTAAATTTTGAGTTGATTTTGCTAAATTCTGTTAATTACTGTAAATTTAGATTAGTTAAAAAAGAGAAATGTCAGTATAAAGAGTTTTTCAAGCGCTACAAAAGTTTTTTTAAGTGTTTTTCAACAGGGACGCTACAAAAGTAGAGCGACAAGGACAGCAAACGACGCCATATTTATTGCCGCTCTTTTGACATTTCTCTTCAGTAAGGTTTGCCATTTCATGATGGAAAGATATACGACCCAACAACGTGTCGGAATTATTAAAATTTACTACCGAAATTCGAATTCGTATATCTTTCCATCATGAAATGGCAAACCTTACTGAAGAGAAATGTCAAAAGATCGGCAAGAAATATGGCGTCGTTTGCTGTCCCTGTCGCTCTACTTTTGTAGCGTCCCAGTTGAAAAACCCTTTATAAAAGTAACTTTTAGTTAATAGAACAACGTTTCAGTGTTTACAAGATACTTTTATTTAGAACTACAAACGTTTAGTTGGTATAGCTAATTTTTTAGTTAAAACTAAATGTTCTGATAAATACAGCAAACTTTTAATAAATACAACGAATTTCTAAAATTTTAAAATTCCAATAGATATAGCAACACATTTTTAAATACCGCTATCGCTTAGTTAATTCCTTTAAATTTTATTTAATACAAAAATTTATTCGTTAGTACATAAAAATTACAGTAAATATAGAAAATATTTAATCACCATGACATACTTTTATTTAGTATATTTATACAGCTCAATTTTTAGTTGATTTGGCAAAATTTTGAGTAAGTACAGCAATAGAAGAAACTTTTAGTTAATACAATAATCTCTTAGTAGTTATAACAAACTTTTCGTTATTACTGAAAATGATTAGTTGGTACAACTTACTTACTTACTTACTTAAATGGCCCTTACAACCGTGGGTCGGTTTTGGCCGCTGAGATGAAGCCGCGCCAGTCGGATCTGCTTTGCGCGCGCTGACGCCAGTTAGAAATACCAAGCGTTGCCAGGTTGTCCTCAACTTGGTCTTTCCAACGCAGATTTGGACGCCCTCTTCTACGCTGTCCACCTTCGAGTTTCGATTCAAGCACCTTCTTGGCTGGAGTGTTTTCATCCATTCGTTCGACATGACCTAGCCAGCGAAGCCGCTGGATCTTGATGCGCTTGACTATGTCAATGTCGTCGAACAACTCATATAGCTCGTGGTTCATCCTGATTCGATACTCGTTAGCAAAACAGATAGGGCCAAAGATTTTACGGAGAATCTTTCTCTCGAACGCTCCCAGTACTCTCTCATCGGTGGTGGCCAGCGTCCATGTTTCTGCACCATAAAGTAGGACGGGCATGATGAGTGACTTGTAGAGCGTTATTTTTGTCCGGCGAGAGAGGGCTCTGCTTCTCAATTGCCTACTGAGCCCAAAGTAGCACCTGTTGGCAAGAGTTATTCTCCGTTTGATCTCCAGGCTGACGTCGTTGTTGCTGTTTACGCTGGATCCCAGATAGACGAAGTCCTTCACAATGTCGAACTTGTGGGTGTCAAAATCAGCTTTTTGTCCAAGACGCACGGACTCTTTTTTGCTTGTTGACACAAGGAACTTCGTCTTGTCTCGTTCACCGCTAGACCCATTCGACGCGACTCTTTCTCCAATCTCGAGAATGCTGCGCTGACTGCTCGTGTGCTCCTGCCAATGATATCAATATCGTCGGCATATGCGAGCAGCATGACACTTTTGTTGAGGATAGTGCCGCTTTGACGGAGTTCGGCAGCTCGAACTATTTTCTCCATCAATAAGTTAAAAAAGTCGCACGATAGGGAGTCACCCTGTCTGAAACCTCGTTCGGTATGAAATGGCTCGGAGAGGTCTTTTCCTATTCTCACTGAGCAACGTGTGTTGCTCAGGGTCATCCTGGAAAGCCTTATAAGTTTCGCAGGTATACAGAACTCAGACATTGCGGCGTATAATCGTTCCCTTATCGGAGTGTCGAAGGCGGCTTTATAGTCGACTAATAGGTGGTAGGTGTCGATCTGTTTTTCTAGGGTCTTTTCCTGGATTAGGCGCAATGTGAAAATCTGGTCTATGGTCGACTTTCCAGGTCTGAAGCCGCACTGATAAGGTCCAATCAGTCTGTTGACGATGGGCTTCAGTCTTTCACATAATACGCTCGATAGAACCTTGTATGCGATATTGAGTAGGCTGATCCCACGGTAGTTGGCGCAGATAGTGGGATCCCCTTTCTTAAGGATTGGGCAGAGTACACTGAGGTTCCAGTCACTTGGCATGCTTTCATCCGACCATATTCTGCTTACGAGCTCGTGCATGCTCTCTATTAGCTCTTCGCCTCCGGTCTTAAACAATTCAGCAGGCAGGCCATCAGCACCTGCGGCTTTGTTGTTTTTCAGCCGAGCAATGGCTGTTCTGACCTCGTCATGGTCGGGTGGCGGAATCTCAACGTCGTCATCAAGTACTGGGGTTGCCGGGTTTGCTTCTCTATCGGTGGAATTGAGGTCATCATCACCGGTCAGCAGTTTAGAGAAGTGATCCCTCCATATTTTCAGTGTGCTCTGGATATCTGTCACTAGATTTCCGTTCTCATCTTTACAGGAAGAGGCTCCGGATTTCGAACCTCCGGCTAGGCGTCTTATTTTCTCGAAGAATTTTCGAGCCTCATTCCTGTCCCCATGCATCTCAATCTCCTCACACTCACGTCTTTCTGCCTCGCTTTTTTTACGCCTGAAAAGACGTCTCTCTTCCCTCCTCTTCTCTTTGTATCGCTCCTTCGCAGCTCGCGTAGCTACTGACTGCAGGGTGGATTTGTACGCAGCGTCTTTCTCTGCAGTGGCCGCGCGACACTCTTGGTCATACCACTGATACTTCAGGGGGCGTTGGAATCCAAGCACCTCTTCGGCAGCCGTACGCATAGAGCAGGAGATATGATTCCACTGCGCGCTTATATCATCGAGAGGAGGAGTGCTTTGTCTAAGCAGGTGTGAGAGTCGAGTGGAAAAGGCTTGCGTTGTCTGTTGTGATTGCAGCTTTCCGACGTCTAGCTTTCTCTGCGTTTGGTTCCGTACGTTCTTTGCAGCGCTTAAGCGTGTGCGGAACTTGGCTGCTACAAGGTAATGATCCAAGTCCATATTGGCACCTCGGATAGTGCGTACGTCCATCACGCTCGAAGCGTGCCTTCCGTCAATCACAACGTGATCAATTTGATTTCGAGTTTTTTGATCGGGCGACAACCATGTGGCCTTGTGGATATCGAAATGTTCGAATCTAGTGCTACTAACTACCATGTTTCGTGCTGCGGCGAAGTCGATTAGCCTCGTTCCGTTATCGGAAGTGTTGGCATGGAGGCTAAATTTTCCGATTGTGGGACAATAGATGGCTTCTCTGCCCACCTTGGCGTTAAAATCGCCTAGCACGATTTTGATATCGTGGCGGGGGCAGCGCTCGTATGCGTTGTCTAGGCGCTCGTAGAAGCGCTCTTTTGTCTCGTCATCTTTCTCGTTCGTCGGAGCGTGTGCACAAATTAGGCTGATATGGAAATATTTAGCCTTGATGCGGATTGTTGCCAGCCTTTCGTCCACGGGCGTGAACCTAGAGACAAGGTGGCGGAGTCTCTTGCCGACCACAAATCCACATCCAAATTCGTGTCTCTCCGCATGGCAGCTGTAGTAGATATCACAGGACGCTTGTTTCGAACAGCCCTGTCCCGTCCATCGCATCTCCTGGATAGCGGTGATGTCAGCCTTATATTTTTCGAGGACATCTGCCAGCTGGATAGAGGCACCTTCCCTATAAAGGGTCCGGACATTCCAGGTGCATATCCGTAAATCATGGTCCTTAAAACGTTTGCGTGGGTCGTCATCGTTGTAATCGGTCGTTATCCGAGGCTTCTTTTTTGTTTTCATTGGGCGCATAGGTTTTTTCCGTGGTGGGACCCAAACCCAACGCACGAACCCTCACTCTGAGGGAGATGCTCGCCACTCACTTTAGCCGACTTCTACACCGGGTGGTGTAGAGCGCCGTTTCCAGGGACTTCCACGAGGAGGACTTCCACCGAAGTGGAGGTGTCACCATTTGACAATTTGTCAATTCTGGTGACCAGTGAGTTGACTTGAGACGACACCGACAAGGATTGCGCTGGCTTCGCCATGTTGAAGCACTCAGACACGTTGCCTTGTGATAATCGCCCCCATTAGTTGGTACAACTAATTTTAGTAAATACAGCAAAGCATTAGTAAATACAAAAAAAATTCAAAATTGTCAAAATTTCAATAAATACAGCAACATATTTTGAACTATCGCTATCTTCTAGTAAAATCAGTTAACTTTTAGTAAAAATCTTTTGATTAGAACTTAGAAATTTCGGTAAACATAGGAAATGTTTAATCAACATAGCAAACTTTTATTTATTACATAAACCTTTCAGTTAATATAGCAAAATTCGAGTAAATACAGCAAATTTAGTGTTTATACAGCTTAAGTTTTGGTTGATTTGACAGAATTCTGCACAGAAAAAATAATCAACGTAAATATAGCAACCAACATTAATTGCATTCATTAATCAATTTAGTCGGCGCATTTTTAGCAAAAATGCGCAAAATTAATTTGCTGGATTAACTTACTAATAAATTAATTAATATTCATATTAGCAAAAGAAATTGCTGAATTAACGAAGAAATGCAAATGTTTTAATTATATTAGTGAATTTCATTGCTGGATTGATTAATGAATGCAATTAATGTCGGTTGCTATATTTATGTCGATTATTTTTTCTGTGTGCTAATTATTGTAAGTTTATTCTAAGCAAACTTTTAGTTGAAATAGGGAAATTTCCGTTAATAAAGCAAACATTAAATAAACACAGCTTAATTTTATTTTACTTACATTTTCACTACATAAAACAAATTTCTAGTAGAAAATTTCTGGTAATTATTATAAATTTAGTGTAAATATAGCAAACAATTTAGTTCATACATCAAATAATTTAGCTAAATGTATTAAATAATTCACTAAACAATTTTTACTTTATCAGTAGGACTATTTTGAGTTAATTATAAATTGTTTAGTTATTACAATGAAAGTGTTTACGGAAAATTATTATTTTGATACAGAATAAATTAAATTCGTATTTATTTAAATTGTCTGGGAAAAATTCACATGGAAAAGAATTGTCTCTGAGAAAAATTCTTCAGAGATTGTTTCGGAATTTTCTGATCATTTATTTAAAAATTTTCAAAGTAATTTGTCATTCCAGCGCTTTTATTAAGAGCTACCGATTTAAAATTTTATATTTTCGAACATAACCAAATGGTTTTCAGCATAGAAATTGAAGAAAATACGTAAATTTTTGAATAATTCTTTTGCTTAAATTTTTGATAAACGTCGATTTTTATCAATAGAAGAACACTCTGAGGAAAGTTTTGTTTTAAGAAGAATAGTCTTGTCCGGAGATGCGTCCCCATTCCAAATCAACAAATGTCCCAATTCCAAATCAACAACATGTTAATGAACCACAACTTATATAATTTGTTATAAAGGGTTTTTTAACAGGGACGCTACAAAAGTGAGCGACAGAGACAGCAAACGACGCCATATTTCTTGCCGCTCTTTTGACATTTCTCTTCAGTAAGGTTTGCCATTTCATGATGGAAAGATATTCGAATTCGAATTTCGGTAGTAAATTTTAATAATTTTGACTCGTTGTTAGCTTGTATATCTTTCCATCATGAAATGGCAAACCTTACTGAAGAGAAATTTAAAAAGAGCGTCCCTGTAGCGTCCCTGTTGAAAAACCCTTGAACAAAACTTTTGTAGCGCTCTTATTGAAAAACCCTTTAATAGTAATATTGAAAAAATGTCTATGGAATAATTTATATTAAATCGATTTGTCGTAGAAATTTTAATTCATCACAACTCGGCAAAGAACTCTTTCTGGGATAAATGATAGAAATATTTTGCGAACGAATTTTCTCGAAGAATAATTGTTTCGAAGAAGAATTGTCTCGCGAAAGATAGTCAGGGAGAAGAAAATTTTCCGTCATCCTATTCGAAATCAAAATATTTGTTCGTTACTAATAAAAGCGGAATTATATTTGATATGTTATATTAACTAATATTTTTTTTAAGTATAGAAATGATTTTAAAACATATGTCTTGGAACAGATTGTCTGCGGAAGAATTAACTCTGGTAAAATTTCTAATGAATTATTTCGTCTTGGGAAAGATAAAAATTTATTTCGGGAAATAACTGTCTCGTATAAGATATGTTTCGCATAGGAATTGTATTGGGCTAAGAATCGGACTAAGAATTCTGCGTGTAAATATTATTTGTGGATGAATTGTACGAGACCACTTAAATCTAAGTATCAAAAATCTATTTTATTTGAGTTTAATTATATGAATTGGGTTCTTATAAAATTACTGTAATTTTGTAAGCATTTATATAGTAAATTATTAGGCATGTTGATTCTAAAAAGTAACTCCATTATAAAAATAACATTATTCTCTATTATAAACACACGCGCCAGTAATAGCAGCAAAGCAAGCTACTAAAAAAAATCCCAGTTAATAATAGGTTTTCTAGAGAGCTATTTTAATAGTAGACACTTATGTGCGGGTAATTAATAAACAAACAATTAAAGTGTAATTTTGTTTATAGCATAAATCCAATTAACTAAATTTGTCGACAAATAAAAGAATTGGGATATTATTTCAGAACACCATTTTGAACCACAAACATATAGTAAAGATAAACAATACCAGAAATCCTTTTTATAAAAATATTTTAAATAAAAATAGCGATTTTTAAATGAAAAAAAAACTGAAATTTTAATAAATGCAACTATTAAAAGTGTATATAATTCGAATATAAAACCTTCTAGCTTGCACTTGATATGTGACCTATATGAAGAGTTCATTGAGAAATGTAAAAATTGCGCTAAAATTGACGCTGTTTATTTTGCAAAAAAAACGTTTTTTTTTTGTTATAACTCATTTATTATAGGCGATAGTTTTTTTCTATATATTATTTTTTTTATTTCTCCTGTTATCCTTACAAACATCTGTATACATGCCGGTTTGCATATCAGCAGGATATCGTGTTTTACTAGATGTAAAAATTCAAATTAAGTGCTCTCATTTATAAACGCAGCACCAGCCAGCAGGTTTTGGCCTAACCTCGCCTTGTCTAACCCAACCCGGCATTGTTTTACCTGGCGTTGATTGTCGAGGCGAGGGCAAACAAAAAACGACCGGCACCGTGAACACCGTTTATTTAGAAAATATGACGTTATGCTATAAATAACTTTTTGCACAAAACAAAAAGGGGTCGTTGGTCTATTGTGGTAAAGTTGAAGTTGGTAGTAAGTAGTAGGTAAAAATCAATAATGTTATTTTAGACATGTTGTCAAAAAACCAAAAGGGTTTTTAGAAGAATATTTAGATTTTTCATAAAATAACATATATAAAAAAATGATAATTCAATTTGAGTTTTTAAGAAAATGTTTAATTTTTAGTTAAAATTTTAAATTTCTAGTTAAAATTAGAATTTTTAGGTCAATATGCATATGCATTTTCAACGAAAATATGCATTTTCAACGAAAATATGCATTTTCAACGAAAATATGCATTTTCAACGAAAATATGCATTTTCAACGAAAATATGCATTTTCAACGAAAATACGCATTTTCAACGAAAATATGCATTTTCAACGAAAATATGCATTTTCATCGAATAAAAATATGCATTTCACTAAAAATATGCATTTTTAATGAAAATATGCATTTTTAATGAAAATATGCATTTTCAATGAAAATATGCATTTTCAATGAAAATATGCATTTTCAATGAAAATATGCATTTTCAATGAAAATATGCATTTTCAATGAAAATATGCATTTGTAATGAAAATATGCATTTTCAATGAAAATATGCATTTTCAACGAAAATTTGCATTTTCAATAAAAAAAAATATTCATTTTCAATGAAAATATGCATTTTCAATGAAAATATGCATTTTCAATGAAAATATGCATTTTCAATGAAAATATGCATTTTCAATGAAAATATGCATTTTCAATGAAAATATGCATTTTTAATGAAAATATGCATTTTTAATAAAAAATATGCATTTTTAATGAAACTATGCATTTACAATGAAAATATGTATTTTCAATGAAAATTTTGTATTTTCATATGCATTTTCAATAAAAATATGAATTTTCATTAAAAATATGCATTTTCAATAAAAATATGCATTTTTAAGGAAAATATGCACTTTAAATGAAAATATGCATTTTCAATAATAATATGCATTTTCAATTAAAATATACATTTTCAATGGAAATATGCATTTTAAATAAAAATATGCATTTTCAATGAAAATATGCATTTTCAATGAAAATATGCATTTTCAATGAAAATATGCATTTTCAATGAAAATATGCATTTTCAATGAAAATATGCATTTTCAATGAAAATATGCATTTTCAATGAAAATATGCATTTTCAATTAAAAAATGCATTTTCAATGAAAATATGCATTTTAAATGAAAATATGCATTTTCAATGAAAATATGCATTTTTCAATAAAAAATATGCATTTTCAATTAAAATATGCATTTTTAATGAAAATATGAAATAATCACAAATTAAAACCCTTTTTTTTTGCCATAAACAAAAAAGTTTCACCTCTGTTTTGTTTTGTTTATATTATTAGATTAGATTTAATTATTTCTCTATACAAAATATACTGAAGTTATTTCTGCAAAATTTTCTTTTTGTCCATTTGTGATTTTTGGCATTATTTTTACCAAATAAAGCAATATTTCTATTATCTATCAATATGGTTTATAGTGAAATTTGTTGGTTGGTAATAAAGCATATTAAGTTTTTCCAATTATGTTGCATAAACAAGTAAACGACGTCAATATAAAATAAATAAACAGTAGGAAAATCTACAAAAGGTAAAATTTCCAAATTGAACAGCAATTTAAAATTTACAGGATCAGGTCACAACCAGCAAAACCACAATATCTACTCAGACAGCAGAGCTGGCAAAACATTTAAGAAGAAGTAGGAATCTCTTTTTTTTTTTGGTTTTCTCCTATAAACAAAGGCAAATAGAATAATTGAATTTTGTTTGCACAAAATAAGTAAATGCTCAAAATTTGCATATTCTGAATGAAAAATCAAAATAATCGGTAGAAATAATAATAATAACGCTGGGTATTGTACAGAGCAGAGCAGAATAGAACAGACAGCTTAGCTTGTTTAAGGAAAATTCAATTAAATTGTCAGTGAATATTAGAAAAGCCAAAACATGCAACGTGTGACAGGCAGACCTAAATATGTAGAATATACGATATTGAAAATTTATCTATGAGCAATTTGGCTATTGAAAGATATCTTTAAAAAACATTTGTATTTTTTTTTTATTAATATCTTGTTTTACTTGTAAATTTTGATTTATATATTTCGTAGAATTCTACTGCTGTGTAAATAAAATTTCATTTTGAATTGTATTTAATTTTTGAATATTAAATTGTTTGTCTTTGGAGAATTGAGAATTTCGTGAATTCTGTAATTCTGGGAAATAAATTCATGCGCCTATGTAATATTGGAACAGCAGCTTTAAGTTTTAAGTTTTTTTTAAGTTTTCCCACAAAATTTAATTTTTCATTAAAAATTTCACTAAAAATTAAAATTTTCACTCAAAATTTAAATTTTCACTCAAAATTTTTTTTTTTACTTAAAATTTAAATTTTCACTCAAAATCTAAATTTTCACTCAAAATTTAAATTTTCACTCAAAATCTAAATTTTCACTCAAAATTTAAATTTTCACTCATAAATTTAATTTTCACTCAATATTTTAATTTTCACTCAATATTTTAATTTTAACTCAAATTTTAAATTTATACTCAAAATAATGTTTGATCAAATTCACACATATTCACTCAAGTTAACACATAAAAAATAAAATTTCTATTGAATAATAAAAAAATAGAAAAAAGTGAATATTTACAACATAATTTATGTTTAATAATTATAATTTAAATTGTCAAGCTATAAAATAAAATATAAATTTTTGCTCTTATTCATATCTTCAGTTAATTCTTTGAAATATTAAATTTCATTAAATACTTTAAATTTCAATTAAAACGATTTTCCTCTTAGTTAAATATTAAACTTTATGCGAAAGCTTTTAGCAAATCTCTAAATTTCATACTTCATACAATCTCCTCCGTGCACTTTGCCAGTAGTAGTAGCAGTAATGACAGCTGCGTGTGGCTGCAATAAAATAAAACAAATACCATGACAAAAACTTTTAATATATAGTCGAGTTTATGCTGTGTAGATCTTGTCATTTGTTGTGAAAGTCACAAAGTGTCAAAATACACAATACAAAGTTCACGTGTGAGGAGTCGATGAGGTTGTCGAATGCATCACAGAAGTTATTCCCAAATACTGTTGCAACTCATATGCATAACAACACAACTACAACAAAAACCAACCATAGCAATTTTATTGAAGTTGTCATCAGTATCCTTTCTATAGTTGCAACTGCATCCTGTGCACTCATTTTGTCCAGCACGCCTGCAACTTTGTATCGTTCACCTTCTCCTTTGCCGGTTGAAGATAAAGTTTTTGCTGTTGTCTGCATTTGGTATTTTTGCTGTGGTTTGGCATCAAAATGAGTTCCGAGTTCGGGTTCAAGTTTTGCATAAATTTTATTGCATATTTAAGCAACTCAAAGAGCATCGCACTGATTCAACTCCAAATCATCCGCATCAATTGACAAATATATTGAGAGTGTGTGTCTTGTGCGTTGTGCTGTTGATTGAATTCACAATTTGCGTTCGAAACACATTTTGGGGACTCTAAGGGTTTGTGCAAAAGTTTTGCAAAATTTGTACAGTCAAATGTTGTACTTTAATTGTTCTCACTTTATTTTTTACTATATATCAAATGAGCACTGAATTAAATTTAATTTGAAAAATAAATTGCAAAAAACATTCAATAAACATTTTTTTTTTATTTTTTACATTTATTATTATAAATACTAATTTTAACCAAGAAACTGATGTTATTTTGCAATATTTTTCCCTAAAAATTTTAATTTTCACGCAAAATACAAAATTTACAGGAACAAAAATTTCAACTCAGAATACAAAATATATCTAAGTTGACTCATAATACAAAATTTCGCTAATAAATATAAATTTTCAATCAAAATGTAAATTGTCACTCAAAATTTAAATCAATTTTAACTCAAAAATATAAAATTTCACTCAGAACATAAATGTTCATGCAAAATTTGAATTTTTACTCAAAATTTAAATTTTCACTCAAATTTAAATTTTCACTCAAAATTTAAATTTTTACTCAAAATTGAAATTTAAACTCAAAATTGAAATTTAAACACAAAATGAAAATTTAAACTCAAAATTGAAATTTTTACTCCAAATTTAAATTGTCACTTAAAATTTAAACTTTCACTAAAAATACAAATCATTCAAAATTAAATTTTAACTCAAAATTAAAATTTTCACTCAAAATTAAAATTTTCACTCAAAATTTTAATTATCACTAAAAATTAAAATTTTTACTGTAAATTCAAATTTTCACTCAAAATTTAAACTTTCACTCAACATTTAAACTTTTACTCAACATTTAAATTTTCACTCAAAATATAAACTTTCACTAAAAATTTTAATTTTCACTCATAATTTTAATTTTCATTCATAATTTAAACTTTCACTTAAAATTTATTTAATTATTTGAAAAAATTTCAATATTTAATATTTACTCTATTTAAATTCATTATCAAAGTGCATAATTTTTACGCAATAAAAAATAAAAACTGTATTAAATTTTCAACTATCTACAGTATGTTCTGAAAAACCATCTCAACGCATTAATTCCACCATTCTGCAACACTTAACCCAGACTTTGCAGCAGGTTTTTCCATCCTTTCCAGCTGCCCTGCTCTGCTTCCGTTCATTCTTCCCTTCGACGACCATGTTGTTATTTATTGCAGGAAATGTGCGCGTATTGCAGCCGCCGCCACCTCGAGTCATGCTTTTAACGGAAATCGCTTTTAATTGTTGCTTTTGCTTTTGCAAACCAGTTCTAATTGCAGAAATGCGTATTCCTCAAATACATGCATCGCAAATAGCAACACATTAAAGTGGATTTTTCGCAATTTTCCAGTTTGTTGCATCACGCGCGCGCCACACACTTTTCGCATTTTCAAAAATCAAAAGCAGCAGCAACGAGTTTTAATTGAAATGTTTTCATGTCCGTTCTAATTATTCTGTGTATGTGTAGTACACATTAATTTTATTTTCTTTCATGAAATGTGATTTTTTACATTTTGTGTGCATTCCCCACATTCCAGACATGATTTACATTGAGTTATTTACTGCATATTTTACTCTAAATTTAAAATTATATTTTGTGATTTAATTTTTATTAAATATATTTAAAATTTATGTTGTAAGAATTAAATACATTTTGAATATAAAATGTTTTTAAAAACGTATTTTTATATACAAAATTATTTGGAAGTTTGTCGGAAATTCGAGAAACCCAAGTTTCTCTGTTCTCCGATTTTTTTCACAAAATCACATTTTTCAATAAAAAAAACATATATTAATGATCCTTATACCCGTAGTCACCTCACAAATATAAAAAGCATTGCCATGCGTTTTCAGAAAATAAAACCAACCTTGGTTCTATGACTAACTGACATTTCCACGCATTGCAGACTTTCACAGCCCTTATGTACTCAGCCCATTTGGCAATGTTCCGTTCAAAAGAAACAACAAAGACAATATTAAGGGAAAAAAATACAAAAATAGTAAAAGGATTTTTCAATTTCGCATATGTTTAATTTTGAACGCATACGCATAGTAACTGCGTGTTTCGCTGCAGGCTCTCGATTGTCGGTTTGAATGGTATGGCATGGCGTTGACCGGAAATCGAAACGAATTTAAATTTTAATCAATGCGCACGCACACAGCGTAAGGCAGACCACTATAAACGCAGTCTAAGCCACACATACGCACACGCTAAAATGCTACACATGGTCACACAAATAGGTCACATGAAAAAAGAGCTAAACAACCCAGTAAGAAATGTTTAGAATGTGTCGAGGAACTTTTAGTTGATATTTTCAATATTGTATACTAATGTTGTATACTATAAAAACAACAGTTTAAAATTCTATATCATTATTTTGTGGTTTGTGGTTGTGACAACCAAATTTAATATGAATTTAATACTTTTTTGAATTTATTCAAACAAATTTATATAATTTGAAATTGTCTTAAAATGTCTAAAATAGCATTTGTTAAAATTGATAAGAACAATAATTGTTTTTGGCAAGAGATTGAAAAACACGAGCTAGAAGAAATCTACATTCATTTGAATTCATGATATTTTTCATTTTCACAACCAAATTCTATAACCAAATTAAAAACAAAAAGAAAAATACTAAGTGAAGTACTCAAATTCTTAATATGAAGTTGTGATAACCAAATTTTAAATGAATTTAAAACGTTTTACATTTTCAGAACCAAATTGTTTAAGTTTCTAGTATTCTTAAAATGCCGACAATCAAATTTCTTAATATTAACACAACAAATAATTATTTTTAGCATGAGATTATAAAAACATGCGGTTGTGATATCTAAATTTTGTAGATGAAATCTATATTTCTTTGAATTTATGATTTTTTGATCAAATCAAATCAAATTCTATCACTAAAATAAAAAAAAATAAAAAATAATAAATGAAGTCAACAAATATGGTTGTGATAACCAAAATGTATATGTATATAATATATTTATGAATTTACACAACCAAATTGTTTGTGTTTCTAATTGATCTAAAATGCCGCTAAACGCATTTCTTAATAATACGGAAAAGTATAATTTGGCATGAGATATAAGAAAAAAAAATGAAGTTGTGATAACTAAACTTTTGTAAATGAAATCTAATTCGTTAGAATATATAATTTTTTTAAATTTCACGATTCAATATAAAACAAAATAACAAAAATACTAAATTAAGTATTCTTTATATATGGTTGTGATAACCAACAGTATATATGAATTAAATATTTTTTTTGAATTTACACAACCAAAGTGTTACAATTTCTAATTGTCTTAAAGTGCCGCCAAAAACATTTTATAATGTTTATATGAAAACACTCTGAATTAATTTAAATTCGTGTTTTTTTTGAATTTTCACAAAAAAATGCTATCACAAAAATTTAAAATAAAAATTACAAAAAATAATAACTATATTTGGCATGTGATCTAAAAGTGGTTGCGACAACTAAACTTTTTCTGATTAAATCAATATACGTTTGAATTCATTATGTTTTGAATTTTCAGAAACAAATTCTATGATCAAAAAGCAAAATACGAAAAAATTGAATTTAGTTTTTTATATTCTGTATATAAAATAAATCACTTTTTGGCATAAGGTTGCCATAACCAAATTATGTATGATATTAATATTTTTTGAATTTACACAACAGAATTCTTTACCTTTCTAATTGTCTTACAATTTCTCTAATCGCATTTCCTCATATTATATCGCATTTCCTCATAAATAGAACAAACGCATTAGCTCAAGTTCATGCGGTTGTGATAACTAAACTTATATAGATGAAATCTGTATTCATTTGATTTATGATTTCCATAAGCAAATTCTATTACCTTATAGTCTAATTTAGACAATGTAAATAAAAAATATAATACGAACTAGAGTAATGGTTATGATAACCGAATTGTGCATATTTTTATTATTTGGTTTTTAATTCATTAAAAATCCGTTCAACTGCTATTATTTGTATTAATAAACATTCTTTTAAAAGAAAAGTCATTTTGACACATAGAATTTAGTTGTGATATCCAAATGCATGTTTTTTTATTACTTTCTATTTTTAAATATTTAAACATAATTCGGTTGTCATAAAGAAGTTTATTGTATGTATAAAACATAAAGAAAGTATCGCATATATCTTTTTTGTGTATTTAGAAAAGAAATATCGAGCAATTCATAAAATAAACTCTTTACATTTATTCAAATATTAATTTAACTAAAACTAAAATAAAATTATGTTCGATTATTTTCAAAATAAATACTATTTAAGTTACCTAAAGTAAATCGAGTCTATATTCATTTGAATATAATATTTTTCAGTAATTTCACTACATATTCTATTATTTATGAATAATCCCTAAAAATGGCATTCTTTTTAATCAAATATGACATGCATTACATGTTTAAACAAATATTTAGTTGCGTCAACCGAAGTTTTTTCAGAAAAAGAAAAGAAAGAATATTGGAATATCAAGTTATTTCAAACTTGGAAAGAAAGCTACAAATAAAGGTTGTCTTTTCTATAAATTTATAATTTTAAAGTATTTAGTTGAAACAACCGAATTATACTTTAAAGACTATCATACAATATGTAATATACAAAATATAAAATAAAAACTGGATTAAATCCTTGCAAAGAATAGTAAAAAAATGAAATGTTAGTTTATTCCATAAATTGGTTTAATATTGAAGCTGTATTTCAATCGATTAGTTGAGACTGCCGAATTGTACGAATTAACGATATCTTGCATATGAAAAATGTCAAAAATCTATCATGACATGATTATGTGTTTTACATAAGAGTTTACTAGAAACCACAAATAAAAGATTGTCTATTCTATAAATCGATAAATTTAAAGTATGTAGTTGGAACAACCGAATTATGCTTTTGAAGACCACCATACAATATGTAATATACAAAATAAAAAAAAAAACTGGATTAAACATTTGCAAAGAACAGTAAAAAAATATATTAGTTTATTCTATAAATTAGTTTAATTTTGAAGCTGTATTTAAATCGATTAGTTGAGACTGCCGAATTGTACGAATTGACGATATCTTGCATATTAAAAATGTCAAAAATCTATAATTAAATAATTATGCATTTTGTATAATAGTTTACTGGAAACCAAACAGTTTGATTTCCAATTAATTTGGTTATCGCAAAGTATTCCGCATTATATGAGATATAATAAATATGGGTCTTCTGTTGAAAATATGTAATTCAAAAATTAAAAAATATATAAAAAAGAAGTATTTTTAACAAAGTTATGCTTGTACAAATACTTATATTTTGAATGAAATAAAGTATATATTTTAAATTATTTTATTAAATAAAACTAATTAACTTTATTAAAAACTAAATTTCATTAAAATTAATAAAAAATATTGTTCATATATTTAATGGATTTATTCACAAATTTTTCGAAATAGCATTTTTAAGTGTGATTTAAACCTAATCCTCATTAGGAAAATCCGGTTACACCGAAAACGTATAAAACTCATGGTTTTGGCTTTAAAATAAAATATATAAAATAAAATTTCAATGCTATGCTGCGTATTAAAAAAATATGAATATATTGCAACCACAACTAAATCAAATTTCTAAATTTCAATTTTGTCCAAACTTCTGTGTATTTTATTATTTTTATTTTTCCTTTCCCTACTACTACAACAAATCACAAATTGAAATTGAATTTGGAAATTTGAAAACAGTGGTGATAAGCGGTGTCGTGGCGGCATTGCAAATACAATTTAGATTTCAATTATTTGCAGGATGTTTAATTTGCGTGCTAAACGTGTGCAGATAACGTGGCGGCATTTAAATTGGAAAATTTGGTATTTTATATTAAATGTAATAAATTATTACATTGGTATTTTGAAAAAATAGAAAACAACATAGCTTGTGGAATAAAGCATGTGAATATTATTAAATTTTCGAAATTTTTGCAAATTGTTTATTTATTGAGTTTTTAAAATTTTACATACTGCATAGTTTATTAGATGAAGTAGTATATAATAGTTTAAGAGGATATATAATTTTATTTAAATTATTAAATTTAGAAATAGCATCGAAAAATACTGAATTAAAAAGAAGACAATAATAATTATAATAAATACGTATGTATTAGAATTCTGAGCAAAAACCAAATGGTTTTGTTTTGACGACATTGATGTTGTAGTTTTTTTTTTATGGGAAAACAGCGACATACTTAAATATAATTCATATTTGTACAACATTTTAGTTCATTTGTATTACAGAAAAACTAAATTGGTCACTTATTTAAATGTCTAGAAATGTATACAAACATTACTACATTTGTATTTGTTTTTACTACATTCTGTATTAATTTTACATCCTGAAAATTAATGTTTAAAAAACATAGTTTATTTAATATCTTCTACAATATTTTGGTAAATATATGCATTATTATGCAACAAAATCTTTTTTTTTAGAAATCAGAAAATTTTCATGGAAATTAAAAATGTCACTCAAAAACAAAAAATTAACTAAAAATTCAAAATTTCGCACAAAATTTTAAAATTTCACGCAGACTTAAAATTTTACTCTAAATTAAATATTTTATTCAAAATTAATAATTTCACTCAAAATGAAAAATCACACTCAAAATTAAAAATTACACTCAAAATTAAAAATTTCAATGTAAACTAAATATTTCATTCAAAATTAAAAATGTCACTCAGAATGAAAAATGTCACTCAAAATTAAATATTTCACTCAAAATTAAAAATTCAAATAAAATTTATAATTTTACTAAAATTAAAAATATCACCCAAAACTAATAATTTCACTCAAACTTAAAATTTTCACTCAAACTTAAATTTTCACTAAAAATTAAATATTTTATTCAAAATTACAAATGTCATTCAAATTTAAAAATGTCACTAACAATTAAAAATATCACTTCCTATAAAAAAACTTTAATCAGAAATAAAAATTTCACTCAAAATTAAAAAATGTCATTCAAAATTAAAAGTTTTACTGAAAATTAAATTTTTATTCAAAATTACAAATGTCACTCAAATTTAAAATTTCACTCAAAATTAAAAATTTCACTCAAAATTAAAAATTTCACTCAAAATTAAAAATTTCACTAAAAATTAAAAAGTTCACTTAAATTAAAAATATCACTCAAAACTAAAACTTAAAATTTTCACTCAAACTTAAATTTTCACTAAAAATTAAATATTTTATTCAAAATTACAAATGTCATTCAAATTTAAAAATGTCACTAAAAATTTAAAATATCACTTCCTATTAAAAATTTTACTCTAAAATAAAAATTTAACTCAAAATTAAAAATTTCATTCAAAATTAAAAATTTCATTCAAAATTAAAATTTTCACTGAAAAATTAATTTTTATTCAAAATTACAAATTTCACTCAAATTTAAAAATTAGACTTTTAGTAAAAAAAAAATTTCACTCAAAATTAAAAATTTCACTCAAAATTAAAAAGTTTACTCAAAATTAAAAATTTCACTCAAAATTAAAATTTCACTAAAAATAAAATATGTCACTGAAAATAAAAAATGTCACTCAAAAAAAAAAAACATTACTTAAAAAGAAAAATTATACGCAATATTAAAAATTTTACTCAAATTAGAAAATTCCATAAAAATTATATATTTAATTCAAAATTAAAAATTTTAATAAAAATTAAATATTTAAAATTTCACTCTCCACTCTATTCCACGAATTACAAATTTCATTCTTAAATTAAAAACTTAACTCAACATTAAATTTTACACTAAAAATTTAAAGTTTAACTCAAAATAAAAAAATTCACTTAAAATAAAAAAAAGCTTAAATGAAATATTCAATCTCTTTTTGCATGTAATATGTAATTCAATAATTTTATAATTTAAATAATGTTAAATTACTTTGCATATAATATGCATTTATGCATAATATGCATTGCTAAAGTATCTCAACATAATTCACAATTTTAAGATAAAATTAACATTCTTAAAATTATTTTCTGCTATTATATACATTTAAGACATTATTCTATTTTTATAAAACAATAAATTTGTACTTTATTTAATATGCACAATAGTTTCTTTAGTTATTTTATTTTTTGCATAAAATATGCTTTTTAAATTTTTAAAAAATAAGTAAAGGTAAACTTGAATTGCATATAATATGCAAATAGTGCCTTTGTGTAGCACAACTTTTGCTCAACTAATTTAATATTTTCTATTTTAAAATAAAAAGAGAATAATTCATTTATAATACATTTTATTGCATATAATATGCAATTTAAAATTTTTTGTAGAAAAATTAAGTTAAATGTTTTTTTTTTTGCATAAAACATGCATAAATATGCACTTTGTGCCATGCAGCTGCAACATAACTCAATTTATGATTTTACTAGAAGATAATTAAATTTTCATAGTTTTGTTTTGCATATAATATGCATTTTCTGCAGTGCAACAGTTGCTTAACTCAATTTATTAGTTTATTTTTTAGCGCATTTATTTTATTAACACTCAACAGCGACTGTGTTGTTTTTGCAAATAGGTAATGTAAAATATGAAAAATATAAAAATAAAGTATACTTCAAAAGCGCTTCATTAACACATAAAATAGGACCCCGATGACGAAGGTTACATGGTAATGGAAGGGCCTGCAATGCTTCACACTGTTCGTCAAACTGTTGGTTAAATAGTCAGTCATTTAGTTAGTAATTCTGTTAGTCATTCTGTTGTCATTCTAGTCATTCTAACTGTCAGACAGTCGTTTATATTGTCGGTTATACTGTCCGTCATTTAGTTGGTTATTCTGTTGGTTATATTGTCAGTCATTCAGTCTGTTTTTCTGTTAGCTCATTCAATCCTTCATTAAGTTCTTGCTGATGCCGCCGTCCGCTTGTTATGTCCATCTTTGCTACGTTTACTGGTGGCGTCGGCGGCTGCTGGCTTTTAACATAAACATGGCTACATTTTTGCCTCAAAGGATAATCAGTAGCAGCACGGCGAAAAGGTGCGCTGCAGCTGGATCCCTCACAGCAGCTGTGATCGTTGCCAGCGATAAACTTGTGTGTGAATTAAAAAGCTTTGCTCTTTTTTTGCAGCAAAATCCCGACTTATTTTTGCGATAACAGTTTCAAAAGCAACCTGCATAGGGTTTTTTTACCATGTTTTTTTTTTACTTTTTTTTCTATTATTTTTTGTAGTGCATCCTTTTTGCTAACGAAAGTTACAGATAAAGTAAAAAATTGTGTTGCTTGTTACAAGGATACCCGGCGGCAAGGCAGCTAAAACCGACAATAAGCGCAGGTACTCATAAAAGAAAAAATACATAAAAAATGAAAATAAAAATATTATGTACATAAAAAATTAAATATAAAAAAATAGAAAATGAAAAATAAAGATAAAAAAAAATATTTAAAAATGATGTAATGAAAAATTAAAAAAATAAATTTAAAGTCAAATGAAAAGAAACAAACAAAAAGTATGGTAAATAAAAGCAAAACAGCATCCTGCCCTTTTGCACAGCTCTTCTTTCTGATAGCCCCAAGCTTATCGCATTCGAAATCTTCCATTTAACGCGAAGGTGTAAATTATGAAAAATTTTCCATAGGGTGCAGACTGTTTTCTTTTTTTATACCTTGACTGCTAAATGCCGCTTTTGTACGATTTCAAATCTAATTTAAATTTTACCTCCTTCTATCTTTTTTCGTTTACAAATTCAGTTATAATTCTGAGTAGTTAGTACTACAGTTGACATTTTGTACTTTACTGGGAGCTTTGTTTAAACATTGACAATATTCACTCAACATGAAAATTAAAAAAAAAAAAAAAAAATTCACTCAAAATAAAAATTGTTCACACAAAATTAAAATTTCAGTCAAATTAAAAATGTAACTAAAATTTAAAAAAATTGCTAAATATTAAACATTTTACTCAATGTTAAGAATGTCAACAAAAATTAATAATTTCTCTTAAAATTAACAATTTCACTAATTCAAAAAACTTATTCAATACTGAACTTTTCACTCAATATTACAAAATTTTGCAAAAAGTTAAATATTTAATTTAAAAAAAATTAGGCACAATAATTTCACTCAATATTTAAAATTTATACACAAAATTAAAATTTCTCTAAAATTCAAAAGTTTCCAAAAATTTCGTATGATGAAACAGCATAGCAAACTCGTGTCTGTGAAAAGTCAATCACTCAAGAATTTTTACCATATGTTTGCTATTCAAATAAGCACTCTCGAGAAAAACGTAGTCAGACAAAACCGCACACTTCAAATAGTAACTCGTGTTTTTTTTTTTATCTTGCAATATTTACCTTAATCTGGAGCATTTCTGCAATATTTGGTTTTTAGAAAAATTGTAATAAAAAAAAAATTGAAGCAGACGCGTTAAGTACATGGAAAAATTCGCACAAAAAATCAGTCACTTACAAATGCAAACACGAATACATTCGATCAACTTGTGTAAACATGTTAAAAATTTCAGTTTTCTTAAGGTGGATTCGTTTTTGAGAAATAAGTTGAGGTTTTTTTTTATTTTTATTTTATGTAAATTTAAATATTTTTTATGGTTTATTTAAAAGTAACTTAAAGTACAAAAATAATGTTTCATGAATTTCTAAAACTTCTGGAAAATTTAAGATTTTTTGAGTTTTAAATATATTTTTGAATAAAATTTGAGCGAAATTTTTCATTTTGAGTAAAATTTTTAATTTTGAATGTAATTTTTAATTTTGAGTGAAATTTTCAATTTTGAGTGAAATTATTAATTTTAAGTAAAATTTTTAATTTTGAGTGAAATTTTAAATTTTGTGTGAAAATTTTAATTTTCTGTTTCATTCTGAATTTTTTGTGAATTTTTAAGTTTGAGTGAAATTTTTAATTTTGAGTGCAATTTTTAATTTTGAGTGAAATTTTTAATTTTGTGTGAAATTTTTTATTGTGAGTAAAATTTTTAATTTAAGTGACATCTTTAATTTCGAGTAAAATGTTTAGTTTTGAGTGCAATTTTTAATTTTGATTGACATTTTTTATTTTGAGTGAAATTTTCAATTTGCAGTAAAATTTTTAATTTTATTTGTAGTTTTTAATTTTAAGTGAAATTTTTAATTTTGAGCAAAATTTTTAATTTTGAGAGAAATTTTTAATTTTGAGTGTAATTTTTAATTTTGAGTAGAATTTTTAATTTTGAGTGAAATTTTAAATTTAGAGTGAACATTTTAATTTTTCAATCAGAATTTTTTGTGAATTTTTTGAGTAAAATTTTTAATTTCGAGTAAAATTTTTAATTTTGAGTGAAATTTTTTATTGTGAGTAAAATTTTTAATTTTGAGTGAAATCTTTAATTTCGAGTGAAATTTTTGTTTTGAGTGCAATTTTAAATTTTGAGTGACATTTTTTATTTTGAGTGAAATTTTTAATTTGCAGTAAAATTTTGAATTTTGATTGTAGTTTTTAATTTTGAGAGAAATTTTTAATTTTGAGTGAAATTTTTAATTTGAGTAGAATTTTTAATTTTGAGTTAAATTTTAAATTTTGAGTGAACATTTTAATTTTGAGTGAAATTTTAAATTTTGAGTGAAAATTTTAATTTTGTGTTTTAATCAGAATTTTTAAGTTTGAGTGAAATCTTTAATTAATTGTGATTATATTAATGTTGAGTAAACATATTTATTTTGAGTGAAATTTTAAATTTTGAGTGAAAATTTTAATTTTGTGTTTCAATAAGAATTTTTTGTGAATTTTTAAGTTTGAGTAAAATTTTTAGTTTTTGGTGCAATTTTTAATTTTGAGTGAAATTTTTAATTGTGAGAAAAATTTTTAATTTGGTGTAAAATTTTTAATTTTGACTGAAAGTTTTTATTTGGAGTAAAAATTTTAATTTTGACAGAAATTTTTAATTTTGAGTAAAAATTTAAATTTTGAGTGAATTTTTAAATTTTGAGTGAAAATTTAAATTTTGAGTGAAAATTTAAAATTTGAGTGAAAATATTAATTTTGAGAGAAAATTTAAATTATAAGGGAACATTTTAATTTTGAGTGAAAAATTCTTGTCTTTTATTCTATTTTTAAATACTTTAATCTTAAGTAGCTTAATACAAAAAAAAAATACCTCGACTTTGTTGTGGGTAAAATAATTGCTTTTATTGGTTTTCTTCCACCGTGTTTGTTTGAGTTTTTCTGTTTGTTTATTTTTTATATTATTTTTATTGTCACATATCGACCGCCCACAATGCGAGAGCGCTTTGGATTATCTTGGCTTTTGAGTGGCGTTAGTGTTTGTTTGTCTGTCTGTCTATATAGTGTGTGTGTCATTTTTATATTGTCAACTGAATCAGATGCACAAATATGTGTGTGTGGGTTCATCCAACACATACAAATGCCTTTTGTGCTAAAGCAGCAACATTTATTTAACCCGTGGGCAAACCCGACCCACTTTTTGTCCTTGCAGCATCAGCACAGGACTCACTTGTTTTTTTTTCATTTTATTTTTATTTTATTTTAATCCAGCGTCACGTTGAATTGTGTGCTAATGCGTTGAATGCAACACGACTGAGTTCGACTGGGTCTCCCGGTGACACAGCACAGTGCGCGCGCGGTCGATGCGCAATTTGGGCGGCAACAAAATTGAAAAATAAAAATTTAAATTTGTACGTATTCGGCGGTTTTTTTTTTTGAATTTTTTTGTTTTTTTAATATAAGTTCTTTATTTTATACCACTTTTCGTTTCTTTTTTTTATAATATTTTATTATTTTTTTTTTATTTATTTTATTTGATATATTTTTATTTTATTTCATATATTTTTATTGTATTTCACATATTTTTATTTTATTTCTTATATTTTTATTTTATTTCACATATTTTTATTTTATTTCACATATTTTTATTTTATATATTTTTATTTTTTTTTGTTTCATTTATTTTTATTTTATTGTCATTTTATATATTTGTATTTCATTTTTAAATTATTTGACTGCATTGCATTTTTTGTCAGCTGCCTTTTAATATGGGTCACAACGTGTTTTGCATATTTTTGTGCAATTTTATTTATATTATTTTTTATTTTTATTTATTTTTATTTATTTTTTGTTAAAAATTCTTTTATAGAATTACTCGCCGTTAAAAATAGATTATGCCAATTTTTTTTGCTGGCAAATGATTCAATTAGTTGGCGTGGCGCATATTTTAATTTTATTATATTTCTTTTTGCTCAAACAATATTTAAATCAATCAATTATGTACATGTCATAAAATGTAGAGCCTTTTTTTGTATTTAAATTATTAAAATTGAATTTATTTTGTTATTTTAAAATATTCAGATAACTTATACTAAAGTGTATCATCTCCTTCACCTCCACCAAATGCCGACATTTCATTTAACGCATAATTTTAAAGAACAATAGCGTTAAAAATCATTAAATATCTTTAAAGAATGAAACTATTTTCAGTTTCTAAATAGATAGATAGAAATAAAGAAAAGATTTTTACATTCCAATATTTTTTAGTACAAAGTTGAATTTTCCTTAGGGTGACGGTAATAGGTACATACACTTCATTTAGAGTATCATTTTAAATAATATAAAATCTTCTAAAAAAAGTAAAAATTGTAAAATTAAATTAAAGAAACATTAGAAATTCAATAGAGCATTTTAACCAAACTTCTTACAGTAATTGTCAACAATTTAGAGCAATCTGCAGATACTAAAATTATCATTGAATAAAAGTACTTCGTGAAAATAGCTACATAAAAAGGTAAACTTTAAAAAATTTACATAACTACAACACATGAATAAAAACTACACATGCACGAAACAACGAACACCTACAAAACAAGGACAGACTCACAGCAAACTGAACCAAACCGAACCGGAACTGCGGCAATTGCGGCCACATAACTTTCAATTTTCGGTTTCTGGCTCAATTTTCGTTGCAGTCTTGGTTTGTTGGCCATCAAGCGCTTTCAGAGCCACACAGCAGCTAGCGTACAGGCAGGTTGTAACGTAAATGCACCTAATTCCGACACCCCAAAGAAAGTTCAACTTTAAAGCAATAAAATAAGAAAACTAAAATTTTAAAATGATTCTTTTCAAATGGAAACGTAACCTTATACTGTTACAATAAAAATTCGCCTTAAAATTTCATTTGTCACATTAATTTTTAGAAATTACGGAATTAGGTTCATGTGTCGCATGTGGTACACTTACGTTATGTAGTGTATGTCACAGTAGTACATAGTAGTAGTGACTACTGCCACAGACGTGGGACACCTGGCTTCCGGTTTCGATTCACAGTCAGCAAACAAAATTCAAATGAGCAACTTGCAGCGAATAACGAAAGAACGAAATGGCCACAAACGCATAGCTGAGCTCTTAAGCTGCAACTCGTTTCAGAATCGCATCCGAAGTTGTTCTGCACCAATGGCCAACAGTCACTAACTGGGTTAGAATGTTGTTTTTCCTCGGTTTGTGGCTTAGAAAAAATTATTTGCAGCTGCAATAATAACGAGTTTCAATTTTCAATATTGGCTATTAATGCAGATTGCTTTGAAGATTAGTCAAAATTCAGAAAAATATTTAAATTACAAATTATAAATACAAATTATAATTTATGAATAAAATTATTAAATTTTTAAATTTAGGTATTAGAAATAATAATAAGAATTTTAATGAATTATAAAAAAATTGTAAAAATATAAAAAAAAATTATAAAAAATTATAAAAAACTATAAAAAATTATAAAAAATTATAAAAAATTATAAAAAATTATAAAAAATTATAAAAAAATATAAAAAATTATAAAAATTATAAAAGATATTGGAAAAAAATTAAAAAATATTAAAAAATATTAAAAAAAATATTAAAAAAAATATTAAAAAATCTTAAAAATATTAAAAAAATATTAAAAAACGAGTTGGGAAAGTTAGGTCACATGGGTAAGTTCGGTCACATGGGGCGCATTTTTATAGTCGGTCGGGCCCGACTATGGAATACCCTACACCTTTGGTGGAGATATTAATGAAGAATATTTAATTGTATACCTTAATTTAAAATTTTTAATTATGCTGAACCTCAGAATATTATTCATATATCAGAAATTTACGTCTTATATCCCCATAAATTAAAAAAAATTATATAAAGTATAAAAAACTAAAAAAAAAAATTGAAAAATATAATTGGGCGGACCACGCCTATATTTAAAATTTTGAAAGGCTAATATTTCATAGATTTGATTTTAATAATTTACGGATCAAATTTTTACTATGAAAACCCGGGATATAATGAAAAAAAAAGTGGGCGGATCACGCCCATTTTTGGACCACATATTTTTAGGTAAATTATAACAATACCTTTTAAATTTTATAACTATACCTTGAATACTTTTCGAAATATTAGTCTCGAAAGAGTTATATAAAAGTGACTTGTATGGGAGGTGGGCGTGTCCGTTGACCAATTTTGCTCATTTTCAAACTCAGTTCCTACTTTTGGCTAAAATATATTGAGACGAAATTTCAAGTTATTCTGTATTCGGACAGCAAGACAGCAAGACAGCAAGACAGCAAGACGGACAGACAGACAGACAGACAGACGGACATGGCTAAACGGACTCGGGTAGTGATGCTGATCAAGAATATATATACTTTTTCATACCGGACACGCATCCTAAGGGGCGTTACAATATATGCACAAAGTTAATATACCCTGTACCTCATAGGTGTAGGGTATAAATATTAAAAAATATTAAAAAATATTAAAAAATATTAAAAAATTTTAAAAAATATTAAAAAATATTAAAAAATATTAAAAAATATTAAAAAAATATTAAAAAATATTAAAAAATATTAAAAAATATTAAAAAATATTAAAAAATATTAAAAAATATTAAAAAATATTAAAAAATATTAAAAAATATTAAAAAATATTAAAAAATACTAAAAAATATTAAAAAATATTAAAAAATATTAAAAAATATTAAAAAATATTAAAAAATATTAAAAAATATTAAAAAATATTAAAAAATATTAAAAAATATTAAAAAATATTAAAAAATATTAAAAAATATTAAAAAATATTAAAAAATATTAAAAAATATTAAAAAATATTAAAAAATATTAAAAAATATTAAAAAATATTAAAAAATATTAAAAAATATTAAAAAATATTAAAAAATATTAAAAAATATTAAAAAATATTAAAAAATATTAAAAAATATTAAAAAATATTAAAAAATATTAAAAAATATTAAAAAATATTAAAAAATATTAAAAAATATTAAAAAATATTTAAAAATATTAAAAAATATTAAAAAATATTAAAAAATATTAAAATATATTAAAAAATATTAAAAAATATTAAAAAATATTAAAAAATATTAAAAAATATTAAAAAATATTAAAAAATATTAAAAAATATTAAAAAATATTAAAAAATATTAAAAAATATTAAAAAATATTAAAAAATATTAAAAAATATTAAAAAATATTAAAAAATATTAAAAAATATTAAAAAATATTAAAAAATATTAAAAAATATTAAAAAATATTAAAAAATATTAAAAAATATTAAAAAATATTAAAAAATATTAAAAAATATTAAAAAATATTAAAAAATATTAAAAAATATTAAAAAATATTAAAAAATATTAAAAAATATTAAAAAATATTAAAAAATATTAAAAAATATTAAAAAATATTAAAAAATATTAAAAAATATTAAAAAATATTAAAAAATATTAAAAAATATTAAAAAATATTAAAAAATATTAAAAAATATTAACAAATATTAAAAAAATATTAACAAATATTAAAAAATATTAACAAATATTAAAAAATATTAACAAATATTAAAAAATAAAAAAAATATTAAAAAATATTTAAAAATATTAAAAAATATTAAAAAATATTAAAAAATATTAAAAAATATTAAAAAATATTAAAAAATATTAAAAACTAATAAACAATATTAAAAAATATTAAAAAATATTAAAAAATATTAAAAAAAATTAAAAAATATTAAAAAATATTAAAAAATATTAAAAAATATTTAAAAATATAAAAAAAAAATTAAAAAATATTAAAAAATATTAAAAAATATTAAAAAATATTAAAAAATATTAAAAAATATTAAAAAATATTAAAAAATATTAAAAAATATTAAAAAATATTAAAAAATATTAAAAAATATTAAAAAATATTAAAAAATATTAAAAAATATTAAAAAATATTAAAAAATATTAAAAAATATTAAAAAATATTAAAAAATATTAAAAAATATTAAAAAATATTAAAAAATATTAAAAAATATTAAAAAATATTAAAAAATATTAAAAAATTTAAAAAAATATTAAAATATATTAAAAAATACTAAAAAATATTAAAAAATATTAAAAAATATTAAAAAATATTAAAAAATATTAAAAAATATTAAAAAATATTAAAAAATATTAAAAAATATTAAAAAATATTAAAAAGTATTAAACAAATATTAAAAAATATTAAAAAGTATTAAAAGAATATTAAAAAATATAAAAAAAATATTAAAAAATATTAAAAAATATTAAAAAATATTAAAAAATATTAAAAAATATTAAAAAAATATTAAAAAATATTAAAAAATATTAAAAAATATTAAAAAATAATAAAAAATATTAAAAAAAAGTAAAAAAATAATAAAAAATATTAAAAAATATTAAAAAATATTAAAAAATATTTAAAAATATTAAAAAAAATTAAAAAATATTAAAAAATATTAAAAATTATTAAAATATATTAAAAAATATTAAAAACCGTTAAAACACATTAAAAATTATTAAAAAATAATAAAAAATATTAAAAAATATTTAAAAAAAATAAAAAAATATTAAAAAATATTAAAAAATATTAAAAAATATTAAAAAAATATTAAAAAATATTAAAAAATATTAAAAAATATTAAAAAATATTAAAAAATATTAAAAATAATTAAAAAATATTAAAAAATATTAAAAAATATTAAAAAATATTAAAAAATATTAAAAAATATTAAAAAATATTTAAAAAAAATTAAAAAATATTAAAAAATATTAAAAAATATTAAAAAATATTAAAAAAATATTAAAAAATATTAAAAAATATTAAAAAATATTAAAAAATGTTAAAAAATATTAAAAAATATTAAAAAATATTAAAAAATATTAAAAAATATTAAAAAATATAAAAAATATTAAAAAATATTAAAAAATATTAAAAAATATTAAAAAACATTAAAAAATATTAAAAAATATTAAAAAATATTAAAAAATATTAAAAAATATTAAAATATATTACAAAATCTTAATAAAAATTAAAAAATATTAAAAAATATTAAAAAATATTAAAAAATATTAACAAATATTAAAAAATAAAAAAAATTTTAAAATATTTTAAGAAATATAAATAATTAAATTAATAATAAAAATAAAATATCAATCTTTTATTTCAACAGCAATAACTCAAATTCGCTGCTGCCACACATGCTCTAAAAATTACAAACTACGTATTTCCGTTCATTGCACTTCAGCGCCCAGCTTCGGTAGTTCTGTACGCTTCGGGAGCATCCGTAACTTCCGGTTTTTATTTGCAGCTTGATGTATGTAAATAAACCTACTGCGAGGCAACTGCAAAGCAACTGCTGCTGGAAGTTGTTGCGACTTTTGAAGTATTGCCACTTGTTAGTGCTGGTGTTGCTGCTGGTGTACTTTATGTTGCTGTTGTTGTTGCTGCACTTCATTTTATAGTTTTTGTTGTTGTGGTATTGTTGCTCTTGTTTTCCTACTGCATGGCAACAATTGTTAATTTACAACATGGCTGCCATAAAACGCCAAATACGATAAGCGGAAGTTACAACTACAACGACCGACCGACAGACAGACGAGTGCGTATGTTTCTGTCTGTTTGTCCGTCTATTCGTCTGTCCATTTATCTAAGTTGCACTGACTTTGTTTATGTATTTTTGAATTTGGTGCATCCGCCATGTTGCGCATCATTCGTGTGGTAGCGGTTTTTATGCGTTGCACTTCCGTTGATCACTCGACGATGTTTCACTTTATGATGTGTTGGACAGTGGGCGTTTTTTGACAAATTTAGTATTGAAATATAATATACAATTTCTACTAAGGAAGTAGCCTTTTTGAAAAAAAATCTGTTAAAAACTACTATTATTAAGTAATTTATGTATAAAATGTGCAAGCATTCTAAAATTTTATAAATTTTATTTTTTGTTTTTTTTTAATTGAAACTGTGTTGATACGGCATATTTTAAAAATTTGAATAGATATAAAAAATTTAGCTATTTTTGTCGTTGATTTGGACTATTTTCTGTATAAACGTAAATCATTTTCTTATTTATCAGTAGATTCGAAGTGCTAGAAAAATCATTCAAAAATAGTCTAAATAAACAAAATGTTACAAGTTTAGATTTAAATTTCCATAAAATCTTATCCCAATATTAGCATTTGTTGATATATTGTAATTAGTTTTGATATTTAGCAGAAAAATTTCGTTTACATTTTTTTGGAAAACTAGTTCTCTAAGCGGCTGTATTTATGTTTGTATCTAAAAAGTAACTGAAAAGGCATTAAATTGCAAATTTCTTAATTCTTTACGCTAAATAAAAAAACTGAGTTTACTACAGTCTAAATCAGCACCTACGATATATATAGAATTTATATATGGAATGTTTACACACGGCGAAATTTTAAAATTTATGAAAATTTGGCAAATTAAAAATCTTTTCATAGTAACAAAGTTGTTAATTTAGTGACTTCATGTAGTTCATAGTTATAGTTTATGTAGCAAACAAAATTGTTAAAAGCACAGCAAAACAACAACGTATTTATGAAGCGTTGTATTTTTTTTATCTTAGATTTTTTTATGCAACTTTTAAAGTCTCTACAAAATTTCTCGCAGCATATTTCCTCATAAAAATGTTGTTGCATATCAGCTAAAGTACTGCTGGCTACTTTTATTAGTTGTTAAAATTTGTTTTTCTTATATATTTTACAACAAGTTAAAAATTACATGTTGTCACATTGTTGGCAACTTTGTAGTGCACCCACTGTGGTTTAGTATGTTTTTGCTGTTGTTAAATTTCCAAAAATACATCAGGGCAAAATTTATATGAAAAAAAAAATATATATAAAACAAAATATAAAAAAATCTAAATAAACCAACTAACTCTGATTTGTATTTATATGTTTTATGAATTATGTTTTATTCCTGATTGTGTCTGCCTTGGTTATAAATTCAGCCGCAGCACCATCTACTTCATGTCGAACCTATTTCCCGACAGCCCCTATTGGTGTATTAAGTACCCTATAGATTTCCAATTTTTTTTTTTTTTTTTTAGTTTTTATACCCTACACCTATGAGGTACAGGGTATATTAACTTTGTGCATATATTGTAACGCCCCTTAGGAGGCGTGTCCGGTATGGAAAAGTATATATATTCTTGATCAGCATCACTACCCGAGTCCGTTTAGCCATGTCCGTCTGTCTGTCCGTCTTGCTGTCTTGCTGTCCGAATACAGAATAACTTGAGAAATACGTATTATTATATTTTAGCCAAAAGTAGGAACTGAGTTTAAAAATGAGCCAAATCGGTCAACGGACACGCCCACTTCCCATACAAGTCACTTTTATACAACTTTTTCGGAACTAATAACTCGAAAAGTATTCAAGGTATAGTTATAAAATTTAAAACGTATTGTTAGACTTTATCTAAAAATATGTGGTCCAAAAATGGGCGTGATCCGCCCACATTTTTTTTCATTATTTCCCGGGTTTTCTTAGTGGAAATTTGATTCTTAAATTATTAAAATCAAATCTATGAAAAATTAGCCATTAAAAATTTTAAATATAGACGTTGTCCGCCCAATTATATGTTTCTATTTTTTTTATTATTTTTTTTATTCTTTTATATAAATTTTTTAATTTATGGGGATATAAGACATAAATTTCTGATATGTGAATAATATTCTGAGGGTGGCGAGGTTCAGCATAATTAAGATCTTTAAAAGTAGGGTATCCAATTAAATATCCCACATGAATATCCCCACCAAAGGTGTAGGGAATTCCATAGTCGGGCCCGACCGATTATAAAAGTCCGCCCCATGTGACCGAACTTACCCTTGTGACCTAACTTTCCCAACTCGTTTTATTTTTCTAATATTCCACAGCATAGAGTGTTAGAAAAATAAACAGTACACAAAATGAATAGCTTAGAAATTAAATTGTCGTACTGCGTTTTTAAATCTGATAGCTTTACTTTTTTTATATATGTTGTGTTATAGTGTGTTTATGATAGTTTTAACTAATATAACACGTAATAATATACAATATAATTTATAGATTTGAGCAATAACCTGACAATTCAAAATTCTCAATTTAATTTTTATACATTTTAATACATTTTTGTTAATTTCAATTTTAATTCTCATTCTCATTCATCAGCTCTACTTAATTCTCAGTTAAAAATATAAAAGTTGAATTTAAAAAATATTTTAAATTTCTCTAAATTATTGCATTTTTACTAATAATTTCATTTTCTTCTATCATTTTAGGTAAGTGACACTTGGTTTCATAATACTCTGTTTTTATAAGTAAGTAATTAAACAATTTAAATGTTTAAGAAAATTATAAAAATATATTATTATATATACGAAAATTCAGTCTACGAAAAACTGTTCTACAAGTTCTTATCTCTGGATTATGTACAGAATAAAACACACTAATATTTGGTTCAAATTAAAACAATTAACTTTCTTAATTCACTTTTACTAACAACTTTACTAATTACACTATACAACAAAATGAGAAAAAAACGTTTGCGCAGTAAATGGCACTATTTTTGTATTATTGGCAATGGCTAGGTTTACGAGATATCGGCCAATAACTTTTGAACCGAGCTTTCAAAAAGGTGGTCACATATATTTGCAAACATTTCGTGTTTTAAATAACGGGTTTGATCAAATTTAATACCAAATAAAAGATAATTTAAAATCCAATAAACATTTCGCACAACATTTTTAGATTGATTTACTGGTTTGAGACAAATTCGATAGAAGCACTGAAAAATGTAAAATTTAAATCAATGATGCATTTAAAAAATTGGGAAAAATTAAAAAAGCGAGATCTTTTACAGTCTGTGATATTCCAAAATTAGCCTGCACCTTTCTAAAGAAAATAACGTACAAATAAATGAAATCTATCGATACATTTTGTGGTCATAAAAATCATGTGAAAGCATTAGAATTAAGTGTGAAATAAAAAAAAAAAAAACCATTTTGTGTTTTTATACCCTACACCCATGAGTTACAGGTTAAACTATGTATATAACGATATTTAAGCGCATCTTTGAAGGTGTTACCGGTATAAAAAGTATATATTTTCTTGATCAGCATAACTTTTCTGGTCGATTTAGACATGGCCGTTTGTCTGTTTGCCTATACACGATAACTTAATAAATACAATTTCAAATGCGATGAAATTCTAGTAGAAAAGTAATTTTATGTTCAAAAATAATTCGAATTAATCAACGTACTCAACTATACCAATACAAAATATGGGTTTTCTTTTTAGGATCCCATATCTCGTAAAGTAGTCAAGATAAAGTTATCAAATTTAAATTTAGTTACAAACAATCATGTAAAATTTAAGTCGAAGATGCATGTAAAAAATTGGGGAAAATCAAAAAAGCGAGATTATTCACAGTTCAATACGTGCTCTTGTGAATGACCCACAATTTTTCTTTTCTATTTTTATGGCTATTTATATAGCAATAAATTTAATGCTTACACATAATTTATTTTATCCGTAAGTGTTACCCATACATTTTTGTGAATTATAGTTCAATTTCTTTGAAAAAGTTTGGACTCATTTTGAAATATTACAAACAGTATATCCAGCTTACTTTCTCGATTTTTTTCAAATTTTTAAATGCATTTTGTAATTAAAATGTTTGTTGAAAACATTACTTTTTTCATGATCTTCTCTCGAGTTCTTTTAAACTAGTAAATTAATTTAAAAATGTTGTGAGAAATGTTTATTGGATGTTGAAATACCTTTCATTTGATATAACTATTGATCATGTGAGTTATTTGGAACGCGAGATACTTACAAATAGATTTATCTCCCTTTTTAAAAGCTCGGTTCAAAAGTTATTTGCTGATATTTTGTAAACCTATTCAAAGCATCATTTTTAAACCATATCTTCGGAATAAGGGAGAATACAAAAATAGTCTTGAATGCCGCGCAGAATGGCTGTTGTTTAGTGTTGTAAATTCTAATAACTGCTGCATGCCCAGAATTTAACATGACATTGCTCGCACACGAGAAATGCTCGACCACTTTCCAGTCAGTACTGAAGTACTGCGCCTCAGATGCGGCACCCCTATATACTGCGTACATCAGTTCGACACATTTCGAGAAGCTTCTACTATTTTCGAGAATGCTGCATGCTAGTTGCATCTTCCATCTCTTTTTTGCTCATTGCCTCAGTGCGCTAAATGATCTTCCGTCTCTTTTACATTTTGCTTCAGTATGCTGAATTGGGTTTCTTCTCTTTTATTCTTGCACCGTGGAGCAAATTACCTCGTTTCGTAACAATATATACTGTCCTGTTCCAGCTTTCGTTCGAATTCCGATCGAATTTCATATACATTTTGTAAACACACGGATTGAATTGTCAGCATTTATTAAACTAACAAACAACACGAGTACAAATTTTTCCATGCTCATCTCATAAATCATTTATGTATAATTCATAGGTGCTGATTTTGACTGCATACTCAGTTTTTACTTACTGCCTAACGTTTTTATGAAATTTGCTATTAAAATTGTATGCCCTTTCTAGCTACTTTTTATAATAAAAAAAAATATAGTACTCTTAGAAGTCAGTTTTTAAAAAAATATTTATCGGATTTATCTATTAATTGTCAAGACTAATTATAATATATCAATAAATGCTTATAAATCGATAGATATTTGAATCGAAAGTTGAAATATTTTGATTTTTTTAGACTATGTTTGCATCATTTTTTAGCACCTCGGCTCTAACGATAAATAATAAAATAATTTATGGTCATGCAGAGCATAGTATAAACGAGATGTCTAAATTACAACATTTTTTACATCGGTTTTAATTTTTAAAATATGCACTGATTAGACATATTTGATAAGATTTAACATTTAATTATAGAAGTTTAATATTTTTTTTTAAACAAATTTTTAAGTTAAATTAATTTTGTAATAGTTTTATTTTAAAACAATTTATAATTTTTAAATATTTCAATTTGCTTAAATAAATTAAGGATTTTTTCACAAACTTGTTAAAAATATAAAATTGAAATATATACAATAAAAATGTAGACATATTAAAAAAAACATGAAAAATCATATATATTTTGTGTATTTCTGTCAAATGCAAATAACGCACAGGCACCCTCTTAAAACAACAATAAATCGTTGCAAACCAAGCGTTAAGAATACAAAATGTTTTCTTTATTTTATTGCGAAATTTAATATACATATGTATATATTTTTTATAGCTATTTTGAAGCGCAAAGCTTTCAATAATTCCGGGAATAAAAATATACGTTTGCCATATATGCTACGAGTTTTTATAGACACTGCGAAAAAAAGTGCAGATCTATTGTAAACGAATAATTTTTCATTTAATTGTAAAAATGTTGTAATAAAAAAAAACTTAAAAGAAAACAAAAAAAAGTTGAATATTTAAAATTGAATATAAATGTAGTTGATTTTACGACGTGATTATTAGAAATTATTTATTCTATATTTAAATATTTAAATATGTAAATAAATTTTTATTCTTTTGGAATTTTTTTTATTATTTTTATTATTAAATTTCATGAGTTGCACAGCATTTTGTATAAAGTAATTATGAATTATATTAAATAGTTAAATTTAATAAAAAAAATAATATGTATTTTATTCGGCGCACATTTTATTATTCAAGTATTAAATTTAAAACGATGACCAAAATACTTAAATTATATACTAAAGTAAAATTTACTATGTTTTCATTAGCAATAAAAAGTTTTTAATTTCTATTTTAATACATTCGTAATTTACTTTTCAAATATCAACTGCAAAAATATTTAAATTCAAATTAAATAAAATTAAAGAAAAATCTAAAATAAATAGTAAAATTAACTACGTTTTTTGTAGAATTAAAAATTATTTAATTTCAATTATTTAATTTAAGATATTTGTAATTCTTTTTACTATTTAATTTTTCTATTAGCAACTGGCAAAGTATTTAAATTTATATTGAATGAAAACTAAAAAAAAAAAATAGTAAAATGAACTATGTTCTTATTAAATTTAAAAAGTATTTAATTTATATTTTAATATATTCGTAATAAATTTTCTTTTTCAACTTTCAATGGTCAACGTTATTTTAATATGTTTGAGAGCATTTTAAATGAAAGCACATGAAAAAGATATCTTAAATAAAACAAATTAAATTCGTTAGTACTAAAAAAAATTTTTTTTTCAAAATATTTTTGAATACATTCGTAGTACATTTTGCATTTCAGTTTAAAAATTTACATTTTTTTGCCAAAGTATTTAAATTTATTTCAATTGAAATGAAATAAAAAATGTAACTTAAATAATACAATTAAATGCATTATTATTAAATTTAAAAGATATTTAAAATTGTATGGTGTTCGTAGTACATTTTAAAATTTCATTCTTAAATTTAAATTTGTGGCCAATTATTTGAATTTATATAATAAGGCAATAGGTGATCTAAAATTAATTCAATGAATTTACTAAATGTGGCCGCGGTTGCTCAGTGGTTAGTGCGTTGGACAGCGAGCCGAAAGGTCCCTGGTTCAAGTCTGGACTGGGGCTAACAACATCTTTTCATAGAAACATTTTTCTATACCGCGCTACCTCTCGGCAGTAAATGGCAAGCCTACGAGAGTGCTCGGCCTAAGTTCTTATAGGACTCTATTGCCAAACTATTATTATTATTATTATAATTTACTAAAATTAAATATATAATAAAATTAAATTAGTTAGTACTAAAACTAAAATATATATTAAATATTTTTTAATGTGTTCGTAGTACATTTTACAATTAAATTTTAGATTTCATATTTTTTATATCAAAGTATATAAATTTATTTTAAATGAAAATAAATAAAAAATTAAGTAATGCAATTAAATTCACTATTATTTAAGTTTAAAGTTATTTATAATTAAATGCGTTTGTAATACACTTTACTACTCAATCTTTAAATTTAAATTGTCTTCCAAATTATTTGAAATTGTATAATAAGCCAACAGGCGATGTAAAATTAATTAAATTAATTTACTAAAATTAAATAAATTAATTTACTAAAATTAAATAAATACATATAGCTATTTTAATTTATCTTTTTATTTAAATTATCAGGGATAATTCCGTTATTATTTGAATTATACTTAAATACAAATGTAGTACATTTTACTATTCAATATTAAGATTTATACTTTTGCCAGATTTACACATTTAACTATTTAAGTTTAAAATGTGAATGCTTTGCAATTTTATTAAATTTAATTTTTTTTGAAAACAAATGAAAAATGTAACTTTAAAAAGTAAAATTAATTTTTTACATTTTAAATTTTTCTATTTTAAAAACGTTTATATTTATATTAAATGGCAACAGATGAAACATGAAAATTTAATTTGAAATTTTACTATGTGTCTACTTAAAATAAATACATTTTGTCTCAGTGCCGCTGTGAGTGTATTTGAGCCATTTAGGCCGACAGCATTTGTACCATTTTCAATGCATTCTCAGCTGGTATCTGCGGCGATGAACCCATCCATCATGCGAGTGCAAAACAAATATGGCGGCGGCCATGCTCTAGAGCGGCATAAAAGAGAGGGTGTGAGAATGAGAGCAAGCTATATAAATAGCGTAAATTCAAATATGCCGGAAAGCAATAAAATGGATTACATTTGTTTTTTTTTTTTGTTCTGTCTGTTTTTTTTTGGCGAATTTGTTGCTTGTATTTTAGACTATTATTTGTTGTATTTTTGTTGTTTCTGTTATTTCTGTCGCATTGCAAATAAGGTGGCATCAGCATTGCAACAACCGCTGAGCCGTGCCGCACCGCACCGCACCGTACCGCACCGCATTCATCACATAAATTATTAAAAGCGAAAATATTTGAAATGCCGCCAACCACAATACGTGATGGTTTTCGTTTTGTACAACAAAGTTGCGTTATGTTTTGCTTGTTTTTTTGTTTATGACAACAATGTTGCCAGCTGCTAGCGATGCCAATATTACAAAAAAAAACATACCCAATTTAAAATATTAAAATGTCGCTGAACGTGCGGAACTAATAAAATATTCTAATGAGTTTTTCACGTTCTTGCACAAATAATCATGAATTTCTTATATATTATTTATTTTTTTTTTTTTAAATTTCAATACTACAATTTTTCTAAAAAATTAAATTTGATTCATAATTTAAATTTTCACTTAAAACTCACAAAAAAATTAAATTTTCATTCATAATGCAAATTTAATTTAAATTACAATTCTAACTCAAGATTTTAATTTTCACAAAAAATTCAAAGTTTCACTCAAAAATCAAATTTTCAATCTAAATTCAAATTTTCACTCAAAATTCAAATTTTTACTCAAAATTCAAATTTTTATTTAAAATTTAAATTTTCACTCCATCTTCAAATTTTCACTCAATCTTCAAAGTTTCACTCAAAATACAAATTTTCAATTAAAATTAAAATTTTAACACAAAATTCAAATTTTAACTCAAAATTCCAATTTTAACTCAAAATTCAAATTTTTACTAAAAATTTAAGCATTTATCCAATATTTAGCTAATATTTACCAATTTATCCAAACTTCACTAAAAATTCCAATTGCCACTCAAAATTAAAATGTTCGCTCAAAATTCAAGTTTTCACTCAAAATTTAAATTTTCACTCAAAATTAAAATGGTCACTCAAAATTAAAATTTTTACTCAAAATTAAATTTTCACTCAATATTAAAATTTTCACTCAAAATTTAAATTTTAACTTAAAATGCAAATTTTCACTCAAAATTTAAATTTTAACTTAAAATGCAAATTTTCACTCAAAATTCAAATTTTCACTCAAAATTTAAATTTTCATTAAAAATTCAAATTTCACTCAAACTTAAATTTTAACTCAAAGTTTAAATTTTTCAATCAAATGTTTTTAAAGAAAATTAATAAATATTTTCAATATTTTTTTTTAATTTCATTCAAATTTTCGCTCAAAATTCAAATTTATTCTCAAATCTCAAATGTTCACTCAAAATTCAAATTTATTCTCAAATCACAAATGTTCACTTAAAATTCAAATTTTCACTCAAAATTCAAATGTTCACTCAAAATTCAAATTTCACTCAAAATTTAAATTTTCAGTAAAAATTCAAATATTCACTCAAAATTGAAATTGTCACTCAAAATTAAAATTTTTACTTAGTATTGAAATTTTTTATGTAAAATGAAAAAAATTATATATTCTTTTTAATATTTTGACTAAAACCAACATTTTAATCTGGATGGCAACCTCATTTTTATATTTTTGCAAAAATCTATATTAAAGTAAATATTGCAGCATCGCGTTATCAAATTGTGTGAGTGTCAGAATATTCAAAAATATTTCTGGTTAAGTGTATCGGTTGTAACGCAGAGGCAGCGCCAGTTGATACAAAATCTTTGGCTTACACCAATTTTTGTTGTGTCCCATATGTGCTGTAAACACATGCGGTGAATGCGGAAATATCATGTGTAGCAGAAACAGGACCTACAAACGACAACAACAGCCAATATTTTAATATATCATATAAATTTTGTAGCTGACAAATGTAAAAAATAAAAAATAAATCTATATAATAATAAAAAAAAAACGAATAACCATCGAAAAGCATCAACGTGCTCGCCGAGAGGAGATATAATATTTTTTGGCAGCCGTGCAATTTATTGGATACTTATTGCTGCTACGTATCCTGTGGAGCGAAATTTTTATTATTGAATATTGGCCAAAAGTTCCATAGTCCCTCGGTTCCGTTCTGTCCCGTAGTAATATTTGGCGCGCCGCGCACACGTTTTGAATTATTATGGAAAACACATGAAATTTATTGATTTGTCTCGGGGTGCAAATGTGATAAATATGCAAACGGGGGCGGATATTGGCCGTTGGCGCAAGGCGTGTGTGCGGCGGTACGAGGGGCGATACGAATAACGCTAGTCGGAAAAAGGATATTAAATATTTGAAGTATGCGTCGACATAAATTATAATATGCAAAAAGTTGTTCGTGAATATGTTGTAAGTGTTTTTATTTTTACTTTTTTTTTGGAATATTTTATTTTGGGGTTATTTGTATCAATTTTGAGTATAGAGTATTTTATGAAATTTTATTATTTACAATTTGTTTAGTGTAATATTCCCAGGGGAATGTGTCAAGTAGTTAGATTAAGATTCAAGGTATTATTTAAATTGTAGCTAGTTCAAAATCTCATATAGTATTTTTTGATTTGTGCACAACACAACTTAATATCTATTATATCCTGTATAATATAAAAGTAAAAAGTATATTTAATAAATACACATATCTCATAATAACCGCACACAATATTTGTTTCATAAATACGGCATTGGGATTATAAAGAAAAGACTACCACCGCCATCCACACGCAATAATGCGGTATCTGTTGTGATCATCATTTCTGCAAAACCCTCATAAAATGATGATGAAAGTTTTTCTTGTTTTATTCCAGTTTTTTTTTTGCAAACGTTACTAAAACTATTTCACACCCTTTGCGTGTGAAGTGCGTTTGTTGTAGGGTTGTAGGAAGTTGCCGATGTGAATCTCTTTGTATCAAATACAAGTTGGGGGCGTTTTCTCGGTTAGAGTTGGGTGTTAGGCTGGTAAACGATGCCGGTATCATTCTTAATACAATTGAATTTCATAAAGTAGAATGTTGTGTTTGTTCCTACAACATGTACTACAACATGTAGTATATGAATGTAATATTTATTTATTTGAAATATAGTTGCTGCTGATGATGTTGTTCTCTGCGTCATAACAATAAATATCACATTGTATAAATAGTGACACTGTGTGCGTGTGTGTGAGCGTCAAATGTCACTGCCAATGCTGTTGCCTGTGTGTGCTAAAGTGTAACTGTGACACACAGAGACGCAGACACACCTAAACAACACACAGTCAAATAAGTGAAAAATATGAATATGTGAAAAGATGTAGAAAAAAATAAATATAAGACACATATTTTCTTTTTTTTTTCTTATTCTTTTTTTTATATTGTTTTGGTGCGGCTTTCATATTAAATTACACGACAAGAAATACAAACAGTTGCGTTTAGAGAGTGAGTAAGAGAAACACCTCGTACCCACGTAAAGTAGTAGTGACACCAGCAGCAACAATTTGTGCCACATTCTGTGGTTGTTGTGCAAGTTGGGGAGGTGTAGAAAACCAGTAGAAATTGAGTAATAAATATGCAAAATAATTATTTGTAAAATTTCAAAACTTTATATTAATTTTAGTACACAATATTATTTTTAGTAATTAAAAAGTACTGTGAAAAATTGTATATACTAATTCTTTTAAAGAACTAAATTATTTGTATTAAAATATTCTTAATATCAAAATATTTATAGTACTAAAATAATTGTAGTATATATTATAATATACTATATATTTAGTATTAAAATATTTTTAGTACTAAAATATTTTTAGTACTCAATATTTTAAGTACTAAAATATTTTTTGTATTAACATGTTTTTAGTACTAAAATATTTTTTAGTAGTAAAATATTTTTAGTACTAAAATATTTTTTAGTAGTAAAATATTTTTAGAACTAAAATATTTTTAGTACCAAAATATTTTAATTAATAAAATATTTTAAGTACTGAAATATTTTTTTAATTAAATATTTTTAGTTCACAAATATTTTTAGTACTAAAATACTTTCAGTACTAAAATATTTTTAGTACTAAAATATGTTTAATACGAAAATATTTTTGTTCCTAAAATATTTTAGTTCTCAAATATTTTTTGCACTAAAATTTTAAAAGTTCATAAATAATTTATAGAACTAAAATATTTCAGTATAGATATTTTTTATTGCTAAAACATTTTTAGGTCAAAATTATTTTTAGTACAAAATTATGTTAAGTACTAAAATATTTTTAATACCAAAATATATTTAGTACTAGAATATTTTTAGTACTCAAATATTTTTAGTACTCAAATATTTTGAGTTTAAAAATATTTTTAGTAATACATTTTTTTTTGCACTAAAATATTTTTGGTATTATAATATTTTAAGTACTAAAATATTTTAAGTACTAAAATGTTTTCGGTACTTAAATATTTTTAGTTCTCAAATATGTAAAGTACATAAATAATTTACAGAAGTAAAATATTTTAGTACAAAATATTTTTAATGCCGAAATATGTTTAGTACTAAAATATTTTTCGTTCTAAAATATTTTTAGTACTAATATATTTTTAGTACTAAAATATTTTTCGTTCTAAAATATTCTTAATACTAATATATTTTTAGTACTAAAATATTTTTGGTACTAAATTATTTTTTGTGCTTAAATATTTTTAGTACTAAAATATTTTTGTACAATAATAATTTGTAGAAGTAAAATATTTTTAGTACTCTAACATTTTGGGAACAGAAATATTTTTTGCAGTAAACAGTATTTTATATAACTAAAATATTATTAGTGTTAAATTAATTTCAGCTGACAGTACAGACAAATTTTTAGTACTAAAATATTTTTGTGGAAAATTATTTTTAGTACTATATTATTTTAGTATGAAATTATTTTTAGTACTAAATTATTTTAGTATGAAATTATTTTTGTACTAAAGTGTTTTCAGTACTAAAATATTTTTAATTTGAAAATATGTTTAATACCAAAATATATATATATAGTACTACTTTATTTTAAGTACTAACTTTTTTTCGTACTAAAATATTTTTGTACAATAATAATTTATAGAACTTTAGTTTTTAGTATTAAAATATTTTAAGTACTAAAATATTTTTTGTACTAAAATATTTTTAGTACTAATTTTTTTATAGAAATTATTTTTGATATTAAAAACTTATTTTTGTATTGAAATTTTATTTTAGTACCTACAAAATTATTTTTAGTACTAGAATTTTTTTTTCTACTAAGCCCTTTATGAAGTCCTTTTGTAACAAAAAATAGTAGTCGTGCGACACGTTTTTGTTGTTGTCCTAGTTCAGTTATTGCTATTATTGCTGCTCGGCTCAGCTCGTTCCAGTTCTCACTGTCACTGTCATTGTTGCTGTGGTGTTTTCTCTTTCTGTTGTTGTTGTTGCTGTTGATCCTTTGGGCAAAATTTCATTTGATATTCATAAATTTATGTTTATTCGCAATGACATTGTGTATTTTTTTTGTATTTATCTATTTTTTTTTTTGTTTTCTGCATATGTGGCAAAATCAGGTTGTTGTTGCTGATTGTGCTGCTGTTGGTAATGTTGTTGCTGTCATGTCATATTTTGCTGTTGTTGCGAATATTGTTTACAACTAGGTGTAAGCAGCAGGACAAGGGCAAACATTGTATTTGGTTAGCCACAATGACAACAGATTGTGTTGTGTACCTTTTTTTTATTTTTTTGGTATTTAATAAATCATTTTTTAAAACACTTTTATTTCGTATATATTACGTATATTTTAGTGCTAATAAGCACAATGGAAAAATAGGTATTCTAATGTATAACATGTGATTTAGGCACGTTGGAATATAACAATTGACTTTAGAAATAAAAGACAAAATTTTATACTTTAAACTTTAATTATAATTTTTAATAATGATTAAATATTTAAAATTATTATTTTTTAATCATTTTGAATACAATTTGCATTTAATTTAAATAATGTAACATTTGCTTTTCATTGGCTTTTCAAATTCTCCTAGAAGTATGCAGCATTTATGCATCTAAGTCAAATTTTGTATTGGTTGTCACCCTGTGAGCAACATTCAAACAAATATACATAATTCATTTATAATTTTTCAGATATTATATGTTTTATATTTCGATTAATGAACAAAATTAATGCTGATGTTCAATAAGAAAAAACTCAAAATAACGTAAGAGTCACACATATTGTATGTATTAGTTAATTTTTAGTACAAATTTCTAAAATTATACAAAATAATTATACTAAATAAATTTATACTTAAAAGTTGATTTTTGAACATTTTATATTTGACATAACGTAAGTGTTCCCTTATAAAATATATTTAAATATCATCTATTTTTGTTCAATATGCTTTATTTTTGTATACTTTGAATTGTGAATGACATCCTCTCCATGCATAAATTGAAGCAACTACAACAGGTCATCGAACAGCAAATGAATCGATAGGCATTAGCAGTACAACCAGTCATCCATGAACACACTGAGCTAAACAGTCATTCAGCCAGGCTGTCAGTCATGTCACTGACATAGCGATTACTGGACTTGTTACAGTTTGAGAAATAAGTTTTTCGAAAATTAAACAAAATGGAAAACATATTTTTGGAAAACATTGAATTTGGAAATATATATTTTGTATTAATCTCATATCAGATATAAGGAAATTTATATAAGATTTGAGATTAGTAATCGCGAATAACTCGAATAGAAAGATGGAAAATAAAAATACTCCTTATTTGGTTGTAATAATAATTATGTTTCTAATGAACAAATATTATTTTAAGGGGATACATCGTAATGTTTCCTCGTCATCCTATACATATATAATTAAATTCAGTGCTCATTGCAATATGTTCAAGTCTTTTATAACAAAACTATTTATAAAGAATTTATCAGACAATTATAATTCTGTTTACATAATGCTCCAAACATATATGTAATACGTACAAAATTATATTTGCAGGATGCTTTGTTTTGCCGAGGGCATAACACTCTTTGCAGCAAACATAAAATGTTGCGTAGTAAACATAATAAGCACTGCATCAAACATTATATACTTTGTAGTAAATATAATATGCTTTGCAGCAAACATAATATGCTTCGCAGCAAACCTAATATACTTTGCGGCAAACATAATAAGCTTTGCATCAAACCATTTTTATTAAGAATATAACACGCACAGCACAAATGGTGAGACAGCTTAGCCTAAGTTATTAAAGGATTGTAGCGCCAAACATAATATAATTGCAGCAACAGTGAAATTAATTCATCTCATTAAACAATAAATGTTCCACTTTATATGGTAATATTAGTCTTATTTTTATGACTAATATTATCTAAAAAGTATTCAGTTAAATTGAACTTGAGCGATTGCAATGATTTGTTGTTTGCTGTGAACAATATTAATTTGTGTTCGGATTCTTGATATATTTTGAAATTTAAATTTAAATTGTTTTATAATTTAAATAGTTTATTTTATTTAGAATAATTCTCTGCGTGTACCATACATATTCAGTTCCAAACAGTCATCCTTTTAGCAACTGACTGTAAAGTTCTACACCCATTAATCTGCCTGCAAACCAACAGCTGGCGGAAATTCGATACTGCCACTGTTCAAAATCTCTTTTTTTATATTTTTGTTTGTTTGCTACATATCAAAGCCAACTGCTACATACAGCATTTCTAATCACTGCCAAGGACCTCGATACTTCCGGCTGAGTTTCAGATCGCAAACTGCGAACGCTTAATATAATTTGTGGTTTTGTGGGGGAAGGCGGGTGGTTAATGTGAATGTTAAGTGAAAAGAGAAAAATAAAAACCACCAATCAGGCAACAAACACGTAAGTCCCCACTGACAGTGGGGATAACATAGTTGTTTTTGACATAACTACCTAGACTAACGTTAGCTCGGGTATACGATTTTATTTATTTAAAGTTTTTCATTTTTTTTTTTGTTTGGCTTTGAACTAGGTAGGCTTGCATGCAAATATGTCAAGTGGCATTAGGCTACTGAGTGAGAGACAAAAAAAAAAGACAAACAGACATACAGCCAACGAGATAAACAGGATAAGGTTATACATGTGCTGACCTGACTAAACTGAGCTATGGTCTAAAAAAAAAAATGAAAAAACCCAAAAAAAAAAGAGTTTTAGTTTTTAACGTCAATGAGTGGTAGAGCCTTTAGATGGGTGCCTCATATGGGTTATAAATAAAGTTTAGGTTACATAAAAAGAACACGTAAACAAAAAGAAAAAAAAAACATTGTTGGTTTTTGTAAACCCAAAGTGAGCGTAAACTAGTTGTGTAGGTTAACAAATTGTGTAGTTATTATAAGTATTTTTGTTATTTTTTTTTGTCGGTTTGACAAATCAAATTTTAAAGATATTCTTGGGACAATGTGTTGACAACGCCGTACTGCACAAGTAGCATGATTTATAGATACCTGAAGTATGAAACATTTTGCGTCTTTTTAGATTTATGTGAAACATTTGGAGTATTAAGTGCTTAAAAAAATAATGTTGGCAGGTGATTTTTATATGCCATGAAGTTGAATTATGGTACATGAAAACATTTATATATTTTTGAAGTTTAAATTGTGGTTTTAATAGAAATTAATTATAAATACATTTTTCCTAAGAAAATAATTGAACCAAAATGTTTCGAATTTGAACACCCTCGACTGCAAAATATAAAATGCAAATGTTCATCTCTTACAGAACTAAGTCGTGGCGAATTTTCTAAAACTAAACCTTGAAAAAAACACTCACCCCAGCGTTTATATGCTTTTGTATTATGAAATAAGTGTATTTACATTATAACCAAAATTGACTATACTTTATTTTTAAGATAATAATAACATATTATGAGGTGTAAACATAATTATATTATCCAGGGACATTCCATTGTGACGAGCGTTACATTCGTACGATTAAAACCCTCTCATTTGATAAATAAAAAAAGGATATATATATATTTTTTAGATTCAGAGGATAGATCTTATGGTCCTCTATGCAAGTATAAAAAAACTTTAGCAATAGGTCTTACAAATTTGAAGTTAAAATTTGAAGTTAAATGCTGTGACGGGAGTTACATGTACTTTAAAAAAAAAAAACAGTTTACTCTACAAAGTATTAAATTTTAGCTAAAATAATCGGATTATGGAGAATAAGTATATCTCATATACTTCATAAATAATGGGAGTTCTCTCCTCTATAACAACATCACTGACTTATAAAGTATCAAAACTTGTGACGAGTGTTACACATTTTGTGACGGACGTTACCTGTACGAATTCTATACAAACATACATGAAAATTCAAATTATGAATTGCAATTTTTTGATGAAAAAGAGCAAATTTTGACATATAATTTAAGTGGAAAGCTAAACATTTCGTTTTGAAAAAAATATGTTTTATATTACCATTCTTTTAAATAACTACTCAGTCAGCATCATTAGTAGTCCGTTTCCTTCGCAAGCATATATAAATATTTTTCGCATTTCGAAAATAATGATTTTTTTATTGATGCATATATTATCAAATATATAATTTTCCAATTTTTTGTTTTGCGACGATTGTTAATTGTGACGGGCGTTACAATATTTTGGATGAATATAGCAACCATGTGGAATATCTATGAGACCAAAGAGTATAATAAATTAATAGATACGTAAAAATCTTTACTTTTACAAAGTTTCCCAATTGTATGTTCGCTAAAAAACTTTCACTGTTTCTTCACGAACAAAATGCGCGCAAAAAGATCCTACTCTACCACAAAGGTACTAAAAATTTCTGGTCTTTCGTAAAAAGGGTGAAGAACCAGACGACATCGTCTACTCCCACTCTTATTATGAATGGCCAGACCTTCACTGACCCGGTTGATAAAGCTAATCTCTTGGCAGAATTATTTGCAAATAATTCCACGCTCCCAGATAGTAATCAACCACTGCCCGTCGTCGATTTTGTTTCTTCTACAATGCCGGATATTCATTTTCGAACTCGGGCAGTTAAAAAGTTTTTAGCAAACCTCAACATTAACAAGCCTCTGGGCCAGATGGCATATCTGCCCATGTGTTGAAGAAGTGCGCGTCAACGCTGGCTTGTCCGTTGCGTAACCTTTTAACATCGCCTACACGACAGGAGTTTTTCCATCTTGTTGGAAGGTTGCCAATGTCCAGCCAGTTCCGAAAAAGGGCGAGGCTACAAACCCTGCCAATTACCGACCCATTGCAATATGCTCTGCACTCTCCAAGGTAATGGAGAGCGTAATAACTTCCACCTTGTGAACTTGAGCACAACGAATTGCTCAGTGACCGCCAATATGGTTTCCGTAGGACCAGATCCACAGGTGACTTGATGGCGGTCCTCTCCGAAAAGTGGAATAATTGTGTTCACCTTTTCGGGGAGAGCAAGGCTGTTGCTCTCGATATTTCCAAGGCTTTTGATCGAGTGTGGCATAAAGCCCTCGTTTCAAAACTAATTGCATTTGGTGTCGGGAAATCTTTTACTCGGATATCGAGTTTTCTCCAGAGTCGTTCAATACGAGTTGCGATGGATGGTGTCTTTTCAGAACAACATTTCATCAATTCTGGAGTTGCGCAGTGTTCCGTCCTATCCCCGTCCCTATTTCTGGTATTTATCAATGATCTTCTGTCATTGACTCAGAACCCAATTCACTCCTTTGCAGATGACAGTACCATTTGCCATTCATACTCGTTCACTAATCGTCCAAACTCTTTGGAGATTGAGAGTAAAAGACGCACTATGAATGACACACTCAATAATGACCTTAATCAATCTCCGAGTGGCGTGTTGCAAATAGAGTAGATTTCAATGCAAGCAAGACCCAATGTTGTCTGTTATCTCACAAAAGAATCGATTCACCCCTCCCTCCCCTCTATATGGGTATTGTGTATATTGCGCAGTCGGCTGCTCTTGACGTTCTGGGCATATCAATTCAATTTGATCTTCGTTGGAATGATCACATATTTAATGTGTCGAAAGAAGCGGCCAAGTGCCTCGGTTTTTTAAAACGGTGTAAAACATACTTCACTCCTGCTGACTTACGCACTGTCTACACTACCTATATTCGGCCTAAAATGGAATTCAATTCACACATTTGGGCAGGGGCTTCAAAATCCTCCTTGGAGTTCCTGGACCGAGTACAGCTACGTGCAATATATTTAATAGAGGATGAATATATTTCATCGTCTATTGGTTCTCTTGAGCACCGAAGGACCGTTGGGTAAGCCTGTTTTATAGGTATTACAACGGTAAGTGTTCGAGGGAAATACATGTCATTTGCCATGTATTTTGCTAAATTCTGATCACATGATGTACAATTAGTAGTATTCCTTATCTTAATAATCATTAGGGTTTAACTTTAATACATCACAACTTGGTAACGTTTTCTGTGGAATGACCCTCCAGCAAAACCAGTTCTATTAATCATATTTATGTTTCAAAATAAACATAAACAAACATAGCATATTAATTTCATTTAAATAAAATTATATTAGGCTAGAAAATTCGTTAATTTTAGCATATTTATGTTTAAAAACCAACAGAAAATAATGATAGCAACAAACTTCATGCGTTCGGTAAGTATTCGGAATACGAGGTTGACATCCAATAAATATCATTTTCCATCAACTTCTTTATGAAGAACGTTGATATCAAACTATTTTCTGTGAGCGTATATATTTTCGGATATTATTTATATGTGGTACAAGTGTAAGGCAATACTCAAATGCTTCTTTTTTTTTTTTTTGGGGTTGTCAGAACTGATGATGGTAATATTTTCATATTTAGTTACGTTTCTAACTTAATTATAATGAAAAATATATAAAAAATACTATTATACATGTAACAGTATAATAGTATTTTTTTTTAAATAAATAAAAAATTAAATAAGTACAAACATTGATTACATAAACTTTTATATTTACCTTCAACAAAATCGTAAACAACAATATGTTTCTGTGGTAAAATATTTATATTCCGTTCGTTACACAACATGTTTCCTTTTGAATATATTAATGTTGCGGTTTAAATTTTCTTTGTTTTATGTAAAAACAAATTGATTTCTTGGGTGACATACTTCATTTTAAGGCGAAACATCAAAGTGCTTCCTTGATTACATAATTTAATTTAGAGCTCAACTCTAAATTAGAAATCCGTTTCAAAATTATCTAGAGATGCTCAGAAAATATTTTGAATCTTTTAAAATTTCTTAATTGTCATATTTATCAGTGTTACCCTCTTATATAAGCACTTAAAAGAACCGATAAAAGCTCACGACTCCTGGGTAGATGGCACCATTTCATAATCCCAAAAATCCCTCATATTTATGAATTTTTATATTTCTTACTCTTAAAACACTCTTATATGTGCATTTAAAAGAATCCAAAAGGATTTGGGTAGAAGGCCCGATTAAATTAATAAAAACACACTGTTATTTATGAGTATTTTTTTACTTCTAAAACAATCATATTTGAGTACTAAAAAGAGCTTACATAAATATTTTTGATTTTTTTGTGATTTTTTATGATTTTTTGTAAGGGTAAAGAACACACTTTTAAGAGCTCTAATATTCTTATAATTATGATCATTTTAAATATTGTTAAAACCACAATTACTTCATTTTCGGAGGTTTCACCTCTTCAAAAATTTATAAAGTGTCTTTAAACAATCCAACATTGTAAATGTTCATGTTTTTCTTCTTCCAGACATTCGAGAGAAAATGCATCTATTTCAAGTAAAACCATGAAATATGTATTTTTGTCTGTTGTACTCTAACGTTAATAAAAATTATTTATTATTTGATTTCAAATTCAAAACGATTATAATTCATATATGAGTTTTATTTGAAAAGTAGGCTCCAAAAGCCAGCATAAACAAGATACTTTTATGACTTCCTCTTCTTAATAATACAGTACTATAAGAACAGAGGTCGAGCTCTCTCCGCATTTTGAGCGTGTTATAATTGTACTCAAAGTTGTGGGACCTACAGTTTAATGCCGAATACGAACGGCGGTGTGAGAGCTTTTCATGGGATATGTTTACTCTCGTAGGTTTACCATTGACTGCCGAGAGGTAGCGTCGCTTAGAAAAATGTTTTATATGAAAAAGATTTTTATAGACGCTGGGGTTCGAACACCTTTCGGCTCGTAGTCGGACGCACCAGCGACTCTTTCGCTCATAGTCCAACGCACTAACCAGACGAGCTACCGACGCTGCTACCGAGCTACCGACGCTGTTCCTAAAATACTCTTAAATTTGATGCTTTTATAAGTTTCATTTGAGAGGAGTCATAAAGCGAGCATGAATGAGACTCTTTTATGAGTCAAACTTTGGAGCGCTTCTAAAACATTCTTAAATATATAACTTTTATGAGTTCCTTTCTGAGCGCTCAGAAACAATTTAAAATTGAATTATTTTCAAAGTCAAATTTATGAGGGCTCCTATACACACAGAAAAAAAAGTGTTTAAATATAATTAAAATGTTCATCAATCCAATTAATTTTTAATTGAAACTCAGCCGATGTAACTTTTAGTAGCATTGAATTCCATATTCGTAATAATGAGAATATGTTAATTGGAGAAACTTTAATTAATTTTTTTGTCATAATGATATTAAAGTTGTTATATATATTATATTTTTTATTGGAAATTTTTAAATCATTAATTAATTAATTAGTAACATTAATTAAAAATTTCATTCGATAGAAATTGGATCAATTAAATATTTTGTTAAATTAAATAAAATATTTGTTGAATAGAAACATATGAAAATAAAAATAATTTAATTCATTATATAACATAAAATAAATATTAAAGAAGTATTTATACTGTTTGATATGCTTTGTAAAATTCTTTTAACCTAATGAATGTTTTACCGAAGTCAGTTTTCACAACTTCTACAGGTGGGCCAATTAATTGAGTCAAACATAAAATTTGATATTCGCTTTTTAATGATTCAATATGCATCAAAATGAGTATCATAAGCTGTTGACAGCAAAAATAAATTAAGCCTTTAATATAACATTCACTAAATAATGCAATATCCTGTTTTAAAATAGCAACGTAGAAGAAAATAATGTTAGAAGAAACTGAACGACGCCGCCGACGCACAAACAAAAAACAAAATGAAATCCTGAAGAAAAAAACAGTGTTGCAATTTAAGAAAATGAATAAATCAAAAGAAACAAATAAAAGTTAATACTATTAAAGATTTAGTTGTATTGAAATTATATTAAATTAATTCCTATTAATATTTTAATTAAAAAATGTGTAAATACAATTAAATAATTAGTAAATACAATAATATTTTTAATTGGAATTCGATTTTGTTTGCTATTAATATCAATTGTTATATATACGTACAATATTTTTTCTATGTATATGACTCTTATATGAGTACTATTTTGGAGAGCTCCGAAAACACTCTTAAATGAGATATTTTTTTACAAATCTTTTTTCTGAGGGCTCATTAAACACTCCAAAATTTGTCACAATTATGACTCCAATTTCAGAGTAAAAAAAATGTATTGAAATATATTAAAAAAAATATATTATTTGAAATTATTGTGTAGGATAAAATATTAAATTTTTAAAAGTTTTTGCAGTTTTTATTAAATATTTAATTTTTGTAATAACGTAGAAATTTTCAAAAATTATTCATATTTTATATCATATAAATACAAACTAATTTTATAATAATTAGATAATAAATTTAATAGACAGAAAATAAGCAGAACATGAATTAATTACTACCATTTTTATCTACTATTTTTTTAAAAACTACTTTCAACTATTAGACAACATTACTCAATTTAAATACTTAATACTCTTAAATTTTCTGCATTTTTATTACCGCAACATTTTTATAATTTTATCAGTCAGCCATTAAAAAAATAAAATAAAAATAACGAAATAATTGCTCATTAAGAAACAAGTGCAATAAAAACATTGTTTTGATAACGCAGAAAACAATACGAACAAATTACAATGTTACACAAAGACAACAACAATAATAATTGTAAAAAAAAAAACATAAAATAACAAAAAAAAAAAATAAACTTAATTACTGCACATTAATTGTTTTTTATATTTTTCCTTTTTTATTATTTTATTTTTTATAGCTGTGGTCATAAAATATGTTGTAGTCGGAGAAAAATTAAAATTAAGTAACAAAGTTTATTACGCAGTTGGTTTTCTGTTTTTTCTTTTTTTCGTTTTTATTTTGTAAAATTACAACCGAACTAAAAGACAAAAATAAACCCCAAATAAACCCCAAAAATATTATGCAGTATTTTACAGCGCACTTTTAAAAATTCACTCGGAATTTAAAAACATTAAAAAAAACCCTTTCAAAATAGTTACTTCACAGGCGAAAGAAAATTTTAGTATTTAACAGTATAATGAAAATGCTAAAAGTTGAAACTAAAAGAAACAGGTTCAAAAATATTACAAGAAACAGACCAATTTACACTCGGTCATTTTCTGGAAGACATGAAAAAAAAGACAAAAAAAAGACAAAAAAAAAATTGTCAAAGCTACGCGAAAATTAATCCATTTCGTTCCGTGACAACAATGGCTTTAAAGCATTGGTTTTTCATTTTTTTTTGTTTGCGGTCATCAGTCGGATAATGTGACGAACACAATCCTCCCACTTGTAATGAGTCTTTATACTTGATTTTTTCGGTTTTTTTTTTTGTTATTTTTCCTTGTTGTTTTATGTAAATATTTGCCGCACTTTTGTGGCAATGCGCGCTTTATCTTATCTGCAGCTTATCAAACAGACGCAAAAGTGCCGCGCTTTGACGCCAAAGAAAAATGACCGCACGTCCAACTTTTAACCAAAAGAAACCGCAATTTTCTGTGTTTAGCAAACGGGGAGTTTTTCTATTTTTTTTTTCTTTTTGTTGTCAAACGTTGCTGTTGTTGGCAGAAAATTAATACAAAACAAGAAACAAATACCTTGTTCTTTGACACGATGTCTTTTGTGTTACGTTCAGTTTTAAGGGTGGCCTTTTCTTTTTTAAACTATAAGTCTTTCTTAAAATTTTTAGTTTTTTTTTTTTAAATTTGGGTACAAGAATTAACAGTTATGGTTTATGAGTAGTGAAATATTTTATTTTAATATTAATTTTTAATAAATTCATTAATTCAATATTTTTTCATAATGTTTGAATAGTTTTAGTGTGGTGAGTTTTCCTGTGGCGAGTTTTAATATGCTGAGTTTTAGTGTGGTGAGTTTTAATGTGTTGAGTTTCAGTTTGTTGCATTTTAGTGTGGTAAGATTTAGGGTGGTGAGTTTGGGTGCGGTATGTTTTAGTGTGGTAAGATTTAGTGAGGTCAGTTTTAGTACGGTGAGATTTAGAAAGAATACTTTTAGTGTGGTAAAATTTAGTATGTTGATTTTTAATGTGGTGAGTTTTAGTATGGTGAGTTTTAATAAGGTGAGTTTCTGTGTGTTGAGTTTTAGTGTGTTGAGTTTTAGTGTGGTGAGTTTTAGTATGGTAAGATTTAGTGCGGCGAGTTTTAGTGCAGTGTGTTTTAGTGTGGTAAGATTAAGTGAGGTCAGTTTCAGTGTGGCGTATTTAGTGTGGTGAAATTTACTATGGTGAGTTTTACTGTGGTGAGTTTTAGTGTGGTGAGTTTTAGGATGGTGGGTTTTAGTGTGATAAGATTTAGTGTGTTGAGTTTTAGTGAGGTATGTTTCAGTGAGGTGAGTTTTAGTATGTTGAGATTTAGAAAGGATACTTTCAGTGTGGTGAGTTTTAGTGTGGTGAAATTTTATGTAGTGAGTTTAAGTGTTGTGAGTAATAATCTTGTGAGTTTTAATCTGGTGAGTTTTAGTGTGGAAAGATTTAGTGTGGTGAGTTTCAGTGTGGTAAATTTAAGTGTGGTGGGATTTAGTGATGTGAGTTTAAGTTTGGTTAGTTTTAGTTTGGTGAGTTTAAGTTTGGTTAATTTTAGTTGCATCCTATTGAGGTGAATTTCCACAAAATATAATGGCAAATTTTTATAAGATCCATCTCTTCTTCCATCCCCTTCTGCAATTTAAATTTTCATTATAAAGTGTTCATGAATATTTAATTCTATTGTTAAATAAATAAATGAATGAAATGAATGAAAATATAAATATTTGTGTTATTAAAAAAGTATTGAAACTTTACCTATGTCAAAAAGTCAATTTGTTAAAAATGATTGGCAAAGTAAACTCTACAGAAAGAAAAATCCAAAAGAACAAAAACTCTAACTTAAACAAGCTGATATAGATGCTAAAATAAAACAAGCAAATAAAGGAAAAAAAGAGCTGTCAATAATATTTTGACAAGAACTTGAACATGTTGTATTTTTGCAGTTGAAGAAAATGAAAATATGAATACAAAAAAAAAAAAAATTGCCGGACAATTTTACAAAAAAGTAAAAGTGAAAATAAATATTTTAAAGTAAAAAGAAAAAGTTAAAAAAAAAAAAATGAAAAATAAAGTTGTCAAGGAAATGGAAATGAAAGAATACAAATTGAAAGAAAATAATAAACCAAAAAAAAAACAACAACATTTTAAAGACTGTTGCAACTTCGAAAACAATATCAACAACAACAAAAAGTATTTCTTATCAAACTCTAAAACATGCGAGTTGGCCAAAACTTGTTCAATATTGTTAACGCTTCATAGCTGTTACAGCTGAATGCAGGGATGGACTAAATGATGAAAAGTCCAACCAAGCTCTTTGTTTGAAATAGTAAAAAAAGAATAACAAATTTGTAGTTCTATTTATGACAATTTTTTGTCATACATGCTCAAAATAAATTAAAAAAAAAGACTCAAATATTAGGAATTTAAACAAAAAGTCACCTCTTTGTTAAATATAGCACTTTCTTAATTTTGTAAAATACATTGAGGTCCATATATAGGCAATTCTTAATCGACGCTTCACATCTAAATAGCCACCTTTTAAATGTGTAAATGTTGCAATCGGAACTTTTCATGTAATTATTTTAGTACATTAACCAAATTCTAAAATTAGTATTTAAAGGGTTATTTATTTGTTTTTAGGAAATTATATATTTTTTAACAGCTCCTTTTATGAGAGCACAAAGAGCTCCTCAGATTCGTCCCTGGCTAACGTTCGACCAAACTGTCTGACTGTTTGTCTCATTTAGTCATTCTGACGCTTTGTTTGACTTATACTGAATCAAGACAAAATACTTTATTTATTTTTTTTTTATATTTTTTCACAATTTTTCTCAAACAAACACACACAAAAATTGCAAACTGTTGAAAAATAATAAAAAAAATATATACAAAAAACTTTAGATGAGTTTTTAAATTGTTTAGCATTGGTAACTAAATTATGTTTGGCATGAGAGACACACGTGCAACTGACAGCATTTTGTTTTCTTTCTTTTGGGTGTTTGAGTGAAAATAAACATTTCTAAAGAAAACCTAAATAAGTTATTTTTATTAAGCCTAAAGAACCCAATACAGAAACGGCACATATTGTTGTAAGTGTCTGTAAAAGGTTTTGCTAAACTTACCACGTTTACATGCATTAAAATTGATGTATTTAAATTATTATTTTGTAGAACATTTCGAATTATTGAAAGCACGTTTGAAACTACTTTTTAATGGATCTAATAAGTTTTCATATATTTTATTGAAATTTTGAAAATTTTAAACAAGTTTAAAATTTAGTTTCATGCATAAATAAAATTAGCAGGGGAACCTAGGGTAAAGTGGCACATGGGGTAATGTGTGAAATTGCAATTTTTCGATATGTTTTTCTACTTAAAAAATAAAAACAACTGTTAAGTGTTTTAATATATGGTATCAACTATTTCATCCATCGTTTTTATTAAATGTATAACTTTTTATTGCATTTCGAAAACAAATGGAAAAAATGTGTTGAAAGTTTGAAAGTTGAAAGATTTTAAGAATGTGTTTTCTATCAAAAAGTGAGAATTTTGTTTAGTTTTTAATTAAGACGGTATGTTTAAATGTCTATGCTATACTTATGGCTATGGACTACATTGCGGATAATAGATGGCAGAACAGGGCTATATCAGTTTGCAGCGATAGTCAGGCTGCTCTTATGGCTTTGAACAACCAGGTCATCACATCCAAAATTGTACGTCAATGCAGATCACGTCTCAATTGTGTTGGTAAATACAATACACTGAAACTGATTTGGGTGCCGGGCCATAAAGGAGTTTCGGGCAATGAAACATCTGACGAACTAGCACGTGCTGGATCTGAGGATAATCCATTTGAACCAGAACCTGTGCTTGGACTACCTGCATCTACGGGAAAATTCGTCATCAGCTCTTGGGTCGCCTCCGCACACAAGAGCAGATGGCTGAATGAGACGAAATGCAGATTCTCCAAGCTCATGACACCGACGATAACCAAAAGATCGGCCTCGTTTCTACTTTCCTTAAGTAGAAAGGAGTGCAGAAAACTGACGGGACTTCTAACGGGACACAACGCATGTGAAAAACACATGAATGCAATCGGCCTGGCCGAAAGCGCCTTATGTTCTGCCTGCTACGAAGAAACTGGCACCACAGAGCACTATCTCTTTGACTGTCCAGCTTTTTCTAGAATTAGAAGGCAGATCTTTGGCACAGACGTGATGAGAGAGGATCAGCTTCACTCTCTATCACACAATAGCCTTCAATAATGAATCTAAGAAGTATCATTAAAAACCAGGGAACTGGGTCACAGCACAATGGATATAACCCTGTCTGAGTGCAGTGGCTCTATTTTTTATCCCACATAAAAAAAAAAAAAAAAAAAATGTTTAATGTGATCGCATATTGTATATCTTTTGAAATACTAATAGGTTTTTCAACTCACACAGCACAACAAAAAAATATCCACGATATGAGTATGATTTTTCGATGGACATCAGTAATCTAATCACGACCTCATACTCAGTTTTTTCCGATTGCCTCTAGTTTTTGAGAGTAAAACAGATATATAACAATTCTCGTGTTTTTCTACATGTTTTGCACTTTAACTTTTTACACATTTAAGTTTTCGATTTAATTTCATTTGTATTCTTTTGAAGTCACTTGAGCTAATACTTTGAAATAAACTACATTCAATTCTTATTGATCTGACTGAAGTTATAACCAGCCAAACGTAAAAAATATAAATATTAAGGTGTACCAATTATTTATTGCATAACATTTAGGATTTTCATAACTAAATAAAAGTTTATATTTTACATCTATCTTAATCTGTAATGCTATGCTTCCACTTACCTAGTTTGTGCAAATCACACTTTAAGTCCTGAGATTAAAATCAAGTAAACCAATTAGATTCAAAAATTATTTTTTTTATTTTAATATGAACATGAATTTGAATATTTTATTTAAATTTATTCTAAAAGTAAGAAAATTTAATCGGTGATCTTTATTTGATGCTATTATAGGATACTAAGGCAAACCCATTGAAGGTTATACAGTTCTGCAAAGCTGAATTATACTGGTCTAAGGTTTTGTTAAACTTTCTATGAATAATTCTATAATATGAAGGACAAATAAATTATATTGATTAAAAGGAGCATCAGAAAGGAAATTTGAATTTAAAAATCGTAAAAGTGTTTTTTTTTAATCTGAAGATATAAAGAGTGGTTTGCAAAATTAAAGTAATAGGAATTATATATCAATTTTCACATATCATATATAATTTTACTGAATTATAAAAACTGAATATGTTACACTATAAATAATATGTACACTTTAAAATTAATAGTTTTTGCGTTTAACTGGCGACAACTTTGGTGAGATCAATGTGCGGTTTAATTCAAAATATTTGCTAATGTAATGGAATCCAAAAAAATCAAGTCGAAAACTAAAATGTGTAAAAAGGTAAAAACCCAAGTATGTATAAAAAACGAGAATTGCTATATAATTGTATTACGTAATAACTCAAATACTTGAGCCAATCTGAAAAAACTGAGTATGATGTCGTGATTATAATCTTGAAGTACATCGGAATATTATACTTAGATCGTGGTTAAATAAATTCTAGTATAATTTAACATTGTTTATATAGTGCTAAGTTTTGTTCTAATTCCGATATTGCGTTAAAGCAGGAAACATTTCATTTCATACAAAGGTCGAGTTTTTATCAAAAGCTGTCTATTTTCTTCTCATACGCAAGTTATACCGGTAAACTACCTTTAGAATTTTATAAAATTTGTTAATCTGCGTTACGCTTCCCAAAACCTTTCGATTACATGTGTGTTAGCCGAAAGTATGCCAAAAAAAAAATATATATATACATTTTTGTCTATATTCTGCCCGTTATCAAAATATATCGAGAATATGCCTTTTATCTACTATATGGGCCATTCCACACCAAATCGACCAGCGGTGGGAACTCACCTTCTTCGATTTCAATGAACTGATAAAGGGTATCGAGACATGCACTGAACAATTTTTTTTTTATTTTTTCCGACCACTACTTCCAGAGTTACAGTGGCTCAAAGTTGGAAAAAAAAGTGCCAAAAATCACTTTTGTACTGTTGTTCATATTTAAATATCTCTTGAACTATAAATGCTAGAAACTCCGTTAATGGCTCGTTTTAAAGCTAATAGAACAAGCTTTTAGAAAAATTAAGTTGTAATTTCCAAACGGTAACATGTGGCCCGTGGTCATTATCCTTGCACTTCAAAATTGTGGTCCTTCAAAAGGACCCTTTTTAAAATTCAGAAAAAATCCTAAATTTTCGTCAATTTATTGTTAATATTCATGCAAAATTTCAAGATGGTATTTTGATTGCATCATATTTTAAAAAATTATATTTCATTGAAATCGAAGAAGGTGAGTTCCAACCGCTGGTCGATTTGGTGTGGAATGGCCCATATATTTGTGAATGTTTGTATGTAAAACGTCAAACGGTCACCGTTATACCATTCTAAACAGTATCTCGGAATGTGGGCGGGATGGGACCACTTGTGGCGGCGCCAGCCATAGAAGGTACATTTTCAAAACGGTGTATGTTGACAGTTATTAAAGTGACATCAAGATATTTCACACCAGGGTATATCAACCACCTCAATTTAAACTCACCGCATTCAAATTTACAATACAGAAATCCACCACACCGATACTCACCACACCGAAACTCACCACACCTAAACTCACCACACCGAAACTCACCACACCGAAACTCACCACACAGAAACTCACCACACTTAAACTCATCATAGTAAAACTCACCACACTAAAACTTACCACACTAAAACTCACATACTAAAACTCATCACACTATAATCTCACCACACTAAAACTCACCGCACTAAAACTCACCACACTAAAACTTACCACACTAAAACTCAACACACTAAAACTTCTACTGAGAAAAACTCTACGGGAAAGATATACGGGGAAGAATTCTTCGGGAAAGCGTTCTAATGATGATTTCACGGGGAAGATTTCTACTGCGAAGAATAGTACGGCGAAATATTTTACGGGGAAAAATTCTAGGGGGAAGAATTCTACGTTGAAGCACAGTCTGAGGAAGAATTGTCTTTGAGAAAAGTATTGGTGTGTAACACCAATAAATAACGTCCACAGCGAAGCACGGGTCCCTGCTAGTATTCTATAAATTTTAATAATTTGCCACACTTTTCCAACAATTTTCCATTATTCGGTATGCTGAAACAAGAAGTATGACAGATATATTCCTGCTAACTGTCAAAAATATTGTCTAGGGCAATACAAACATTTTTGGCAATCTCCAGGCAGTTAAGATTTCGAGCAGAACAGATGTGAACAGAATGCGGAGATTCTGTTCACCATTCCCATAAACTTTCATTAATTTGTGCATTTCCGGAATTATTACAGAACAATTTAATTCAATTTAATGCAGCAATATCTGGTATGCAATATTTGGACGAACCAACATTTTTATTATCTTTTACATTATTTTTTGATATTTGAAACAACAAATTTTACAGTTATCTCTTAAAGAAAAATACATCAAAGCAATATGTTACACAGATAAAACCTAAATTCGTACTTTCTATTACGCACTTTTGTAGTAGGTATGTGTTACAGCCTACCCACATATGTAATAAAATATGAAAAGAATTACCCACGAGTGTCATTAGGTGAGTATATGAATTGTTATTGACTTTTCAAAAGTACACACTGCGCAGTGAGATCCCAAAAAAGTTTACAAAATGCGGATATATTTTTGGAGGAAGCTGTAGAAATTTAATAATTTAATAGTATAGGGTTTTTCAATAAGAGCGCTGCAAAAGTTTTTTTCAAGGGTTTTTCAACAGGGACGCTACAAAAGTAGAGCGACAGGGACAACAAACGACGCCATATTTCTTGCCGCTCTTTTGACATTTCTCTTCAGTAAGGTTTGCCATTTTATTATAATAAGATATACGAATTCGAATTTCGGTAGTAAATTTTAATAATATCGACTCGTTGTTGGCTCGTATATCTTTCCATCATGAAATAGCAAACCTTACTGAAGAGAAATGTCAAAAGAGCGGCAAGAAATATGGCGTCGTTTGCTGTCCCTGTCGCTCTACTTTTGTAGCGTCCCTGTTAAAAAACCCTTTATGTATCGTATCGTATTAAGCGTATTGAAATTGAAGTTCAAGTCGTAAATATTTTATTAAAAATAAGGATTTATTCAAATTAATACCAAAAATAATCTTATAAAATATTTAAATTATAAACAACTTTATTCTTAATATTCAAAATTAAAATTATAAAAAATATGCTTAACAAATTGAACAGCATTTTTCTCTAAAACTAAAAAAAAACATCTTGTTAGTAAACGGAAAATGTTATTGCATACAACAAATGAAATAAAAATGAGTTGCACTGCAAATTGCCGCCTAACCATGGTCATTGTCTGCGTGCAAAAAGGTTAAATTTTATATTATATATGCACACATTGTTGCCAAGTACCTACAATGTTCATCGTGCGCATAAGTAGAAATTATATTCGCTATGCACAAGAAGTAGTTTTCTTGCCATTGCACGTAACAGTAGTTGGCAGGATTCACTGCCGCTTGACCATTCAACGAACTGCTTAACGAAAGAGCAGCTCTGACAATAAGGAATGCGTGACAAATTGTCGGATCAAATTAAGAAAGTTTGATATTCCGTTTGTCCGTTTAGTGGAGCGAAAAAAAAAACAACTGAACGGAAGAGGTTGCAAACTAAAAAAATATTTTTTTTTCTACTACTAAAACTACTCAATATGCAGCATGCGCTGTACGCAAGTGGCGAATCTTTTGTTTTTTTTTTGTGTTTTTAAGTTTGCTGCCTGCCAGCCTTAAGCAATTTGGCTGCACAAGGTGGTAACAGCTCTGTGTTCGAAGGTTAAACGTGCAGGAAATGTGTAGAAATGTCGCATTGTTTGCGAACAGCTTGTAAACGTTCCAAAGAGAGAGAGAGAGAACACAAAAGAAATGAAAATTTTAGAAAAATTTATAAAAAAATTGGTTTAAATTTAAAGTGGCAAATAAGGGTTATAACGTGGAAATGGAGCAACATTTTAAACGTAAATTTTAAAAGAAATGAAAATTTTAGAAAAATTTATGGTTTTAAATTTAAAGTGGCAAATATGGGTTGTAACGTGGAAATGGTGCAACATTTTAAACGTAAATTTGAAAAAGCCAAATTGTTTAAAAAAATTAAAATACAAAGAAATCTAAAAATATACAATTCGCGTTTGAAATGTTAAACGGATTGAAATAGGCGTGAAACTGAAAAAATCGTTTTTTAAAACATGGTACTTTTCAATGTTCGAAAAATATTGAAAACCTCAAATCGAGATATGGAACATGAAATTAATTTTCACCACAAATTTCGAGTGGAAGTGAAAGAATATACAGAATATGTCCGTATATTATAAGGGATTAAATCCGTACCCAAAACCGATATTCGTTTAAAACCATTTTATTTTTGAATTAAAACCTTTATACAAGATTCAAAATAAACCGGTATACAAAATCAATATTAATGGTTTCGATTTTATAGCGGTTTGAAAGCAGTATATAAAAAATATGAAAAAAGACAGATAAATTTATTTTATTTGTTTATAGAAGCTCTAAAATATAAAAGACACAATAGACAAAGTTTTTTTGTTTGTTCTTCGCCACGCTCTTGTCATTCATCCTCCGACTATGCATGTGTTTTGTTATTGATTTCTTCAATCACTTTTGTAGCGGTAAATCGAGCAGAACAACAAAATCACACGTAATTCCAAAGACAAAATAGATAATGATATTTTGTTTCGGTTTCTTCGATACGCTAGTGTCGTTCGACATTTGTGAAGCACGCATATACACTGAAATTTAATATTTTGCTATTGAAATATATTGATTTTAACAAAGTATATTAGTTTTATTGGTTTAATTTACTTTGCAAGTGTTTTTTTATTGTTTACTTTGACCACTAGTGCAACTCCAAGAATACAGTAGACTAAGCTGTTTTTACTAGCCACGCTATTGTGTTCTTCATCCGACTATGTATGTGTTTTGTTGTTGTTTTCTTCGATCACTTGTGCAGCAGTAAATCGAATAGAACAACAAAAACACACGCAACTATAAGAACAAAATAGACAAAGCTGTGTTGTTTCTGGTTTCTTCGTTACGGTAGTGTCGTTCGATTTTTGTGAACATGCATATATACTGAAAATTCGTATTTTGCTATCAAACAATTTTCAATTTAACATAGTATATTTTTTTTTTTTTTTCAACAAAGTATATTAGTTTTATTTGTTTCATTTACTTTTTTACTTTGCATGTGTTTTCTATTGTTTACTTTGACCAATTGTGCAAATCCAAGAACACAATAGACTAAGCTGTTTTACTTGATACGCAAGTGTCGTTCGTCATCCGACTATGTATGTGTTTTGTTATTGTTTTCTTCGATCACTTGTGCAGCAGTAAATCGAATAGAACAACAAAAACACACGCAACTATAAAGACAAAATAGAAAAAGCTGTGTTGTTTCTGGTTTCTTCGTTACGCTAGTGTCGTTCGATTTTTGTGAATATGCATATACACTGAAAATTCGTATTTTGCTATCAAACTATTTTCAATTTAACATAGTATATTTTTTTTGTTTAACAAAGTATATTAGTTTTATTGGTTTCATTTACTTTTTTACTTTGCATGTGTTTTCTATTGTTTACTTTGACCACTTGTGCAACTCCAAGAACACAATAGACTAAGCTGTTTTACTTGCCACGCAAGTGTCTTCCGTCATCCGTCTATGCATGTGTTTTGTTGTTGTTTTCTTTGATCATTTGTGCAGCAGTAAATCGAATAGAACAACAAAAACACACGCAACTATAAAGACAAAATAGACAAAGCTGTGTTGTTTCTGGTTTCTTCGTTACGCTAGTGTCGTTCGATTTTTGTGAATATGCATATACACTGAAAATTCGTATTTTGCTATCAAACTATTTTCAATTTAACATAGTCTATTTTTTTTGTTTAACAAAGTATATTAGTTTTATTGGTTTCATTTACTTTTTTACTTTGCATGTGTTTTCTATTGTTTACTTTGACCACTTGTGCAACTCCAAGAACACAATAGACTAAGCTGTTCACTTGTGTAGCAGTAAATCGAATAGAATAACAAAAACACAAACAACTCTAAAGACAAAATGGACAAAGCTGTGTTGTTTCGGGTTTCTTCGTTACGCTAGTGTCGTTCGATTTTTGTGAACACGCGTATACATTGAAAATTCGTATATTGCAATCGAACTATTTTCAATTTGATATAGTACTTTTTTTTCTTTTCTTTTATTTTAGGTATATTATTTTTTCGTTAATTAAAAATTTGATTTTTTTTTTAGTTTATAGAAGAAATAAATATATTTTAATATGTACAGGCTGTTTGGTTCATCGATGTCAATAATTGTATTCTATTTACAAAAATAAAAATTTTGACTTTGTCATTGATTTTCTATAAATTTCGTTACGAATTAACCCATTTTTTTCTAATTTATAATAATAGACCAGTTCATTTGCAGTATTTTATTGCCAATCACAGTGATTTGAACATGGTCGGAAATGCTGCAAAAATAATTAAAAAGTGTCGTATCTTGAAATTTGGGGGTTGAAACTAAAAAAAAGGAAATAATCAAGAAATAATTTGAAACTTTCATTTAAATTATAATCGTTATCATATTACTTCACATAACATATAATCTAAGTATATTTCTATTATATTTTTTTTGTTTATTTCAACCACCAAATCATAAGACCCGCCACTGTTTAGTTATTTCTGCGGCATTTCCTACTATGTTAAAATCACTGTGATTGGCAAGAATTGACTGTGAATGAACTGGACTATCATTATATTTTGAGAAAATCAATGACAAAGTCAAAATTTGTATTTTTATTTTTATAAATTTCAACTTTCCGCACAGTTATAAAAAGAAAGAGATCATGGAATTGGAAGAAATTTTAACAGAGTGTCTTCGTGTGACTGATATTGCTTTTTGTGTGTTTTTTTTTGGTTTTCCATAGCTTTTGCTTTTTTGAAATTGCAAGCACATAAACATGCGAATACAACAACACAACATTCATGCTTGTTATCGAGTTTTTCGCGGAAATATTTTTGTACAACAAACAAAAACAAACAAAATGAGTTGGGAAAGTTAGGTCACATGGGTAAGTTCGGTCACATGGGGCGGATTTTTATAGTCGGTCGGGCCCGACTATGGAATACCCTACACCTTTGGTGGGGATATTAATGTGGGATATTTAATTGCAGACCTTTTAATTATGCTGAACCTCCCCACCCTCAGAATATTATTCATATATCAGAAATTAACGTCTTATATCCCCATAAATTAAAAAATTTATATAAAGTATAAAAAATTAAAAAAAAAATTGAAAAATATAATTGGGCGGACCACGCCTATATTTAAAATTTTGAAAGGCTAATATTTCATAGATTTGATTTCAATAATTTACGGATCAAATTTCCACTATGAAAACCCGGGAAATAATGAAAAAAAAGTGGGCGGATCACGCCCATTTTTGGACCACATATTTATAGGTGAATTTTAAAAATACTTTTTAAATTTTTTAACTATACCTTGAATACTTTTCGAGTTATTAGTTCCGAAAGAGTTATAAAAAAGTGACTTGTATGGGAGGTGGGCGTGTCCGTTGACCGATTTGGCTCATTTTCAAACTCAGTTCCTACTTTTGGCTAAAATATATTGAGAAGAAATTTCATCGCATTCTGATCAGTATTTCTCAATTTATTCTGTATTCGGACAGCAAGACAGCAAGACGGACAGACAGACAGACAGACAGACAGACAGACAGACGGACATGGCTAAACGGACTCAGGTAGTGATGCTGATTAAGAATATATATACTTTTCCATACCGGACACGCCTCCTAAGGGGCGTTACAATATATGCACAAAGTTAATATACCCTGTACCTCATAGGTGTAGGGTATAAAAAGGTGTTGTTATAGGAGAAGTTTGTGTTGCTATGTGGATACCTGTAAAAGAATAAACACATTTAGTGTATGTGCCATGAGGTTATATGTGATCAAAAACCGAAATCAAAATCGTAACCGAAATCTAAACAGAAATCGAAACTTAAAACCGGCATATCGAAAACGTTTCTTTATTAAAACTTAAGGTCGAATTGTTAATCGAATGCTAGGAATAAACCCGTAACTGTACATTTAGGTTTTGAGTGATTCAAAAAAACCCTATTTCGAAGTTAAGGACTGTTTATAGTATCGAAAAATTATATATTATTTTGGAATATATTATTTTACAATATATTTCTCAATATGTTCTCTTTAATTAATACAATTAATGTACCGCATTAATCAATAATGGTCAGAGTTATAACTTATTTTATAAACCTAAAATTGGAATTTTCACTATATAGTTGCTGATTTATTCCTCCTCGAAGACAATATATTTTCATTCGAACTGACAACACTTTGTGAAGCTACAATATTTTCGCACTCTACCTGTTGTCCGTGTCCAGTCAACGCCATTTTTTCATTCTGCTTCTTACTGTGCATTGCAGCCTCTTACATATTTTTTGCACATTTTATTTGTTATCAACCCACAACCACCTAACAAGCCTTCCGTTCTTATAGACTGAAGAGCATTTTTTTTTGGTATTTTTTTTTTTTTTTGCTTAACCAACAACATGCTGTCCGTGCATAAAAATATATTGTAATTGACCTCGTTATCTTAGGTTTTTTCACTCAGACACAAACTAGCGGGCATTGCATTTCTTGTGATCTACTTGAACATTTCCAACAACTAGTTTTAGCACTTTAACATTTTATTTTTTTAGTATTTCTTCTTTTTATCTGCTTTTTTCCTTCTTTTTGTTTATATTTCAATTCCATTACATTTTCGTCTTATTCTTCTACGTTTTTATACCCTACACCTATGAGGTACAGGGTATATTAACTTTGTGCATATATTGTAACGCCCCTTAGGGGCGTGTCCGGTATGGAAAAGTATATATATTCTTGATCAGCATCACTACCCGAGTCCGTTTAGCCATGTCCGTCTGTCTGTCTGTCTGTCTGTCTGTCCGTCTTGCTGTCTTGCTGTCTTGCTGTCCGAATACAGAATAACTTGAGAAATACTGATCAGAATGCGATGAAATTTGGACTCAATATATTTTAGCCAAAAATAGGAACTGAGTTTGAAAATGAGCCAAATCGGTCAACGGACACGCCCACCTCCCATACAAGTCACTTTTACATAACTATTTCGGAACTAATAACTCGAAAAGTATTCAAGGTATAGTTATAAAATTTAAAAGTTATTGTTATAATTCACCTATAAATATGTGGTCCAAAAATGGGCGTGATCCGCCCACTTTTTTTTTTTATTATTTCCCGGGTTTTCATAATGGAAATTTGATCCGTAAATTATTAAAATCAAATCTATGAAATATTAGCCTTTCAAAATTTTAAATATAGGCGTGGTCCGCCCAATTATATTTTTAAATTTTCTTTTTTAGTTGTTTATACTTTTATATAATTTTTTTAATTTATGGGGATATAAGACGTAAATTTCTGATTTATGAATAATATTCTGAGGGTGGGGTGGTTCAGCATAATTAAAAACTTTAAAATTAAGGTATGCAATTAAATATCCCACATTAATATCCCCACCAAAGGTGTAGGGTATTCCATAGTCGGGCCCGACCGACTATAAAAATCCGCACCATGTGACCGAACTAACCCATGTGACCTAACTTTTCCAACTCGTTTCTTATGAATTTGTTTTTATTTTACCTCTTTTGACTTATTTTTCATCTACTTCATTTTCTTAAAATTTTCTCTTTTTTTACCCCCCTTTTCAATTACTTCATCGTTTTTTCTAATATCAATTTTTTAACCTTGTCTTCATTTCAATTTTCTCATCTTTTTGCATCTCTTCAGCCGTTTATTCTTATCTTCGGTTAATCCTTTTGTTCAATGAGCTCTTTAACAAGTTGGATTTTTTTTCTTTGTGGTTTCCAACTTTGTATAATTTTTGTTATGCGCCTTCCAAAGAATCCTGCTATTTATGCGCTGACTACTAAAACTGGAGCAAATTGTCGGCGCATTTTTGCCACTAGTTTGCTACTATTTTGACCTGTTTTTGTTTTTTTTTTGTTGCACTAGTTAACGATTCTGAGACACCTGAGACATCGTTCACTGAGTTGGCCTTAGCTACGCATTACGATTTCTAGTATTTGAATGGCTTGGAGTTCATTTGGATTTTGGTTTTCATCATTAGTTGTGACGAGTTTTATTTAATCAGAATGTTTGCTACTTCAACAAACAAGATAATGTTTATCATTATCTTGGTTATATTTTATACGAATTCGAAAAGCTTTTTTGTATTCTTTTCTTTTACTTGAAACTTTACTTAGTTTGCTGAATAATTTTTGTCTGATGTTCTCGTGGTATTATAGCATTTACTATATAATTAAATTTCCCTAAAGTGCCCGTAGAAAAATTATTATATTTAATATGAGATATAATATTTACGACATTTGCGTATAAGAAGTCTTCCCAGGCAAATTGTATCCTGTCTGTTAATTTTTTTTGTCTAAAAAATGCTTACTCGATAATTTGTACCCGAGATCATTTTTCGTTGCAAAATTATTTCCGGATACAGTTTTCCAACTTTATTTCCAAATTTATTCTCTGAGTAAATTCTTTGTGATCAATTCTTTCGCTGATAATTTTTTCACAAGATATTTCTTCCCCAAGATAGTTCTTCCTCGAAATAATTCTTATCATGCCTTGAAAAAATGTCTCCCCCGCAATATTTTTCTTGACTATGCACTCCTGAGACAATTCATCTCCGAGACTTTTCAGTCATGATAAAATATTTTTCGAAAAAATCCAGAATTTCCAGAAAACAATGGTTTTCTGACAAATGTTTATTTTAATCCGAAAAAAAATATTTAATAAAATTCATTCCCGATATTCTTTCGTACACAAAATCTTCTCAAGAAAAAATCCACCCCAACACAATTTTTCTACGAACAATTCTAACAATTCTTCTCTATGACTATTTTTCATGATAAAGTTATTGACGAATAATTCTTTTACGGTGAATTTGTTCCACAATACATTCTTTTCCGAGACACATTTTTCACGGACAATAATGCCTCCTCGAGACTATTTTTGGACAATCGAGATAAAATAAAAATAAAAAAACTTCGCGTTTTATTGCAAAAAGTTTCGTTTAATTGGGAAACCTTATTTGCAAATACATGTAGAATTAAAGTATTAAAAAATCTACGGAACTCTACCCAAATATTTTTATTTTATTTTAAATTTTTTTACTTGTCTCAAATTTTACTAAAATGTGTTATTTTTATTTTTATGATTTCTCTACTTGAAGTCTTCATTACTTATATTATATTTTTTCATATTTATTGACTTTTTTTATTATACGCATTTTTATATTTTCTGTCTCAAGTAATGCTTAAGTAATACTTATCCTTAAAAATTCTATAGGCCACCTTTTTTTCTGTATGGCTTTGTGCTACGGTTTAGTTTAATGAATTTATGGCCCAAAGTTTTTGCTTGGTCGACGACGAGCACGAAGGCGACGACGACATCAAGTAGTTGGCGCCAAGTATGGCTCATATTATTGAATTAGATTTGATTAGCTATGGCTCCACTTGGCACGGCTTAATTAAATGTCGAAAGTTCTCGTGCAGTTTTCTTGGAGTTCGTGGTTGCCTTTTTGTGCCACATTTGCTATGAAATGTGTTTACAGCACGCGCAGGTTGTTTCTAAAAAGCCATTGTAATTTTGTACAATTTTGTAATTTTTTAATATTTTTAATTTTATTTAAAAATAATATTTCATTAAAAAGTTTTTATTTGTTATCTTTGAATTTTAATGAATTTTAATTTTATTTAAAATGTAGAAATAATAAGTAAAATAAATATACTCTTCCTTATGCTTTACTTTGTACTACACGATTTACTGTATCTTTCTCTACCTTGTACCATACTCTACCATACCCTATGGTATACATTATACAATACATTATACTATGGTATACACTATACAATACATTATACTATGGTATACATTATACAATACGTTATACTATGGTATACATTATACTAGACTTTATACGTATTCTTTTACTGTACCGTATACTCTACTTTATACCATACCTTATACTTTACCTTATACTTTTCCTTATACTTCATCTTATACCTTACCTTATACTCTACCTTATACTTATCCTTATGAGCTTTCTTATGCTGTACTTTATACTATATCTTATACTGTACGTTTTGCTGTATATCTACCTTATACCATACCATATACTCTACCTAATACTTTACCTTATAGTATACATTATACTAATCCATTTACTTATACTCTACTTTATACAATACCATATACAACCTCATATTTAACCCTTTCCACTACTTCATACACTACCATATACTATACTTTATACTCTATACTCTACCTTATGCTTCACCTTATACTCTACCTTATGCCCCACCTATACTCTACCTGATACCCATTCTTATACGCTGTCTCATGCTATACTTTGTACTATATTTCATCCTCTACCTTTTACTGTATCTTACTCTACCTTATACCATACCCAATATTCATATGTTATATATTATACTAATGCTTTTACTGTACCTTATACACTACCTTATAACATAACTTATACTCAACCTTACACTTTACCTTCTGCTCTACCTTATACATTACCATATACTCTACTTTATACTCTATACTCTACCACAAACTTTTCCTTATACTCTACCTTATACCATGCCTTATACTCTATCTTATACCATACCTTATACTCTACTTTATACCATACCTGATACTCTACCTTGTATTTATCCCTTTCCACTACTTCATACACTACCATATACTATACTTTATACTCTATACTCTACCTTATACTTTACCTTATACTCTACCTTATGCCCCCCTTATACTCTACCTGATACCCATTCTTATACGCTGTCTCATGCTATACTTTGTACTATATCTCATCCTCTACCTTTTACTGTATCTTACTCTACCTTATACCATACCCATTATTCATATGGTATATATTATACTAATTCTTTTACTGTACCTAATACTCTACCTTATAACATAGCTTATACTCAACCTTAGACTTTACCTTTTGCTCTACCTTATACATTACCATATACTCTACTTTATACTCTATATTCTACCCCAAACTTTTCCTTATACTCTACCTTATACCATGCCTTATACTCTACCTTATACTTATCCTTATACGCTTTATTATGCTATAATTTATACTATACCTTATATTCTAGCTTATACTCTACCTTATACTATACTTTATAATATACCTTAAATAGACTTTAACTATTCTTTATACATTAAAAGCATAGTATTTTACTTAATGTCATACTCTACCCTTTACTGTACTATTAAATTTATATTATAGGATACCTTATGCTGTACCTTATACTTTTCTTTATACTCTACTTTATACTCTACCTTATAATCTACCTTATGCTATACCTTATAATAACCTACTTTTACTGTACATTATAAAATACGTTACACTTTACCTTATATTCTACGTTATACTATACCTTTTAGTGTACCTTATCAACCTTATAGTATACTTTATAATCAACAGTATACTCTACCTCATACTTTACCATATACTATACGTCATTCTCTACCTTTTATTCAACCATTAAAGTGACTTTATATTACACCTTTAATATACCTTATGATACCCGAATACTATACGTCATACTCTGCCTTTTCGTGTACCTTTAAATTTACCTTAAAACATTCTATACAATATCTCAAGCCCCTCCATAAATGAATGTGTCTGTGGTAACAAGATCACACAACTCCCTCGACTGTCTGCTAGCCTCATTAAAATTCGTAAAACTACGCGTCTCTAGGAATTGACAGCATTCCCCAAGACAGTCATTAAACGTCAAGAGAAAAATATGTCGAAAAAAATGCGATACCTTACTTTGTGCCTTCTTTTCACTTTTTTTTTCTTAATTTAGACTGAAAACTGTACATAGTAAAATTCAGTCCGTCTGTGAAAAAGTCACTCAAACCTTAGAACCATAAAGTATGCAATACTTGATACATATACGCAAACATAGAGGACGGCTCTATATAGGTTTTATAGAATGGAAGGCAAAACAAATATGCAAAAAATTGTAAAAAAATAAAAACTTAAAATGGATATTTAAATTTTCTGTAATATTTCGTATTCTTTACTATAAAAAAAAAATCACTTGTTGTATGTAGATAATTTACTCAGCAATTAGTTGAAATTTCAATGTTTTTTCAGAGGTTTAGCTTTTATTTAATTTTCATGTGTGTAGCCTAAATAGCCTTTCATTTCTATAGTGGATTCTTTTGGCACTTAAGTGGCTATAACATTGACTATAAATAACTGCTACTCTATGTTACGTACCTTTTAAATGCAACTTGTTCTTGCGATTTCGTAAATACTATGTTCAGAAAGGGTTTCTGCGGTATATCAGAGAGTGCTGTTGTATATTTGAATCCGTTGACTCTAATTTAAATACATTTGCCTATACAGTGGCATCCCTAAATATAAAATTTAATAAAAGCAAGTGTATATTTTATTAAAATAAGTTACTTAAATTAAATAAAAAGGCTACACAAAAATATAATTTCTTGATATGCTTCGGTTGTAAGGGTGCCATAGCAATTTAGGGTGTTTTGTGTGTATGTTTCTGCACTTTATTTGTGTGTGTGTTTCTTAATTACTTAGTAATTTAATTAATTTATTTATAATAAGCTGCTGTAAATGTGTGTTTATTTTTTTGAAAAGTTTTACCTTGATAGTTAAAGATTTTTTCGGGTCTCAAAATATAACGCACAAATTTTGTAAATTAAAAATGAGAAAAACACTGCATCCATTAAGAAAATTAACTGATAGAATGTGCACAGCTGTGTTGTGTTTATATTTTACAGTTTATTGTTTCATTTTGTATTTGATGTGTAATTCAAATTATTTTCAGATGAATTAAATGTATCTGATATAAACTGAAAGCGCGGAGTTTGGGGTTACACTGTAATAATTGTTAATATATATATTTTTTATATTATGCCATATCTGTAGAAATAAAACTTTTTTTTTGTATATTTTCCTTAACGATTAATAAATTGAGCACATAGTAAAATTAAATATAGATATAGTAATTTAACTTATTCTTTTGTCAATATATTTCAGGAAGTATAATTTAATAATTTAGTTATTTTCAGTATAAGGTAGTAACATAGTCTCCGACATTGACGATATAATCTACGCTATTGTAAATATAGTCTACCACATTGTTGACATATTCTACGACATTTTTGACATATTCTACTTGCATTGTCGACATACTCTACTACATTTTGACATACTCTACTACATTGTTGACATAGTCTACGCTATTGTCAATATAGTCGACATAGTATACGACATTGTCGACATAATCTATGACGTTTTCAACATATATCACTATATTGTCGGCATAACCTACGACATTGTCGAATAGTTTACGATATTTTCGACATAGTCTAAGACATTGTCGACATAATCAGCGACCTTTTTTTGCATAGTCTACTACATTGTCGACATAGTCTACTACATTGTCGACCTAGTCTACTACATTGTCGACATAGTCTACGACATTGTCGATATAATCGACAAAAGTTACGACATTTGTAACATTGTCGACATAATCTATGACATTTCCTCACATTCTAGGACATTTCTGAAAGTGTTGTTGATCTTTTCGATTTTTTTTTTACATTATCGACAGAGTCTACTACATTTTCTACATATTCTACTGCATTGTCGACATATTCTTCGACGTTTTCGATATATTTTACTACATTGTCGACATATTCTACGACATTTTCGACGATCTACGACAATTTCGCCGATCTACGACATTTTCGGCATAGTCTACTAGATTGTCAACATAGTCTACTACATTGTCGACATAGTTTACTAGATTGTCGACATAGTCTACTACATTGTCGACATAGTCTACGACATTTTAGACATAGTCTACTACATTGTCGACATATTCTACGACATTTTCGACATAATCTACGACATTTTCGGCATGGTTTACTACATTGTCGACATAGACTACGACATCATCTACGACATAATCTTGGACATAATCTACGACATAGTCTACTACATTGTCGACCTAGTCTACTACATTGTCGACATAGTTTACGACATTGTCGATATAATCGACAAAAGTTACGACATTTATGACATTGTAGACATAGTCTATGACATTTCCTCACATTCTAGGACATTTCTGAAAGAGTTGTTGATGTTTTCGATATTTTGACATTATCGACATAGTCTACTACATTTTCTTCATATTCTACTGCATTGTCGTCATATTTTTCGACGTTTTCGATATATTTTACTACATTGTCAACATATTCTACGACATTTTCGACGATCTACGACATTTTCGCTGATCTACGACATTTTCGGCATAGTCTACTAGATTGTAAACATAGTCTACTACATTGTCGACATAGTTTACTAGATTGTCGACATAGTCTACTACATTGTCGACGTATTCTACGACATTTTCGACATAGTCGACATATTCTACGACATTTTCGACATAATCTACGGCATTTTCGGCATGGTCTACTACATTGTCGACATAGACTACGACATAATCTTGGACATAATCTACGACATAGCCTACGACATAGTCTACGACATAGTCTACGACATAGTCTACGACATAGTCTACGACATAGTCTACGACATAGTCTACGACATAGTCTACGACATAGTCTACGAAATAGTCTACGACATAGTCTACGACATAAACTATGTCGACAATATCGTAGACTATGTCGACAATTTATAATACATGTGGTAACTAAAAGGTCAACTTGAAAAAGAATTATTAATATTTTTTCTTTTTAAAAGACAAAATGAAATTTTTTCTACTTTTGCAGGATAGACTTTATTGTGCAAACATTCTATATTGATTGCATCAGTTGTCTACCTATGACATATAGAAATCTTTTTATAGGAAAAGTGTCAACATTAAGTCAACCTTAAATCTAAATGCCAACAATTAACTTAAATGTCATACTACGTAAACCACTCGTTTATTAAGCAATACAGAAACTGTTACGATAGCAGACTCTAATTAATAAATAATAGCTTCTGTTTTTATTTTTAGCATTGAGCATTATTTTTAATTTTTAAATGAATGTCATTGTAAAGAATTTAGAAAATGTAAAAATAAATTATTGTTTTTTTTTTAGTTTTTAAATTATTCTACATTTAACTGTTACTAAATATAACAAATTTGACATTAACACAAAATGCGCATTTTCGACAAATAACCGCAAGCAAAACAAATAGTAGACATACGAAGAATACAAAAATAAAAATATATATAAAAAGTGAAAAAGAGCGAACTAAAAAGTTGTCGCAGAAGTGCCACAAACAGACAGTAACGTGGCAACAATATTTACACAGCATTTTTGTAAAAAACAGAAAAAAATGTATAAAAAAAAGCTAAAAAATTACAACGCCATTAAATGGCACAAAATCAACAGCAACGTAGACAAACAACTCTACCAGCAGCAGCAGCAACGGCAATAGTAACAAGCAACAGCAACATCAGCCCGCAACAAAGTCAACAAATTCAATTTTCGCAAACGAATCGAATTCGGAAGTTTTTCATTTCCTATGAACGTCAGCGCTGCGTTTTCCCCATAGCACGTTGAAAAGTTCAAAAACATTCGATAAATACATCAACGCACTATATCGAGGGCGAGCACTGGCAAAAGTTATTCTGCACGCCACACATGACACTTGTTTGGTGCTGCACAGCAAACGGGTCACTGGCAAGTAGAGTTGCCAGGTGTTGCAATGTTTTTGATAGTTTATTTAGTTATTTGGAAGTAAAGAATTCGAAAGTTTTTAAGGTATTTTGTATAAATAGCATTTTGTCAATTTATAAATGTCTAGAGTTAAAAATATTCTACGCTTGGTTTGCATTAAAACATAAAATATTATTTTATAATTATATTTGACGCTTTAAATAACAATATCTATTAATTCTGACATTTTTACAGCATTTATTACGTTATAAATTCTAATCAAATTTGAAATTTTAATAATTCACAATCGACAACTTTTCACATATTTTCTACATAGCTTAAAGTAGTTTAAAGTATTGTCGATCTCGTTTAGATTATTTTCGAAATATTTGATTATAAAGTAGACATAATTTAAAGCATTTTCGACTCCATTTAAAGTATTTTTCGTCTCTGTTTAAAATATGATGGACTCAGTTTAAAGCATTGTCGACAATATTTATAAATTATCGACATTTTTTATCGTTGACATTTTTTTAAATATATTGTGGACATAATTAAATATATTTTCTACATAATTTATTTAATAATGTCGACATAATTTATATAGAGAGTCGAAATAGTTTAATGTATTTTCGACCTTATTTAGTATATTGCCGACATATTTGAATGAACAATGTCGACATTGTTGAATGTATTTTCGACATAGTTTTATCTATTGTTGACATTCAATTTAATGTCGTTATTGTTTAAAGTACTGTCGACATAGTTTAAACTATTATCGACATAGCTAATCTATTGTCGACATAAATTATTGAATATCGACATAGTTAGTTTTAAAGTCGACGTAGTTTAATAAATTATCGACAGAGTTTAGTAATGTTTGGAAAGTTTGGTGCGTTATTGATATTTTTTTTTGTATTGTCGATATATTTATATATATTGTCAACCTAGTTTAATCTATTGTGGACATGCTTGTTGATTTTTGACAAGGTTTTATGGTAATGACGGCAATAACGACTCTCTACAAAATTTATATATATTGTCGATATAGTTTAATGTACTTTCGAAATAATTTATTGTGTTGTCGACATAGTTGATTACATTGTCGACATTGTTTAAGGCATTGTCGACATAATTTAATCTTTTGTTGACATATTATCGACATTTTTAATGTATGGCCAAATAAGTTTAAAGATTGTCGAGATAGTTTAATCTTTTGCCAACAAAAGTTATAAATTATCGACAAAATTTTATAGTATTTTCGACATAGCTTAAAGAATTGTCGATATCGATTAATGTATGTATGTAATAATGTATGTACAATATTGTCAACATATTTTAATGTATTGTCGACACAGTTTTATGTATTGTCGACTTCATTTTTCGACTTTAAATTAAATGATTTCGATTCATTTAATCATTTTTTGAATCATGACATTAAATTCATATATTTTTTTTAATTTGGCAACTCTATTTCAGAAAATTTTCTATTTTTAACATGACTTTTTCAAAATAACATTTTGTTGTGTTTGACAAATAATCGAATAATGTAGCGAAACACGCAAGTTTTTCGCTTTACAGGACATGTCATTAATAATGCAACAGGGTTGGTCATGAGAATGCATTGAAAAAAAAAAGGTCAGGATACTGAAGGTGATAGTGAAGTGAAATAAATGCTGAAATCAATGAAGAGTGTTTAATTTTATCAGCTGTATTGAAAAATATCGAAAGTAATACTTAAAATTACGTATTAAAATTATGTATTAAAAAGAATAGAAGTACAAAAAGAAGGACAAATACAAGTGTAAAAAGCAGCCAAAAATTAGAATAAAAGAAGTAATAATTAATTAGAAAATATGTACACAAAATCATAATAAGAAAAACAAAATGCAAAACATGAGAAAAGAAATTTAACTTTTTGAAATCTTCACAAATAATGTGTCCGAAATGTTAAAAAAAGAGGTACACAAATCAAATTATTCCATTTTTGCAAAATCAGCACAAAGAAAAGGTGTTGCAAGTTTATTTTCCAATACTTTCTTTCAATAAAAATACGAAAATTGACGGCACAACATGCAACAAATGCAAGTAACAGCACAGAAGTCTTTGCGTCACGCCCAGAAACTCCCAAAAATACCGACAAACTGCCATAGAAAACATACGTCTCATGCACGCCCAACATCACGTCAAGTTTTTGCATCGCATCGAGGGAGTTAAAATAAAAAGAAATTTGAAAAAAATCTAAAAAAAATAGAAAAGCAAAAAAGATGTTTTTTTTTTAACATATTTACAACACGTTTTCGAGGCGAAAGTTTCATTTACTGCATGCACGTGGTCAACATTAAGTTAAAGATTTATATTTTCTCTTCTCTTTTTTAATACTTATTTTTTAGTGCGCTTATTTTTTAGGGACTTTTTTAGTACTTATTTTTAGTACCTTTTTGTATTTATTTCTCTTAATACTTGTGCATTTTGTTTATTTCTCGTCGTATTAGAAGATTCTTTTAAACATCTCTTAGTTTGCATGGCACTTGTGGGAAATGTTGCAAAATCACTCAGTGAAGTCTGCGAACATTTAATGTGCGCCCTGCGGACACTTTTAGTGCAAGTGCAGCATGTTTCGAGTGCATGACATTTTATATTAATGGCATTAGAAATAGCGCTTAAACATGTGTTTTTAAGTTTTCTTTAAATGTAAGGAATAGCAGTTGAAATGGATACAAAAAAAAAAACGCAAATAGTCGAATTTGTAAGATTTAATTTTTTTTTTAGAGATTTTACTAAAAATGAGAAATTTAATAAAATTGATAAATTTTTGTAAAATTAATTAATTTTTGTAAAATTGAGAAATTTTCATGAATTATATAAATTTTAGTTAAATTAAAAAATAAAACAATTTTATACATTTTTTTTTTAAATTTACAGTGAAATTTACCAATTTTAATGAAATTAATCAATTATAGTAAAATTGACATATATTAATAAAATGAACAAATTTTTATAAATTTGACAATTTTTAGTAAAATTGACAATGTTTAGTAAAATTTAAAAATTTTACTTGAAATGGATACAAAAAAAAAAAAACAAAAAAAAATTGTAAGAATTAAATTTTTTTTTTTGAAATTTTATTAAAATTGACAAATTATAGCAATATTGACAAATTTAATAAAATTGATAAATTTTTGTAAAATTGAGAAATCTTCGTGAAATATATAAATTTTAGTTAAATAAAAAAATAAAAAAAATTTATAAAATTTTTTTAAAAATTTACAGTTTTTAGTGAAATTTACCAATTTTAGTGAAATTAATCAATTATAATAAAATTGACATATATTAATAAAATTAACAATTTTTTTTTAAATTTGACAATTTTTAGTAAAATTGACAATGTTTAGTAAAATTTTAAAATTTTAGTTTAGACAAACTGTAAATTGATAAATATTAGTAAAATTGACAAATTTTAGTTAAATTAACAAATTTTTGTTAAATTGACAAATTTTAGTTAAATTGATAAATTTTAGTAAAACTGAAAATTTTAGTAAAATTGACAAATTTTAGTAAAATTGACAACTTTTAGTAAAATTGACAAATTTTAGTATAATGAAATTGACAAATGTTAGTAGAATTCACAAACCTTTAGTGAATTGACAAGTTTTTGTAAAATTGATAATTTTAAAAAAAATTCACAAATATTAGTAAAGAAGACAAATTTTAGTAAAATTGACAAATTTTAGTAAAATTGACAAATTTTAATAAAATTGACATATTTTAATAAAATTGACATATTTTAGTAAAATTGACAAAATTTGAGTACAATTGACAAAAATTTACTAAAATTGACAACTTTTCGAAAAATTGATAGTTCGTAAAATTAACAAATTATTTTTTTATGTAATATTATTAACAAATTTTACATTACATTGACAATTTTCGTCAAATTTGCTAAATTTAATAACTGATTAAATTTTGTAAAATTTACTTTTATTATTAGTAAGTTTGATTAAATATTTAGTAAACTTAACAAATTTTTGTTAATTTTACTAATTTTTTAAATTTGTTAAATAAAGCACATTTTGAATATCCTCAAGATATATCTATAAATATTGCAAGTTCACGCCTTAGACCCATAATAATTTATTTCGACTTTGACCGCACTTTGTCCACTTCACTAACAACAAGAACAACAACTAGCAACAATTATGAGTGACAAGGAGACCGCGGAACAACGATTAACAACACTAACGAGTTTATAAATTAAGCCACATGCCAGACTGCATGTTGCCAGCACCAACAAAAAAAAAAGAAAGAAAATAAAAATTATAATAAAAACCAAAATAAGCTGCTTCATGAATATGCAAAAAAGGTAAGAAAGAATACATATTAAAAATGATTTTCCGCCTTTTTGGGGTACTTTAAAAATTTGTTTAATGGTTCATTAACTCTGAGGACGCAACGTACACAACGACGTGAGCAAGAGTGTTGCCAACTTTTCTGTTTTTTTTTGTTTTTTTTTTACAATTTTTTTTCTGGCTTAATGCTAATGTGTAAAGCCATTAAGGGCGGTGCGAGGCGAGGTCGCTTGTTAGCTGTGCGGTTGAAGGTTAATTGAAAGGCTGTAAAGTGTACAAAATTTATTAGTATATTAAAATTATTTATATAGCGAAATTAAAGGAAAGTGCAAGGAACATTTTAATGGTTTCTAGATTAAATATTTCAGAAATTAAATTATTATAGTTTATAGAATGTGTATTTTGTAAAATCAATTAATAATATTATTCTTTTTAATTTTATTTTTGTAAAATTATTATTTCGTAGTAAAATTATCAGATTTTATTGAAATTAACAATTTTTATTGAATTTGATAATTTTAATTAAATTAAGCATTTGTAATATAATTTATAATTTTAAATATAATTTATAATTTTTAGTAAAATTGACAATTTTTGGTAAAATTGACAATTTTTAGTAAAATTGACAATTTTTAGTAAAATTTACCAATTTTCAGTAAAATTAATAAATTGTCAGTAAAATTAATAAGTTTTCAGTAAAATATACAATTTTTAGTAAAATTGTCAATTTTTAGTAAAATTGTAAATTTTCAGTAAAATTAATAAATTTTCAGTATGACAATAATGACAATTTTTAGTAAAAATGACAATTTTTAGTAAAAATGACAATTTTTAGTAAAAATGACAATTTTTAGTAAAAATGTCAATTTTTAGTAAAAATGACAATTTTTAGTAAAAATGACAATTTTTAGTAAAAATGACAATTTTTAGTAAAAATGACAATTTTTAGTAAAAATGACAATTTTTAGTAAAAATGACAATTTTTAGTAAAAATGACAATTTTTAGTAAAAATGACAATTTTTAGTAAAAATTACAATTTTTAGTAAAAATGACAATTTTTAGTAAAAATGACAATTTTTAGTAAAAATGTCAATTTTTAGTAAAAATGACAATTTTTAGTAAAAATGTCAATTTTTAGTAAAAATGACAATTTTTAGTAAAAATGACAATTTTTAGTAAAAATGACAATTTTTAGTAAAAATGACAATTTTTAGTAAAAATGACAATTTTTAGTAAAAATGACAATTTTTAGTAAAAATGTCAATTTTTAGTAAAAATGACAATTTTTAGTAAAAATGTCAATTTTTAGTATAATTGACAATTTTTAGTAAAAATGACAATTTTTATTAAAAATGACAATTTTTAGTAAAAATGACAATTTTTAGTAAAAATGACAATATTTAGTAAAAATGACAATTTTTAGTAAAAATGACAATTTTTAGTAAAAATGACAATTTTTAGTAAAAATGACAATTTTTAGTAAAAATGACAATTTTTAGTAAAAATGACAATTTTTAGTAAAAATGACAATTTTTAGTAAAAATGACAATTTTTAGTAAAAATGACAATTTTTAGTAAAAATGTCAATTTTTAGTAAAAATGACAATTTTTAGTAAAAATGACAATTTTTAGTAAAAATGACAATTTTTAGTAAAAATGACAATTTTTAGTAAAAATGACAATTTTTAGTAAAAATGACAATTTTTAGTAAAAATGACAATTTTTAGTAAAAATGACAATTTTTAGTAAAAATTACAATTTTTAGTAAAAATGACAATTTTTAGTAAAAATGACAATTTTTAGTAAAAATGTCAATTTTTAGTAAAAATGACAATTTTTAGTAAAAATGTCAATTTTTAGTAAAAATGACAATTTTTAGTAAAAATGACAATTTTTAGTAAAAATGACAATTTTTAGTAAAAATGACAATTTTTAGTAAAAATGACAATTTTTAGTAAAAATGACAATTTTTAGTAAAAATGACAATTTTTAGTAAAAATGACAATTTTTAGTAAAAATGACAATTTTTAGTAAAAATGACAATATTTAGTAAAAATGACAATTTTTAGTAAAAATTACAATTTTTAGTAAAAATGACAATTTTTAGTAAAAATTACAATTTTTAGTAAAAATGACAATTTTTAGTAAAAATGACAATTTTTAGTAAAAATGACAATTTTTAGTAAAAATGACAATTTTTAGTAAAAATGTCAATTTTTAGTAAAAATGACAATTTTTAGTAAAAATGACAATTTTTAGTAAAAATGACAATTTTTAGTAAAAATGACAATTTTTAGTAAAAATGACAATTTTTAGTAAAAATGACAATTTTTAGTAAAATTGACAATTTATAGTAAAATTTACCATTTCTCAGGAAAATATACAATTTTAAAATTAACAATTTTTAATAAAATTGACAATTTTTAGTAAAATTGACAATTTTTAGTAAAATTGACAATTTTTAGTAAAATTGACAATTTTTAGTAAAAATGACAATTTTTAGTCAAAATGACAATATTAATTAAATTGATAAATCTCTCAATTTTTACTAATATTTTCAATTTTTAGTCAAATTTATAATTTTTAGTATAATTGACAATTTTTAATAAAATTTATAATTTTTAAAAATATTTTAATTGTTAGTCAAATTTTCAAATTTTAATAAAATTTACAATTTTAAGTAATATTTGCAAGTTTTAGTAAAATATATAATTTTTAGTAATATTTACAATTTTTAGTAAAACTTAAAATTTTTAGTAATATTGACAATTTATAGTAAAATATACAATATTTAGTAAGATTGTCAATTTTTAGGAAATTTCATTATTTTTATTAAATTGAAAAGTTTTAGTAAAATAAATAATTTTAATAAAAATGACAAATTTTAGTAAAATTTACAAATTTTAGTAACAAAAATTAATAGTTTTTTTTTTTGTAAAATTTACCAATTTTAGAAAAATATACAAATTTTAGTAAAATTGAATTTTATTTTTGTAAAATTGACAATTTTTAGTAAAACTGACAATTTTTAGTAAAATTTACAAATTTTCAGTAAAATTTTGTTTTTAATATTTAAATTTTTTATAAATAAAAATAATTTTCAAAAAAATTGAAAATTTTGATTAAAAATGAGAATTCTTATTAAAATGAAAAAATTTAGTGAATTGACATATCCTAATAATAGTCAAATTGGTAAATTTTAGTAAAACTAAAAATGTTTGTAAATATAACTATTTTTTTAATAAAATTGATTAATAATAATTAAATTAAAAATTTTTAAATTTTTTTGTAAAATTTATTTATGTAAAATTAAAACGGATAATCATTATTAATTTCTAAAATACATTTTTATTATATGAGGAATGAAAGCTAAATATAAAAATTGTTATAAAATTTGCTTTTAAACTGAATATTTTTAAGTAGCTCTAAAAAAATATCGCATTATTAGCACAGCCTCTGCGAACTTTCTTAATTCCACGCAAAATACTTTCATTGAAGTTCTTTTTTTTTTGATTCTTCGATGAAGAACACATAAAAGCAGCCAGCGCATAACTTTGGCAAAAACTATTTCAGCCAAACTTTGATAAATTATGTAGAAGAAGCAGATAAAGTTTTTAGCGCAGTGCCTGCCTGCCATTGCTGCTGTTAAGGAGCAAACTCGTTTTATTGCCTTTTGGTACTGATCGAATATTCGATATCTTTCACGTATGTGTCTTTTTGGTTGGTTGGTTAGTTGGTTGGCTTTCTTGGCCCTGCCACAGTTGGCACCGTCTTTAAATGTGGTGCAAATACAAGTTTGGCTTTTAGCCAAAACGGAAAATTCCATTAAACATTTCGAATTAGAAATTCCCGCGGTGCTACTCAATGGATTGCAGGTTCCGTATTTTATTTTATATTATTAGTGTTTTTTATTTTATATTTTTTTTCTGATTAATATTATTCGTGACATTTGGCTACGAGTGCA